>JASAUF010000161.1:2593000-3241250 GCA_030180095.1 Magnolia changhungtana | reverse complement strand
TAAGATGGCAAGATACTTCACAACATAAGCATGCTCATTCTCCTTGATGCCCTCCATAAGTTCAGTGCGTTAAACCTGAAGGACTCGGAGCAAGGTGCGGTTGGATTGATGCACCTGTTCCACTGAAGGAGATTGTTCCATGCTCGCCCATGGAATGAGATTCTTCCTAAGTAGAGGCTTAATCTCATAGGTATTCAACAACCCTTTATGACTTGAACTCAAGTTAGAAGTATCGATATTTAAGAAAGTGGAGTTTTCTAAACACTTTCAAAATCTCCCCTAGAAAAGTGTCAGATTCAACAGCCTCAAAAGCATCCTTGATGAAGAGGGCAATGTCGAACAACAGGGAGCACTGACTATAATCAACTAATACGAGATAAAGGATCTCTTTCAAATAGGCTTTGGCCTGACTGAGGAAAGAAGAAGAGGATTAGTTGAGAATTATATCTGCAAATCAGAGGAGTTTTGGTAGCATGTGGGTTTTAGTGAGTTACAACATGAGGTCTACTACTGTTTATATAGGCGATTATGCTCCCCCACATTCGATGCATTATGGCCAGTTATGGCATGCAATGACACTTCGTGTTCCCGAAAAATAGAAACGTGTAGCCATCATGGCAGTTATTTCAACTAAGGTAGCACATGACTCCTCAATTTCCACGTGTCATATCAGCAAGTCAATTATAAATTGTAAAAGTAAGAAAAACGCCAAGTGAAAGACGGACAAGGAAACAAAATGATATATGTACAAGAGGAAAGTTAAAATTCAAAAGAAGAAAATCCAACAATCGCATCCTTAACTTCCTCCTACCTCTCCTTCTTCTTGGCCAAAATGACCTGATGTCTCATGTCCACTTATCTAATCTAGTCGATTGTTGCTGTTTACACCTTGGAAAATTGGCCGAGTCCTCGATTGCTTTCTTCTTCTGATCATGCTTATCTCTCTTCTCCTTAAAATTCCTATTTAACACCTCCAATTGTGCTTCTAGAGTGACAATCTGCATGCTCATACACTCTAACTGTTGAGGGTCAAATAATGCATATTATCCCCCATTTATATCTTGGTTTTATGAACATGATAATGCTTAATGTTCTATTTTACTCATGTTTGTGTTGCAAGGTGAATTTAAGAGCTTGGATTAAAAAAGGTGTTAAAAGCATGGATTTGATGCTCAAGAATCACCAAGGCAAGGGATAGATCTTAAGAGACTAAGATTGAAAAATTCACATGTCAAATATCCAAGAAAACTAAATGAAGAATGAAGAGAATCAAAGATTTGAAATGAAGAAAAGGAATCCTGAAATTGTCCTGAAAAAATATATTCTAAAACTCTAAATCATTTTGTGAAATTGTGCAGAGTGAAGTCTATTTTGGTAAACTGTGCAAAGTGAAGTCTATTTTAGCAAACTGCATAAATTTGAGGTAGTTTCTAGAGTTTTCCAACTAAGTACGAAAGTTGGAGTTCCACAACTATAAATAGGACTCCCTAGGACGTTCCTAGGCACCTTCTAGGGTTTGGAGGAGCAAAGCATAAGGGTGAAGAGCCATCGCCAAGCATTTTTCTTCTTTTTTCCTTAGTTTTTCATGCTTTCTTTTAGAATTTTAGATCCAATCATGTCTATGGTTGGCTAAACCTCTTAGCTATGGCTAAATGGTAAAGCTTGTAGCGTGATGGGATGTTTCTATTGCTTTGATTCATGTTTATGTTGAACTTACTTTGATTCTGGTTTGATATTTAAGGAATACTTTTAGCTTTTAATGGTTTATTGTGACTCAAATTATAGTAGATATGTAATAGCTTTGAGTATCTTCTTTTCATGTTTTGAGATTGTGAAATTAGGAAATCTTGTTGTTCACCATCGTCCCTTGGGCATGGTTGGATGGTAGAATCCCTTCTAATCTTCGTGATTCTCTTGTGATTGATTGTGGGAATTGGTAGATCCTGTTGTTTTCCATTGTCTCCTGGGCATGGTTTTGTGATGGAATCACTCCCAATCCTCATGACTCTCATCCATTGAGAATTAGATCAAAGGAATTTCAGATTTGGTTTTATTGCTATATCTTCCAACTGGATAAGATAGGACTCCGATTCCAGTTGTGTCCTTGAATCAAGAATAGTATTACCCTGATTGCTACAAGTGGATCCTTGGAAACCCTAGTTCCCACCTTTGAATTCTTAGTTTTAATCACTTTAATCGTAATTACTCTCTCAATCACTTTAGAATTAGTTTTACATCTTCTCCTAGTTTTGATTCTAGTTGCTTTTAGATGACACACGAGATTAGTTCTTGTGGATTCGACCTCGGTCTCACAGAGATTATGACTGCATCGCAACCCTACACTTGAGGTTGTGAACACCAACTCAGCCTCAAATTTCTTCAACTCTTCATGATCGGCCGGGAGCCTATTAGCAGCGTCGTTAACTGTAACCACTCGAGAAGTAGCATTTGCTTTCTCAAATTCGACGTGTTCAATCAGGATGTGGGGCTTATGATGCTCTTTTATCATATCCAAAAATTCCCTTAGTGCTGGCAGTTTGACCCCAAGGCTCTTATCTAAACGAGAGAAGACTTAGTATCGATCGATCAGTTTGGTAAGTTTCTCAATCGATTTGATCGATGATACCTTTTGTACCCCCGAGCATACATGCGCTTGGATTTCCTCTTTAAGATGTTATATCTCAGTGGAGGGTGTGGGGGACTTGGCCATGGATATAACTCTGCTAAGGGCTTGCTAGAGGGAGGAGAGAGCGTCTTCAACTAGAAGCACATCTTTAGTCGTCGTGCTAGATAAGGAATCATCATCAGTTAATATCAACGTCGAGCCAGGAACCAGTTCTAAATGAGGGATAGAAACCCCAATCGCTTGAGCCTTTGTTGTTGCTCGGTCAGAAACGATGACTTCGCATGTTGTACACAAATGAAATGGTTCTTCATCATAGGAAGGTCCTAAGATTGGAGATGGTTGTCGAGTATATGCTAAAATAAATCATGAGGAGGACACTCTCCGAGAGATCTAGCGAATGACATTTAAGGGATGAGTGTTCACTTCTGCATCGTCTTCTCCATCACCTTGGTCAATGACAATTGTGGGCGACTAAGGCTAATCGACCATATGAACGTTTTATGTCTCATCAAACGTTGTCTCTTGGATGGGAGGAAGATGGAGAAGTTTGTTGCTCACTATCCCTTCAAAGTCAATGACCTACTGCTCTGTTGCTTCGACGGCCTTGACAGCTAGTTCGAGATGTTAAAGTGTTGGTTCTAGAACAGCTTGCCTTTCTGCGACCAATAACTCCCGAGTTACTACAATTAATGATTGTTGCCATCAATCGAGCAGAAGTTGGAAATGTAAGTGTTGTATTATATATAAAGCACCCTTTGTTGTCAAATTTCGTTGTGACAAACCACTTTGATTTGATGGACTTGTTCATGTGATTGAAAGTTCACCTTCAAGTGAAGATATGCTAAAATCAAGTAATGAAGTTTGTTCAACTTCAAATATTGCTTCAAGTCCAAGTGCAACTTCAAATTCAAGTTCAAGTCAAAATACAAGCTCAAGATCAAGTTCAAGAACTTCAAGTACAAAGATCAATTGGAAACAACTAAAGTTACATGGTTCATTGTTCAACTTTCAGGTATATATGACCCTATAATGACCTTAGGATTAGGTCATTCATATTGCATTATCTTTATTATAGGCTTCACTTCAACTAGTCTTAGCCTATGTTCGACTAGTCCAGGCTTTGGCTCGACCAGTCCAGGGTTTGTCTCGACTAGTCCAGGAAAAATCTCAAAATTTCAGATTTTTCTGGTAGGGTCACGACCAGTCGAGCACCCTGCTCGACCAGTCGTGTGAACAATGTTCGACCAGTCAAGCAGGGCTTGACTCAAACTCCAGCAACTAATTTGGACCCCACTCGACCAGTCGAGTTCCATGCTTGACCAATCGAGGGTCGGTTTTATCCGACCACGCCAGAATTTTTGAAATTTGGTTGTTCTCATGACCAGTCAAGGCTAACCTTAGACCAGTCGAAGGAACTATTTTTCTTCCTATAAATAGTGGTCTTTTCTCAGTATTTTTTATTCATTCCAAGCTAAATCAAGCCACCACTCTAAGAGAAAAGTCCCCATCATTGTCAAGCTATTGACCGGTAATTTTAGATTCTTTTATAACTTATTTGATTATTTCTTGATCTCTTTAATTTCAATCTTACTTTGTAAAAGGGAGTTCTTCTCTACCCTTTTGAGATCCAAGGAATTCAATCAAGTAGCCCAGTTTTAAGCTTAATTAAAATTCATTTAGAACCTGGAACCCTTCTATATGTGTTTTGGACATTAAATATCCTCATCTACAAGTGAAGCAGTTCTACCGGGATACATCAAACAGAATCTTCAAATAAGTATATTTTTATTGCTTTTTAGTTTGTGAGATAAGCCAAGAAATCTCTTATGGTTTTGACTGAGATAAGCCAGATAATCTCAGTGCGGGGTTTTTAACTGTGATAGCCCATTAAAAATGCAATTGTAAAGGTTTTAAGGTGAACCTTGAAAAACCTTCTTTCATAGTGAAAGCCAATATCACGTGGGTTGTGATTATTGGGAGTGGAGTAGGTGTGGCTGTTTGCAAATAGTTGGTGTACACACCGAACCACTATAATTCTTGGAGTTGTCGTGGATGATGATGATGATGTATGTGATATATATGTATTGAATGTTTGTATCTCTTTCATGTACATGTGGCGAATGTTGTAATAGTTAGATTCCTTTCTATTGCTTCTTGTTTTAGTTTAAGTTTTTTATCCTTACCAAGTTCAAGACATCAAGTTGTCCTACCATAAACTTTGGTTTTTGGTGTAAGGTTATCCTTTGAACAACGTTTGTATCAACTTTTCAATACTATTGCAATTGAGATTGATATTTGTTTCAGCTATCTGCTTTTATATTCAGCATTTTATTTTTATTTTCCATAGTCTTATCCCCCCCCCCCCCGCTCTAGGACTGAGAGCTCACCCTTTTCAGGAAACGGTGGCAGATTGGGTTTATAAGGGATGAGATATTTATCATTGAAAGGAAGGTTCGAATCATTCAATCTCTCTCTATCTTGCCACCATCTGATCCAGTATCGATTATAATGTGCATCTCTATGACGTTTGAGACCTTCCTCAATTTTTGTGGCATAATCTTCAATAGAGAGTCATGGCTAGTACTTAGTTTGGAAATGTTTTTCAAAAGAAGCAACAACATTGGCTGAAAAAATACATGTTATTTACAAAGTTAGTAGGTCACGCGTCCTAATAGATGATGGCTGACTTGTTATATCGATAGTGTGATTGGATTAGCTCAGATGATGACCAGAGTTGGAGCTTCAAGAACTAGACCGAGAGAAGGTCCTAAGTCGACAATCCTTAAGGGAGCAGGAGAAGACAAGAGGGCCGGAGTTTGCTAAGAAAAAGGCCCCTTCACCAGAACCTTTTTATGTTTTGGTTCAGGAGCTATCTTAATCACTGGAGTTGTTGTTGTTATAGTTATTTCGACCGATATATCTCTCAACCTAGTTGTTCGTTAGCCAGAAGTTGTGGCTGAATGAGGTATAGTTCTTCTCTTTCCTCGTAAGTCCATCAAGGAATAGAGGTAAGCGATGATAAGCTCAGTAAAGGTGGTGACCAGCCATTTGTAATGTCCTCGCCACCATTCAAAAAAGGTATTCATCACCTCAGGATGATTTGGAAACTTGGGCAGCTCGAAAGACATGCCAACCGATTGAAAAGTATAATGAGGGGAATGATAGAGTTCGATTTGATCGACAATCGACTGAGAGTAAGGGGTTGGTTGCAAGTCTTTTGAGTGAAAGGACAAGGAATATATTGGAACATACTGAATTTTCAAGCAAGTAAATTCGAACAATATTGCTTGATTCCAGCCTTGGTGTTCCTACTAGTAGAGGTGTACTCGACTCGAGTTAGCTCGTTAGCTCACTTGAATCGACTCGGAAAAGCTTGACTTGACTTGGATCGAAACTATGTTCGAGCCGAGTCGAGCCAGTTTTATTGAGCTAGAAACATTTCGAGTCGAGTCTGAGCTGGACCTAGCTCGACTCAACTGGACCCGATCTTGAGCTGGAACTCGACATAGATCGGTTCGGATCAATTTTTTGAGTAAGTATATATAATATCTAATCTACCCCGTTGCCCAAAATAGGTTAAAAAATTTTTTTAAAATAAATAATAAAATAAAAATAACCCCAACGCCCACTCTCGTCTCGGCCATTCGCCCAACCTTAAAAACCCTAATCCCACTCATCTCTCTCTCGCCATTCTTCAATGCCTAAACGATGACTGGTGACCAGTACCACTCTCCTCTCCTCTATTTATCACCGTTCTCCAGTGCCCAACCAGCAACTACACTCCTTCCTCTCCTCTCTCTCCATTTTTTGGCGTCTATCCGGACGATTGGCAACAACTGAAAGGTGAGTCTCCTCTTCTCCTCTCCTCATCTTATCAGTCACATTGCCGCCGCCTTCCGGCTGGGGTGTGGCAAGTGATGAGCAGTGTCCGTCCAATTAGTGGACCCAACCTAACCATTGGCCTGGTGGCTATGGCCTAATCGGATGAAAACTCGAAACTCAGCTTAAAAACTTAAACTCAAACTCAAACTCATCTTGAAAACTCTAACTCAAACTCAGTTTGAACTGGACCGAGCTGCTGACAGAGCCGAGCCAAGCTCAAGCTAAGGACTCTAATGTGAGACCCGACCTGAGTTCGCATATGTGCATGTGTGTGTGAGTATGCATCTCGTTCATCTTGGTCCCATGGTCCTACCGGTTGAATTTTGGTGACCCACAACCATTGGATAGTGTTTGCGGTCATCCTTAAGTCCGGTCATGTAGACCCGACTCAGATTGAGCCAAAACCTGTGCCATCTTGTTCGCATCGTCGTTGCGGTTCCGATGTCGTATCTTGTGCATCCATCCGATGTGTAGATCATAAGTTATGTGCATTTTATTTTTTACACTTGATCATGGTCATGTGGCCCACTTAAGGATAGTGTGCACGGATTTCTAGGTAGGTCCCATCTCTTGGCACTATTTTCAACACACACTACCTAAGCCCTATTCCTACACCACCTACCTCTAAACAGTACCCACAAGCTTAGAAAACCTATAAACCCTATAATTTTGGTTGTATCTCCCTATTGCAATCATCGTTCTTCTCTAACCAAGGCAAGAGAGAAATGATTACTTAGCTTAAAAGAGGTTTCTCTCTCTTTCTCTCTCATTCTCTCTACTCCTCTCTCTCTCTTCTCTCCTTCTCATTCCCATTTTCTCCAAGCAAGAGGGGTAGGACATCCACCCCATTCTAGCCCCATTTCCCCTCTAAACTTCTAAATCTAACCATCTAAATCCAATCTCACCCATTGATATGGATCCCTTGATGCACTAGGAGATAGGAGGTCCAAATTTTACGCAATCTAAGGTGGGTGTACTCCTAGGATTTAGGAGTTCTATTTTCATGTTCTTAGATCTCTTTTTTTTATATGGGAAGTGTAGGACCCACCAATCAATGGTAGAGATCCTACATCATCCCTTAGTTGTGGCCAAATGGCCTATTTGATGCATACATGCCCATACATGGGGTTTTCCCTCTATGGGCCCCCATCATGGAGGATTATTTGGATTTCATAGCATGATAGGTCATCTAGACCTTAGAATCATGGTTGGAATGGCATTCCGACCATTGATCTTGAATCTAGGACATGCATGTGGTGGATCTTTGTTGTAACATATGAATAGAAGGAATGTATGGTGTGATTGATGAAGGGGAGGGCCTCAATGTGGCGGAGCCCCTCCTCTTGTGGCCGATTCTTCTTTTTTTTTCCTTTATGATAAAATTCTGATCTTGCATGTGTGGCCCACCTTGTAGGCCAACAAAAATTTAGACCAACCATGGAGCTTGGACGCCCATAGCGGTCTATCCTTGGACACATGGCCCCAAAATCCACCTAAATGGGACACATGCAAGGGGTATTTGATGATGGGGAAGGTCTGGACATTTGTGGCGCCCACTAGGGTGGTCCACCACATAAATTCCTGGGGTTAAATCATACGGCAAATAATTTTTATATTTTAATTCTTTCAATTATATGTTGCTGTCCAAATCTATCTGAACAGATTTTTAGGCCAACTTGAGGCCAGGATTTGGGGCTTTTGGTGGGGAATTGTATACCAAGTGAAATATGATTTTTGAATATGGGTATCCCAATTATAAGCATGCAAAATTCAGCCCCAATTGATCTCATTTGGGTCCCCAAAAGGGTGGGCCAATATGGGTACTTGCAGAGTTTTCGGTTGTAATTCCAACAAGGTTGTAATTTAGAAATGTAAAATTATAAAATAGTTTCTAATCAGGTGGGCCACTTTCGTGGACCCCACATTGTACTACATATATGAGAGAAGGTTTAAATTTAATTTTTCCAATTTTTGGACATCCAGGGCCCACCCAATTGGGTGCTCAATCATGATCTATCCAGAATTTTACACTTAGCAGAATTTCTGGATAGATTGTAATTTCGAATTTAATTAAAATATTTTTGAGTATCTAAAAATCACGCAATTTTGTGGAGGTGTGGTCCACCCATGCTAGGACCCACCAACCAATTTTTGGGGCCAATGGACCCCTGTGCACACCGTGGCAAGGGCTAGACCGGCCACCATGTTGAGACGTCCAGGTCAGATAGATTTTCTAGACAGACTATTTTCTTTAAATTAATTAAAATACTTATTGTTATCAAAAAATTGTAAAATTTTTTGGAGGTGTGTCCCACCCATGGAAGTACAACTTTGCAAATTTTCAGGGCCATTGAGCCCCTGTACCATCTGTGGTACGGACTGGACTGGCCCACCAGGCTAAGACGCCTAGGCTGGGGCATCCAACCTACTTTGTGGGCCCACCTTAATGTATTTTATATCCCACCGTTCATCTATACGGGGTTCATAGGGAACTTGATCATCCTCCCCTTCAGTAGCATCCAATTAGGGCCCGTTGGATGAGTTTTTGGGTCAAATACTCAGGCCCATAGGACTGCCCACCATGGGACACCCAGCCCATTGGGCTACTGCTGGACGTCCAATTCAGTAGCATGACCCATCTGATTTATGTGTTAAATTCACTCCCTTCATCTAGTGGACCCCCCTGTGACATGTATGGGTCACTAGGAACTAAAATAAACATTAATTTAATTAATTTTTGAATTTCCAGCAATGTCATATTGTGGGTGGGCTGGAATTTCAGCAATAGGCCCATTGTTTATGCCCATAAATGGATGTTTTGGGGCAGCGTGGTCTACCAACTTTGGGGACATTTTTACACATATCTTGCCCCATTTTAATTAGATTTTTGGGCTTAATTAGTGCATATTTAAGGCCCATTCCAACTGGGTTTTTATTGGGCTAGTCTTCTTAGTTAATTGTTGGGTTTTCTTAGGCCCATTGTCTTAAAACTTTTTAATAAACCCATGACCTTTAGGCCTATAGTTAATACACCATTGTGATGGGTTTTATAGGCTGAAATACTTAAGTAGTTGGGCCCTTACTTGCCCATTAAAATAAACCCATACTTGGGCCGAGATGTGTGGACCAACTTACTTGTTTTAAATATAAGGATCACCCATATGTTGGAATAATGGGCTGCCCATCAGGCCCACCACACTGAGTGGACTCATGACCTTTCTGGTTGGACCCAAAACTTGCTTGAAGGCCCACCATGTTGCCTAAGTGTTGGGCCTTGTGTATGGCCCACTAGCCTCGGAATGTTTAGGCCTTGGACTTTGCCTTACATGCGTGTAGTTAGCAGGCTACCTTTTGGGACCCAATTGAGGTTAGATGTCCTCCTTGGTGGCCCTAAGGTAGGCCCATAGGGCCCTTATAGGTGGTTGAAGGCCCACCTTGGACCCTTATTAGGACCGCTTCTTCCTTTGACCTTTATGGCTCTCTCTCTCTCTCTTAGCTTGTGGGCTACCCCAAAGTATCGAGCCCCCACTAGAGGACTTCACTTCTCCTTAAAGTACATGTTTATGTATCTAGACCTTATCCCTCCTTGGGAAGGAGGAATATATTCTACAGGTAGCACACTTACATCATTGTGACCCCATGTGCATCATCTGTGTGAATTGATTGAATTGTGTGGTGGTCATAGAGGGATGAAGTTTTTCCCTTCGTGCACATTGAGTGCCTGAAGCTAGTGCATGATCTGTATGTGTGACCCATGCATTGGCATGGCATTTCATAATGATTCGCCCTTGCTTCATCAGGGCCTTGCCTCCACAGGGACATTCATGGATGGCCGTATGTGTGGACACTGGAAATATTATTTAAGCATACCAGGTGCATAGGATGCCCATGGGTGAAATTTCTAAAACTTCCATGGTACTAAGGATCTACCCCAACTCTGTGACCGAGTAAAAACTATGAGCGCACGAGGGCCTTGTACCGTTAGCCCGCGACTCCCACTGTCGTGTAGTCGGTTGGGTAGAGATGTGGCCTTATCCGCCTGTGAGGGAGGGCATTACTAGGCTGAGTCTGACTAGCTCGTGAAATGGGTCCATTGTCATTGACCCTTATTGGTGATTGGCTATCCAAGTTGGGTAATGAGGTCTCTTAACTCATTTGACTTGCGGGTCTGTAGAGCGACAGTCATTCCGCAGTGTACTATACCCTGGTGATTTCCTTATGATTAGAAATTTACTTGATATGTGAATTGAATATGAGCACTGGCATCACTTTGCATCGCATTTGCATCGGCTATATAAGCCCCTTTATGCATCGCGCGCCCAGTACTCATTGCATCGTATTCATAACAAGCCTTGGTAAAGCTAGTGATATTGTCATTGAGCATGTTTCCCTTCCTATACCTCCTACTATTCTTCTATGCATCTTTATCACACACCTTCAAAACCCTCTAAGTTTCTATAAGCTTATGCATGATTGATGCGTGCAGGAGATCCTAGCGGGCATCGTAGCGGTAGAGCTTGGATTAGAGTTAAGCTAAGGACCCCCAGTGTTGCAGATCTTCTTCCTACCTCTTTTACTATCAGTGTATTCTTTTCCTGCTTTGTACTTGTAAAAGTTCAAATTCATAGTGGATTTTGTGATGTGTGCCTTTATTATTCTCAGATATACTTACTATGATCTTGGGTATGCTTGTATTAGAAATGATTATACTGTTATAGAAATCCTCCTTGTAAGATCCCAGGATCGGAACCTGCCTCAAGAGCCGAGAATGGGGTACTACGGAGGCTATTGCGGCCAGAACCGGCTATCAGGTTCCTTGTGAGTCCGGTTACCAAGTCTGGGGCGTGACATCTAGCTAGAGGTGTACACAAGTCAAGTTAACTCGTTAGCTCGCTCGACTCGAGTCGGATTGAAACTGTGTTCGAGCCGAGTCGAGCCAGTTTTATTAAGCTCGAAACATTTCGAGTCGAGTCTGCGATGGACCTAGCTCGACTCGACTCGACCCAATCTTGAGCTCGAACTCAACTCGATTCGGCTCGGATCGACTTGGATCGATTTTTGAGTAAGTATATATAATATCTAATCTACCCGGTTACCCAAAATTGGTTTAAAAATATATAATAAAAAAATCCTAATCCCAACGCCCACTCTTGTCTCAGCCATTCGCCCAACCCTAAAAACCTTAACCCCACTCATCTCTCTCTCTCTCTCGCCGTTCTTCGGTGTCCGAACAGCGACCGACAACCAATACCACTCTCTTGTCCTCTATTTGTCGTCATTCTCCAGCGCCCAACCGACAAGTACTCTCCGTCCTCTCCTCTCTCTCCATTTTCCAGCGTTTGTCAGGATGACTGGCAACAATTAAAAGGTGAGTCTCCTTTTCTCCTCTCCTCATCTCATCAGTCACATTGCCTCCGCCCTCTAGCCGGGGTGTGGCAAGTGGTGAGCAGTGTCCGTCCGATTAGCAGACCCCACCTGACCACTGGCCTAGTGGCTATAGCCCAATCAGAGAGAAACTCAAAACTCGGCTTGAAAACACAAACTAAAACTCAGCTCGAACTAGACCGAGCTGCTGACCGAGCCGAGCCGAGTCGAGCTGCTAATCCGAGCTTAATGACCGAGTCGAGCCGAGCTCGAGCTGAGGACGCTTACTGGCCGAGTCGAGCCAAGCTGGGCAAAGCTCGTCTTGGATCGACTCATGTACACCTCTAACTCTAGTTGACCGAGGCGAGCCGAGCTAGGCAAAGCTCGGCTCAAATCGACTCGTGTACACCTCTACCTACTAGTCTTTCCTTTGCCACCATAGGGGAGGTCCCTATCGATATGGTAACTTTGAAGCATCAGAGAAGTCGACTGCTCGTCATTTTCTTTAAAATTTCCTATGAATCGGGTTAGGCCGAACTCTTTTAATAAAAAAGGGGTGAAAGTGCAGTAATGCTTGTCAGTGTTAAGAGGAAAGAAAAGAGCGTCCATATTGGTGGAAAAAGTACGGACATCTTGAGATAAATTAATATTGCAGTGATCGTAAGCAGTATAAATGATATGACCAGGGGGAGGTGAAGGTACCAGAAAGGAATGAAAATACTCATACAACCACATTTGGAGAAGCTATAACGGTCCTTCATTGTGAAACAGACCTTTCGTGGTTAGCTCGTATATGCCTCTATATAGGTGGTCGAGCACAGAGGCTATAAGTGCTAGTTTTTGCTTTGTGCAAGTGCCTCGACTAGCTGAACATATTTGTTGGTGATTTAGAGCGCATTCACACAGAGTAGATATCGGAAGATCCATAATAACAAGAAGGTCGTGTGTTCTTCATACTCGATGGGCCTTCATGTTTCCAATAGGCGAGCATGAAATGGGAATAGGCCTTGCCAGCCTTATTGTTGAAGTGTCTCTTTTCATTGTGAGTAAAGCTTGGAAAAATTGCTCTATCAAAAGGAAGAAGATGTGTAAGGGCACAAATGTTCAAAATTGCTAGACTCATAGAGCCACATCCGAAGAAGGTGTTGGTGGATGAATTCAAGAAGGTCGATGTTGTGGTGAGGAGAGGGGGATATGGTGTGTAATCGTACAAAGATAGCTTGATGCATTCATAGATGTCGGTTTCTCTCCAAGAAACCTCATGCTATACAGTAATACAGTCAAACCAATCGTGCCATCCTAATAAAGGTTTTGGCCAAGATCATGAGGTCTTTAGGGCATCGGAAGGATTGGAAATCGATTGGGACTGAATTAGCCTATTTTCGCCAGGGTAGATTGGGAAGAAGTGGTCCATAGAGCAGATCTTATCAACTTCAGTTCCGTTGAAGAAGGCTAGGCCAAGACAGAAATAATCACCAAGCGACGATTTGAAGATTATCTCGTTGGTGAATTTTTAGGGAATACCTTCTAATCATGTATCGGGCTATCTTATTAGAAGGTTGGAGAAACAGAGGATGAGGATGCAACCATCACTGATACTAGAGAGAGTTAGGGTTTCAAAAGCAAAGAAACAAGGAAGAAAGCTTAAGAAAATGGGGAAACATGTTGAAATAGGGTATAAATTGGCCAAAATTGGGTGTATTAATTAGGGTATAATCATGATCTCGTATGGTGTGACGCTCATACATGTGTCACTACAAGAATAGCTCTCTATCCAAAAAAGGAAAGCACATCATTCGGAATTGTCTCGGTCGTGCATGATAAATGAGGCATCATCACGTGTACTACGGAATATCACATTTATGAGGGGTCACACGTCGCTTTCACCTTTTACTAAAGGCAAAATGGCTTCTTTTTTTTTTTTTTTTTGGGGGGGGGGGGGGGTAATGTTGTACCCTATTTTTGTGTGTTCCTTCAAGAGCCAATTAAAGAGAGACATGTCTAATTTTACATGAGTTGCGTAGTGTATTTAAAATCGATGGAGATAACTGAAGAGGATTTTGCAGGTATATAGTTAGCGTTTATCGAGTATTGCTATGTCATCTATAAAGTAATAGTGACCGAACAAAACGTGATCGAGTTAGCAAGGAAGCTTGGAACGGTTATCTGTCAGGTGGCAAGCTAAGAAGAAAAGTCTCTAAGAGGTCAGTAGTGCTAAAGCGTTTACAGCAACCATCAGAATGTAAGAAGTATCTAGATGGTAAGGTTAAGGTTATAAATAGTAAATAAATTCAGCGGAAGAAGTTGTCTCATACCAACCAAACCTAGTCAAAATTATCTTTCAATTACCTTTATCTTTATCTGTCATTTACATTCCTTAAGTGTAATCTTTAGCTATAGTAGTAATTAAGTAGTTGTTAACTTTAACTGTAATTCTAATTCACACTCACATTGAATTCAGTTCGAGTACCAACCAAAGTTCACTGTACAAAGAGGCATTCTGTGATTATTCTTTGCAACTGACAATAAGAATTTCTTTTTGTTTTATATGTACTTAAGAGAAAAAGTCTTTTCATAGAAAAGGCAAAGTGTGACCCAATTTCAGAGGATGAACCTCACACTTTGATAATGTCCTGATCATCTGAAATAATGTTATGGAAGTGGCTAAATAGGCAGCGGATTTTATTAGATCTCGATCATATATAGTCGATTTTCGACAACTATTCGATTTGAACTGAGAATCATATTCAATTCTGGCACACCCACACTAATCATTTGATTGAAATTTAAATAACAGCAACACCACCTACTAAGTTTGGAATGAAGAAAAAATGTTATAAAAAAAATATATCCATTAACATTAAGGAAGACCCATCGAATAATTGTACTCAGTTGCCTGCGCCTATGGTCGGAAGATAAATGAGGCCTATCTAGATGCCTATGAGAAATCCATATTCTCCAGCTGATGTTAACATATATTCCACGGGAAATTGACCGTACTCACCTCGAAGTTTGGGCAAATTACCTCGATCGCTGGACACTCCATATATTCTCTAAAGGGCCTTCTAACAGCTTTTGTAGATGGTTTTGGACGAAAATACCCCTGACCTTGGTTCAGTAGTTGCACGGTTTTCTAGGGACTAAGAAGTTACCTCATATTTAATGCCAATAAAGTGATGTGTACGGAACCCTTTTTGCACGTGGGCAAGGACTAAACTCGTGGGGCCCATATTGATGTATGTGTATAATCCATGTCGTCCATCCTTTTTACCGTGTCATTTTAGGGCTAGGGCCTAAATATTAGCCTGATCCAGAGCTCGTGTGGGTCACATAATAGAAAATAATGGTGACAATGGAACCCACTATTAAAACTTTTCAGGCTCACCATGATGTTTGTTAGAAGTGGACATTGCCCAAGTCAGGACTTTTTGGGCCCACGCCGAGCTGGCCGACAAAATGGACGGAACGGATCTCCCCATTGTTGGCCTCAGGCGGCATGAATTATTCACATACATCAATGTAGGTCCTACTAGATGGTCTTTGCCAAGGCCTATCAAAATGAAGACTTCGACCTGTATAGGAAGTGAACACGTTGCAAACTACGAACCATGCAACATGACAACCACGACCCATATAACATGGCAACTATGACCCATGCAAACCATGACTCAAATGGGCCCACGTTGATGTATGTGAATAATCCATGCCGCCCATCCTTTTTGTTGTGTTATTTTAGGAGTAGAGTTAAATATCAACCACGACTCTTTGTGGATGAAAACCACGAACTTGCAAACCACGAACCATGCAACATGACAACCACAAGGTGGATGGATCGGATCACCCCCATTGTGGGCCTTAAGCTATGGTACCAATGGTTTGGTAAAAAGGAAGTGAACACATTCCAAACCACAAACCATGCAACATGACAACAAGACCCATATAACATGGCAACTACGACCGATGTAAACCATGACCTAAATGGGCCCACATTAATGTATGTGAATCCATGCCACCCATCCTTTTTGTTGTGTCATTTTAGGGGTATGGTCATGTAACACCCCGAATTTTCCTAACTTGGCAATGGGCGTCCTTAGACGTAGAACTTCCCTAGGACCTTCTTCTGTTGTAATTAGGGCATGATTTAGTTAAGTATTAATAGCTTGGATCACTTTATATACAAACTACAAAGGCCCAAGTACCACCTCAGGCAGAAATCAAATAGGACTAAATCCTTTAGAAACTAAACGAGAATAAATTTAGCGCTAAACTAGATTCTCTGTGCAATGGGCCCTAACTACTTTAAATATGATCTGCAAGACCCAAAACTTGTAGAATCATTGACGCTAGGTTACCTTAAAATCTAGGATCAATCTCATTACCCAGTTGCTCTGGGAAGCACATTGAAACTCCATTTCAGATCTGGAACGCACGTCGAAAGTCCGATGACCACGAGACTAAGCGATTAGGACCGCCTTGCTGGGCTTGACAACCATCTCGGAAATCAAATCCATAGTGTCCGAAAATGGACAACTTGAGCCCAAAGCGAAGTGTGTGAGAAACGTGAATATATTTAGAAATGAAATCCGAATTTAAGTAATCTAAGACTTGTCGCTTGCAGGGTGAATATAAGGATTCAGAACGTCAGAATCTGACCCAAATACACCATCGGATCAGGGGAAATTTCATACACAGGCCAATATACTTATGGCCCTAATCGGTGATCGTGGACCATTGAACGGAAACTGGTCCGCCGCAGTCAATCTGTAAATCCGACCAGATTGAAAACTTAACTCGACCTAGATCTATGGTCAGGGAGCTTAAGTCCGACCTTAGGCTCAAGGGGGGCTCCGGAAGTGCTCCATTGAGCTAAAATAGACGCCCTTTGGCTATAACCTAAGTATACCTTAGCCCTTGGGCCATTTCCATCAGTTTTAGGTCTATATAAGGACCTTAAGCCCTCACTCTCTCATCCCATACGAATTTGGGAAACCCTAGGAGAGAGTAGAGAGGAAAGAGAGAGAAAGAGAGAGAGAGAGAGAGAGAGAGAGTTGGAGTTCATCCATGGGATTCAATCCCATCACTCCACGTGCCTTACCACCACTTCCATACCGCTCTACCAACGCTACCGATCCCATTCTTAGGTAAGAAAACCTAACCCTAATATGTTCTAGGGTTTCAATTGTTGTTAATAGCGAAATAGCTGACTCAACTCATGTTATAGGTTATCATTCCATCATTGACGAAGCCTTAGAGTCTTTATCGAATTTGTTACGCTTCTACGGCGTAAGGTGCAGACTATAAACGTATAGGTTATGGTTTCCAAGGCTTTCAATGCCGAATAATGATTTATTCTTGACGTGGGTGTTATTTCACATGCAAAATGCATCTTCTGTTTCATGTCACAGTTATATACGAATTATGTGGCATATAGTACATTCTATGTACATGTTAAGATATTTGGATACGTATGGAATTTAGATTTATGTCTAACATGATTATCTGTCGTGAATATATGCGACAACTCCTTAGCGAAAGGACTTGCCCTAAATCACGTCATGGCAAAATACGATATATGTGATACAGTGTATAGCCCAAGTGTTTGTAGAAATGCGTAAATGAATATGGAACCCGGATTCATGCATGCCATGATTATCCATCGTGGGTATATGCGCGTGGTATGCGGGGCAACTCCCTAGTGAAAGGATTTGACCTAATATATGTGTAAACAACATACATCATATATGACGATATATGTAGTCTAAGTGTTTGTAAAAATGTCTGAGTGTGTTAAGTATTACTAAAGAGTACTTTGTATGAGGGTTGAGATATGAATCTTGGCTACCTTAATTATGTGTATGATTTCCTACATGTACGTTACATCATGATGTTTGTTTTATTCATGGAATGAATATGTGTGCAATCATGTCTGTGTTACATTTCACAACATACTCATATTATTGTACGAAGTGAATTCGTTGTTCTCTATTGCTTTGACTGACTCATATGATTACTGGATGAAATTGAATGAAGTTGGGACTAGGATATAGTCCAGGCAATCGGTAATCGGCCCTGAGTTCATGGCTAAGATTCATTCACCACGTAGGACGTGTTTGATGAACCCGAGTTGTGAGTTGGTCGTTGGCAGTGGTTAGGCCACACAAAGTGCTTACGCACTTCATGTCGATCAATACGATGTACGCTCGTGCTAGTCGAGCTCGTCAAGTACCCCGATTTGCCCGATGTATGTTCACCATGTATGGACGCTACTGCTTGAACCTAAGGTACCAAACTCACCAGTGAAATCCCGTTTAACCTTGGTACCTTGATCCGCTAAGACTCATGAGCCGGACATGGTGGTATGGGACACCGTGGTCGAGCTGTCGGCCTACGCTGGGGCGACGAGCCTCCCCGTAGTGACCAGTGAGCAACCCAGACTCGTGAGCTGAATATGGTGGTATGGGACACTGTATTCGAGCTGTCGGCCTACACTGATTTGGTGACGAGCCCTTTGTAGTGACCTCGAGCATACTCTGAACTTGCATAGAGAGAACCTTTCTGTAGTAATCAGAGTATACACTAGGTCTGCACTGATTAGGTGACGAGCCCTTTGCAGCGACCTAGAACTGCAACATCGTATGAGATTTACTAGGACTGACGACCCTAGAATGGATCATTGTTTGAGAAATGAAATAAGGGAGGTACCTTAATTTCCCAATCTTGCTGTATGAAATGGACTAATAAGAACTCGGTAATCACGTTCATAACATCGCACTGCATGTGCCCCAGGTTGAAGAGCACAGAGGAAAGAAAACATGCCGTGACCGTAAGATGGTGATGCACGAGGGAGTGTAGGAGAGAGCATGCATCATTGTTCATATCATTCTTGCATTAATAAAAGTATCTAGGTATGTTTGATTTTACTGTTTTATCATTACTGCTTGACTAAGTTGATAACATGTTAACCTCTAGTTTATAGTTCCACTGAGTTGATCACTCACTCCCACGTTATGGGACGGTGTTGTACACACCAACCAAACCCTGCCTTAGTTTCAGATGATGGCGATGCTTGCGAAGTGGAGCCGGACTTTTATGATGACAAGGAGGGTTTCTCCTGTGTGCATCTATTAGGCGGGTCTATGTAGACCATCGTCTGATCGACGGGATTACAGGGTTGCTGATTAGACGTCATTACACTTTATTTTGCAGTTTTGGAACACCCATGTATATTTATTTTGTTCATTTTTGGTATATACATGTCTATATTTAACCTGGTAACATGTTCATACTCTGGAGACTTACAACGATTTATAAATTTTATATATCTATCACAGTCTTCTGCTTGCGTAATTTAACTGTCTCTAAAGTATGATATGTTGTTTTAGTCTAATCTCACTCATGTTTCAATGCACTCATTATAATCATCATTATCTATGTTACATAAGTGATGCGTTGGAACTTGGGAGCTGAGGTTTGCTCGACCCCCAATTTTTAGGGCGTTACAGGTCAAATATCAACCACGACCCTTTGTGGATGAAAACCACGATCCATCATACATGTGAACCACAACCCTTCGAATGGATCGTGGTTGTCATGTAGCAAGGGTCGTGGTTGTGAAGTTATATGGGTTGTGGTTGTCATGGGTCGTAGTTGCCAAGTTATATGGGTCGTAGTTGCCATATTATATGGGTCATAATTGTCATGGGCCATAGTTGTCATGTTATATGGGTCGTGGTTGTCATGTTTTATGAGTCGTGGTTGTCATCCGGGTCGTGGCTATCACGGGTCGTAGTTATCATGATATATGGGTCGTGGTTGTCATGGGATGTGGGTCGTGGTTGTCATGCCCCAAAAGGTTTTTAATGGTAGGTTTTGAAAGGGCCAAGCTATATGCCCTAGAGGGGGGGTGAATAGGGCAGTGCCAAATAAAACTTAAAACAGCGGAATAATGAAAGATATAAATAACAATGTTGAAATAATAACAATCTCAAAGCACATGAAATATGAGAATGATACTGAATCTTGTTCTAAGGACAACCTTACACCAAAACCAATGGCTTATGGTAGGACAACCTTATTTCTAGAACAAACTAGCAATCACAAATGATATGGAAAATAAATCAAGAATAACTTACAGAAATAAATCCTAAAGTTATTACACCATTCAACCACACTTGCTTGAAATGAAAATTACAACATTCATCCACATAAGCAATCCACAATACTGAAGGAATAAATGAATAAAGAAATCAAGCACATCCACAACACAACGATATATAGTGGTTCGCCTGTGTGTTCACCAACTGTTAGCCAACAGCCACACAGAATGCTACTCCACTCCTAATATCCTCACACAGGGGATATTAGCATGCACTCTCAAAATAGGTTTTCACAGGTTCACCAAAAACCTTCACAATTGTGTCTTTTTATCTCGGGCTTACACAATCCAAAAACCCCCATAATCTGAGTTTTCTGGCTCTCCTCAGATAACCAATACAATGAGATTTTTCTGGCAAATCTCAAACAAAACCAGAGAAAGTAAATTACAAAGTAAAATACCTGGATCTCCTTTTGAAGTAGCCCAGTAGAACCAATCGGAGTAGATGAATGATACGTCGTTCAATGTCCAATACTCACATAAAGAAAGGTTCTATGTCTAATTGATTTTAGATTAAATCAAGAAGAGCAAGGTCTATTTGATTTTGATCCCAGAAGAAGGAATATCACAAGTTCCTCTTTTCTAAATAAGATTGGAATGTAGATCAAAATCATAATAGAATAATGCTATCAAAGGGAATATTAAATATGCACAATAGCTTTAAAAAATAATCACAACTTATCTCAAAGTATAGCCTTAACTCGCTTGAATTGAATGGAATAGAATGTCTAAAACTCTGAAATTCGTGCATTATTTATAGCCTCAAAAATCCCATCTTCGACTGGTCTTAGGATCCCTAGGACTGGTCGTAGCATCAAAGATTTTGAAAGATTTTCCCGGGATTAGATTAGTTGTTCTCACGACTGGTCTTAGGTAGCCTACGACCGGTTGTGGACCACCTACGACTGGTCGTGAGACACCTACGACTGGTCGTGGGACTCGAGATAGGTCGTTGGAGTTCGAGTCGTAGGACTACGACCGGTCGAAGGATGAGCCATAGGACTTCCCAGGACTGGTCGAAGCAAGTCCAGGACTGGTCAAAGGACAACTAGGAAAATCTGAAAATCTGTAAGAACCTAGGACTGGTCCTGAGAAACCTAAGACTGGTCGAAGTAAAGCTAGGACTAGTCTTAAGATTTCTAGGACTGGTCTTAGAACAGTCACACCAAGTATATTAAAATATTCGGATTATGTATCCAAAATGACCTATCATATAGACCAACCTGAGGTCAATCTAAGGTCAAACAAACCTTGAAGTGAGATAGACATTGAAGTCTTGAAGGTCTGTATTCTCAGATGATCTTGAAGTATAAGCTTGAGTCGAGTTGACGGTCTTTCTCGAGCTTGGTACATTCTTAACTTGTCTTGATGAAGTCTTCTAATCTTGAACTTGTTAGAAGCAAACTTGAAGTCATCTATTCTTGTAGACTTCATTCATGACATATCTTGCAAACATTCTTCATTTATGATCTTGTCTTGAAAACATTCTTCATTCATGATCTTGTCTTGAAGCAGTGTGTAGTCACAAACAAGAAACACAAGAAGTACAAGACATATAGATTTTGGCACTACAAAATTTGACAACCAAAGGGATATGAAATCATAGCACTAACATTCTCCCCCTTTGTCAAATTTGTGACAAAACACATTTATAAATATAAGAGTAAAATGAAGAAAGAATCATGAACCATCAGAGCCATCAAAAATACTCTACTCCCCCTAAGTGAGTAGAAACATTCAACCATATTCAATTACTCACTCTCCCATTCTCCCATTCTCCCCCTTTCCATACTACTCCCCCTTTTTGTCACAAAATGACAAGGGAAGGCCAAAGGAGAGAAGAGAACACCATATGAAGAGTCAAGATTTAATTATAAAATTAGTTCAACACTTCAATGTCATCAATCCAAACCATACAACCAAAGTCATCAATCGTAATAATAATACAGAATCCATAAAATAAAAAGGATAATCCACCTAATCAGATCCAGATGAAGGAGCAGGGATGGTTGGATCAATCTGATGTAAATCCCTATTAATGCGACGAAGATATTTTCGCATATATTTAAATTGCATATCATGGGCTACACTCTGGTTATCAACCTTCTCCTCCAATGCACTTAGACGTGCATCATAACCAGAAGATGGATCGTAATCAGAATCATTTTGGGAGTCAGTTTCAATGTCTTCAAATATATCATCCATATTTATATCAGCCTGTGGAGGAAGATGAGCAGCTTCCCCTTCATTTCTGTCAAAGACCTTCACCACCACCTTCATAGAATTGACCAGAAGCAAATCCAACTTCATCTTATTTAAATTAGTATTATTGAAAAAAGATGATGAATTGGTGCCTCATTCTCAAGTAAAGCAACGAGCATATTTATGGCTAAACAAGTCATAAGATAACCAAATGGAATATCACTATGACCCGGATGAAGACGAAACTGAATGATAAAATGACATATCAAAGAAGGTAAACAGACAACAATGCCGGACACAACAGAGTGCAATACCCGAACCATGAAGGCAGTTAACTCGGTTTTATTGCCTGACCGAGGATACACGTTTGAAGTGAAGATCTGGTGCAAAACTCTGTATCTGGGTAATAAAAATTTTGAGGGGAGCACATTTCCTTTGTGCGTCCAATGCACTTCCATATTGCATAAATCTCTTGTCAACATTTGTTTTTCCGATTCTGATGGTTTGTCATATAATGTATGAATCGGAATACCTTCATCTTTGACAGGTATATCCATAATACCTGATATCAAATGTCGATCTATTAAAAATTTCCCTTCTCTAGTAGCAATTGAGAACGTTAAATTATCAAGGGAAAAATCAGAGATACAGGCAACCATAGATTGTGCAATGGACTGGTATGCAGGCCCACCCCAAAACAAAATGTTAGTCCAGCCAACAGATTCAAGGAGAGGGGTAATCTCAAATTGTTCAATGTGGCTGAGACTTACAGGACGCTCAACGATAACTTTACGGTTACGTAAATCTCGTACATCATTGGGATCATCTTCGGGTGACCGAAGGTGCCGTTTTGTTATAGATGTAGATCTAGATGAAGATGGACCACGGGATGTTTTCCTTTTCCCTCTAACATCCATTTTCAACAAGATTTACCAAGGAGCAAGCACAAAGAACACAAGAGGTGGTTGGTTTCTCTAGATCAGATTTTTAGAGAGGAAACCCTAAACAATCAACAAAAGACGAGATCAAGCTTATGGAATTTACAAATCAAAGCATAGAAAGCATAAATCTTCAATAAAAAATGAAGAAAAACGACTTATCTTGAAGAAAATCACGAACTCTCAAGACTGGTCGAGCCACGACTCGTCGAAGGAAGAAGAGGAAATGAAGAACAAAGTGATTTTTCCCAAATTAAATGATGCTCACGATCTCTACGACTGGTCGAGTGCAATCTACGACAGGTCGAGTCAGGACCGGTTGTATATGGCAAGGGTCGGTTGAGCATCGCAAAAATAAATATTTTTTATGCAAAAATTGAAATTTATACACATAAAAATTTAAAATATAGTACACTATGATACATGCAGACAAGTATATTCAATTTAAAATGCACATACCAAGATCAAATTTCATTTTAGTAAACCTGCTTTTGCTGAGCGGTTTAGTAAATATATCAGCAAGTTGGACATCAGTTGGAATATATTCCAAAGAGATAGTTTTTTCTTCAACTAATTCACGAATGTAATGATACCTAATGTCAATATGCTTAGTACGTGAATGCTGAATTGGATTTTTGGAAATATTGATAGCACTGGAATTATCACAATGTAAGATCATTGAATCTTGATTAATTCCATAATCGCTTAACATGCGTTTCATCCATACGAGTTGAGTACATGCATATCCTGCTGCGATATACTCACCAAATTTCAAGGCCCGTGGAAAGCGATATTGAACTTTACTTCTTGCTAAACCAAGAAACCAAACAGTTTCCAATGTAAAAACAACCACCACTGGTTGATTTTCTATCATCAATATTACCAGCCCAATCAGCATCTGAATACCCAGCTAATTTAACATTAGTGTCAAAATGATACCAAAGACCCAACTCAGTTGTATTTGCGACATATCTAATAATCCGTTTGACAGCAGTGAGATGTGAATCTTTAGGATTAGACTGATATCTCGCACAAATACCAACGCTAAAAGTGATATCAAGTCTACTAGCAGTTAGATATAGTAAACTACCAATCATACTACGATATAGCTTAGGATCTACATCTTTACATATAGAGTCTTTTAAGAGTCTCAAGGTTGTACTCATAGGAGTATTAAATTTTTTACCATTTTCAAATCCAAACCTTTTAACCAAGTTTGTAGCATACTTGGTTTGAGAAATGAAGATTCCATCAGGTTGTTGTTTTACTTGTAACCCTAGGAAGTAATTTAGTTCACCAACCATGCTCATTTCGAATCTTGATTTCATCAACTCTGCAAACTCAAAAGACATGTTAGAACAAGTTGATCCATAAATAATATTGTCTACATAGATTTGAACAATTAAAATCTCATTATTATGTTTCTTAATAAATAGCGTCTTATCGACACTTCCCACTTGAAAACTATGACTAAGTAAGAATTTAGTCAATTTTTCATATCATGCCCTGGGCGCTTGTTTCAGACCATAGAGAGCCTTTTTGAGACAAAATACATGATCAGAAAGCTTGGGGTCTTCAAACTCAGAGGGTTGTTCTACATAAACTTCTTCATGTAAATCACTATTTAAGAAGGCACTCTTTACATCCATCTGATAAATTTTAAACTTTCTAAAGCAAGCGATGGAAATAAAAAGTCTGATAGATTCAAGGCGAGCGACTGGAGCAAAGGTTTCATCGTAATCGATGCCTTCAATCTGAGTGTACCCTTGTACAACCAATCTAGCCTTATTTCGTATAATATTTCCAAGTTCATCAGACTTATTTTTAAAGATCCATTTTGTTCCAATAATGTGTTTATCTTTAGGTCTAGGAACAAGATACCAAACATCATTATGAACAAATTGATTAAGTTCATCCTGCATAGCTACTATCCAATTTTCGTCAGAAAGAGCTTCTTTCACATTGATCGGTTCTATTTGGGATGTAAAACAAACATAATTACAAATGTTTTCAAGTTGTTTGCGTGTACGAACTCCAGTGAGAGGGTTTCCAAGGATTTGATTGGTTGGATGATCTTTGACAGTCCTAGGTTCAGATTGAGATGAAGAGGTATCTTGATTGTCGATTATAAGAATTCCATCATCATCTGAACTCGGAGCAAGTGTATTCAAATGATCATCAATGACCACATTGATGGACTCTTGAATCACACCTGTTCTTTTATTTAGAACCCTATAGGCTCGACTGTTTAAGGAATATCTAAGAAAAATACCTTCATCACTTTTCGTATCAAATTTTCCTAAATTTTCACGATCACGTAAAATGTAACACTTACTACCAAAAATTCGAAAGTATTTGACAGTAGGTTTCTTTTCGAACCATAACTCATAAGCAGTCTTATTTTCAGATTTACTAGTATAAACACGATTAATAATGTAGCAAGCAGTATTAATTGCTTCAGCCCAAAGATTTTTGGAGAGCTTCATACTAT
This sequence comes from Magnolia changhungtana, assembly GCA_030180095.1. Taxonomy (NCBI): domain Eukaryota; kingdom Viridiplantae; phylum Streptophyta; class Magnoliopsida; order Magnoliales; family Magnoliaceae; genus Magnolia; species Magnolia changhungtana. Next base: position 3,215,592 of record JASAUF010000161.1, on the reverse strand, counting down.
TTAACATGACATTAGCCATATCCTGAAGCACTCTATTTTTTCTCTCAACTATACCATTTTGTTGAGGAGTTTTGGGTGCAGAGAATTCATGTGATATTCCCTGATCGCTACAGAATTTCTCAAAACTACTATTTTCGAATTCAAATCCATGATCACTACAGATCTTATAAACTTGAGAACCTTTTTCATTTTGGATTCGTTTGATGATCTTCTTTACTTCATCTAGGGTTTCAGATTTATCTTTTAAGAATGATACCCAAGTGAATCTAGTAAAATCATCTACGATAACCAAGATGTATTTTTTGCCACCTCGACTCTCCGTTCTGGTTGGTCCAATGAGATCCATGTGGAGAAGCTCGAGAGGTTTAGATGTGGTATTGGAGTTCACTTTCTTGTGAGAGCTCCTAATCTGTTTGCCCAACTGGCATTCACCACATATTTTGTCTACTTTTTGTAATTTGGGTAGACCTCTTATAAGTTCTCTTTTGCTCAATCTAAACAAGTTCCGGTAGTGTACATGTCCAAGGCGTTTATGTCATAATTCAATCTCATCAGTATGGACCATGTAACACGATTGAGTAGATGAGCTAGCATCATTAACGATGTAGCAGTTTTCAGAAGTTCTGCGACCAGTTAATATAACAGAACCCTCTTTATCAATAATCTCACAACCTTGATTAGAAAACTTTACATTATGGTTGTTGTCGCATATCTGAGATATACTCAGTAGATTGTGTTTCAAGCCCTCAACATATAAAACATTTTTTAAATAAGGGAAGGTTATAAAGCTGAACCGTACCTTGGCCAATGATTTTGCAATTGCTTCCATCACCAAAAGTGACTGACCCATCAGTCCTATCTTTTAGATCGGTGAATAAAGCTTTGTCGCCTGTCATATGCCTGGAGCAACCACTGTCTAGGTACCAATTTGAATGGCTCGTAGCTTTGAAAGCAGTGTGGGCAACCAAGCAGCCAACTTTAGGAACCCATTTCAGTACTGGTTTGGGTTTAGAAGTGTAGTTGGACTTTTTCTGTCTGTTGTTATATAAATGACCTATAGAATTAAATATTAATAGCTCCTTGAGAAGATCAATAATCTTTTCAACCAAAGGATTTCGGTTTTGAAGATTGAAGTTGGCATGGCAATTTTTAGATTTTTGAAGGGTCCTCGAATTTTTTGATAAACCTTGATAAGTATACTTTACTTTTGAGTTCGAAGACTCTCCTTTCACAAACTTAGGAGCAGTATTCTTTTGTTTAGGAGAAGTATTCTTATCATAGCCCAACCCGGATCTATCGCCACATTTTCTTGAACCGGATAACAATTTTTCTAATTTAGGATCACCTTGGGCATATCTCCAAGTATCTTTCAAACTCAAAAGAGAAGTTACTTCATTTTTGAGTTTCTCGTTCTCGGATTTCAAATCATCAACTTGGGAGGTTTTGATTTTTAAATCACATTTGGTCTTTTCAAAAAAATTGGAAATATGAGATTTTTCTAAGACAAGAGACTCATAATCTTCTTTAAGTTTAGAAAATTTTTCCTTTTGTAATTTAAGCTTGACAGCAATTTTACAACTCTCCTTATAAAGGGCATTGTATGCATCCTGAAGATCATCTTCATTGTCACAATCACCATTCAGATTCTCTTCGCTAGTTACTTCATCATAATCTGAAAAAGTGACTTTGGCTAGAGTCATAAGGGCTTTAACATCATCTCCCAACTCATTTTCAGAATCTTCTGATTTCGAAGAGGATTCCGAATCAGATGATTCATCCCAAGTAGCCAACATACTCTTCCTTTTTGATTTGTCCTTTTTAGGACATTTGTTAGCCAGGTGCCCATACTCTTGATAGTTGTAACATTGACTATCTTTCAAAGATTTTTGAGCTCTAGGTTTAGATTGTCTCTTATCGTTTGATTTTTGAAAATCTCCTTTTTTCTTATTTTTCAAAATTTTATAAAACCTTTTTACAAAAAGTGTCATATCATCTTCGAAATTTTCAAAGTCTGAAGTGCTCTCTTGTGGAATATTTTTAGATGACTTGAGAGCAATTGATTTTCCTTTTGGAGCTTTAAAGTTCAATTCGTAGGTCTGTAAAGAACCAACTAGTTCCTCAACCCTCATGTTATCCGTATCACGAAGTTCCTGAATCGCGGTTACTTTTGAATTGAACCGTTCAGGAAGTGAGCGTAGTATCTTTGCACACACTTTACTTTCTGGGATTCTATCACCAAGACCCCGCATAGAGTTTACAATGTCACTCAATCTAGTGTAGAAGCCCATAAACATTTCATTCTCCTCCATATGAATTTCTTCAAATTTAGTTGTGAGGAGTTGGACTTTAGATTTCTTGACAATAGATGTACCCTCGTGTGTCATTTCTAAGAGATCCCATGCTTGTTTAGCATTTTCACACGAGATGATTCTTTTGAATTCATCTGGTGACAATGCACAAGTAATTGCATTTAGTGCTTTTGCATTGGCACTACTCTCACTTTTCTGAAGTGTGGTCCAAAGGGCATAAGATATTACTTTCATTGATTTTGAACCATCTTCATCAGTTACTTCAGTGATAGGTAGTTTCCTTCCATTCATTGTGGCCAGCCACACACTTTCATCCATGGATTTGAGAAAGATTCTCCTCCTTGCTTTCCAATAAGCATAGTTTGTGCCATTAAAGGGTGGCGGCCTAGTGACAGATAGGCTATCAAAATTTGACATCTTAATATAGCATAGATCGTTAGCTCAGGAAATAAATCCAATCAATAAGCAATAAGCACGAGCTATTTGGCTCTGATACCACTTGAAAGGCCCAAGCTATATGCCCTAGAGGGGGGGTGAATAGGGCAGTGCCAAATAAAACTTAAAACAGCGGAATAATGAAAGATATAAATAACAATGTTGAAATAATAACAATCTCAAAGCACATGAAATATGAGAATGATACTGAATCTTGTTCTAAGGACAACCTTACACCAAAACCAATGGCTTATGGTAGGACAACCTTATTTCTAGAACAAACTAGCAATAAAAAATGATATGGAAAATAAATCAAGAATAACTTACTGAAATAAATCCTAAGTTATTACACCATTCAACCACACTTGCTTGAAATGAAAATTACAACATTCATCCACATAAGCAATCCACAATACTAAAGGAATAAATGAATAAAGAAATCAAGCACATCCACAACACAACGATATATAGTGGTTCGCCTGTGTGTTCACCAACTGTTAGCCAACAGCCACACAGAATGCTACTCCACTCCAAATATCCTCACACAGGGGATATTAGCATGCACTCTCAAAATAGGTTTTCACAGGTTCACCAAAAACCTTCACAATTGTGTCTTTTTATCTCGGGCTTACACAATCCAAAAACCCCCATAATCTGAGTTTTCTGGCTCTCCTCAGATAACCAATATAATGAGATTTTTCTGGCAAATCTCAAACAAAACCAGAGAAAGTAAATTATAAAGTAAAATACCTAGATCTCCTTTTGAAGTAGCCCAGTAGAACCAATCGGAGTAGATGAATGATACGTCGTTCAATGTCCAATACTCACATAAAGAAAGGTTCTATGTCTAATTGATTTTAGATTAAATCAAGAAGAGCAAGGTCTATTTGATTTTGATCCCAGAAGAAGGAATATCACAAGTTCCTCTTTTCTAAATAAGATTAGAATGTAGATCAAAATCATAATAGAATAATGCTATCAAAGGGAATATTAAATATGCACAATAGCTTAAAAAAATAATCCCAACTTATCTTAGAGTATAGCCTTAACTCGCTTGAATTGAATGGAATGGAATGTCTAAAACTCTGAAATTCGTGCATTATTTATAGCCTCAAAAATCCCATCTTCGACTGGTCTTAGGATCCCTAGGACTGGTCGTAGCATCAAAGATTTTGAAAGATTTCCGCGGGATTAGATTAGCTATTCTCACGACTGGTCTTAGGTAGCCTACGACCGGTCGTGGACCACCTACGACTGGTCGTGAGACACCTACGACTGGTCGTGGGACTCGAGATAGGTCGCTGGAGTTCGAGTCGTAGGACTACGACCGGTCGAAGGATGAGTTGTAGGACTTCCCAGGACTGGTCGAAGCAAGTCCAGGACTGGTCGAAGGACAACCAGGAAAATCCAAAAATCTGAACAACCTAAGACTGGTCCTGAGAAACCTAAGACTGGTCGAAGCAAAGCTAGGACTAGACTTAAGATTTCTAGGACTGGTCTTAGAACAGTCACACCAAGTATATTAAAATATTCGGATTATGTATCCAGAATGACCTATCATATAGACCAACCTAAGGTCAATCTAAGGTCAAACAAACCTTGAAGTGAGATGGACATTGAAGTCTTGAAGGTCTGTATTCTCAAATGATCTTGAAGTAGAAGCTTGAGTCGAGTTGACGGTCTTTCTCGAGCTTGGTACATTCTTGACTTGTCTTGATGAAGTCTTCTAATCTTGAACTTGTTAGAAGCAAACTTGAAGTCTTCTACTCTTGTAGACTTCATTCATGACATGTCTTACAAACATTCTTCATTTATGATCTTGTCTTGAAAACATTCTTCATTCATGATCTTGTCTTAAAGTAGTGTGTAGTCACAAACAAGAAACACAAGAAGTACAAGACATATAGGTTTTGGCACTACAAAATTTGACAACCAAAGGGATATGAAATCATAGCACTAACAGGTTTCCAATTTCACTGCTTTCTATAGTGTGGTCCACATGAGCCTTTGATATACCTCATTTTTTGGCTCATTCCTTAAAATTATCTTTCGAAATGAATGGACGGCATAGATAAAATATATACATCACAATGGGCCTAATAAAACCATTCATCTCTACATATATCGGGATGCGTAGATCGATTAACGTGACTTACTAAAATAACATTCCTGAGGTCTCGAGAATCTGGACTCCTCGAAGACTCATACAGCTACACGTAAGTCGAGTAACTTCTAATCCGCGTTGAAAGCGAAAGCGGATTGGCTGGTGTACCACCGTGAATGTATGTGGTCTATCCACGCCGTCTATCCATTTTTCCATCTTAGTTTAGCGGTTGAACCCAAAATTTAATCATACCTAAAGATCAAGTGGACCTTACCATATGAAATAGTTGGAATAATGATTTCCACCCTTAAAACCTTTTTAGGGCCCACAGTTATGTTTATTTCTCATCAATCCTGTTAATATGATCACAAGGACATGAATGAAGGAAAAATAAATAAATATAAGCTTGATCCAACACTTTTGTGGAGGAAAATGTAATGACCCGTAAATTTTCGTACAAGGGCTCGAGTATCACCTCGACCAGAAATCACTTAGGATTAAATCCTTTAGAAATTTAACAAAGTTAACTAAGTGATAAACTAGATTAGCCATGAAATCCGTTAGAATCACTTTAAATACGATCTGCAAGACCCAAAACTTGTAGAATCATTGACGCTAGGTTACCCTAAAGTCTAGGATCAAACTCATTACCCAACTGCTCTCGGGAACGAATTGAAACTCCGTATCAGGTCTGGAACGCACATCGGGAGTCCGAATAATATGAGGTTAAGGACTTAGGACTGCCTCGCTGGGCTTGACAACCATCTCGGAAATCAAGTCCAGACGATGTCCCACGGCCGTTCGCTTGAGTCCGGAGCGAGGGAGTGTGAAAACTCCTGTTTTCTTTACAAAATAAATATCTTGAATAGTGATCTGGCACCTATCGCTTGCGTACATTTTATAAGCAACCAGACTGTTAAAATCTGACCCAAATACACCCTCGGATCAGGAAAAATTTCAGGAACATTTACATGTACTTGGAATTTCGGATCGAGGCCCACTGACCGTTGAACTGAAAATGGTCCGCCATGCGTGATCTGGGATTCCGACCGAGGCGAAAACATAACCCCACGTAGATTCAAGGTTAGAGAGCTTAAGTCTGACGTTTAGCTCAAGGAGGGCCGCCAGAAACCTTCTTTTGAGCTGAATTAACGCTGATTTGCTTATAACTTAAGTATCCCTTGAACATAAGTCTATTCCGGAGAATTTTTAGGCTATATAAGGACCTTAGGGCAGTCCCTCTCACAGCCATACGAATTTGGGATAAAACCCTAAGGAGAAGAGAGGAAAAGTGAGAGAAAGCTTGAGAATTGTGGGAGAAACTCCCCCCTACCGTTTCCAACCACCACACGGGCTGCACCACCCCTTCCTTACCGCTTTCCCGGCGATATCGACTCTGTTTTAAGGTAAGAAACCCTAACCCTTTAAGAGTGTGAAGGTTATAGGTTATGAAATAGCTAATCGGTTTCGCTCTTTAAGCTACAAATTCGCCGGATACGGAAGCCTAACGAACCTAGCTGATTTGTTGCAATCCTAAGGTGTAAGGTGAGGACTTTAGGCGTATAGGTTATGGTTTTCAACGCTTTCAATGTTAGATAATGATAGATTCATGATCTGCATGTATTTGCACATGTACAAAGTGCTTTCCGTTTCCTGTTTCGATTAAAGATGCAAAATATAGAATTTTACATACTCTAGGTATACGTAGAAATACCGTATATGTACAAATTTTGGAAATATGTTTGCCATGATTAATTTTTGTATGATTATATAGTATATGGATAAAATACTTATTTGGCGAAAGGAATCGCCGTAATACATGTTTGCTTATATACACTATGTATGTTGAAATTGTGTATTCTAGAAAATACCGCATATGTATAAATTTTGGAGATGCAATTGTTATGATTATTTGCTGTGTGAATATGATATATACGGATAAAATACTAGTTTGGTGAAAGGACAGCCCTAATACATATTTTACTAACATACGTCATGTATGTTGAAATAGTGCACTCTAAGTGTTTGTGAAATTGCTTGTGGGAGTAAGTGCTTAGATATTAGTGCCTTAGGTAGGTGCTGAGATGAGGTTCTCAATTACCTTAGAGACATGTATGATTCCCTCCATGTGGTTGTTTACTCTAACCGCTCACTTATAAAATATATGTGTTTATACCCCTATTTGTATAGTGCTCTATAACATGCTTTTTAATATGCTTTGTAACTTGTTTCATAACATGCTTTATAATATGCTTTATGACATGCTTGCTAGTGTGCTTGAATTACTTTATTTATCATGCTTTACTCCACATGCTATGGTTAAGAATTGATTGAGTTTGGGACTATGTCCATAGTCCAGATATTCAGTACCAGACTTGAGATCGTGGTTCAGATTCATCTTGCCACATATGATGTGTTTGGCGAACCCGTGTCGTACTTCGGTTGACGATAGTGGTTGGCCACACGAAGTGCTTCTGCGCTTCATATCGCTCAACTTGTTGTGCGCTCGAGCTAGCCGAGCACGTCAAGTAACCCGTGTGTCTTATGTATGTTCACCATGTTTAGTCGCTAATGCTTGAACCTAGGGTACCAAACTTACCAGTGAAAATCCTGTTAACCATGGTACCTCGATCCGCTAAGACTCATGAGCCGGGCATGGTGGTATGAGACACCGTGGTTGAGCTGTCGGCCTACGCTGGGGCCACGTGCCTCCCCGTAGTGACCAGTGAGCAACCTGACTCATGAGCCGATTATGGTGGTATGGGACACTATATTCGTGTTATCGGCCTACATTGATAAGGTGATGGGGGAGTGGTGCAACGTATGCGAGCAACAGCCCTGGCAGCCCTTTGTAGTGACCTCGAGCATACTCTGAAATCACGATGAGCCTTAGAGTTTGTCACAGTATATAGAGTATGAACTAGGCCTGTTTCTGTATAGTATGAATCGTTTAAGAGGAGATGGGGGGAGTGATGTAACCTTTGTGCGTAACAGCCCTGGCAGCCTTTGCGGTGACCTAGAAAATACACCATCGTCTGATATTAACTAGGACTGACGACCCTAGAATGGATCATGTTTGGGAATGATACAAGGGAGGTACCTTAGTTTCCCAATCTTGCTGTTTGAAATGAACTAAAAAAAACTCGGTAATCATGCTCATCATGCATTGCATGTTCCTGGAAGATGTGGAGCACTGAGGGATGAAAGCATGCCGCGATCGTAAGATGGTGTCGCACAAGGGAGGGTGTGGTGAGGGCATCCATCATACCTGCATTCATACTTGCATTAATAAGAGTAATTAGGAGTGTTTGATTTTACTGCTTTATCATTACTGCTTGACTGTATTGATAACATGTTAACCTATGCTTTATTGTTCCACTGAGTTAGCTACTCACTCCTACGTTACGGGACGGTGTTGTGCACACTAACCAGACTCTGTCTCAGGTTTAGGTGAGCCGATGACTCTGGAGGCGAAGCCTGATTATGATGAGGACCAGGAGGAATTCTCCTATATGCAGTACTCTGGCGGCTTCGACTAGGCTGCTAGGATCGATGGGTTTTACAAGGATTGTTACTTAGTTTTATTTTTGACATTTTGTTTATAAAACAGACATGTATATGGTGACTCAGATGGATTCATACTCTGGAGAATGAAACGATTTTTGTTTCTTTACAAACATATATATACAGTTCAGTCTTCCGCTTGCTTTTATACAAATGATCTGGAGTATGAATTACTGTTTTGGTATAATCTCACTCATGTTTATTGATCTAATACAGACAACATTTAATCATCATTAATTATGTTGCATAAGTGATGCGTTGGAACTCAGGAGTTGAGTTATACTCGACCCCCGATTTTCAGGGCGTTACAGAAAACCATAATCCATTATGCATGCGAACCACGACCCTTCAAATGGATCGTGGTTGTCATGCAGTAAGGGTCGTAGTTGTCATATTATATGGGTCGTGGCTGTCATCCGGGTCGTTGTCACGGGTCATGGTTATCATGTTATATATGTCGTGGTTGTCATATTATATAGGTTGTGTTGATATAGGTCATGGTTATCATGTTATATAGGTCGTGGTTGTCATGTTATAAGGGTCACAGTTGTCCTATTATATGGTTCGTAGTTGTACGGATCGCAATTGTCCTGTTATATGAATCGTTGTTATCTTGTTATATGGGTCATGGTTGTCATGGGTCATGGGTATCATGTTATATTGGTCGTGGTTATCATGTTATATGGGGAGCCGACAAAGTGGATGGATCGGATCACCCCATTGTGGGCCTTAAGCTATGGTACCAATGGTTTGGTAGAAAAGGAAGTGAACACGTTGTAAACCACAAACCATGCAATAAGATAACCACGACCCATATAACATGGCAACTAAAAACCCATGCAAACCAAGACCCAAATGGGCCCACATTGATGTATGTGAATAATCCATGCCTCCCATCCATTTTGTTGTGTCATTTTAGGGGTGGAGTCAATTATTAACCACAACCCTTTGTGGATGAAAACACGATCTATTGTGCATGTGAACCATGACCCTTCAAATGGATCGTGGTTTTCATGTAGCAAGGGTGGAGGTTGTCATGTTATATGGGTCGTAGTTGTCATGTTATATAGGTCGTTGTTGTCATGTTATATGGGTCGTGGTTGTCACTCTTGTCATGGTCGTCATAGGTCATAGTTGTCATGTTATATGACAGGTTTTCAATTTCACTGCTTTCTATGGTGTGGTCCACATGAGCCTTTGATATGCCTCATTTCTTGACTCAATCCTTAAAATGATCTTTTAAAATGAATGGACGGCATGGATAAAATATATACATCATAATGTGCCCGATAAGACCATTCATCTCTACATATATGGGGATGTGTGAGTCGAGTAACGTGACTTATTAAAATAGCCTCCCCAAGGTCTCTGGACTCCTCGTAAGTCGAGTAACTTTTAATTTGCGTCAGAAGTGGAAGTGGATTGGCTGGTGTACCACCGTGAATGTATGTGGTCTATCCACGACGTCCATTCATTTTTCCACGATCCATACAACATGACAACCACGACCCATATAACATGACAACTACGACCCATGCAAATCACGATCCATACAACATACAAACCACGATCCATACAACATGCAAACCCAAGAAATTTTCAAAGGTAGATGTTTTATCACACCACAGGAAACGGTGGGAATAATGACTTCCACCGTTGAAAAGTTTCTAAGGGCCACAGTGACATTTATTTGTCATCCAACCTATTTGTAAGATCACAAAGAAATGGATGAAGGGAAACCACATATATCAGATTGATCCAAAGCTTCTTTGGGCCCCAATAAATTTTCAACTATAGAATTTCAATTCACGTTGTTTCTGGTGGTGAGGTCCACTTTAGATTTGGATATACTTCATTTTTTAGATCAAGCCCTCAAATTATATGTTAAAATGAATGGATGGAGCAGATAAAATATGTAAATCACGGTGGACCCCATAGAGTTTACTCAGCACGCTTGGCGTATGAGTTACTCAGTACGTAACACTTCCTTGCTCAACTATAGCTAATTGACGAAATCGGATTGCATACTGAGTTACTCAGTACGCTCTTATCGTACTGAGTAAACTCAGTTGGGTCCACCGTGAATGTATGTAGTCTATCCACACCGTCCATCTGTTTTTCCAAATAATTGAAGGGGTTGAACCCAAAATTGAATCATATCCAAAGATCAAGCGGATCATACCACAGGAAACAGTGGGAATAATGATTTCCACCATTGAAATCTACCTAGGCCCCACAGTGATGTTTATCTATCATCCAACTTGTTCATAAGATCATACAGACATAGATTAATGGAAAACATAAAAATAAGCTTGATTCAAAACTTACTTAGTCCCCGAGTGAAATTGTCGTGAAGACCCCTTTAGTTGAAGTCGGGATATGCCAATATGTCCTAAAGGGGGGTGAATAGGACATTTTAAAATTTTTTATGATTTATTAAAATCCTATTACACTAATCCTAACAACAGGCACAAATTAGGATTACTCTACTTGCTTCCAAGCCCGGTAGAGGATCCAATCACAAACTATTTGAGAAGTAAACAATATGCAAACTAGTTTATGATGGATATGACTATGTAAGTGTGTGAGGTATGATCTCAGATATTCAGATATGTAAATATTGAAGTAAATTACACAATCAGAAGAATAACAATCTCAAATACAGTCATTTTTATAGTGGTTCGACGATCAGTCTACTCCACTCCCGGCAGACATTCTCAACCCTTGAGTGTGCCGAATTTCACAAAGGAGGTTTCACAACGGTTCACCTCTAACCTAAGGTTTTACATCAGGTTCACCTTCAACCTTTACAACCTACACTGAGGCTAACTGTTTATGTTCTCACGAGCAAGGGTCAACACAATGCACTCACTTTTAAGCACACTGGTTAAGGATCTTCCAAAAGACCCTACCGGAGGTTTCTATATGGTTCACCTCAAACCCAAGGTTTCACAACGGTTGACCTCAAACCTAAGGTTTTGTTGGTTCACCTTCAACCAGATGTTTATGCTCTCCATAGAGCAAGGGTCCACACAACGCACCCACCACGTACACTCCCGCCGGAGGCCTCCTTGAGGACTTCAAAGGGTGAGAACCACTTAAGACCCAATCCTAAAAAGGAATGATCACAAGTGTCCTCTTGGACTCTAGATACTTACAAATAAGTTGATGAGTCCTGATTAGCACAATGCCGAAGATCTCCTCCTCCTTGTTGACGAAGAGTCTTCTGCTCTCTTGATCCGCAACACAAAAGATGTACCGATATATGGTGACGGGTTGGGTCAAGGTTATGATGGAATCCAACTCTCAAAAGGTTTTCCTATAAGGAAGATAGAGTGGTTCCAATCATCTAAGCATTCAAGGCATCCCAGCTTAATGATTTGCCATTAAGGTAATAGCTGGAGGATCCTTGAATGTGGAAGTTCATTCCCTGATCCACTCTTTTGAATATCAATGGTGAGGGTGGATTGGAGGATGAACTTCCCTGAGAGAAAGGGATTTGGGTATATGATCTAAGGTTAAAACTCTACTTTCTCTCATAGCAACAATAGACAAGTCCTCTATAAATAGGCAAAAGGTTCCAACGGATATAAAACGGTCACATTTATGACTAAGTTCGATATCATCGAGCAGGTTCGATATCATCGAGTGTATACTCTCAATAGCATCGATGGTCTGCTCGATGACTCGAACTCAAAGTCATACACTTTTGAAACCTTTTGCCAGCTGGTCGATGAATCAAAACCAATTGTCGATGTCATCGGATTTCGAACTCCAATTTCATCGATGATAGGTTTGATCCATCGACACTTGAAAAATGAGAGAGACTTGACTTAAAATATTTCAGGTTTTTAGGATATGATCGAAGGTCAGCTGATGTCATTGGAATTTGCATATCGATGTTATCGAAGGCAGTGTCAATTCGATTGATAAATCCTATAGATTTACCAATAAGTTTGCTGAACAAATTATGTCTAGTCTCGATCCAATCGACTCGGCCTTGATATCATCGACATATGAATATTGATTTCCTCGAATGGCCCCCGATCAAAGTAAAAATCAACCTGAAATATTTGCTGGAAGAAATGCGCGCCCTCGATCGATATCATCGATGGACTTCCGATCTTATCGATATTTGATTTCAGATCATATCAGAAGGAGCATCGATATATCGAAGGAATTTGAAATTTTCTTTAAAAAATAGGGGCACTGGAAATCTATCTGTCGATAATATCGAGTCGATTTCGATAGACTCGAGATTTGAATATCGATGATATTGATAAGTGTATTAATACATCGATAATTCATCCAGATATGTTATGAGGTTGCTGGACATTTTTGGTCCTCTTTTCGATGGTACCGATGGAGCATCAAGGACTCGACAGCGTAGGTCGATCATATTGAGATGTGTATCGATATAATTGACAGGGCAAGAAAACTTAGAGAATTTTTTTATTTTGAAAAACGTTTTCTAACCCAAAAACCCAATGATGCTCTATTTTGTTTTTAAGGGTTTTAATATACCTGGTGATTTGGAACAAGTGATGTGAGGCTCAAATTTACATGTGGCGAGCTTGCACACATCCGGTTGAGGCAGACGCTTGAATTGATCTTCCTATCAAGCTCTGTAGATGAACTGACTCAACACTCACGCTAATTAACAAACTAGGGCACTTTCAATCTCCCCCTTTGTCAATTATGTGACAAAATTCCAAAACACTCTAGAACATTCTAGATAAACACATCCTAAATTGTGTATACATGCTTTTACACAATCATACAATTTCTAGCCGATGTACACAACCAGTAGCTGCTCCCCTTGACTTGTAAACTCCCCCTTTCTTGTTGCAGCTGCTCCCCTTAACACCTGCACAACATCTAACAGATATACAATTTTTCATTCGAGGTGTTTGCAAATGTTCTCCCCCTTTTTGTCAGTCATTGACAAAGATATATCAGGTGATATTGACTGAAGAGTTAATTACTTGGGAGAACCGACCAGGCAGAAGCAGATCAATTGATGTATAATAATTAACTCAGTTTAAGCAGACATCAATTTCAGAACCTATGGATGCATATTAGATAAAATAGAGCAGTTATATAGCAGTTAAAATATTCATTTAAGACATCATATGCAATCCATAACAGTCATATGATAAACCAGGGGATTTTAAACATAATCATGACAGTAAAATTCTGAATTATACTCAGCCATATACAAAATATTCAAATATCCAAACATATATTTCCACAGACAGCAGTAGCTTAACAGTTTATCCCAGCAAAAAATTATTTTCGGCCCAACCATTTGAAGGAACCACCGGTTATCATCGTGCATTTTCAAGTTCCTTCAATTTTATCAATGTTGAATATCGGTATTATTGATTTGTTATTGACACTGTTCAGATATCATCGAAACTGTCATAACCTTTCACCCCAAAACTAACATGGTTAATACAAGGAGTTTAGACTTGTGGCTGACATATAACCATGATTGTCCCAGTGTGAAGATTTAACTGTGTGGCTCATGTTCACTGAGATTTAGTGAGTGCAAACCCCAATGAGTTTTTGAAGGTCACTAAACTTATTTGTATCAAGAGGTTTGGTGAGGATGTCTGCGAGTTACTTTTCTGTGGAAACATAGTCCAATGTAATAATCTTGTCATCAACAAGTTCTCGGATAAAATGATGACGGATGTCAATGTGTTTAGTCCGAGAATGTTGAACAGGATTCTTTGAAATGTTGATTGCGATTGTGTTATCACAGAAAAGACTCATCGTGGGTTATTCAATCCCGTAGTCCAACAACATTTGTTTCATCCAAAGGAGTTGTGCACGGCAGCTTCCAGCGGCAATGTATTCAGCCTCGGCAGTAGATAATGATATCGAATTTTGCTTCTTGCTCTGCCAGGAGACTAGACATTTCCAACACAGAAACATCTCCCCTTGTAGATTTTCGATCATCTAAATTTCCTACCCAGTCGGCATTAGAGTACCCAGTGATGATGGTGGATGTTTCAAATGGATACCACAGTCCGAAGGAGGTATTTCCTACTATGTATTTAATGATCCTCTTAACGGCCGTTAGGTGAGATTCTTTAGGATTAGCTTGATATCGAGCACATACCCCAACACTAAAAGATATGTCGGGACGACTAGCTGTGAGATATAGTAAACTACCTATCATACTCCGGTAGAGGTGTTGATCCATACTCTTGCCATTTGCATCTTTGGAGAGTTTAAGTGTGGTGCTCATGGGAGTGTGATAAGAGCGACCAAATTCAAGACCAAACCTTTTCACCAAATCGTTCGCATACTTGGTTTGACAGATAAAGATTCCATCATGTAGCTGCTTGACCTACAATCCTAAGAAGAAGTTCAGTTCACCAACCATACTCATTTCGAATTCTGATTTCATGAGGTCAACAAATTTGTATGCGATATCTTTACATGTTGAACCAAAGACTATATTGTCCACATAAATTTGTGCAATAAGCAGTGAATCTTTTGTTCTTTAGGTAAACAGAGTCTTATCAACACTCCCTCTGCAGAATTTATGGTCCAAAAGAAATTTTGTCAATCGTTCATACCAAGCACGTGGTGCTTGTTTGAGACCATAGAGGGCTTTGTTCAGACGATATACGTAATGAGGACACTTAGGATCCGAAAATCCCTTTGGTTGTTCAACATAGACTTCTTCAGCAAGATCTCCATTAAGAAAAGCACTCTTAACATCCATTTGAAATAGTTTAAATTTTAATGCACATGCAATGGACAGAAGAATTCTGATAGACTCAAGGCAAGCTACAGGAGCAAATGTTTCATCAAAATTAATGCCTTCTATCTGTGAGTACCCTTGAGCTACAAGCCTTGCTTTATTTCGGATCACATTTCCTGATTCATCAGATTTATTCTTGAAAACCCATTTGGTTCCAATGACGTTTGTATCGGTGGTCTGGGAACCAATTGTCATACCTCATTTCTTTGAAATTATTGAAGTTCTTCTTGCATAGCATTTATCCAATGTTCATCTTAAAGACCTTCCCAATATTCTTGGGTTCATTTTTTGAGGTAAAACAGAAATGGCTATAGATGTTTTCTATCTGTCGTCGAGTTCTTACACCATCGTTAGGATCTCCAATAATTTGTTCACGAGGGTGATCTTTTATGATGGGAGTATCAGATGATGGTTGAGGTTCACAGGGTAATGTAGTTTTGTTATCAGATTTTTCTATTATGCATGAATCTACATCATCTTTTAATTCATTGGCAGGTGTATCTTCTTCATGAGGTTGATCATTGATTGCCACATTGACTGACTCTTGAATAGTAAGGGTTCTTAGATTGTATACTTTATACGCATGACTATTCATTACATACCCCAGAAAGATACCATCATCACTTTTAGACTCAAGTTTCCCCAAGTGATCTCTGTCTCTCAGGATATAACATTTACTACCAAAGACTCGAAAATATTTCAGACTAGGCAGTTTCCCAAACCATAGTTCGTATGGAGTTTTATTCAGACCTGCTCTAAAATATACTCTATTTATGATGTAGCAGGCAGTATTGATAGCTTCTGCCTAAAAACATTTTGTCATATCTTTCCCATTTAGCATAACAGATCCCATTTCCTGCAATACACAATTTTTTCTTTCAACTACTCCATTTTGTTGAGGGATTTTTGGTGCCGAGAATTCATGACAAATTCCTTTCTCATTGCAATATCTTTCGAATATTTCATTTTCAAATTCTCCACCATGATCACTTCTAATGCGATTTATGCTGTACCCTTTTTCATTTTGGAGTCGCTTTGCCAGGATCACAAATTCCTCAAATGCATCCGATTTTTCTCGAAGAAATGCGACCCAAGTAAATCTGGTGTAGCCATCTACCACCACCAGGAAGTATCTTTTCTTGTCATGGCTTTTCACTTTCATTGGTCCAACTAGATCCATATGTAGCAATCCAAAGGTTTTATTGTTGCTACGATGGTTGTCTTTTTGTGTCCGACCTTAATCTGTTTTCCTTTTAGACATTCTCCATAGACAACTTTTTCTTCTTTTTTAATCTTAGGAAGTCCCCTAACCAAATTTATTGAACTGAGCTTTGCTAAATTTCAGTAGTGAACATGTCCCAACCTTTGGTAGTTTGGATGCATTCTTTACAGCTATATTGCACTTTGTGGATAACACACTCTCACTTGTACTTTCAATGACATAACAATTATCACTAGTGCGTAAATCTTTTATGAGAGATTTTCCTGTATGATCCAAAATTCTACACACATCCTTTGAGAAAGTGACAAGATGTTCTTTGTCACAGATTTGGGAGATACTAAGGAGATTATGTTTTAGACCTTCTACACAGAGGACATGTTTGATCTTTGGGATGCCTAGTACAACTATTGTTCCTTGTCCAATTATTTTGGTTGAGCTTCCATCTCCAAATGTGACTGATCCTCCATCAAAGTTTGAATACTCACAAAAGTGAGTTTGATCACCAGTCATGTGTCTGGAGCATCCACTATCAAGGTACCACTTTGAACTATTTTCGACTTTCAAGGTAGTGTGAATTACAAGGTAATTATTTAGGTTTGTCACACCCTCTTAGACACTTTTGAACATGATTCCAACTTCGATCAAGATCACTATCTAGGTGCTGAAGCCCTTAAAGAGAGACCTGCTATGATACCAATTGAAATTGCGGTGAAGACCGCTTTAGTTGAAGTCGGGATATGCCAATATGTCCTAGAGGAGGGTGAATAGGACTTTTTAAAAATTTTTATGATTTATTAAAATCCTATTACACTAATCCTAACAACAGGCACATATTAGGATTACTCAAACTTAACTCTACTGGCTTCTAAGCCCGGTAGAGGATTCAATCACAAACTATTTGAGAAGTAAACAATATGTGAACTAGTTATGATGGATATGACTGTGTAAGTATGTGAGGTGTGATCTCGGATATTCAGATATGCAAATATTGAAGAAAATCACATAATCAGAAGAATAGCAATCTTAAACACAGTCATTTTTATAGTGGTTCGACGATCAGTCTACTCCACTCCCGGTAGATGCACTCAACCCTCGAGTGTGTCATATTTCACTAAGGAGGTTTCACAGCGGTTCACCTCTAACCTAAGGTTTTAAATCAGGTTCACCTTCAACCTTTACAACCTACACTGAGGCTGAATGTTTATTCTCTCACGAGTAAGGGTCAACACAACACACCCACTTTTTAGGCACACTGGCCAAGGATCTTCCATTAGACCCTACCGGAGGTTTCTACACGGTTCACCTCAAACCCGAGGTTTCACAGCGGTTGACCTCAAACCAAGGTTTTACTTGTTCACCTTCAACTAGATGTTTATGCTCTCCATAGAGCAAGGGTCTAGACAATGCACCCACCACATACACTCCGCCGGAGGCCTCCTTGAGGACTTCAAAGGGTGAGAACCACTTAAGACCCAATCCTAAAAAGCAATTGTCACAAGTGTCCTCTTGGACTCTAGATACTTACAAATAAGTTGATGAGTCCCAATTAGCACAATGTCGAAGATCTCCTCCTCCTTGTTGATGAAGAGTCTTCTGATCCCTTGATTCGCAACACAAAAGATGTACCGATATATGGTGACAGGTTGGGTCAAGGTTATGATGGAATCCAACTCTCAAAAGGTTTTCCTATGAGGAAAATAGAGTGGTTCCAATCATCTACGCATTCAAGGCATCTCAACTTAATGATTTGCCATTAAGGTAGTAGCTGAAGGATCCTTAAATGTGAAAGTTCATTCCCCAATCCACTCTTTTGAATATTAATGGTGAGGGTGGATTGGAGGATGAAGTTCCCTGAGAGAAAGGGCTTTGGGTATATGATCTAAGGTTAAACACTTAAAAGCTCTCTCTACTTCTCTCACAGCAACAACAGACAAGTCCTCTATAAATAGGCAAAAGGTTCCAACGGATATAAAACGATCACATTTATGACTGAGTTTGATATCATCGAGCAGGTTGGATATCATCGAGCGTATACTCTCGATATCATCGATGGTCTACTCGATGACTCGAACTCAAAGTCATACGCTTTTGAAACCTTTTGCCAGCTGGTCAATGAATCAAAACCAATTGTCAATATCATCGGATTTCAAACTCCGATTCCATCGATGATAGGTTCGATCCATCGACACTTGAAAAATGAGAGAGACTTAACTTGAAATATTTCAGGTTTTTAGGATATAATCGAAGGTCAGCCGATGTCATAGAAATTTTCATATCGATGCTATCGTAAGCAGTGTCGATGGGATCGATAAATCCTATAGATTTACCAATAACTCGCTGGACAAATTGTGTCTAGTCTCGATCCAATCGACTTGGCCTCGATATCATCAACATATGAATATCAATTTTCTCGAATGGCCTCCGATCAAAGTAAAAACCAACCTGAAATATTTGCTGGAAGAAATGCAAACCCTCGATCGATATCATCGATGGACTTTCAATCTTATCAATATTTGATTTCAGATCATATCGGAAGGAGCATCGATATATCGGAGGAATTTGAAATTTTCTTTAAAGAATAGGGACGCCGAAAATCTTTCTGTCGATAATATCGAGTCAATTTTGATAGACTCGAGATTTAAATATCGATGATATCGATAGGTGTATCAATACATCGATAATTCGTCCAAATATGTTATGAGGTTGCTGGACATTTTTGGTCTGCTTTTCAATGGTATCAATGGAGCATCGAGGACTCAACAGCGTAGGTTGATCATATCGAGATCTGTATCGATATAATTGACAGGGCAAGAAAACTTAGAGAATTTTCCTATTTTGAAAAACGTTTTCTAACCCAAAAACCCTATGATGTTCTATTTTGTTTTTAAGGGTTTTAATATACCTGGTGATTTGGGACAAGGGATGTGAGACTCTAATTTACCTGTGGTGAGCTTGCACACATCCGGTTGAGGCAGACGCTTAAATTGATCTTCCTATCAGGCTCTGTAGATGAACTGACTCTACACTCATGCTAATTGACAAACCAAGGCACTTTCACCGAGAATTTTTCAACGGTAAATGTTTAATTCACACTGTTTTCAGTTGTGTGGTTCATTTTAATGTTGAATATGCTTCATTTTTAGGTTCAAGCCCTAAAATTATCTAATAAAATGAATGGACAGAGTGCATCAAATACATAAATCATGGTGAACCTCATAGAGTTTACTCAGTATGCTAAGCGTACTGAGTAACTTAGTACGCAATCCACTTCCCTAATTCACGGACGCAATTTGGCTAGTGACGTGGCCACGAACCAAGTGGCTAGTGGTCGGTGCTATGTGGATCCCACCATGATGTACCTGTTTTATCCATGCCTTCCATCCATTTTGAAAGATAATTTTTATATTTATCTCAGAAATGAGGTAGATCTAAATCTCAGGTGGACCACACCATGGGAAAACAGTAGTGATTGAATTTCCACCATTAAAAACCTCCTAGGGCCCACTGTAATGATTATTTGACATCTAAACTGTTGATTAGGTCATAAAAGCTTGGATGAATGGAAAATATGTATATCATCTTGATCCAAAACTTTTGTGCCCCCGAGAAGTTTTTAATGATGGGAGTTCAATCGAAACTTTGCGGTCCGCTTGAGATTTGAATCAACCTCAATTTTGAGCTCATACCATAAAATGATCCGGAAGAATGGGTAGACGGCATGGATGAAACACATACATCATGGTGGGGCCCATAGAGTACCGACCACTAGCCATTGGCTAGTGGCAGGGGAGTGGCCAATCCCTTTCCCTAATCCACACATTTGTGTTTCTGAATCGTACGCTAGTCAAATACAGAATAAAATGTCATGCCAAGCTATGTAGACCCCACCATGCATGTGGTGTATCCATACCATCCATCAATTTAGAGAGATCGTTTTATGGCATGAGAAAAAGAATGAGATAGATCTAAAGTTCAAGTGGACCCATCATAGAAAATAGTGCGGACAGTGACATCCACCGTTCAAAACTTATTAGGAGCATAGATCTCAAAAATACATCATGGTGGGCTTTAGAAATGTTTCAACAGTGGGTGTGATTGCTCCCACGGTTTTCTATGTCGTGGGTCATCCTCGCACGGCATGTACCTACAGCATGGACGCAGGGAATGAGATTTCCTGCAAAGCCTTTAGCAGGAAGTTCCTGCGCAAGATTCTATGTGGGGGCCACTACGATGTTTGTGAGAAAGTCACTTTGTAAAAATATTTTTCGAGTTCATTTTAGGACATGCGACCAAAAATGAGGAGGATTAAAAACTCAAGTGAGCCACACGAGAGGAAACAGCGGGGATGTAGTGACCACCGTTGAAACATTTATATGGCCACATAAGTTTTCTATCGGTTTAATTTCTTAGCTTTTTCACTTCATCTCAATGAAAACGACCTTATAAATGGTTTGAATGGAATATAAACATCAAGGTGAATCCTGGGAAGGTTTCAATGGTAGAAATTCCTTTCCCCACTGTTTCATCTAGTATGGCCCACTTGAGTTTTGGATCCTAATCATTTTTGGTCTCATGTCCTAAAATGAGCTCAAAAAATGGATGGACGGGTTAGATTTCTAACAAACATCACAGTGGGCCCCATCTAGAATTTTTGCGCAAGAACTTCCTGTAAGTGCTGTAGTTTATATCTCTGTCGGTTGTCAAATTTGTGGTGCCAAAATCACTGTTATATAACTTGCATAAGTGAAGCTCTCTCAAAGATCAACATTCATGAACAAGCAAAGCTTAGAACAAGCAAAGCTCACAAGTACAAAGATCAACCTTGACTGCAAGTATTGCACACAAGACAAGTCTCAAGAATGCAAGACTTCAAGAAGTGTATAAAGTCGTTCGTAAAGAACTCAAGACACTTTCAAGGTTGAGCTACATCAAGATTTCAAGATTGAACTACATCAAGACTTCAAGGCTTAAACTTCAAGGTCACTTGTTCCTAATGCTTCAATGTCCTTACTTCACGATTGGGGTTTGATTGACCTTAGGTTGACCTTAGAAGTAGGCCATTTTGGATACATAAGTCATATGTTTATGTTACATGAGTTTGGGCAGTTCAAAGACTTATCCTAGGCTTTCTTCGACTAATCTTAGCTTTGCTTCGACCAGTCTAAGAAATTCCTCCATCAGTCGTAAGTTCGTTACAAAATTCGGATATTTTCTGTTAGGCTTCGACTAGTCCAGGAATCTGTTCGACCAGTCGAAGGAACAGTGTCGACTGCATCTTCGACCAGTCGAAAGTCTTCGACTCAAAGTCCAGCGATTAAATACAGGGTCTTCGACTAGTCGAAGGAGATTGAAGGTGACCTACGACCAGTCGAAGAGACCTTTGACCAGTCGTAGAACGGTCAAAACTTATCGCGCCCGATTTTTTTCAAATCTGTTAATTCTTCGACTAATCGAAGAGCTCCCTAAACCAGTCAAAGACGCGATCTGCTCACCTATAAATAGAACATGAATCTCAGAAGAAAAATAAGAATTAATTAATCCATTCAAGCCAATCTTCATCAAACTTCTGAGAGATAATTCTGTGCACCATCTAAGCTAAGTGTGCTTATTTAATATTCTCTTTCTTTAGCTTTATTTAATTGATTTTGTTTCTGCTATTCCAATCTAATTTGATAAGAGGAATTGTTATTCCCTTTCTTTGGAATCAAAATCAATTAAGGCAAGCCCTATTTGGTTTAATTTAAAATCTATTAGAACTAGAACCATTGTAATTGAGTACTGGACATTGAACTTGGACATTCAATCATTTACTCTGACTTGGTTCTACCAGGCTGCTACAACGAAAGATATAATCAGGTATTTTACATTTAATTGCAAATTCCTTTTTGTTTTGGTTTCTTTCAAGATTTGCCAGAAAAATCTTGTTGTATTGGTTATCTGAGGAGAGCCAGGAAAACTCAGAAGTGGGGTTTTTTTTAATTGTATAAGCCCACTGACAAAGACACAATTGTAAAGGTTTTGGGTGAACCTGTGAAAACCTATTTTGTTAGTGAACGCTAATATCCCCTGTGTGAGGATATTAGGAGTAGCATTCTGTGTGGCTGTTGTTTAACAGTTGGTGAACACACAGGCGAACCACTATAATCCCTTGTGTTGTGGTTGAATGATTTATATTTCTAATCTTTAATTATTTATTTGTGGGATGTATGTATGGTGGTGAATGTTGTAATTATTTAATTCAAGCATTGTGGGAATTTTGTAATAGTTTAGAATTTATTTTATGCTATTCCTTTATCAGCTTGAAATTCAATTTCCTTTAAAGTTATTCCAGCAAGGTTGCCCTGCCATTTTTATAGTGTATGGCTGTCCCTAGAACAATACATTTGTGATTACAATTTATTTCAGTTCAGTTTGTGTTTATTTCTGTATTCCTCTTTGGTTTAAGATTTGATACAAAGATCTTTCTAGAAATAAGGTTGTCCTATCATAAACTCTGGTTTTTTGTGTAAGGTTGTCCTTAGAACAACATTTGTATCAACCTCTCAAGATCTGAATTTTGAGGTTGTTTTACTTTCCTGCATTGTGATTTATTTTGGCTATCATATTCTTTTTAATTCCGCTGTTATAAGTTTTATTTGGCATTGTCGTATTCACCCCCCCCCCTCTAGGACATATAGCTTGGCCTTTTCAAGTGGTATCAGAGCCTAATAGCTCGTTCTTATTGCTTTTTATTTGGATTTATTTCCTGAGCTAACGATCTAAGCTATATAAAAAGATGTCAAATTTTGATAGCCTTTCAGTCACTAGGCCTCCACCATTTGATGGCTCCAACTATGCCTATTGGAAAGCCAGAATGAGGATCTTCCTCAAATCAATGGATGAGAGTGTGTGGCGAGCCACAGTGACCGAATGGAACCCTCCTACCATTGAAGTAACTGAATCCGACGGTTCAAAAACTGTGTCTGTACCTGCTTATTATTTATGGACCACCCTTCAGAAAAGTGAGTATAGTGCCAATGCTAAAGCACTAAATGCAATCACTTGCGCACTATCACCGGATGAGTTCAAAAGAATTATATCCTGTGATACTGCAAAGCAAGCCTGGGATATACTAGAAATGACACACGAGGGTACATCAATTGTCAAAAAGTCTAAAGTCCAACTCCTCACAACCAAATTTGAAGAAATTCATATGGAGGAAAATGAAATGTTTATGGACTTTTACACTAGACTAAATGACATTGTAAACTCAATGTGGGGTCTTGGCGATAAAATCCCAGAAAGTAAAGTGTGTACAAAGATATTACGCTCACTTCCTGAACGGTTCAATTCTAAAGTAACCGCGATCCAAGAACTTCGTGATACGGATAATATGAGGGCAGAAGAACTAGTTGGTTCTTTACAAACCTACGAGTTAAACTTTAAAGCTTCTAAAGGTAAATTTATCGCACTAAAATCCTCTAAATGTAATTCAGAAGAAAATTCTGATTCAGAAGATGATATGGCTCTTTTAGCTAAGAAATTTTACAAGATTTTCAAAAGCAAGAAAAGGGTTGATTTTCAAAAATCGAATGATAAAAAGAAGTTTAGACCCAAACCTCAAAAATCTTTGACAGATAGTCAATGTTGCAATTGTCAAGAATATGGGCACTTAGCAAATAGATGTCCTAAAAGGACAAACCCAAGAAGAAGGGTATGTTGGCTACATGGGATGAATCATCTAATTCTGAAGCTTCTTCTGAATCAGAAGATTCTGAAACAGAGTCGGGCAATGAAGTTAAAGCTCTTATGACTCTAGCCAAATTCACATTTTCAGATAATGACTTAACAAGTGAAGAAAATCTGAGTAGTGAATGTGAAAATGAAGATGATCTTCAAGACGCTTACAATGCCCTATATAAGGAAAGTTGTAAAATTGT
Source organism: Magnolia changhungtana (assembly GCA_030180095.1). Classification (NCBI taxonomy): domain Eukaryota; kingdom Viridiplantae; phylum Streptophyta; class Magnoliopsida; order Magnoliales; family Magnoliaceae; genus Magnolia; species Magnolia changhungtana. The sequence goes on along the minus strand of JASAUF010000161.1, from coordinate 3,191,261 downwards.
TGTCAAACTTAAACTTCAAAAAGAAAAGTTTTCTAAACTCAAAGAATGTTTTGAATCACTTGTCTTAGAAAAATCACAAATTTCAGATTGTTTTGAAAAATTAAAATGCGATTTGAAATTCAAAAACTCCCTAATTGTTGATTTGAAATCTGAAACTGAGAAACTCAAAAATGAAGTATCTTCTCTTCTGAGTCTAAGGGACACACGGAAATATGCCCAAGGTGATTCAAAGTTAGAAAAACGTTTATCTGAATCAAGAAAATGTGGCGATCTATCCGGGTTGGGCTATGATAAAAATTTATCTCCTAAACAAAAGTATACTCCTCCTATGTTTGTGAAAGGAGAGTCCTCAAACTCAAAAGGGAAAAATACTTATCAAGGTTTTTCTAGAAATTCAAAAACTCTTCAAAAACCTAGAAGCAGTCACGTCAGCATTAATCAGAAACGAAATTCACTAGCTGAAAAGATAGTAGATTTACTCAAGGAGCTCTTAAAATCTAACTCTATAAGTTATTCTTACAACTATAAACAAAAGAAGACCAACTATGTTCCTAAACCCAAAACAGTTATGAAATGGGTTCCTAAAGTTGCCTGCTTGGTTGCTCACACTGCTTTGAAAGTAACAAGTCATTCAAAGTGGTACCTAGACAGTGGATGCTCCAGGCATATGACAGGTGACAAAGCTTTATTCACGGATCTAAAAGATATGACTGATGGTTCAGTCACATTTGGTGATGGTAGCAACTGTAAGATTATAGGCCAAGGTACAGTTCAACTTTTTAATCTTCCTGTGTTTAAAAACGTTTTATATGTTGAAGGCTTAAAACATAACTTGCTTAGCATATCTCAAATATGTGATAATAACCATAGTGTTCGGTTCTCTAATCAAAGCTATGAGATACTAAACAATAAGGGTTCTGTAATATTAACTAGACGTAGAATGTCTGAAAATTGCTATATTATTAGTGAATCCAGCTCATCTAATCAAACATATTACATGGTCCATACAGACGAGACTGAATTATGGCACAAACGTCTTGGACATATCCATTATCGAAATTTATATAGATTGAGCAAACGAGAACTTATAAGAGGTTTACCCAAACTTCAGAAATTAGATAAAATATATGGTGAGTGCCAGATAGGCAAACAAACAAGGAACTCACACAAAAAGGTGAATTCAAATACCACATCGAGACCACTCGAACTCCTCCACATGGATCTAATAGGACCTACCAGAACGGAAAGTCGTGGTGGGAAAAAGTATATCCTGGTAATAGTTGATGACTTTACCAGATTCACATGGGTAGTCTTCTTAAGGGATAAATCTGAAACCCTTGAAGAAGTAAGAAAAGTTCTCAAAAGGATTCAAACTGAAAAATCTTCTCAAATCAGTAAGATTCGTAGTGATCATGGATCTGAATTTGAGAATAGCAATTTTGAGAAGTTCTGTACCGACTAAGGAATATTACATGAATTCTCAGCTCCCAAAACTCCACAACAAAATGGAATTGTGGAAAGAAAGAATAGGGTGCTTCAAGAAATGGCTAATGTCATGTTGAATAGCATGAAGCTCTTTAAAAATCTTTGGGCTGAAGTTGTCAACACAGCTTGCTATATTATTAACTGAGTCTACACTAGAAAAGATAATAATAAAATGGCTTATGAATTGTGGTTTAATAAAAAGCCTACTATCAAATACTTTCGAGTTTTTGGCAGCAAGTGCTATATTTTACGAGATCGTGAAAATTTGGGAAAATTCGATATAAAGAGTGATGAAGGGATTTTTCTAGGATATTCCTTAAACAGTCGAGCTTATAGGGTTCTTAACAAAAGAACTGGTGTGATTCAAGAGTCCATCAATGTTGTCATTGATGATCACTTAAACATGCCAATCCCTATTTCAGATAATGATGAAGTTCTAATTATTGATAAACCCGATACTTCATCGAATCAGACTAATTCTGAGTTGAGGATTGTTAAAGATCATCCAACCACACAAATTCTTGGAAACCCTCTCACCGGTGTTTGTACCCGTAGACAACTTGAGGATATATGTAATTATGTATGTTTTACATCCCAAATAGAACCATCTAACGTAAAAGAAGCTCTTGCTAATGAGAACTGGATTGTTGCGATGCAAGAAGAACTCAACCAATTTGTAAGAAATGATGTTTGGTATCTCGTACCAAGACTTAAAGATAAACACATCATTGGAACAAAATGGATTTTCAAAAATAAGTCTGACGAGCGTGGAAATATAATTAGAAACAAGGCTAGTCTAGTGGTACAAGGTTATACTCAAATTGAAGGAATTGACTTTGATGAAACTTTTACACCAGTAGCACGTCTTGAATCTATCAGACTATTTATATCCATTGCATGTTTTAGAAAGATAAAGATCTATCAAATGGATGTGAAAAGTGCTTTTCTAAATGGCGATTTACATGAAGAAGTCTATGTTGAACAGCCAATAGATTTTGAAGATCCTAAAAATACTGATCATGTGTATCGGCTTAAAAAGGCACTTTATGGATTTAAATAAGCACCTAGGGCATGGTATGAGAAACTAACAAAATTTCTTTTAAGTCATAATTTTCAAATGGGATCTATTGATAAAACTTTGTTTGTTAAAAAACATAATGATCATATCTTAATGGTACAGATTTATGTTGATGATATCATTTATGGATCAACTTGTACTGACTTGACTACTGAGTTTGCAAATTTGATGAAATCACAATTCGAAATGAGCATGGTTGGGGAATTGACTTATTTCCTTGGATTGCAAGTAAAGCAACAACCTGAAGGAATATTCATTTCTCAATCTAAGTATACTTTGAATCTAAACAACAGATTTGGATTTGAGAATGGCAAGAATTTCGATACTCTCATGAGTACTACCCTGAAACTCTTAAAAGACTCTAATGGTAAAAATATTAATTCAAAACTTTATCGGAGTATGATTGGTAGTTTGTTATCTTTAACTATTAGTAGACCTGATATTTCTCTAAGTGTTAGTATTTGTGCAAGATTTCAATCTGATCCAAAAGAATCTCACTTGATTGCTGTCAAGCGGATTATTAGATATGTCGCAAGTACTGTAAATCTCGGTCTCTGGTATCCTCATATGACTAGTGTCCAATTAGCTGGGTACCCGGATGCTGACTGGGCTGGTAATCTAGATGATAAAAAATCTACCAGTGGTGGTTGCTTTTACATTGGAAATTGTCTAGTTTACTAGTTTAGTAAGAAACAAAATTCTATATCACTTTCAACAGCTAAAGCTAAGTATATCGCAGCTGGTAATGCATGTACACAACTTGTTTGGATGCAACGAATGCCAAGTGATTATGGAATTAAACAGGATTCTATGTTATTACATTGTGATAATTCCAGTGCGATAAATATTTCAAAAAATCCTATTCAGCATTCTCGTACTAAGCACATTGACATTAAATTTCATTATATTCGAGAATTAGTAGAAGAAAAAGTTATATCTCTGGAATATATTCCTACTGAAGATCAACGAGCTGATATTTTCACAAAACCTCTCGATAAAAGCAGGTTTAAAAAGATGAAATTTGATCTTGGCATGTGCATTTTAAAATGATTATTTATGCCTACTTGTATCATAGTGTATATATTTGCTAGGTTGAATTCCAATTTTTGTATAATTTGCAAGAAAAATGAATTTTTGGACATTCTTCGACCAGTTGTGAGTATACTCGATCAGTCGACCTTCGACCGGTCGTAGATACCCACGACCAATTGTAGATCTCGGGAATTACTTAAAATTTTGGGGATTTTGCTTTCTTCCTCATTCCGTTTTTTTTCTCTAAGGAGCCGAGCTTCGACTTGTCAAATCCACTGTTCTTGTTCTTCAAGGTTAGTGTTCCATATACGATTTTCTTGCAGATTTGTGTCTAGATTGTTTCCTTTTCTAGCTTAAAGCTTTTTATTTTGTATTTCATTGAGATTTGGGGTTTGGATTATGAAAAATCTGTTTTAAGTAAACCCACTTCTCAATCCTTTGCAACTTCTTATCTCCTTGTTATCTTTGTTGCAAATGGCTTCTAGAGGTAGAAAAACTACTTCCCGTGGTCCTTCTTCTTCCTTCAGATCGACCAAGCGTCATCTTCTTGTTCCCAATAATGATCCATCTTATGTTATGAACATTAGATCACGTAATGTTATTGTTGAACATCCTGTTGATATTAATCATATTGCACCTTTTGACATCCTTCCTATGCTTGAAGCTGTAGGTTGGGTTAACTTATTACATTGGGGTGGACCAGCATACCGGTTCATTGCCTAATCCATGTTTACATGTATTAGTGACTTCTCACAGGATAATTTAACTTTTAAAATATCTACTAGTGAAGGGTTTGTGACATTGATCGTCATTTAATTTCAGCCCTTATGGACATTCCGGTGAATGATGAGGGTATTCCTATTCATAATTTGACTGATAAACCCTCAGTTTCTGAAAAACGTATGCTCACTAGAGACTTGTGCAACATGACTGTTCACTAGATAAAAAAAGGGAATGCGCTTCCCGCAAGGTATTTGTTACCCAAATACAGAGTTCTCCACAAAATCTTTGTGTCTAATCTGTATCCTCGTTCGGGTAATAAAACTGACTTAACCTCGTTTATGGTTCGTGTTATCCATGCTATTGCCAGTGGTACTCAGATTTGTTTACCATCTTTAATCTGTCATTTCATTCTTCAGTTTAGACTCCATCCTGGTCATAGTGACATTCCTTTTGCCTATTTAATGACTGTATTGGCTACACATATGTTAGTCGATATGCCGGTTGATGAGGCTCCTATCCATCATCTGATTTTCAACATTTCTAATATCAATAAGATGAAGCTGGAATTACTTCCTAAACAAGGTGGTGGTGGTGGTGGTGGTGGTGGTCATGAAGAAGCTGGTGATGACATTAATATGGATGACATTTTTGAGGAACTGGATTCTGATTCAACAAATGATCCAGATTTTGAACCATCTGATGTTGATGCACGTCTGAGTGCATTGGAGGATGAAGTTGAGAATATAAATGTAAAGATGGAAAATATGTCGGTTGCTCATGATTTGCAATTCAAGTACATGTACAAATATCTTAGGCGATTGAACAAAGGCATGCACCAAATTAATCCCTCTATTCCTGCTCCGTCATATAGTTCTATTTCTGATTAGTTTATAGATTTTCTGGTCTGTAATAACTTTATAACTTAGCACTAGGTTGACTGATTTGGAGTTGGATACTATCTTTGTTTGATGCTGGGTATTTATTCTATGTGAAACTATGCTGATTTTGAGTTGGATACTATCTGTTTTTCTGCTATAACCTCGTAACTCCTCATATGTACTCTCATATATCCCTTTATTTAGTTCTCCTTTATTGTTGTTTCCTTTGTCATATTGTGACAAAAAGGGGGAGAATGGTTTGTTCTTAACGATGTGATTGTGAGAGGAGTATCATTGGTTATGTTACTCAGGGGGAGTATGTTTGAACCAGTTAAATGAACTGGTTGAATGTTGAATATTGAATATTGATTTGCAGGTAAGCCAGTTGATATTAACTGGTTCATGATTCTTTAACCAGTTTTTTTACTTTATGTTTATCTTGATTATGTGTTTTGTCACTAATTTGACGAATGAGGAGATTGTAAGTGCTATAGTTTATATCCCTGTCGGTTGTCAAATTTGTGGTGCCAAAATCACTGTTATATAACTTGTATAAGTGAAGCTCTCTCAAAGATCAACATTCATGAACAAGCAAAGCTCACAACAAGCAAAGCTCGCAAGTACAAAGATCAACCTTGACTGCAAGTATTGCTCACAAGACAAGTCTCAAGAATGCAAAACTTCAAGAAGTGTATAAGGTCGTTCGTAAAGAACTCAAGACACTTTCAAGGTTGAGCTACATCAATATTTCAAGATTGAACTACATCAAGACTTCAAGGCTTAAACTTCAAGGTCACTTGTTCCTAATGTTTCAATGTCCTTACTTCACGATTGGGGTTTGATTGACCTTAGGTTGACCTTAGAAGTAGGCCATTTTGGATACATAAGTCATATGTTTATGTTACATGAGTTTGGGCAGTTCGAAGACTTGTCCTAGGCTTTCTACGACTAGTCTTAGCTTTGCTTCGACTAGTCTAAGAAATTCCTCGATCAGTCGTAAGTTTGTTACAAAATTCGGATATTTTCTGTTAGGCTTCGACTAGTCCAGGAATCTGTTCGACCAGTTGAAGGAACAGTGTCAACTGCATCTTCGACCAGTCGAAAGTCTTCGACTCAAAGTCCAGCGATTAAATACAGGGTCTTCAACCAGTCGAAGGAGATCGAAGGTGACCTACGACCAGTCGAAGAGACCTTCGACCAGTCGTAGAACGGTCAAAACTTATCGCGCCTGATTTTTTTCAAATCTGTTAATTCTTTGACTAGTCGAAGAGCTCCCTAGACTAGTTGAAGACGCGATCTGCTCACCTATAAATAGAGCACGAATCTCAGAAGAAAAATAAGAATTAATTAATCCATTCAAGCCAATCTTCGTCAAACTTCTGAGAGATAATTTTGTGCTCCATCTAAGCTAAGTGTGCTTATTTAATATTCTCTTTCTTTAGCTTTATTTAATTGATTTTGTTTCTACTATTCCAATCTAATTTGATAAGAGGAATTGTTATTCTCTTTCTTTGGAATCAAAATCAATTAAGGCAAGCCCTATTTGGTTTAATTTAAAATCTATTAGAACTAGAACCATTGTAATTGAGTACTGGACATTGAACTTGGACATTCAATCATTTACTCTGACTTGGTTCTACCGGGTTGCTACAACGAAGGAGATAATCAGGTATTTTACATTTAATTGTAAATTCCTTTCTGTTTTCGTTTCTTTCAAGATTTGCCAGAAAAATCAATTATAGGTTAAGGTTATAAGTTTAATTTGTTGGGTCATTAACATAGCTATTAGGCCTTTAAAGGAATTTTTTTATAAAAAACTTTAAAACCTTTACAAAGGATATAAATTTACAGAGGTTTTAAACGTTCAACCTTTATTTAATGTTTTAAAACCTTTATTTAAATAAATTCTCAACTTGATAAAGGTTTTAAATAAATAAATAAATAAAGGTTTAAATAAAGGTTTAAAACCTTTATTTATTTAAAACCTTTGTTTAAAACCTTTATTCAAACAATATGCTAAAATTGTGAATTTGCGACGAAACATGTTTGTCAAAAAATCAAATTAAATAAAGGTTTTACGCGGTTCACCTCAAACCCAGAGTTTTACTGGTTCACTCCTAACCAGATGTTTATGCTCTCCATTGAGCAAGGGTACACACAACGCACCCAGAGGTTTCTACTTGGTTTACCTCTAACCCTATAGTTTTACTAGTTTACTCCTAACCAGATGTTTATGCTCTCCACAGAGCAAGGATCCACACAACGCATCCACAACGTACATTCTCGCTGGAGGCCTCCTTGAGGACTTGAAAGGGTGAGAACCACTTAAGACCCAATCATAGAAAGGAATGATCGCAAGTGTCCTCTGGACTCTAGATACTTACAGATAAGTTGATGAGTACCTTTAAGCACAGCACCGAAGATCTCCTCTCTTCTGCTCCCTTGATCTGCAACACAAAAGATATACCAAGACTAGGCTTAGGGTTGGGTCAAGGGTGAGATGGAATCCTACTCTCTAAAGATTTTCCTATAAGGAAGGTAGAGTAGTTCCTCTCTTATGCATTCAAGGCATCCCGGCTTAATGATTTGCCATTAAGGTAGTAGCTGAAGGATCCTTGAATGTGGAAGTTCATTCCCCAATCTACTCTATTGAATATCAATGGTGAGGGTGGATTGGAGGATGAACTCCCTCGAGAGAAAGGGCTTAGGGTATAAGATGTAAGATGAAACACACAAAAGCTCACTCTTTTCTCTCTTACAGCAACAAAAGACAAGTCCTCTATATATAGGCAAAAAGTTCCAACGGATATAAAACGGTCACATTTATGACAGAGTTCGATATCATCGAGCAGGTTCGATATCATCGAGCGTATTCTCTTGATAGCATTGATGGTCTGCTCGATGACTCAGACTCAATGTCATACGCTTTTAAAACTTTCTGCCAATTGGTCGATGAATCGAAGCTATTGTCAATGTCATCGGATTTCGAACTCCGATTCCATCAATGATAGGATCGATCCATCGACACATGAAAAATGAGAGAGACTTGACTTTGAGATATTTCAGGTATTCATGAATGATCGGGGGAACCGTCGAGGTCATCGGAATTTGAATGTCGATGATATCAAGATCAAAGTCGAGGCATCGATAAATCCAGCTAATTTATCTTTGAACTTGCTGGACAGATTATAACTTTGTTCGATGCAATCGATATGGTGTTGATATCATCGATATTTGAATATCGATTAAATCGAAGGGCCCCCGATCATAGTTAAAAATAACCTGAAATAACTGTTGTAAGAAATGCGCGCCCTCATCGATATCATCGATAGACCTCCTATCTTATCGATATTTGAATTTAGATCATATCGGACGGTCATCGATATATCGAAGAATTTTGAGATTTTCATTAAAAAACAGGGGCGCCGAAAATCTGCCTGTCGATCTTATCGAGCCACTCTTGATGGTCTCGATATTTGAATATCGATGATATCGATATGTGTATCGATACATTGATAATTCGTCCAGATATATTGTGAAGTTGTTGGACATGTTTAGTGCTTGTATCGATGATATCAATATGTGTATCGATACATCGATAAATCAGTCCAGATGAGTTTTTAGTTGCTAGACATTTTGGTCCTCTTATCGATCATATCGTTAAGGTATCGAGGATATCGACAGTGCAGGTCGATCATATCGAGGGTGCTTCGATATAATCGACAAGGCGAGAAAAACATAGAGATTTTCATATTTTGAAAAAGTTTTTTCACCATAAAAATCCTAAGATGTCTATCTTGTTTTAAGGGTTTTAATCACCTGGTGTTTTGGGACATGGGATGTGAGACTATGATTTACCTGTTACGAGCTTCCAGACATCCGGTTGAGGCAGACGCTTGAAATAATCTTCCTATCGAGCTCTGTATACTGTCTGACTCACCATTCACGTAACTTGACAAACTAGGGCACTAGTAGGTGAACTCTATTATTTATATAGAGGAACTCTATTCTTGTTCGACTTCTTGGTTTTTGGTTTAAAAAATAATAATAAATGTCCAATTTGGCCTAACTACATTATTCTCGCAACGCGCGGTGTTTCCTCAAAATGAACGTGGGCTAACATCTTCTATCCTGGGTATCGGTTCGGTGAGCGAGTCGAGGTGTTGGAACTGTGGCGACGACACGGTCGCTATGATACAAGTTTCGGATCGAATCGACTTCGGTATGCGGGACCCAGATTAGGATCACGCGCAAACGTCGGATATGGGTCGAGGATTGCGAGAATTCAACCGGTGGGATCGCGGAAGCCTACAGAACGGTATGGACTAGGGTACAGGTCTTACATTTCGTCACCTCATTCTTCAAAATTTTCTAAGTCATGTCATATTAAACACTAGTCCTCAAGGTTAAATGATGTTCTTTTTTTTGCCATTAACCTTATAGAATCTTACAAAATAAATAGGTTAGTTGGATGGATCAGCTTCTCCTGCCCTAAAATCATATATTAGACATCAAATAACTCATTCTGGTTTGCAAATGAGACCCGATAATGCCTCGACAGACTCGGGGGCCCAAAAGACGCAACTCGGGGGGACCCGAGGTGGGTCCCGCATGTATCTAGCACCCCCGAGGCGGGGGGGGGGGGGGGGAGAACTTCGCCCCTGGGGTGAGCCATCACCCCGGGGTCTAGTGGACGGCGAGGCCTCACTAAATTGCGGGCCTGGCAGGGCCGCAACGGGCCGGTGGCCCGTTTTCGGTAGAAAAATTTTGTGATTTTCATCCGATTTTGAAAAATTATATCTCCCTCGTTATAACTCCAATTTAGGTGATTAAAAATTTAAATTGAATCTTGATGAGTATAGTTTCATATAAAAATAAGTGAAAAATATGATAAATTGTTTAATATAGTTAAATATAGGTCGTTATGATAACTGTCCGAAAATCATCAGTTTGGACAGTTGCTGCTTCTAGAATTTTTAGAATTTTTCTACAATATCAAACCTAATGAAATTTGGTAGAGATGAAGTAGACTTGGTGATGAACTATTAAAAAAATAATTAAAATAATATACTAGTTAAAAGTTCTAGAAAGGGGCGTAAAACTGCCCTGGGACCATATTCTGTCGTAATTAGGATATAATTTAGTTAAGTACTAAACTAAATACTCAGTAGAATTAGCTTGAACCACTTTAAATACAAACTACAAGACCTAAAATGATCAGAACCGCTAACGCTACATTACCCTATAACATAAGAATAATCTCATTACCCAGTTGCTCTCGGGAGCATCACGAAACTTCGTATCGGATTTGGACCGCGCGTCGAAAGTTCGATTACCGTGAAACTGAACGATTATGACCACCTTGCTGGGCTTGATAACCATCTCAAAAATCAAGTCCTGACTGTGTCCAGAAATGCACAACTTGAGCCCGGAGCGAAGTGTGTGAGAGGGTGTACTGGTGTTTGTTCTTGGGATTTAATCCTACCACTCCACACGCTTATCTATCGTGTCTGTGGCGATATTCAGGCATTTTTGACAACATACTTGGGTAAGAAAACCTAACCCTACTCTGTTTTAGGGTTCCAGATAATGTAAGTTATAAAATAGCTAACCTAATTCATGCTATAGGTTGTCAATCCGCCGTTGACAAAGACTGAGTGTCTAAAACGAATCTGATACTCGTTTACCAGCGTAAGGTGCGGACTATAAACGTATAGGTTATGGTTTTCAAGGCTTTCAATGTCAGTTAATGATTTATTACTGACGTGGGTGTCATTTCACTTGTCAAATGCATTGTTTGTTTTGCGATACAGATATATATGAACTATGTTGAATATATTCTAATCCATGTGTTTGTAGAAATCATCGTATATGTATGGAATTTGAAATTGTATTTGCCATAATTATTTGTCGTGTATATATGCTAGTTGTATGTGTAACAACTCCTTGATGAAAGGATTTGCCCTAAGACATGTTATCCAACATATGTCGTGTATGTTATAATGTGTTTCCTAGGTGTTTGTGAAAATGTCTGAATGAGTGTAGGATTTGCATTCGTGCTCGCCATGACGAATTGTTGTGGATATATGATTGTTGTGTAGGCGACAAATCCTTAACGGAAGGTTTTGCCCTAATGCATATTATAATCAACATACGTCATGTATGTTGGAGAGTGTAGACTAAGTGTTTGTAAGAATGCTTGAATGAACTAGTAGTTAGTAAATTGTAATTTGTAGGAGTGTTGAGATGTGATTCTCAACTACCCTAACCATGTGTACGTTATCCTCCATGTACTTATACTACAGTATCTATTTAGCTATGGAATGCATATGTGTGAATTCATATTTAAGTTGTATTTCATAAATTGCTCACATGATTATATGAATTGAATTATTGATCCATCACTGCTTTAGTTATCTCATATGATTGTTTGTTGAAAGTGAATGTGGTTGGGGCTATTATATAGTCCAGGCAATCGGTAACAGGCCTCGAACTGGTGGCTGGAGTTGGTTCGCCACACAGGATGTGGTCGATGAATCTGAGCTGTACTTGAGATGTCGACAGTGGTTAGGCCACACGGTGTGCTTATGCACTTCATGTCGATCAACTCAACGTGCGCTCGTACTAGTCAAGCTCGTCAGGTAACCCGATTGACCTGATGTATGTTCACCATATTTGGACGCTACTGCTTGAACCTAGGGTATCAAACTTACTAGTGGAAATCCCGTTAACCTTGGTACCTCGATCCGCTAAGACTCATGAGCCGAACATGGTGGTATGGGACACAGTGGTCGAGCTGTCGGCCTACGCTGAGGTGACGAGCCTCCCACTATAAAAAAAAAGGGACAAAGGATACAGACCATGTTAGCTTTTTACTACGGATATAAACCGTAGTTATAGTTACTACGGTTTTAATCCTTAGCTGAAGAGTTGCCACACCATGAATACTTAACAGTGGCGTGAGAGGATTTATAGGACCTATAAAAATATATCTATTCTATCTAAGCCGTCCATCTATTTTGAAATATTATTTTAGGACATGAAACCAAAAATCAGCTAGATTGAAGGCTCGAGTGAACCACACAGTAGGAAACATGAAGATTAAATCACATGTGCTTCCTATGGTGTGGTCCACTTGGGCTTTGAATCTACTTTAATTTTGGGATAAAGAATTACAAATATTTATAAAAATTAATGGATGGAATGGATAAACCAAATACATCATGGTGGGCCCCATGGAGCCCTTGATAGGACCGTCTGTCCATCCGTCTTACCACACCCACACCCAAAAATGGGCGCACGCTCAAAACAAAGCCGCGCCCGAAAACTTTCCTCTTTTTCTCTCTCTTTGTTCCCTCTCTGCTCTATCTCTCTCATCTTCTTCGCTCCCTCTCTCTCTCTCTCTCTCTCTCTTTTTGTTCCCCAATCTATCTCTCCGTCTCCGTCTCGTGCTCTATCTCCCTCTCTTGTTCTCCATTCTCCCTCTCCCTATCTCGTGCTCCATCTCTCTCCGTCTCTTGCTCCATCTCCCTCTCCATCTCGTGCTGCCTCTCCCTCTCGGTGCATCGTCTCCATTGCCACCATCATTGTCTCCAAATCTGGTGCAGCCAGCAGCTCCCGTCCTTCACATCTTCCCCGACAGGTACTCATTTCTCTCTAATGGAGATTTAGATTTTTTATTTATAGATCTACAAATCTACAGATTATAGAGAAAAAATATTGGAATTAGGGGTTTCTTAATGTAACGACCTGTAAATTTCCGTACATTGGGTCGAGTACCACCTCAACCAGAAATCACGTAGGATTAAATCCTTTAGAAATTTAACAAAGTTAACTAAGTACTAAACTCGGTTAGCCATGAAATCCATTGGGATCACTTTAAATACGATCTGCAAGACCCAAAACTTACATAATCAGTGACTCTAAGTTACCCTAAAGTTTAGAACCAAACTCATTTCCCGTCTGCTCTCGGGAATGAAACGAAACTTCGTATTAGGTCTAGATTGCACATCGGGAGTCCGATTAACACGAAGCTAAGAAACTAGGACCGCCCCACTGGGCTTGACAATCATCTCAAAAATCAGCTCCGACCGATGTCCCACGGCCATTTGTTTCGATCCGGAGTGAGGGAGTGTGAAAAACATTATTTCCATCCTAATAAAAATATCAGGAATAGTGATCTGACATCGTTCGGTTGCACGTCAGTATTAAGCAACCTGACCGTCAGAATCAGACCAAATTACACCCTCGGATTAAGAAAAATTTCAGGAACATTTACATGTACTTAGAATTTCTGATCGTGGCCCACTGACCGTTGAACTGAAAGTGGTCCGCCATGTGCGATCTAGGAATCCGATCAAGTCAAAAATGTAATCCCACGTAGATCCATAGATGGTGAGCTTAAGTCTGACGTTTGGCTCAAGGAGGGCCACCAGAACCTCCCTTTTGAGCTGGAAAAGTGGCGAAATGCCTATATAAGCAGTCACCCTTGAACCTGAGTCTATTTTGGGAATGTTTTTGGCTATAAAAGGGGCTTAGAACATCCCCTCTTACAGCCATACGAATTTGGGAGAAAAACCCTAGAGAGAGAGAAAAAAAAAGAGAGAGAAAAGCTTGAAATTTGTTGCCGATCTTCCTCCTACTGCTTTGGGTTGTCGCATGGCATACACCGCCCCGTTCTAGGTGTTTTTCCAGCGGTATCCATCCCATTTGAAGGTAAGAAACCCTAACTCTAGGTCTGATTTAAGGTATGATCGTTGTGGGTTATGTAAAGGCTAACTGATTCCGCTTTTTAAGCTAGAAAACTCCCGTATACGGAAGCTCTACTACCCTTGCTGATTCGTTGGAATTCCAAGGGCAAAGGTGAGGACTTTAAGTGTATAAGTTACGGTTTTCAACGCTTTCAATGTCAGATAATGATAGATTCATGATCTGCATGTAAATGCACATGTACAAAGTGTTTTCCGTTTCCTGTTTCGATTAACGTTGTAAAATATGGATTTTCATATACTCTAGGTATACGTAGAAATACCGTATATGTATTTTTTTTTGGGAAAATGTTTGACATGTTTATTTAATGTATGAATATATAATATATGAATAAAATACTAGTTTGGTGAAAGGAATCGCCAAAATACATGTTCACTTGTAAATGTTACGTATGTTGAAATTGTGTATTCTAGAAATACCGTATACGTAATTTTTTTGGAATAATGTTTGACATGTTTATTTAATATATGATTATACAATACATGAATAAAAAACTAGTTTGGTGAAAGGAATCACCGTAATATATGTTCGCTTGTAAACACTATGTATATTGAAATTGTGTATTCTAAAAATACCGCATATGTGAAAATTTTGGAAGTGTAATTGTCATGATTAATTGTTGTATGAATATGGTATACGTGGATAAAATAACCACTTGGCGAAAGAATAGCCCTAATACGTATTTGCTAACATACGTCACGTATGTTGGAATAGCGCACTCTAAGTGTTTGTGTAAATGCTTGTGTGTGAAAAAGCTTGAGTGTTAGTGCCTTAGATAGGCACTGATATGGAATTCCCGACTCCCTTAGAGACATGTAGGGTCCCCTCCATGCGGTGGTTCGCTATAACCACTCACTTGTGATGCGTATGTAATTGTATCCCTATGTGTATAGTGCTTTACAACATGCTTTACAACATGCTTTACAACATGCTTTATAACATGCCTGCTAACATGCTTTACTTCATGCTTTACTTCATGCTTTACAACTGTTTGAGTTTAGGACTATGCCTATAGTCCAAACATTTGGTACCAGACTTGCGGTTGTGGCTGAGATTCATATCACCACAACGGACGTGTCTGGTGAACCCGAATCGTACTTCGGTTGGCGATAGTGGTTGGCCACACGGAGTGCTTTTGCGCT
This sequence comes from Magnolia changhungtana, assembly GCA_030180095.1. NCBI lineage: Eukaryota > Viridiplantae > Streptophyta > Magnoliopsida > Magnoliales > Magnoliaceae > Magnolia > Magnolia changhungtana. Next base: position 3,176,154 of record JASAUF010000161.1, on the reverse strand, counting down.
CCATATCGCTCAACTTGTGGTGCGCTCCAGCTAGTCAGGCTCGTCAAGTAAACCGAAGTGTATATGTGTGTTCACCATGTTTGGTCGCTACTGCTTGAACCTAGGGTACGAAACTTACCAGTGGCGATCCCGTTAACCATGGTACCTCGATCCGCTAAGACGCATGAGCCGGGCATGGTGGTATGGGACACCGTGGTGGAGCTGTCGGCCTACGCTGGGGCCATGTGCCTCCCCGTGGTGACCATTACGCAACCAAACTCGTGAGCCGATTATGGTGGTATGGGACACTATATTCGAGCTGTCGATACTTACAGCGAGAGCCGAGTATGGTGAGACCTGTCCTCGTGCTGACGGGCGACGAGTCCTCCATAGTATCTTCGAGTATACTTCAAGTGTCTGTAATTGGCGACGAGTCTTTCACCATAACTAGAGTATGAGTTGAGCTGAGTACGGTGAGACCTGTACTCGAGCTGACGGCTAGTGATTGAGCCGAGTATGGTGAGACCTGTACTTGAGCTGACGGCCAGCAATTAAGCCGCATACGGTGAGATCTGTATCCGCGCTGACGGATGACGAGTCCTTTGCGATGCCTTCACTACGCTTCTCAAACCATAATATCGTATGAGATTAGCTAGGATTGACAACCCTAGAATGGATCATGTTTGGGAATGATACAAGGGAGGTACCTTAGTTTTCCAATACTGCTGGTTGAAATGGATTAATAAAAACTTGGTAATCATGAGCATCATCGCACCGCATGTGCTTTGTAGATGTGGCGCACTGAGGGAGTAAGCATTCACGAACGTAAGATGATGTCGCTTAAGGGTGGTTTGGCAAGGGCATATAGCATCATGTCATATCATTTTTGCACTTAACAAGAGTAGTTAGAAATGTTTGATTTGTACTGCTTTATCATTACTGCTTGATTGATTTGATAACATGTTAACCTATGCTATATTGTTCCACTGAGTTAGCTACTCACTCCCACGTTACGGGACGGTGTTTGCAACACCCACCAGACTCTATCGCAGGTGTAGATGGCGCCTCCGTTCAGGAGCCGGAGCCCGACTTCGAGGAGGATCAGGATGAGTTCTCCTTTATGCAGTACTCTGACGGCTATGCTTAGGCCAACTGCATCGCGGGGATTCCAGGGCTTATCTACGGAGTTGTATTTTGATTTTTGACTTAGAAACAATACATGTATATTGGTACTCAGTTAGTACTCATACTCTGGAGTTCACAGAATTTTGTTACTTTACATACTTTGAATATAAAAATTTCAGTCTTCCGCTTGCCTTTATACAATTGAACTGGAGTATGATTTACTGTTTTGGTATAATCTCATTCATGTTTATTGCTCTAACTCAGACAACATTTAACTATCATTGTGTATGTTGCATAAGTGATGCGTTGGAACTCGGGAGTTGAGTTCATACTCGACCCCCGATTTTCAGGGCGTTACAAGTTGGTATCAGAGCATGATTTTGATTAAACCGGACCTGAGTTATGTCCCCACTACGTACGCTGACGCGTTACAACCTAGGAGGGTGTGCAAAAATATAGAAACATTCGTAGGGTCTCCCGACTTCGCCGTTTGGCGAAGTTCTGTAAAAACGGACATGTTGATCGAGCCTGTACTCAATCCTGACCGCACATGGATTTCAAATCACTCCTAGACCGTCTATTGATGTGTCCAGATCACCATTCACCCAAAACCAGTCATTAAAAATTAGGAAAACAATCAGTTTAGTTCAAAAATTGTTCAGGACCACCGTTCTGGAGCTGAACTGAGTCGGGGGCCTCCCCACCTAAAAATATTAAGACCCAAGATCGAACCAGGGTGCATTTGGCACCCTGGGCACGTGGTAAACAGGGCCCCACCGCGGCGGCGCGGTTCCGGCCAAGTCCGACCGCGGCGGCGCCGCGGCTCGGGCAGAGGACCGCGGTCCGGTCGCTTTTCAAGGGTGGGGCCAGGGCTAGGGTTGGTCGGCCTGACCTCCTCCACCCCCTGGCACTTACCATTTTGGCAATAGCTTAGGGTTTAAGGGGTTGGAGCACCCCACTCTCCCATTTCTTCATTTTCAAGCACCTCCACCCCCATTTTCGATTTCTCTCTAAACCTATCCCTCCAAACCTTGCAATCTTCCATTTTCTTCCATAACCCACACACCCTAACCTTCCACAACAGCCCTAGCCTCCTCCTTTCCCCATTTTCACAAGTTGGAGCTCTCATACCCCTCCTTGGAGCTCAAAAATTGGGTAATCTACTAACCCATTCCATTCTCTTCTTGTTTCTCCTTCATTTCCTACCTCTAGTGCTCCTTCCACACCCATTGGATTGTTGTTTGTGAAGGATCAAAGAGATCAGCCCCTTGTTCCCCCATTTTGGCAATTTTCCATGGCCCTCCTTGGTGTGGTGGCTACCATTTTTTTCGTTTCCTCCATCCTATCTCTCATGGGAAAGAGGAAAACCGCGGCCGATGACACCGGCCCAAGTAGGCCAGCCCATTCCCGAAGAAGATCCGATGTTGGGGCCGGCACAAGCACCGTGCGGGAGTTTAGGTCGAAGCGAGACCTGGATCCTGACCATCCTGCTAGAAATGCTTATCCGATAGGCGTCGAATATGGGCGCTTTGCGGGCCACAAGGTTGTGTTTGAAGCTTATGTAGATGAAAGAATGTTCGGGCTACACCCGATGATGGACCGCTTGGTGGAGATCGAATGGAATTCTATATTTGACGGTGAGTCCCTTGCATGTGAGAACACGGTTCGTGCCTTCTACGCTCATGTCATAAATTCATCGTTGGAGCCTCTTCAATTTACTGTCTCTGTGAGGGGCATAAGACGTACAATCACTGTGGATGAGGTGGTTCAAATCACGAAGATTTCACTTGGTCAAGTACTTCCTAGTGACGACTTCTCCAGGAGTGCGCGTGAAAGGGATCGCCGCACGCGCTACCTTTGTGGTCGCCGAGTTACTTGGAAGCGAGAAAATTGTATTGCGGCGACAAAGATGACCGAAAACTTCCGTTTACTCCATCACATTTTCACCTACAATGTATACCCACGGTGGGGTAACCACAGGGAATGTACTAGGGTGATGGTGGACTTTCTGTATAAGATGGGACGCGGGGACAATATATGCCTACCCACATTCATCCTATCCCAGATAGTTCAGGTTGTTCGTTCTGCCAGGAACGATCTTTCGCTCCCATTTGGCCGTCTGATTTGTAGGATGGCTCGTGATGTCGGCTATAGACTCAACATGGAAGACCTTGCACCAGTCCGAGTCATAAGCGAGGCGACACTTAAGAATATGAAGATCGGCCCTCAACAGCGGCAAGCACGACTCGACGAGTCTGGAGATGAGTCGGATAGTGCCGGTGAGGAGAGTGTTGACCTTCAGGCTGAGAGTGATGAGGAGCGTGGTGATGACATACAAGAAGAAGAATCCGAGGCTCAGGACACCGAGGAGAGTTCACCCCCTACGGCTCAGGAGCAGGGTGTGGATCGAGATGCTTTTGATGCGTGATTGGCCCGTCTTGAGGAGGGGCAAGCCGCCCTGCAGCAAGAGATTGGTCAAGTTCGAGCCAAGCTTGAAGAGAATAAAGCCTACATGAAGAAGAGTTTCAAGAAGATGTCCCATACGTTGAAGGCCATCCTGTGCTGTGGGCAGGACAAGAACGCTCCTCCTCCACCGCCTACTTCGGATGCTTAGTCATCCATGTTGTTGTGTGTTGTCGTTTGTTTTGGTTGCCGCGATAGGCGGTTTATGTTTTCATGTAGTGGATGTAGTAGATAGTAGCGTGTTCTAAGTTTTAATGTTGTGGATGTATTGGCTATTATGTGATTTCTGTCATGATTTCATGTAACTCTGTACTGCATGTATTATGACAATTTTGGGTAAATGAAAGGCATGTAGCCTCTTTTGCTTTAATGATGTGTGGAATGCTTAAGTGCTTTATGATGTGGGTTATGCTGTATCTCACAAATGTTGTACCCTATGTTGTATAGGGCATGCCGTGACAGTATACGCGGAGCACGACACATCTTCTTCTGACCGGCTCTATGGACCAGACTCCTTCTAGTAGTAGCGGTCCTGCGGACCGAGGGTTGGGATCTAATCAGCCTCCTATTGGTCCTATCGGTGGACAACCACCTTATACGCCCCCGGTCCATGAGCAGTATCGGCCGTCTTCTTCTCACGGAAGATGACTCTCGAGGCGCTCCGCCGACTGATAAGTTTGAGCAGCTGATGATGATGATGCATCGGCGACGGCGGCGGCAGACACAGACGGCGGCGGCAAGATCGGCGGCTTATGGCCACTATCGCTGAGGCCTTGTCCCATGGTGGTAGTGCGACTCCACCTACGACATCTGCACATCCTGATGAGCATTCTGAGCCTCCTGCTCAGGTTGAAGATGTGCCTCTGCCCACATCCGTCGCACCTCCTACTGGAGAGGTCGGTACACCCGGTCTACTCGAGCGATTTAAGCGCTTGAGGCCTCCCTCATTTATGGGTTCTCACAGACCCGAGGAGGCGGAGTTCTGGTTAGACCGTATTTCCAAGATGCTACGGATGCTGCACTGTTCGGAGGCAGAGCAGGTCGAGCTGGCGTCCTTCATGTTTGAGAGGGAGGCCAGCTTATGGTGGGATAGTGTGCTGCGCATGGTCGCAGTAGATTTCATGTGGACTTGGGAGGCTTTCGAGTCTCGGTTCCACGAGAAGTACTACCCGCAGACGTATCGGCATGAGCGGGAGGATGAGTTTCTGTGCCTCAGGCAGGGAGGTATGACGATCACGGAGTACGAGCACCGCTTCACAGAGTTGGGCCACTTTGTCCCGACTATACTGGTGGATGAGCAGATGCGGACGCATCGTTTCTCCTTGGGTTTGCGACCGGAGATACGGTCGAGGATATGCTGCCTCAGTATCCCCACCTACGCGGAATTGGTCTACATGTCTATGACGGCCGAGCAGGATGTGGACCGATTGGCCAGATTGTGTGGTGCTATGGTTGTGAGGCCGCGACAGGATTTACAGAGCAGGCCTATCTTAGGCAAGAGGCCTCGGGCTGATTCTTCCCCCAGGGCCGCAACGCTAGTTATTCCTATGAGACGCCCGTTGGTGACTTGCACGTTTTGCGGGAAACCTGGACACCCTGCTGAGAGCTGCTTCTCGCGCATGAGGGCTAGCGGATTTGCGCCACCGCAGAGATTTGATCGCCCTTATCCACAGGCCATATCAGCTCCACCGCTACAGACTGATCCTGCACATCCTTCCTTCTGACCTCCTGTGCCGCGCTTCAGGCCGCCACAGCGACCCTTGGCTCCTCAGCCAAACCGTCAGCAGCAGGCACGCGTTCATACACTTGTAGCTGAGGCACCTGAGACGTCGGTTTCGGCTCCGACGGCTTTTGAGGGTACGGCTTATATTCATGGCACTCCCATTTCTTTATTGGTGGACACTGGGTCCACCACTTCTATTGTTTCTTGTGGGGCGGTTAAACGCCTATCTTTGCATATGATTCCCACAAAGGGAATGAGACTCACTACGGCTACTGGGACCTGTTCGGATGTCACACGGTTATGCGAGGGTTGCTCGGTAGTTTTGGGTAGCAGCAAAGTGCTCGTCGACCTTATTGTTGCTCCGCTATGGCACTACGACATTATACTTGGCATGGATTGGCTCGCCAAGATGAGGGTGGAGATAGATTGCGATGCTCGAATCGTGACTGCCTATGGACCTGACGGCACAACTTTCACTTCCCAGTGCAGGTCAGTTGGCCCTGTCGAGTTGATTGTTATGCTGCTTTACTTGTGCCGATTAATGGTCCAACACTGGAGGGTACGCCAGCGGTTCGGGAGTTTGTTGGAGTCTTTACGACTATCCCTGGTTTACCTCCTCGGCGTGAGATTGATTTTACGATTGACCTTACACCCGGTGCGACGCTCATCTCGTTGCCGACTTATCGTATGCCTCCATGTGAGATGGAGGAGCTGCGAAAATAGATTGATGAACTTGTAGAGAAAGATTTTATTCGACCTAGTGTGTCTCCTTGGGGAGCACCTGTGTTGTTCGTGAAGAAGAAGGACAGGTCGCTACGGTTGTGTATTGATTACCGTAGGTTGAACCAGGTCACGGTGAAGAACAAGTATCCTTTGCCCAGGATTGATGATCTGTTCGATCGGTTGAGGGGGCGAAGTATTTCTCGAAGATTGACCTTCAGTCAGGGTACCACCAGTTGCGCGTGAGAGAGGAGGACGTGCAGAAGACAGCCTTCAGGACGTGCTTCGGGCACTATGAGTTTTTGGTGATGTCGTTCGGTCTGACGAACGCACCAGCCGTGTTCATGGATCTAATGAACCGGGTATTTCGGCCCTTCCTTTACCGATTCATCATTGTCTTTATCGATGACATCTTGATATACTCCACGAGTCGGGAGGAGCACGAGGAGCACCTGCGAGCAGTATTGGGTACGTTGGAGAAGAACCAGTTGTTTGCGCAATACAAGAAGTGCGACTTCTGGCAGGAGGAAGTCAAGTTCCTGGGACATGTAGTGTCCAAGGATGGGATAGCAGTGGACCTTGCTAAGGTAGCCGCGGTTCAGGATTGGCAGCAGCCTGAGTCGGTTACTGAGGTGAGGAGTTTCCTTGATCTGGCTGGGTATTATAGACGTTTCATTCGGGATTTCTCGAAGATCGCTAGGCCATTGTTTCAGTTGACTCGGAAGGACCTGAAGTTCGCCTGGAATGAGAAGGCGGAGGCAGCTTTTAAGGAGCTGAAGGACAAGTTAACGTCCGCCCACATGTGCTAGTATTGCCGAGCAAGGGGTGAAATACACGGTGTATACTGATGCGTCTCGCGTTGGTTTGGGTTGTGTGCTGATGCAGAAGGATAGGGTGATTTCGTATGCCTCGAGACAATTAAGGAAGCACGAGGAGAATTACCCTACACATGACCTAAAGTTGGCAGCTGTCATCTTTGCATTGAAGCTCTGGAGACATTACCTCTACGGTGAGGAGTTCGAGCTTTTCTGCGACCACAAGAGCCTTAAATACATATTCACAGAGCGGGATTTGAATATGAGACAGCGCCGATGGATGAAGACCTTGAAGGATTTCAAGTTCGAAGTTTCCTACCATCCTGGCAAGGCGAACCTTGTGGCAGACGCGCTGAGCCTCAAGAAGGGGATTGCATTTGCGGCACCGCTGATGATAGCCGAGTGGGACATGATGGAGTTTGTGCGGGAGTTCGAGCAGAGGCTCACTGTCGAGGAGCCTTTTGAGTGTGTTGCGCACGTTCGGGTGCGGCCACTTATTAACGACAGGATTGTTGAGGCCCAAGAGGGCGATATACTGGTGTCTAAGCTTCGAGAGCAGTTAGCGACGCCGTGGACTCCGAGTGGAGAGTTGGTTCTGATGGGGGTTTACGATTCCGTGGCCGCCTATGTGTTCCTGATGTGGCTGACTTGAGACGCGAGCTTCTCGAGTTCGCCCATAACTCGAAGTTTGTGATGCATCCTGGTAGCACGAAGATGTACCAGGATATGAGACGGACGTATTGGTGGGATAACATGAAGGCCAACATTGCTGAGTATGTGTCTCGATGTCTGACGTGCCAGCAGGTTAAGGAAGAACATCGCCGACCTCCTGGACTACTTCAGCCCATGCCTATAGCGGAGTGGAAGTGGGACTTCATCCCCATGGACTTCATATCAGGGTTGCCGAAGACGAGGAAGGGACACGATTCCATTTGGGTGATTGTGGACCGGTTGACCAAATCGGCCCATTTCCTCCCTATCAGAGTTACGAACTCTGCAGACGAGCTGGCTAGACTGTACATCAGAGAGATCGTCCATCTGCATGGAGTTCTCTTAGAGATCGTATAGGACAGAGACACGCGGTTCACATCTATCTTCTGGACTCGTATCTAGGAGGCGATGGGTGTGAAGTTAAAGTTCAGTACGGCGTTTCATCCTCGGACCGATGGGCGCGACAGAGCGGGTGAATCAGATTCTGGAGGATATGTTGCGAGCATTTGTGTTGGACTTCAAGGACAGCTGGGATGACTGTCTTCCGTACGCAGAGTTCGCCTACAACAACAGCTTCCAGGCGACTATTGGCATGGCGCCGTATGAGGCTCTATATGGTCGTCCTTGTAGAGCACCACATTGTTGGGCCGAGGTTGGCGAGCGTAGTCTGATTAGCCCGGAGTTGGTGCAGGCGACTACAGAGAAGGTAGACATTATCAGGCGTCGATTACTCACAGCGCAGAGTAGGCAGAAGAGTTACGCCGATACGAGGCGGCGACCGCTGGAGTTCGAGGTCGGGGATCATGTGTTCCTTTGGGTTTCCCCTATGAAGGGAGTCCTTCGGTTCGGGAAGAAGGGGAAGCTCACACCGAGGTTTATCGGTCCATTTCAGATACTGGATCGAGTGGGTGATGTGGCGTATCGTCTCGCCTTGCCTACATCACTTGCTTCCGTACACAACGTATTTCATGTTTCTATGCTGAAGAAGTACGTTCCTGATCCTTCGCATATCATCAGATGAGAGCAGGTACAGTTGAGTGAGGATGCTACGTACGAGTTGCGCCCGACGTGTATCCTTGATAGGAAGGAGCAGGTACTACGTAGCAAGGTCATCCCACTTGTGAAGGTACTTTGGACACATCATTCCGAGGAGGAAGCTACCTGGGAGACTGAGGCCGAGGTCAGAAAGAACTACCCTCAGATTCTCGAGGACTACGAAAAGGTACAAATTTTGAGGACGAAATTTTTTGTCTAAGGGGGGTAGATTGTAACGACCTGTAAATTTTCGTACATTAGGTCGAGTACCACCTCGACCAGAAATCACGTAGGATTAAATCCTTTAGAAATTTAACAAAGTTAACTAAGTACTAAACTCGGTTAGCCATGAAATCTGTTGGGATCGCTTTAAATACGATCTGCAAGACCCAAAACTTGCATAATCAGTGACTCTAAGTTACCCTAAAGTTTATAACCAAACTCATTTCCCGTCTGCTCTCGGGAATAAAATGAAACTTCGTATTAGGTCTAAATCGCACATCGGGAGTCCGATTAACACGAAGCTAAGGAACTAGGACTGCCCCACTGGGCTTGACAATCATCTCAAAATCGCTCCGACCGATGTCCCACGGCCATTTGTTTCGATCCGGAGCGAGGGAGTGTGAAAAACACTATTCCCATCCTAATAAAAATATCAGGAATAGTGATCTGGCATCATTCGGTTGCACGTCAGTATTAAGCAACCTGACCGTCAAAATCAGACCAAATTACACCCTCGAATTAAGAAAAATTTCAGGAACATTTACATGTACTTAGAATTTCTGATCGTGGCCCACTGACCGTTGAACTGTGAAAGTGGTTCGCCACGTGCGATCTGAGAATCCGATCAAGTCGAAAACATAATCCCACGTAGATCCATAGATGGTGAGCTTAAGTCTGACGTTTGGCTCAAGGAGGGCCACCAGAACCTCCCTTTTGAGCTGGAAAAGTGGCGAAATGCCTCTATAAGCAGTCACCCTTGAACCTGAGTCTATTTTGGGAATGTTTTTGGCTATAAAAGGGGCTTAGAACAGCCCCTCTTACAGCCATACGAATTTGGGAGAAAAACCCTAGAGAGAGAGAGAAAAGAGAGAGAAAAGCTTGGAATTTGTTGCTGATCTTCCTCCTACTGCTTTGGGTTGTCGCACGGCCTACACCGCCCCGTTCTAGGTGTTTTCCCGGCGGTATCCATCCCATTTGAAGGTAAGAAACCCTAACCCTAGGTCTAATTTAAGTTAGGATCGTTGTGGGTTATGTAAAGGCTAACCGATTCCGCTATTTAGGCTAGAAAACTCCCGTATACGGAAGCTCTACTACCCTTGCTGATTCGTTGGAATTCCAAGGGCAAAGGTGAAGACTTTAAGTGTATAAGTTACGGTTTTCAACGCTTTCAATGTCAGATAATGATAGATTCATGATCTGCATGTAAATGCACATGTACAAAGTGCTTTCCGTTTCCTGTTTCGATTAACGTTGTAAAATATGGATTTTCACATACTCTAGGTATACGTAGAAATACCGTATACGTATTTTTTTTGGGAAAATGTTTGACATGTTTATTTAATGTATGAATATATAATATATGAATAAAATACTAGTTTGGCGAAAGGAATCGCCAAAATACATGTTCACTTGTAAATGTTACGTATGTTGAAATTGTGTATTCTAGAAATACCGTATACGTAATTTTTTTGGAATAATGTTTGACATGTTTATTTAATATATGATTATACAATACATGAATAAAATACTAGTTTGGCGAAAGAAATCGCCGTAATATATGTTCGCTTGTAAACACTATGTATGTTGAAATTGTATATTCTAAAAATACCGCATATGTGAAAATTTTGGAAGTGTAATTGTCATGATTAATTGTTGTATGAATATGGTATACGCGGATAAAATAACCGCTTGGCGAAAGAATAGCCCTAATACGCATTTGTTAGCATACGTCACGTATGTTGGAATAGCGCACTCTAAGTGTTTGTGTAAATGCTTGTGTGTGAAAAAGCTTGAATGTTAGTGCCTTAGATAGGCGCTGATATGGAATTCTCGACTCCCTTAGAGACATGTAGGGTCCCCTCCATGCGGTGGTTCACTATAACCACTCACTTGTGATGCGTATGTAATTGTATCCCTATGTGTATAGTGCTTTACAACATGCTTTACAACATGCTTTACTTCATGCTTTACTTCATGCTTTATAACATGCCTGCTAACATGCTTTACTTCATGCTTTACTTCATGCTTTACAACTGTTTGAGTTTGGGACTATGCCTATAGTCCAAACATTCGGTACCAGACTTGCGGTTGTGGCTGAGATTCATATCGCCACAACGGACGTGTCTGGTGAACCCGAGTCGTACTTCGGTTGGCGATAGTGGTTGGTCACACGGAGTGCTTTTGCGCTCCATATCGTTCAACTTGTGGAAAGCTCGAGCTAGTCAGGCTCATCAAGTAAACTGAAGTGTATATGTGTGTTCACCATGTTTGGTCGCTACTGCTTGAACCTAGGGTACCAAACTTACCAGTGGCGATCCCGTTAACCATGGTACCTCGATCCGCTAAGACGCATGAGCCGGGCATGGTGGTATGGGACACCGTGGTCGAGCTGTCGGCCTACGCTGGGGCCATGTGCCTTCCCGTGGTGACCATTACGCAACCAAACTCGTGAGCCGATTATGGTGGTATAGGACACTATATTCGAGCTGTCGATACTTACGGCGAGAGCCGAGTACGGTGAGACCTGTGCTCGTGCTGACGGGCGACGTGTCCTCCATAGTATCTTCAAGTATACTCCAAGTGTCTGTGATTGGCGACGAGTCTTTCAAAGTAACTAGAGTATGAGTTGAGCCGAGTACGGTGAGACCTGTACTCGAGCTGACGGCTAGTGATTGAGCCGAGTATGGTGAGACCTGTACTTGAGCTGACGGCCAGCAATTGAGCCGCATACGGTGAGATCTGTATCCGTGTTGACGGGTGACGAGCCCTTTGCGATGCCTTCACTACGCTTCTCAAACCATAATATCGTATGAGATTAGATAGGATTGACGACCCTAGAATGGATCATGTTTGGGAATGATACAAGGGAGGTACCTTAGTTTCCCAATACTGCTGGCTGAAATGGATTAATAAAAACTTGGTAATCATGAGCATCATCGCACCGCATGTGCTTTGTAGATGTGGCGCACTGAGGGAGTAAGCATTCGCGAACGTAAGATAATGTCGCTTGAGGGTGGTTTGGCAAGGGCATATAGCATCATGTCATATCATTTTTGCACTTAACAAGAGTAGTTAGAAATGTTTGATTTGTACTGCTTTATCATTACTGCTTGATTGATTTGATAACATGTTAACCTATGCTTTATTGTTCCACTGAGTTAGCTACTGACTCCCACGTTACGGGACGGTGTTTGCAACACCCACCAGACTTTGTCGCAGGTGTAGATGGCGCCTCCGTTCAGGAGCCGGAGCCCGACTTTGAGGAGGATCAGGATGAGTTCTCCTTTATGCAGTACTCTGACGGCTATGCTTAGGCCGACTGCATCGCGGGGATTCCAGGGCTTATCTACGGCGTTGTATTTTGATTTTTGACTTAGAAACAATACATGTATATTGGTACTCAGTTAGTACTCATAATCTGGAGTTCACAGAATTTTGTTACTTTACATACTTTGAATATAAAAATTTCAGTCTTCCGCTTGCCTTTATACAATTGAACTGGAGTATGATTTACTGTTTTGGTATAATCTCATTCATGTTTATTGCTCTAACTCAGACAACATTTAACTATCATTGTGTATGTTGCATAAGTGATGCGTTGGAACTCGGGAGTTGAGTTCATACTCGACCCCCAATTTTCAGGGCGTTACACCTAAAATCTGTAATGGGAAAAGGATTAGGGCTTTCCCAAAAAAATTACTTTTATAGTTTAATCTGTAAAGTGTACCATTTAAGGGTGAACACAGTTCAGTCAGTCCGGTTCCAAGGTGAAACCGGAACTGAATCGTTCCCAACAGTTTCAAGAAAACTAGAACCCGAACCGGACCATTCGCACCCTAGAACCGAATTGGAACCGGATAGTAAAAAACTGGTTCGGTTCTACAGTTGCATGATTTATTTTTATAATCCAATCCAATTGCATGGTTTATTTTATTTTATTTTTTATAATCTAGCCCAAGCTCTTCTACTGAAAATTGGTTCAACAATCTTAACCCTGATTTGTGGAAACTTATTTGTTGAACTATTGGATATATATATATATATATATATATATATATATATATTTACCATTTTAACTATCTAATACTTGTCCACCAATTGGCTAGTTAGGTAATCAAATCAAGGTAATTTTTGGATTATGTTGCATCTAAGTGGTGCTGACAAGTTAGGCATATTAATCTGAGTTACTTGTATGCCAATGCAATTAGAGGTCCTTCTTCTGCTGGCTCACCATGCCAATGCCAATATTTTCACTCTGTTTCTAAAAGTATTGTTATTCCTTACTTTCAGTATTCCCATCAGATTGTTGCAGACCGTGTCTACAAATTTTTATGCCACTGTGGGTGTTGTGAATATGCACTTCTGATCCTAGAGTCTGGGCTGATGCGCCTGAAATTCAGCGATTAGCCAATCTTTATGAAGATCTAATAAAATGTTATGTTGCAGATGCAATGAGCGAGGTATTACCTCACTGTGTTTCTTGCTCAGGATTTGCTAGAAGAAAGAATGCGCATGCCGAACTCTAGGGGTTGCAATTTTGCATATCTATTTTTATCATTTCTTACTAATAAACCAAAAGTCATTTCTCTCTCTAAATTGCTCCCGGTAATGGGATTAGCACAATTTCAAGTTTTAATGCTTAGTATCAGTTCTGACTTGGTAATGACTGGACCTGTTCTACTTGTGTGTGGAAAGGATGTGAGAGTCAAATGGGTTTTGGATATCTTGGATTAGATGTTCTGCATTACAGGTTTCGAGGATGGACTCAGGCTGGTCAAGGTCAAAGGAGAAGCTATGTAGGTGGGCATCTAAATTGTCTCAATGGGTAGTTTCTCTTTCCATTCCTTAGGTAGATGATCAATAGTTTCACTTTGCAAAACCTGGTATTGATAGATTCAAGACATTTTGCTAGTCAACGATACTTCAATTTTTTCAGGAAGTTGCAGATGTTGCTAACAGTACTATGGTTGGTGTCATAGAACTAGATTCAGAAAAAGTCCAGCTGCTATGCGATGCAGCTAATGAAGAAGTAGATGAGAAAAATAATGATCAAATTGCAAACTTCCTCTGTCTAGTAAGATTGTCATTGAGTATTTTCTTTTATCCAATTTAGGAAGCCTTTCTTTATTTCTCAATATTTGACATTAAATTCATTCCATAATGGTAGGGTAACTATGTTGTTTCTGGAGGTGTGAAAGTAGTGGAAGCTAAGGCAAAGTCATTTAAGGCTCGAATGATGGTTAATTACTCCTAGATTATTAATTACCATTTTTCCATAATTTTATAAAAGCTTCATGCATTATGCTTTACCATATTTGTGCAAACTTAGCTTGTATTTCTCTTAAAAGACTAATGTTTGTGGTACAGAAATTGAAATTATGGAAAAGCTTGTATTTCCTATGATTTTAATAAATTCAAAAAGATATGTGGAGAAAGAATAAGGGATGCATCCAAAGTTCCAAACTTATGTAAAGAACAAGGGATGCATCCAAAGTTCCAAACTTATGTAAAGAACAAGGGACGCATCCAAAGTTCCAAACTTATGTAAAGAACAAGGGATGCATCCAAACCTATGTAACAAAGACATGGCACTTCTTTTGAAATTAAGCTATGTCAAGTGTTAACGCATGTCTATCTCTCTGTCCAGCACTCCTGGTTACAACTAAGAGATTTATTTTTAAGTTTAGTAATGTTATGTTTAATTTTTTAGTCTAATTAAAACAGGCTATAAATCATTTGCAGGTTTAGCATACAAAAAAGTTAATGTTGAAATTCTCAAAAACTGGTGAACTACTAATGAGGATTTTGAGATGTTCGAAAGAAGAGATACGTTGTAAGTGCAATTTGGAAAGAACATATATGAGGAAGAGACCAGGAATGATAACAATATGTGAATGCCTGACAAAGATTGTTGTCAATAAAAGAAGAGTGTAAATACATAGGCTCTAATCAAGTTTGTAGAAAAACATAGTGACAAGTTAATAACTCCAACAAATCTCATTGTTTAAGATTGCATAGAATGCATCAAATTCTCAATTAAATGGGATTGAAAAAATTGAATGTTTAATCCAAATGGCATTACTACCCATTATTGACAAAATGGGCTTGAACTACACCCATTGGGCTTTTTGAATGACTAGTAATGCCATCTGGACTGAAAAAGAGTTCCCTGTCCCAATTCCAAAGGCAAATGGATGAAAATTTCAAATCATTTCATCACCAATTATATTGATGACTACATGATATTTTCAGAATCTATGCAAGAGCATTCTATCATTAAATGAAATTTGGCAACTGGTCTAGAATCATTAGCACATAGGGCCAGTTCCAACTCTTCCATTTGTTCCTAAGTTGTGGTTACATAAGCTACTTTTGGGGGTCATTCACCATCAATGGCCATTGTTGTTCTAGGCCTTCCTCTATAGTGATTTGTGCATATCATACAAAATGATGGGTTTAGTAACAAAGCTTTTTTTATATGATGCTTGCGGATTAGACTTGCCAGCATGTTACATGTATTGTTTTGTGAGAGCCATCAATCAGATAGATCCACCAAGCCTGTTTCTTGGCCTCACTAAACTGGTTGGCATTCATGTATGGAGAAGATGGACAGTTAAAAAATGTTGAGCAGCAGTTCACCTATCCCATATATTTAGTTCAGCTGAGAGATTTTGCATTCTCAATAGTTACTGTGTAATTTTCATATATTTAGTGTTGATTCCAAAAATTCTGTTTTGCTTGTGGATTTAATGATGATGCAATCATCTGAATTTTGAAATTTTCTTTTATTGGAACTAATGAATATGATGACCAAATTACAGATAATATCACAAGTCTGAACAAAACAAAACTGTTGTTGTTGCATTTGTATTCAATGATCTTGGTAATTCTTATGGAATGTTTGAATCCATCTAAAATGAAAGTTTCTATATAAGATCTTTTTCAATGCTACTATAGTGCTTGAAAAGTCATCGTTCTTAGTTTTGTTAATATGTTAACTGAAATACTTGGAATGACTGAAGTCGTTAGCAAATGGGGCTGCGTTCAATCTGGAATCCAGAACTAATTGATCATATGCCATGGTCTACTTTTTGAATTCTCTGTCCTCTTAAAAAGACTAGGTACATTCCTTTTAATTTTTCATTTCAAAAATAGATGGCTGCTCAATGTGCTCAACCATCCCAAAGTTTAGGTAATGTCTGTTATTTTTTTCTTTTCTTTTTGCTTGGTGAGCCAGACTGTTGATTTGATGGTTCCATCTTGGAACAAGACCTCCATTGTTAGAAGTTCCTAATAAGCCCTTTTATCAATAAGCCCTTTTGCATGATTCAAATTGTTGTTTTGTGATTTTAAGGGCAAGCTTAAGTTGTTGATTTCTTTCTGCAGGAAGATTTTTTTTATAATATTGCATGACACCCTAGCTGAAAGGGAACAAGTGACCGAATTACAACCAGTTCTAGATGCTCATATAGGACTCAAGAAAATGGTTAGTAATAAAATTTCTATTTTCTTAATATTCTTTTGTTTTCATGTGTAGATGAAGGAATTAGTATTGTATGTTGGAACAAAAGGTTGCTGATAACAGGTATCTCTAGAGTTGTTCCGTGCATTTCCATTTCATCTTCTTTTCCTTGTATCATTTTAACTCTCTCACATTAGTTTTCTTTAGGTCAGACTTTTGGTTGGGGCATAGTTAGTACTTGATGTATAGTTTGGGGCAGAGTTACTGCTTCATGTGGTGGGTTGTAAATCCAAGAGAATTACAGCCGCACACAAGAAAACTCTTGTGTGCTTCTTTTTTTTTTACCCTCCATTCATTGTTACTTCTGTTTTGCCAATAGTCTTCATTAGAACTTGTGGCTTTCCATTTCATCATCATCACCAGGTATAGTTTAATCCACTGATGAATCTAAAACTGATCATCATGATCATCATTGGGTTTAGCTTAATCTACTGATAGATTTTTTTTAAAGCTACCACCATGGAAATTTTGGTCCATTCCATCCTTGATTTATGAAAGCTACTAACTTCATGAGAAGAGTATGATTAGTTTTGTTTTGTTTATTTTTATTTTTATTTTTATTTTTTGTATTGACTTGATTTATTTGTAGACCATGTACCTAGTTCTAATGGAGAAACCAGGTGCAAGGATGGGCTTTCATCAGACAATGTACATGAGACATATATGAACTCAAATTAAAACCGGATTGAATTATGTGACCCACTGTCTTGAAGTCATTATCCCAAAATCAGATTGGTTGAGCAATCATGATCTCTTATTCGTAGACACATGTTTCTTGAAATACATAGAGAATAGATCGAAAAATGCTCGGTATTTGCTTCAGAATGTTCACATGAACTCTTGAAACAAGCAGGAAGTAGCTGCATGCAATTCTATTCAAGTGAGGAACCTTGAGCCTTGGGGCTTTTTCAGTGGGGTACACTGGACTTAGATTGAAAAAATAGAAAAAAACCTTTAAAATCACATTTAAGATGGCCCTCATTAGCTGAGATTCTTTGACATTAACAGGGCTTGTGTAGGAGAACTACATCTCACATGGAGAAACAGGTACTAAAAAGTAGACCAATGTAATGACTTTTCTTCATCACCTTTTCTAATTTGGCAGCTACCTTAACTGTTGGCATCTACCAAAAAATCATTGTTTACTTTTATCATAGCTAGACTAGAAGAAAAGCTCTTGGACATGGTATGAACCGCGTCACTCTTTCTTTCTTTTTCTTTTTTATATGCTTTTATATGACAGGAGATATCTATATTTGGCAGATAATATGCTATGCCAATTTGTTGATCCCATGTTCTGCACCCATATGGATTAAATCAACTGTTTGACATTGAAATAGACAAGGTATATACTCTCGTATGGATGCTTTTGCCATGCTTTCTAGATCATACTGTCTACACTGGAATCTTGCACAAAAGGAACGGAAAAAAAACTTTTTTTTCTCGATTGCGAGACCTGTCTCTTACTTTAGAGGTGTTATATGATGCTTGATTGGGAGAAACAATATGGATTTGTTCGACCCGGAAGTAGCAGTGGTTGGTCCACATTATGTAGTTTAGAGGAGTCTTGGGTCCAATATACATATGATTTTATCATTTCTGAAGTGTTTTTATTGTTTCATAATACTAATGATTTAGCGCAGATGTGAAATATTTCAAATTGTTGGTGAATCTGAACATACTATACGTGCAAAACTCACATTCTCACAAGAATCATATGGTATGACCGAGATTCTAACCTATGAATTTGAAAGAAAATGTATGAGCTGCAAGCTTCCATAACACATCTTGTTTATTTTTCTATTTAGTGTAAACATTGGCTTGATTCGTTGATTTTTTTTAAAATGTCTCTTTTAGTGGAAATGGATTCCAACAGGAAACCAATTCCAAGTATTTACATGAGCCCAAATGCAAGAATTTGCATCTACCTATGGTTTTCATTTCCATAGTGGATATTTTCGAGACACCCAAACCACTCTTTATGAATTGAAGTGGTTAGGATTTTGTTGTCTATTGGTGAATCTTTATGGTTTTTAGATGATGTCATGGTTGATTCTGGCCTGGGCATATTCTTCTGGAATGAAAATTGACATGTTTGATCAATGGTTGTTTTGTCTTTGTAGGCACTAGCATCTTAATCTCGGTGACTCAACTTGTTGCAGGAACTGTTCGCCGATACTTGTCGGGCAGTCCATGTTGATTCTAGGAGTCATGGAGGCCACTGTTATAATGTACTCTTATTTGTACAATTTCTGCTAAGGAAGAGAACAAGTCTATAATTTATATTTCATTACATTTGGAAGAGAACGGGCACCCGTAGTCTTGGTATGTCTCATTGTCCTTCAATAATTTAATATATCGAGATTTCTTTCCCATCATCATTTACATTTTTCTTCTTAATCGATACTTGGAAGTTAATATAATCATTTACTCTGTTTTACAATATTTAAAATCTTCATATGTAAATCTGTGCCCATATGCATTGTCGGAGAAACTAAAAAACTTACTCATTCTCAGATTGTAATGTGGAATATGCATCCATTATTCAAAGAAAGGGCGACATTCCATGTCATGCCCCAAACTCGGAAACCGGGCTCACAAAATTTCCAATCGCCGAATCCGGCACTGACAGCATTCGTGTACCCTATCTCGGCTCCCGGCACCCATATACCAGGTTCCGATCCTGGGATGCTACAAGGAGGATTTTTAATAATCAATTTGATTCATAATGAGCATAACCACAAGTGTAACCCACGAACAATAACCATAAGAACACCATCATAAATCCACTATGAACAAAAACTTTTGAGTACAAGGCATATGAAAGGGAAATATAATATACTGAAAATGACAAAACTCCAAAAGTTTGGCTGCACGCTCCAACTGCGGCGAGACTACGGCTGCGTCCTGGCGTCACCTATACGCATCAATCATGCATAAGCTTATAGAAAGCTTAGAGGGTGGTGTAAGTGTGTGTGCAATATGAGCGTGCTCAGAATATAAGGTCAGAGTAATGCGAAAATAAGCTGATGAGTACATGAATGCAGTCAGCCGTACCAAGGCTATGCAGTGTGAGATATGAATACTATCGGCCATGTCAAGGCCATGCGATGCATAATGCAAGTCAAGCATGCCAATCCACATACCAATGCAACTCCTCACTAGAGCATCAAATCAGTACGGTTCTCAGTCTGGATAATCACCGGGGTCTAGTACACTCTACGCCAGCTTGCCGTCCCTATCCAAACACACAACTGGGAGAACAAAAGAGACCTCACTATCCGCCTGCCAATATCCGGCCCGACTCGTTGATAGCGGACCTATTCCTCAAGCTGGTCAAACTCAACCTAGAAATTGCCCCCTCACTTAGGCGGGTAAGGTCACACCCCTTTCAAACCGACCACGACACAGTGGGAGATGCGATCTCCTGGTATTTGGCCCTCATGCACTCGTATATTCACTCGGTCTCGACATTGGAGTCATCCGCTAGTACCATCGGGTTTAGAAATTTTCACCTAGGGACATCTATGGCCCCCGTATGCTAGAACCAAACATTTTTATATCCAATTCAGCCACTCACGGTGTGTCTGTGGAGGCTATGGCCCTGATGTCGCTAGGGCATATCACAATCACACAAATGCAAGTGCATGTATCACACAACCAGTCATGCAATCATCCTGCGTGAAGTACGCACTCATGTAGGGCAACTCCGCCTATCAGGGAGCCCGTAACAGTCTGTCCAAAGGCATATGCTATGATCAGTCACCCCTCATCTCAAGCATGCATATGATATGTATGATCATGAATCATGGGGTAGCACTATACTTATGGTATGATAATGGGCGTTGCTCAAAGTGAAGATGGGCTTAAATGGACTGCAAAATACAAGTATGGACCTATCAGTGGGCCTTAGGAAGAGTGACAATATAGACATTTAACCGTCGTCACCTACAATGTGGACATCAAACCAACATTGTCCCCAAGCCCCGACTCGCCTTAAATACCATTAAATAAATCATGGTGGAATCACACATTGCAATGTACAATTTTGTGAGCCCGGTTTCCAAGTTCGGAGCGTGACATTTCAAGCGCTCACACTTTCTCTCCTTGCTAGCTAAATTGGTGAGTCTTCTTTACTTCATACTATATGATTCATTAATGAAGTGGCCTGACCATTTGGACAGGCCCATGTTTATATATTATCTCGAAATTGATGAAGTAGATCCAGATGTGCGTCAAAGCTATCCGGATGTTGAGCGGGGGTCCCTAGAAGGTGGGAACCATTGTTATGATTATGATGAGGTTGTCTATTTTCTATGAACAACATTGGAGGGGCTTCGCCATTTGGATAGGCCGTATTTATGTATTTGCTCGAAATTAATAGAGCAGACCTAGATGTGTGTCGAAGCTATTCGGATGAGCGGGGGTCCCTGGAAGGTGTGAACCGCTGTTATGACTATGATGAAGCTATCCATTTCCTATGGACAACATTAGAGGGGCCTAACCATTTGGATAGGCCGTGTTTATATATTTGCTCGAAATTAATGGAGCAGACCCGGATGTGCGTCGGAGCTATCCGGATGAGCGGGGGTCCCTAGAAGGTGGGAACCGCTATTAATGACCGTGATGAAGTTGTCCATTTCTTAAGGACAACATTGGAGGGGCCTGGTCATTTGGACAGGCCGTATTTATATATGTATTTGCAGGGACCATACACTTAACCTAAAACCTAAACGTAAACCTTATCTCGAACCCAAATCCGATTACCTAAACCTAAACCTTAACGTATTCTTAAATCTCTATACCTAAACCTACACCTAATCATAATCTCAACTCCCTCACCTAAACCTAAACCTAAACTTGAAAACCCAAACCTATACCCGAACCTGAACCCGATTTCCTGAACCTAAACTTATAACCTTAACCTAAACCTATTCTCAAATCCCAAAACCTATAACCTAAACCTAAACCTAAACCTAAACCTTAACCTAAACCTAAACTTTAACCTAAACCTAAACATTAAATTATAACCTAAACTCAATTCCCTCACCTTAACCTATAACCTAACCTAAACCTAAACCTATAACCTACACGTATAACCTAAACCTATAACCTAAAACCTAAACCTAAACCTAAAACCTAAATGTATTCTCAAATCCTTAAACCTAAACCTACACTTAATCTTAATCTCAACTCCTTAACCTAAACCTAAACTTGAAAACCCAAACCTAAACCCGATCCCAATTTCCTAAACCTAAACCTTAACCTATTCTCAATTCCCTAAAGCTATAACCTATAACTTAAACCTAAACCTATAACCTAAAACCTAAATGTATTCTCAAATCCCTAAACCTAAACCTACACCTAATCCTAATCTCAACTCCTTAACCTAAACATAAACTTGAAAACCCAAACCCAAACCCGAATCCGAACCCGATTTCTGAACCTAAACCTTAACCTATTCTCAATTCCTTAAACCGTAACCTATAACCTAACCTAAACCTAAACCTATAACCTACACTTAAAACCTAAACACCAGAACCTTAACCTAAACATAAAACCTAAACCTAAACCTAAACCCGATCCAGAACACCGAATCGAATCCCTAAATCCTTAGCCTAAACCTAAAACCCAAACGTAAACTTGATCTCAAACCCGAACCGATTTCCTATACCTAAACCTTAACATATTCTCAAATTCCTAATCTTAAACCTACACCTAATCCTAATCTCAACTCCCTAACCTAAACCTAAACCTAAACTTGAAAACCCAAACCTAAAATCGAACACGATTTCCTAACCTAAACTTATAACCTTAACCTAAACCTATCTCAAATCCCAAAACCTATAACCTAAACCTAAACTTGAACCTAAACCTTAACCTATAACCTACCCTTAACCTATAACCTAAACCTAAAACTAAAACCTAGATGTATTCTCAACTCCTAAACCTAAACCTACACCTAATCCTAATCTCAACTCCCTAACCTAAACCTAAACTTACACCTAATCCTAATCTCAACTCCCTAACTTAAACCTAAACCTAAACCCGATCCCGAACCCGAACCCGATTTCCTAAACTTAAAACTTAACCTATTCTCAATTCCTTAAAGCTATAACCTATAACCTATAACATATAACCTAAACCTATAACCTTAACCTAAATCAAAACCTTTAAACTAAACCTTAACCTATAACCTATAACCTATAACCTAAACTTATAACCGATAACCTAACCTTAACCTAAACCTAAAACCTAAACCTAAACCTATAACCTATAACCTAAAACCTAAACCTAAACCTAAACCTAAACCTAAAACCTAAATGTATTCTTAAATCCCTAAACCTAAACCTACACCTAATCCTAATCTCAACTCCCTAACCTAAACCTAAACCTAAACTTGAAAATCCAAACTTAAACCCGATCCCAAACACGAACCCGATTTCCTAAACCTAAACCTTAACCTATTCTCAATTTCCTTAAAACTATAACCTATAACCTATAACATATAACCTAAACCTAAACCTTAACCTAAACCTATAACCTAAACCTAAACCTAAACCAACACCTAATCCTAATCTCAACTCCCTAACCTAAACCTAAACCTAAACTTGAAAACCCAAACCTAAACCCGATCCCGAACTCGAACCCGATTTCCTAAACCTAAACCTTAACCTATTCTCAATTCCTTAAAGCTATAACCTATAACCTACAACATATAACCTAAACTTATAACGTTAACCTAAACGAAAACCTATAAACTAAACCTTAACCCATAACCTAAAACCGATAATCTTAACTTATAACTGTAAGGATTATGGTCTCACACTCCTTTGGTTGTCAAATTTTGATGTGTCAAAACATCTATCTGTGTCTTGTGCTTGTATGATGATTTTTATTCAAGACACTGTTTAAATACTTCAAGAAGCTATAAGTCGAACTCTTCAAGATGTTACAAGTTGAAGCTCAAGATGTTGAAGTTCAAGAAGCTACTATGTTGATGTTCAAGTCTTAGAAAACGACTCATGACTTCAAGACTAATAAGCAATGCATGAAGTAGTTATTATGTTGATGAAGATCTCAAGTTTGAAGCTACAACAAAGTTCAAGATCTCAAGCCTGATATTGTTTAAGATTTCAAGCCTGATATTGTTCAAGATTTCAAGCCTGATATTGGTTCAAACAATCTACATTCGTTGAATGGTTGAAGTTCAATATCCATACGACATGTTTCAGGTTTGAATGACCTTAGGTTGACCCTTTAAGTAGGTCATTTTGGATACATAAATCAAATATTTATTTTACATAAGTTTGGTCTATTCCAAGACCAGTCCTAGCTCTTGTTCGACCAAATGATCCCTAAGCATTGGTTCGACTAGTCCAAGAAATTCCACGATCAGTCCTAAGTTGTTGAAGATTTTTCAGAATTTTTGGTACGCCCACGACCAGTCCTGGAGGTCCTTCGACCGGTCGTAAGTTGGCTTCGACTAGTCCACGATCAGTCGTGGAGCTACGACTCAAAATCCAGCAACTTATTTCATGGTCCTACGACCAGGTCGTAGAGTATCTACGACCGATCCGTAGGTATCTACGACCGACGTAGGTGACCCACGACCAACGTAGGGTACTCACGACTAGTCGTGGAACGGCTTTCAAAGATCGCGCTCAATTTTTCAAAAATTGTTAGAGCTACGACCTAAGGTTTCTAAGACCAACAGTAGGAACGATTTTTTCTTCTATAAATTGAACACGAAATTCAGAGTTTTTACATCCTCAACTCCATTCCATTTCAAGAATTTTCAAGTAATCACTCTGAGATAAGTCTGTGTTTATTTTAAGCTAAATTGTGCTTATTTAATATTCCTTTTTGCTAGCTTATTTAATTTGATTTTGTTTCTCTATTCCAATCTTATTTGAAAAGAGGAATTATATTATTCCTTCTTCTTGGAATCAAAATCAAATATTGCTACGCCCAACAAGTTAAATCTAAAATCTATTAGAATTTAGAACCTTATGAATGTGAGTATTGGAAATTGAACTTTGACATTCAATCATCTACTCCGATTGGTTCTACCGGGCTGCTAAAGGAGAAATCCAGGTATTTTACAATTCCAGTAAAATTCATTTATTTTTGGTTTGTTTGAGGTTGAGCGAGAAAAATCTCATTATACCTAAAAAAATCTCATTGTATTGGTTGTCCGAGGAAAACCGAAAACTCGAGAAAAAGGGGTTTTTGAATTGTGTAAGCCCAAGTGAAAAAAGACACAATTGTAAAGGTTTTTGGTGAACTCCGAGAAAACCTATTTGATAGTGAACGCTAATATCCCCTGTGTGAGGATATTAGAGTGGAGTAGCATTCTGTGGTCAAAAAGCAGGTGGTGTACACACAGGCGAACCACTATAACTCTTTTCTTGTGGATTGAATACTTGCTTAATTTTCATATCTTTTATCATTTGATTGTGTGGAATGTACAAGTGGATGTGAATGTTGTAACTATTTACATTTTCAAGCAAGTGTGGGGATTGTTGTAATAATTTAGATCTTTACTTCTGCATTTATTTTCAATTCCTTGCTATTTCATTTACTTATAGTAACATTGAGTTCTTGATTCAAAAGAGGTTCTAGAAATAAGGTTGTCCTACCATAAGCCCTTGTTTATTATGGTGTAAGGTTGTCCTTAGAACTGAATTTGTATCAATCTCTCAATAATTATTTATCAAGGTGATTTATATTTAGCATTATGAATTGATTCATAATTGTAAGGGTATTGATTTACTTTAGTTCCGCTGATTTTATTTTAAATTTGACATAGTCCTATTCACCCCCCCCCCCCTCTAGGACATATAGCTTGGCCTTTTCAATAACCGATAACCTAACCTTAACCTAAACCTAAAACCTAAACCTAAACCTAAAACCTAAAACCTAAATGTACTCTCAAATCCTAAACCTAAACCTACACATAATCCTAATCTTAACTCCCTAACCTAAACCTAAACCTAAACTTGAAAACACAAACCTAAACCCGATCCCAAACTCGAACCCGATTTCCTAAACCTAAACCTTAACCTATTCTCAATTTCCTTAAAGTTATAACCTATAACCTATAACATATAACCTAAACCTAAACCATAACCTAAACCTATAACCTAAACCTAAATCTAAACCTATAACCTTAACGTAAACCAAAACCAATAAACTAAACCTTAACCCATAACCTATAACCTATAACCTAAACTTATAACAGATAACCTAACCTAAACCTAAACCTAAACCTAAAACCTAAAACCTAAACCTAAAACCTAAACCTAAACCTAAAACCTAAACCTAAACCTAAAACCTAAATGTATTCTCAAATCCCTAAACCTAAACCTACGCCTAATCCAAATCTCAACTCCCTAACCTAAACCTAAACCTAAACCTAAACTTGAAAACCCAAACCTAAACCCGATCTCGAACCCGAACACGATTTCCTAAACCTAAACCTTAACCTATTCTCAATTCCCTAAAGCTATAACCTATAACTTAAACCTAAAACCTAAACCTAAACCTAAAACCTAAATATATTCTCAAATCCTTAAACCTAAACCTACACCTAATCCTAATCTCAACTCCTTAGCCAAAATCTAAACTTGAAAACCCAAACTAAACCCGATCTCAAATCCGAACCCGATTTCCTAAACCTAAACCTAAACCTTAACCTATTCTCAATTCCCTAAAGCTTTAACCTATAACCTATAACCTAAACCTAAACCTTAACCTAAACCTAAACCAAAACCTAACCTAAACATTAACCTATAACCTATAACCTAACCTTAACCTAAACCTATTCTCTAAACCTAAACCTATAACCTAAAACCTAAACCTAAACCTAAAACCTAAATGTATTCTCAAATCCCTAAACTTTGAACCTACACCTAATCTTAATCTCAACCGCCTAACCTAAACCTAAACCTACACCTAATCCTAATCTCAACTCCCTAACCTAAACCTAAACCTAAACCCGATCCCGAACGCAAACTCCGATTTCCTAAACCTAAACCTTAACCTATTCTCAATTCCCTAAAGCTATAACCAATAACCTAAACCTAAAACCTAAACCTAGACCTAAAACCTAAATATATTCTCAAATCCATAAACCTAAACCTACACCTAATCCTAATCTCAACTCCTTAACCTAAAACTAAGCTTGAAAACCCAATGTAAACCCGATCTCAAACCCGAACCCAATTTCCTAAACCTAAACCTAAACCTTAACCTATTCTCAATTACCTAAAGCTTTAACCTATAACCTATAACCTAAACCTAAACCTTAACCTAAACTTAAACCAAAACCTATAACCTAAACCTTAACCTATAACCTATAACTTAACCTTAACCTAAACCTATTCTCTAAACCTAAACCTATAAACTAAAACCTAAACCTAAACCTAAAACCTAAATGTATTCTCAAATTCCTAAACCTAAACCTACACCTAATCTTAATCTCAACTCCCTAACCTAAACCTAAACCTACACCTAATCCTAATCTCAACTCCCTAACCTAAACCTAAACCTACACCTAATACTAATCTCAACTCCCTAACCTAAACCTAAACCTAAACTTGAAAACCTAAACCTAAACCCGATCCACGAACCCGAACCCGATTTCCTAAACCTAAACCTTAACCTATTCTCAATTTCCTTAAAGCTATAACCTATAACCAATAACATACAACCTAAACCTAAACCTTAACCTAAACCTATAACCTTAACCTAAACCAAAACCTATAAACTAAACCTTAACCCATAACCTATAACCTATAACCAAAACTTATAACCGATAACCTAACCTTAACATAAACCTAAAACCTAAACCTAAACCTATAACCTATAACATAAACCTAAACCTAAACCTAAAACCTAAATGTATTCTTAAATCCCTAAACCTAAACCTACACCTAATCCTAATCTCAACTCCCTAACCTAAACCTAAACCTAAACTTGAAAACCCAAACCTAAACCCGATCCCGAACTCAAACATGATTTCCTAAACCTAAACCTTAACCTATTCTCAATTCCCTAAAGCTATAACCTATAACCTACACCTAAACCTAACCTAAACCTAAAACCTAAACCTAAACTTAAAACCTAAATGTATTCTCAAATCCTTAAACCTAAACCTACACGTCATCCTAAACTCAACTCCTTAACCTAAACCTAAACTTGAAAACTCAAACTAAACCCAATCCCAAACCCGACCCCGATTTCCTAAACCTAAACCTAAACCTTAACCTATTCTCAATTACCTAAAGCTTTAACCTATAACCTAAACCAAAACCAAAACCTATAACCTAAACCTTAACCTATAACCTATAACCTAACCTTAACCTAAACCTATTCTCTAAACCTAAACCTATAACCTAAACCTAAACCTATAACCTAAAACCTAAACCTAAACCTAAAACCTAAATGTATTCTCAAATCCCTAAACCTAAACCTACACCTAATCTTAATCTCAACTCCCTAACCTAAACCTAAACTTACACCTAATCCTAATCTCAACTCCCTAACCTAAACCTAAACCTAAACTTGAAAACCCAAACCTAAACCCGATCCCGAACCCGAACCCGATTTCCTAAACCTAAACCTTAACCTATTCTCAATTCCCTAAAGCTATAACCTAAACCTAACCTAAACCTATAACCTTAACCTAAACCTAGAACCTAAACCTAAGCCTATAACCTTAACCTAAACCTAGGTTTTGAGTTTAAAAGTCCATCATAGGTTTGAACACATTACTCACGTTGGATTTTGCCATAGTTTAGAAGATTTGTAGGTACAGTTTTGATTTCTTCATATATAAGTATATATATATATATATATGTCTTTCTTCCTTTTGAGATGTGTACAAAGACATGCTTGTTTGATTGTGTCTACAAATGATGTTTTATACAGGCTAACAAGCTAAAGAAGTCAGTGGAGGATGAAATTCATTTTCTCAAAGGAAGGGTTTCAGAACTTGAAAGTGATCTTGTGTCGAAGTCCACAGAAGTTACATCTGCAGTTTCAAGGAAAGAATAAGCTCTATCTTCTGCATTTGCTGAAATTGACCGTCTGAAGGAAGAAAATTCTGTAAAAACGTGAGCATTATTGAATGCATATGGAGGGTGTTTATTGTGTTGGAGTGTATTTGTTTCTTGCACATGAGGGCACACCTTCGTTGTTAGTCTTATGATAGGTTGAGCAAAGTGAAGTATTGTTTATTTAGAAATATGAATGCAAGATGCATTGTATGATTTAATTGCTATTGTAATAAATGCATCATTTTTTTTCTAATTGCATTTTATGTACTATTTCTATCAGCATTAAGCTTAGATAAGTTATCAATCACAGCAGGTTCTTGCAATGGAAATAGGTCACATTATTACAATTTTTAAAAAAATAGCTACAAATATAATCCATAGCTATAGCTATGGTTTTTGTCTGTAGCTATTGATATCTATTGTTACAGATATTATTGGTGCTATTAGTATCTATTGCTACAGATAAAAATCCTTTTGCTACGAATATGATCCGTAGCACATCCGTCACTATTGGTGGAGTAGCTAAATGTCTTGTTATGGATATAATCCGTAGCTATTGGTATCTATTGCTACGGATATTATCCATAGCTATTGGTCTCTATTGTTATGGATATAATCCGTAGCTATTAGTATCTATTGTTACAGATATAATATGTAGCTACACCTTTAGCTACACCACCAATAGCGATGGACGTGCTACAGATTATATCCGTAGCAAAATGGCTTTTGCTACGGATTTTAGCTGTAGCCTTTGCCTATTTTTATTGTAGTGTCGCCGTAGTGACCAGTGAGCAATACCATCTCATGAGCCGAATATGGTGGTATGGGACACTGTATTCGAGCTGTCGGCCTATACTGATCAGGTGACGAGCCCTTTATAGTGACCTCAAGCATACTCTGAGACTGCATTGAGGTGACGAGCCTTTCCATAGCAGCTAGAGTATAAACTAGGCTTGCACTGATCAAGTGACGAGCCCTTTGCAGTGACCTAGAACCGTAACTTCATATGAGATTTACTAGGACTGACGACCCTATAATGGATCATTGTTTAGGTATTGATATAAGGGAGGTACCTTAGTTTCTCAATCTTGCTGTATGAAAAGGACTAATAAGAACTTGGTAATCACGCTCACGCACCACACTGCATGTGTCGTTTGGCGTTGAGTAGAGAGTACTGAGGAAGTGACTGACATGCACAACCGTTAGATGAAGATCGCAGAGGGAGTATAGGCGAGGGCATGCATCATTTATACATACCATTCCTACATTAATCAGAGTACTTAGGGATGTTTGATTGTATTATTTTATCATTACTGCTTGACTGAATTGATAACATGTTAACCTTTGCTTTATTATTCCACTGAGTTGACACTCACTCCCACGTTATGGGACGGCGTTAAACACACCAACCAGACCCTGTCTTAGTTGTAGGTGGAGGCGATGCCTACGAGGCGGAGCTGGACTATGAGGATGACGAGGAGGCATTCTCTTTCATGCAGTATTCAGGTGGGTTCATGTGAGTCATGGCCTGATCGACGGGGACTTCTGGGAAGTCGACTAGATGCCCTGACACTTATTATTTTGTCTTTTTGAATCACACATGTATATTCATATTTGGTCCATTTTGAGAAGTATACATGTGTATATTTAACTTGGTAACATGTTCACACTCTAGAGACTTACAACAGATTATATACTTTATATATCTATCACAATTCTTCCGCTTGCGTAATTTAACTGTCTCTGGAGTATGATATGCTGTTTTGGTGTAATCTCACTCATGTTTAATGCACTAACACGGGCAACATTTAATCATCATTTTCTATGTTACATAAGTGATGTGTTGGAACTCGAGAGTGGAGCTTATGCTCGACCCCCGATTTTTAGGATGTTACAAGTTAGTATCAGAGCATGATTTGGATTAAACTGGACCTGAGTTATGGTAACACGATGCACTCTGACACACTCTGATTTAGAAAGGGGGCGATAGAATCTAGAAACTACATTAGTATCCCAAGTTTCGCTGACGGACGAAATTAGCTACAGTAGTATAGCCCGAACGTAGCCGAGTTCATGTAAAATGATCTCACATCCCCACTTCTATTCACTCATCTTCTGTCTTCTTCTACATTTTACACTCATCCACCACCGTTACTCAAAAACTACTCATTGCAATTTTCCACCTTCCTTATACCCCCCTCATTTGGGCACAAAGCCCACGTTTTTGTGTCCCATAACCTTCACAACCTCTAAATGATGGGACATTTAGGGCCCGTTAGACCAACTGCATTAGAAAAGATTAGGGTGGATGGAATTCAATAAATGCATGTGTAAGGTATTATCCCTAGATTGGGTTTATCCCATGGTTTCCAATACCATGTTTGGAAGGTATGCAATTAAAAGTAAACCTCGGGATTTCCTTTCAAATTACACTTGAAAATTCATCATCATGGGATTTGGAAATCCCATCTCACACTTTCCAACATAAGGCTCATTTTCCAAAGCCTATGAAATTGATTTTAATCCCATCCCACCCTCCTTCCAAACATGCCATTTCCAAATCTCGAGGTGGGATTAGCAATGCAGTCCCATTTAATACAACTTAAGACCACTAGCTAAATAGGCCCTTAGAGTTTGAGACCTAATGTTGGTACTCTTAGATTTTAGAGGATTTGACAGTGCAGAAAAATCAATAAATTAATAACGTGAACCCCAGGACCTTCTTAGCTAGTATGAGCATGTGTGTAGTGCTCGAGCATAGTTAAATTCAAGTTCAGGCAACTCAATTCCAATCAGACAACTTTTGACCTTAAGCGATAAAACAATTTCCTGTATTAGAAATGATATGAAATCATCTAGCGTATGAGCATAGACTTTAGATTACAACTCTTGGATTACCGCTGCTCCTAAATTAAGACTAGGTAATTGGTTATACTAAGGAATGTAAAAGAGTAATTATGCTAAGATAATTGAATGATAGACTTAGTTAGTTGGCTTGATTTGGTTGGAGTGAGGCCTCATTCTTTCGTTGGATTCCTTTGATACTTATAAAATTCATTAATAACTCTTAGGAAAGCTATTTTGACTTAAAAACTAGTTACGTGATTGAACGTTAGGTCAGGTCAACACATCCCTTAGAATTGTCTTCTCAAGGACTTATTACAATCGGGAACACGGAGTAGAGGAACTATATATAAGCGAAGTATTCACAGTTTGAATTGAATTCTAAATCCTGGTAGTTACCAATAAACTCAATGCTCTGATCAAGCAGAAGATCAGGATCAACTAGGAGTAAGAACTGATACGACAAATTTTCTGTCCTGGCTAGGCAGAAAGTCCATGTATCTAACTCAGACCTACTACACAACTTTCTTTTCGCGTTGGCCCAACCACATACAACCACAAGTTTATTACTTCGTCTTTGAGAAGTGTTGAGAATATATAGCCAATAAAGATTTTTCTTTTTAGGCCTAAGAAATTTCTTAGATGGGCAACAGACAGTTAGGAATTAGATCCTGAATCACAGACCATTCTGGCTTACAATATGGACTTAGAAAGTTAGTCTGCCCGTTAACATATTTTGTGTCCAAATTCATTACGTACTAATAATGTATAGATTATCTTATAGTATTAAACTGTACATGATTAAATAGGGTAAGTCGGGACCATAGTAAAAGTCATTCTTTGATAGAATTAGGCATCTTGCCACAAACTCACACCCGTCCCTAGGAATCAACCTCACCACCCATTATTTTTAGCCCCTTTCTATAACCATAGGTATTAATGTCATAATACACATCATCGATGAAAGGCAGACCAATGTAATTCTCATTTCATGTCAAGGATAGGTCCTAAATTATACCTTGTTCTGACATACAGATCAGGATATAGATTCTTGAGCCTGACGAGTAGAAATTATTTTTAAGGAGGATAAAACATTATGAGCCCAATCTAGTTAAGTCAGGCGATGCATCCATTAGATCAGAGTGGCACAGCGGAAGCGTGGACCGATGCCCCACTGGCCCAGGATCGAAGGTAATTGATCCAGGTTATACCAATGGTTAGGTCCCTCAAAAGGAGCTGAGCCTTCCTTAGAATGTCAAGAACGAAGTTACTGAAGGAAACCAATTAGGGTTCAAGTATTAAACCAGTTCATATTAAAGAATAGGCTTAATAAAGATGAATTACAATAGTCGAAGTCAATGTATCCACAAATGTGCTCGTTGAATACCAACTCAATAGAAGCTTTAGCCAATTTCGGGGACGAAATTATTTTTAAGGGGGGTAAATTGTAACATCCCTGATTTTTAGCAACTTGAAAATAGACGTCTTTAGGCAATGGGTTGATCATAACACCTTGGTAACTTTTCATAACTCAATCCCAAAGCCAAAAATCCCTTTTTAACCCATTTCCTTCGAAATCTTATCTTTCGTCACCTCATTCTTTAAAATTTTCTAAGTCCTTTCATATTAAATACTAGTCCTCAAGGTTAAGTGATGTTCTTTCTTTTTTTTGCCATTAACCTTATGGAATCTCACAAAATAAATAGGTTAGTTGAATGGATCAGCTTCTCCTGCCCCAAAATCATATAATGCATGTCAAATTACTCATTCCAGTTTGCAAATGAGACCCGATAATGCCTCGACGGACTCGGGGGGCCCAAACAACGCAATTCGGGGGGACCCGAGGTGGGTCCCGCATGTATTCAAGACCGGGGGGGGGGGGGTGGTGGAAGACATCGCCCATGGGGCGAGCCATCACCTCGGGGTCCAGTGGATGGCAAGGGCCTCACCAGATCGGCGAGGCCTCGCCAAATTGTGGGCCTGGCAGGGCCGCAGCGGATCGGTGGCCCATTTTCGGTAGAAAAATTCTATGATTTTCCTCTGACTTTGAAAACTCATATCTCCCTCATTATAACTACGATTTAGGTGATTCAAAAGCCAGATTGAAGCTTGATGAGTCTACTTTTATGTAAAAATAAGTGAAAAATACAATAAATTATTTAATATAGTTAAATATCATTGTGATAACTATCTAAAAATCATCAGTTTGGACAGCTGTTGCTTCTAGAATTTTTAGAATTTTTCTACAACATGAAAACTAATGAAATTTGGTAAAGATGAAGTAGACTTAGTGATAAACTACTAAAAAAATAATTAAAATAATATACTAATTAAAAGTTTCAGAAAGGGGCATACAACTGCCCTAGGACCATATTTTATCGTAATTAGGACATAATTTAGTTAAGTACTAAACTGAATACTCAGTAGAATTAGCTTGAACCACTTTAAATATAACCTATGAGACCCAAAATGAGCAGAACCACTAATGCTACATTATCCTATAACATAGGAACAATCTCATTACCCAGTTTCTCTCGGGAGCATCATGAAACTTCGTATCGGATCTGGACCACGCGTCGAAAGTCTGATTACCGCGAAACTAAACGATTATGACCACCTTGCTGGGGTTGACAACCATCTCAGAAATCAAGTCCTAACTGTGTTCAGAAATGTACAACTTGAGCCCAGAGCAAAGTGTGTGAGAAACGTAAATATTTTTAAAAATAAAATTCAAACTTAAGTAAACTGAGACGTGTCACTTGCGGGCCAAATATAAGGATTTAGACCGTCAGAATCTGACCCAAATACATCCTTAGATCAGGAGAAATTTTCCACACATGTCAGTGCACTTGTGGCCCTGATTGAGTACCGGTGACCGTTGAACTGAAACTGGTCCGCCACGGTCGATCTGTAAATCCGATCGGACCGAAAACTTTACTTGACCTTGATCCAATGTTAGGGAGCTTAAGTCGGACCGAACGCAGAAAGCAGGCCTCCAGAAGTGCTTCGTTGAGCCGAAATAGATGGGTTTTGGCTATAACCTAGTATACCATGGCCTTGGGGCCATTCCGGTCAGTTCTGGGCCTATATAAGGACTTAAAACCCTCACTCTCTCATGTCATACGAATTTGGGAAAACCTAAGAGAGAGAAGAGAGAAAAGAGAAGGAAAGAGAGAAGAAGTGAGAGGGTGTACTGGCGTTTGTTCTTGGGATTTAATCCTACCACTCCACACACTTATCTATCACGTTTGTAGTGATATTCAGGCATTTCCGATAACGTACTTGGGCAAGAAAACCTAACCTTACTCTGTTTTAGGGTTCCAAATAGTGTAAGTTATAAAATAGCTAACCTAATTCATGTTATAGGTTGCCAATCCGCCGTTGACAAAGACTGAGTGTCTAAAACGAATCCGATACTCGTTTACCGGCGTAAGGTGCGAACTATAAACGTATAGGTTATGGTTTTCAAGGCTTTCAATATCGGTTAATGATTTATTACTAACGTGGGTGTCATTTCACATGTCAAATGCGTTGTTTGTTTTGCGATACAGATATATAAGAACTATGTTGAATATATTATAATCCATGTGTTTGTAGAAATCATCGTATATGTATGGAATTTGAAATTGTGTTTGCCATGATTATTTGTCATGTATATATGCTAGTTGTATGTGTAACAACTCCTTGATGAAAGGATTTACCCTAAGACATGTTATCCCAACATACGTCATGTATGTTATAATGTGTAGCCTAGGTGTTTGTGAAAATGTCTGAATGAGTGTAGGATTTGCATTCGTGCTCGCCATGAAAAATTATTGTGGATATATGATTGTTGTGTAGGCGACAAATCCTTGACGAAAGGTTTTTTCCCTAACACATATTATAATCAACATACGCCATGTATGTTGGAGAGTGTAGACTAAGTGTTTGTAAGAATGCTTAAATGAACTAGTAGTTAGTAAATTGTAATTTGTAGGAGTGTTGAGATGTGATTCTCAACTACCCTAACCATGTGTATGCTGTCCTCCATGTACATATACTATAGTGTCTATTTAGCTATGGAATGTGTATGTGTGAATTCATGTTTAAGTTGTATTTCATAAATTGCTCACATGATTGTATGAATTGAATTATTGATCCATCACTGCTTTGATTATCTCATATGATTGTTTGTTGAAAGTGAATGTGGTTGGGTCAATTATATAGTCCAGGCAATCGATAATAGGCCTCAAACTGGTGGCTGGAGTTGGTTCGCCACATAAGATGTGGTCGATGAATCCGAGCTGTACTTGAGATGTCGACAGTGGTTAGGCCACATGGCCTGCTTATGCATTTCATCTCGATCAACTCAACGTATGCTCATGCTAGTCGAGTTCGCCAAGTAACCCGATTGACCCGATGTATGTTCACTATGTTTTGACGCTACTGCTTAAACCTGGGGTATCAAACTCACTAGTGAAAACCCCGTTAACCTTGGTACCTCGATCCGCTAAGACTCATGAGCCGGACATGGTGGTATGGGACACTGTGGTCGAGCTGTCGGCCTACGCTGGGGTGACGAACCTCCCTGTAGTGACCAGTGAGTAATACTGTCTCGTGAGCCAAATACGGTGGTATGGGACACTGTATTCGAGTTATCGGCCTACACCGATTAGGTGACGAGCCCTTTGTAGTGACCTCGAGCATACTCTGAGACTGCATTGAGGTAACGAGCCTTTTCGTAGCAACTAGAGTATAAATTATGCCTGCACTGATCAGGTGATGAGCCCTTTGCAGTGACCTAGAACCGCAACTTCTTATGAGATTTACTAGGACTGACGACCGTATAATGGATCATTGTTTAGGTATTGATATAAGGGAGGTACCTTAGTTTTCAATCCTGCTATATGAAAAGGACTAATAAGAACTTGGTAATCACGCTCATGTACCACACTGCATGTGCCGTTTGGCGTTGAGTAGAGAGCACTGAGAAAGTGACTGACATGCGCGACCGTTAGATGAAGATTACAGAAGAAGTGTAGGTGAGAGCATACATCATTTATACATACCATTCCTGCATTAATCAGAGTGCTTAGGGATGTTTGATTGTATTATTTTATCATTACTGCTTAACTAAATTGATAACATGTTAACCTTTGCTTTATTGTTCCACTGAGTTGATCACTCACTCCCACGTTACGAGACGGTGTTGTACACACCAACCAGATCCTGTCTTAGTTGCAGGTGGAGGCGATGCCTACGAGGAGGAGCCAGATTATGAGGATGACGAGGAGACATTCTCTTTCATGCAGTATTCAGGCGGGTTCATGTGAGCCGTGGCCTGATCGACGGGGACTTCTGGGATGCCGACTAGATGCCCTGACACTTGCTATTTTATCTTTTTGAATCACACATGTATATTCATTTTTGGTCCATTTTGAGAAGTATACATGTATATATTTAACCTGGTAACATGTTCACACTCTGGAGACTTACAACATATTATATACTTTATATATCTATCACAGTTCTTCCGCTTGCATAATTTAACTGTCTCTGGAGTATGATATGTTGTTTTGGTGTAATCCCACTCATATTTAATGCACTAACATGGACAACATTTAATCATCATTTTCTATGTTGCATAAGTGATGCGTTGAAACTTGGGAATGGAGCTTATGCTCGATCCCCGATTTTCAGGACGTTACAATTAGCTTGTACAGGTGGAGGAGCCTGCACCTCAGACTGAGACTCGCCACATCTCAAGCGTTTTCTTGTGGGGTCACACGGTCCGGGTCCGGGTCCCTTGCCCTTGCTCTTGAAGCAAGCACCTTTTGTTGGACGGATCTCGAAGACTCCCCTGTCCGGATGCTTTTCCTTTATCTTTACCCATCCGGACAAAACAAAATTTGAAAGCTTGGGAAAAAGAAGACAAAACCTTCAATTAGGAGTGCCGGACCAAAAAGGCAAGATTTGAAAAGGCAGAGATGAAAAGATAGTACCAGTTTCTGAGTACCTTCTGGGACCTACAACAGACCTTTCAGTCGAGAGTTTAAAAAAAAATGGAAAACACTTTTTCGAACAAAATGAAAGTCTTTTCACTCGACCGTCTTTTTATCTGGCGGTTGTCATCGATTTTATCGAACTTTCTTTCGATTATATCGATGATTCTCATTTGATGTTATCGATAATAGCTTCGATCATAATCTCGATCAAGTGAGTTTTCAAATTCTGAAGAGATGTTGATAATATCGACTCTTTATCGATTTGATCGAGAACGCTCATGACCACTTGACAGACATATCAAATGTAAATGTTTTTCAATTTTCAACATCCAAACAACCATTCATGTATACTTTTAGTATGTAAATTTATCAATAGTATACCCAGTAAAATTTTATACAATTAATGCACACGACAAAATTATAAAAATTTGAATGTTTATATATAAAAGATGGAGGTGAAGAACCTCAGATATATCATTTTAAGCTCAACAAAAAAAATCCTCTTTTTAGCACATGTTCAAATTCTACTGCATGATCTGAACTAATTTTTTCTTATCCATTTCATCCTGTTGACCAATTTGAGTGATGGTGCAAGGGCATTGCTTCTATCCATATCCTTAAGAGGACTTTTGAAGTTTCGTATTTCTCTGGTTGATAATTCGTTAACATGATTCTGACCAGAGTTAGATTTTGTCCTCCTAGGTGTTATGCATTCATCCTTATAATGACCTGAATCACCACACAAATGACATACTGGAGTTGTTCTGGTTTTACTCCCAGAAGCATTAGATTTTTCAGTTCTAGGTGCTGCATTTTCAGCCTTTGGCTTAAAATTTTCAAATCCTAAGCTGCTTTTATCCCTTCCAGGTCTTCCCATTCCTAATAGTTTTTCTAGCTTTCCGCCATTCTGGGAAAACTTGTAGCTTATCTTGGCCATTTTCTTGGACTCTTCTAGATCAAACAAGAGTGTATGATTTTCATTACAAAGAAGTCTATTTGTATTTTCTAGCAGTTCAACCTGTTTGTTCAGTTTATCAGACTCGTTTTCAAGAAAAGTATTAATTCGTTCAAGTCTATCATTATACATATGGTATTACTGCAGATCATTTAATATTTGTGTGTTGATTTCCAATGCTTTATCCAAATCTTTCTGCAGCAACTTCCTTTTATTTTCTATTATTCCGAGTCTCTTAAGGATATTGATGCTATGAATATAGAGTTGATTATAAGCATCTTGCAGTTTATCCTTTTCGATTTCTTCTTCTTCTTTTCCATTGTTGGATGAAGATGATTCCGTGGCTAGCTATTCTTTCTCGTTCTCTGATTCGGTGGGAATGATTGAAGTAGTGGAGACCATGAGTATTTTCAATGATTTCTGATCTCCATTACTTTCTGAGTCACTGGATTCTGAATTTGACTCATCTGTATCATCCCACGTGGCGACCATTGCCTTGCCCTTAGTTTTTCTGTTTGGGCATTCGGTTGATAGGTGTCCATACTCCTGACAGGCATATCATTGTGGTTCTTTGGTTCTTCTACCAAATTTGCCTGCAGGAATTTGTTGTTCACATTTCTCCCTCTAGAGGGATGGCCGCGATTCTTCTGAAAGAATCTTTTGAATTTTTGTGCCAGCAAGGCCACTTCTTCATCTTCATCTTCCTTCTCACTTTCACCGTCCTCATGAATTGTTTTCTTTGAAATTTTTAGGACAGTGTTTATGGATTTTTGAGATTATTTGAAGTGTAGTTCAAAAGTTTGTAGGGAACCTACTAGTTCTTCTACTTTCATTTCATTTATGTTCCTACACTCCTCAATTATTGTAACCTTGGGATTAAATCGTTTCGGTAGGGATCTTAGAATTTTCCTATAAATTTTTGGTACTAGAACTTTCTCTCCCAATCCACCCATGGAGTTACAAATTATATTTAACTTTGTGAAAAACTCCATAAATGTCTCATGCTCTTTCATTCTGAGACTTTCGAACTGTGAAGTCAGGAGTTGAAGTTTGGATCACTTCACAGTGCTTGTGCCTTCATGGGTTGTTTCCAATAAATCTCATGCTTCCTTGGATGTCTCACACATACTTATCTGATTAAATATATCCTGTGACACGACATAGTAGATAACATTCATAGCGTTGGCTTCAGATGTTTGCCTTTCTTTGTCGAATGCTGTCCACTTTTCTTTCGGTTTGGACTTTGTGATTGTTGTGCCACTATCAAGTATGATTTGTTCAGGTGGTGGCACGTATCCGCTTTCAACTATATCCCAAATGTCATGATCCAAAGATCTCAGAAAGTAGAGTATCCCAGCCTTCCAGTATGCATAGTTTGAGCCGTTAAATGCTGGAGGTCTAATGACTGATGAGCCCTCTCCTTTGGCCATATTCCCAACTTTAGTCAAGATCACTCTCTAGGTGGTGAAGCCCTTAAAGAGAGACCTGCTAATCTGATACCAATTGAAATGGCAGTAAAGGTAGCACTAGTTGAAGAAGGAATATGCCAATATGTCATAGAGGGGGTGAATAGGACTTTTTAAAGTTTTTATATTTTATTTAAAAATCCTACTTCACTAATCCTGTGATCATGCAAATATCAGGATTACTCAAATATAACTCTACTGGCTTCCAAGCCTGGTAGAGGATCTAATCAAAAACTATCTTAAAAGTAAGCAGTATGCAAGCTAGCTTATGATGGATATGACTGTGTAGGTGTGTGGTGTGATCAAATATTCAGTTGAGGAAGTATTAAAGCAAATCACACAATTATGAAAATAACAATCTCAAACACAGTCATTTTATAGTGGTTCGATGATAAGCCTACTCCACTCCCGGTAACCGCACTCAACCCTTGAGTGTACCGGATTTCACTAAGGAGGTTTCACAGCAGTTCACCTCAAACCTAAGGTTTTAAATCAGGTTCACCTTCAACCTTTACAACCTACACTAAGGCTGACTGTTTAAGCTCTCACGAGCAAGGGTCAACACAACGCACCCACTTTTAGGCACACTGGCCAATGATCTTCCCTAAGACCCTACTGGAGGTTTCTACACGGTCAACCTCAAACCCGAGGTTTTGCTCGGTTCACCTCAAACCCAAGGTTTTACACAGTTCACTTTAAACCCAGAGTTTTACTAGTTCACTCCTAACCAAATGTTTATGCTCTCCACAGAGCAAGGGTCCACACAACGCACCCATTACATACACTCCCGTCGGAGGCCTCCTTGAGGACTTCAAAGGGTGAGAACCACTTAAGACCCAATACTAGAAAGGAATGACACAAGTGTCCTTTTGGACTCTGGATACTTACAAATAAGCTGATGAGTCATGTTTAGCACAATGTCGAAGATCTCCTCCTCCTTGTTGACGAAGAGTCTTCTGCTCCCTTGATCCGCAACACAAAATGATGTACCAATACTCAGCTTCGGGTTGGGTCAAGGTTATGATGGAATCCTACTCTCTAAAGGTTTTCCTATAAGGAAGATAGAGTAGTTCCAATCTTATACATTCAAGGCATCCCAGTTTAATGATTTGCCATTAAGGTAGTAGCCGGAGGATCATTGAATGCGGAAGTTCATTCCCCAATCCACTCTATTGAATGTCAATGATGAGCGTGGATTGGAGGATGAACTCCCTCGAGAGAAAGGGCTTTGGGTATATGATCTAAGGTTAAACACTCAAAAGCTCTCTCTTCTTTCTCTCACAGCAACAAAAGACAAGTCCTCTATATATAAGTAAAAAGTTCCAACGGATATAAAACAGTCACATTTATGACTATAACACCCTAAAAATCGGGGGTCGAGCATAAACTCAACTCCCGAGTTCCAACGCATCACTTATGTAACAAAATGAATGATGATTGAATGTTGTCTGTATTAGTGCATTGAACATGAGTGAGATTAAGCCAAAACAACGTATTATACTCCAGTGACAAGTGAGATAGCAAGTGGAAGACTGTGATAGATAAATAAAATTTATAAACTATGGTGAGTCTCCAGAGTGTGATAACATTACCAGGTTAACTATTTACAAGTACAATTTCAAATTATACCAAGTTGTGTAATGTCATCTAGTCAATATCCCAGAAAACCCCGTCGATTAAGACACGGCTCACAGGAACCCGCCTAAAATGCATAAAGGAGGAATCCTCCTCATCCTCATAAAAGTCCGACTCCACTTCGCAGCATCGCCATCATCTGAAACTCAAACAAGTCTGGTTGGTGTGTACAACACCGTCCCGTAACGTGGGAGTGAGTGATCAACTCAGTGGAACAATAAAGCATAGGTTAACATGTTATCAACTAAGTCAAGCAGTAATGATAAAGCAATATAATCAAACACTCCTTACTACTCTTATTAATGCAAGTATGAATGCAGTCATGATGTATGCCCTCACCACACACACCCTCGTGCGACACCATCTTACGTTCGCGGCATGCTTTCATCCCTCAGTGCTCCACATCTTCCAGGCACATGTAATGCATGATGAGCATGATTACCGAGTTGTTATTAGTCCATTTCAAACAGCAAGATTGGGAAACTAAGGTACCTCCCTTGTATCATTCCCAAACATGATCCATTCTAGGGTGGGTCCTAGTTAATCTCAGACGATGGTGTGTTTTCTAGGTTGCTGCAAAAGCTACCAGGACTATTACGCACAAAGGTTACACCACTCCTCCATCACCTCTTTAACGATTCATCACTAAATTGAAACAGGCCTAGTTCATACTCTATACACTGCGGCAAAACTTGTCACCTCACCGCAAATTCAGAGAATGCTCGAGGTCACTACAAAGGGCTTGTCACTAATCAGTGTAGGCCGACAACTCGAATATAGTGTCTCATACCACCATAATCGGATCACGAGTCTGCTTGCTCACTGGTCACTACGGGGAGGCACATGGCCCTAGCGTAGGCCGACAGCTTAACCACGGTGTCCCATACCACCATGCCCGGCTCATGAGTCTTAGCGGATCAAGGTACCATGGTTAAAAGGGATTTCACTGGTAAGTTTAGTACCTTATGTTCAAGCTTTAGCATCCAAACATGGTGAACATACATTAGACAGATCGGGTTACTTGACGAGCTCGGTTAGCTCAAGCGCACAACAAGTTGAATGACATGAAGTGCATAAGCACTTCGAATGGCCACCCACTATCGCCAACCGAAGTACTACTCGAGTTCATCGAGCACATCTCACGTGGCAAATGAATCACAGCCACGAATTCAGTTCTGGTACCGATTGTCTGGACTATAATCATAGCCCCAAACACAATCAATTGCAGATAGATAAAGTAGTAGTGGATCAAGATTCAAATCATACAATCAAAGTTTGGTATTATCCGTTTAGGGCTGTCAGGGCTGTTACACGCATTCGTTACACTACTCCCCCATCACCCATGACGGATCATACAACATAAACATGAATTTAAACATGTGCCTTACATAAATAAAATCATACAATCAGTTGAGCATGTTAATAAGATATCATAAAGCATGTTATGAAGCACTATATAAACAGGAATACAAACACATATATTTCATAAATAAGTGGTTAAAGTTAACAACCCATATGGGGGAAATCATACATGTTTCTAAGGTAGTTGAGAATCCCATCTCAACACCTACCTAAGGCACCATCATCCACACACTTACTCTCACAAGCATTTTCACAAACACTTAGAGTACACTATTACAACATACATAGTGTATAATAGCAAGACATGTATTAGGGCGAGTCCTTTCGCCAAGCAAGTATTTTATGCATATATAATATATTCATACAACAAATAATCATGGCAAACACATGTAACGCCCTGAAAATCGGGGGTCGAGTATGAACTCAACTCCCGAGTTCCAACGCATCACTTATGCAACATACACAATGATGGTTAAATGTTGTCTGAGTTAGCGCAATAAACATGAATGAGATTATACCAAAACAGTAATTCATACTCCAGTTCAATTGTATAAAGGCAAGCGGAAGACTAAAATTTTATATTCAAGATATGTAAAGTATCAAAATTTTGTGAACTCCAGAGTATGAGTACTAACTGAGTACCAATATACA
This sequence comes from Magnolia changhungtana, assembly GCA_030180095.1. NCBI lineage: Eukaryota > Viridiplantae > Streptophyta > Magnoliopsida > Magnoliales > Magnoliaceae > Magnolia > Magnolia changhungtana. Next base: position 3,132,880 of record JASAUF010000161.1, on the reverse strand, counting down.
TGTATTGTCTCTAAGTCAAAAATCAAAATACAATCCTCAAAGAGGCCCTGAAAATCCCGCGATGCAGCCTGCCTAAGCGTAGCCGTCAGAGTACTGCATAAAGGAGAACTCCTCCTGATCCTCCTCATAGTCTAGCTCCGGCTCCTGAACAGAGGCGCCATCTACACCTGTGACAGAGTCTGGTGGGTGTTGCAAACACCGTCCCGTAACGTGGGAGTGAGTAGCTAACTCAGTGAACAATAAAGCATAGGTTAACATGTTATCAAATCAATCAAGCAATAATGATAACGCAAGACAATCAAACATTTCTAATTACTCTTGTTAAGTGCAAAATGATATGACATGATGTCAGTATGCCCTTGCCAAACCACCCTCAAGCGACATCATCTTACGTTCATGCGAATGCTACTCCCTTAGTGCGCCACATCTACAAAGCACATGCGGTGCATGATGATCATGATTACCAAGTTTTTTTATTAATCCATTTCAACCAGCAGTATTGGGAAACTAAGGTACCTCCCTTGTATCATTCCCAAACATGATCCATTCTAGGGTCGTCAATCCTAGTTAATCTCATACGATGTTATGGTTTGAGAAGCGTAGTGAAGGCATCGCAAAGGGCTCACACCCGTCACGCGGATACAGATCTCACCGTATGCGGCTCAATTGCTTTGCCGTCAGCAGTACATATCTCACCGTACCTGGCTCAATCACTAGCCGTCAGCTCAAGTACAGGTCTCACCGTACTTGGCTCAACTCATACTCTAGTTACTGTGAAAGACTCGTCGCCAATCACAGACACTTGGAGTACTCGAAGATACTACGGAGGACTCGTCGCCCGTCAGCACGAGCACAGGTCTCACCGTGCTCGGCTCTCGCCGTAAATATCGACAGCTCGAATATAGTGTCCCATACCACCATAATCGGCTCACGAGGTTGGTTGCGCAATGGTCACTACGGGAGGCACATGACCCCAACAGAGGGCCGACAACTCGACCACGGTGTCCCATACCACCATGTCCGGCTCATGCGTCTTAGCGGATCGAGGTACCATGGTTAACGGGATCGCCACTGGTAAGTTTGGTACCCTAGGTTCAAGCAGTAGCGACCAAACATGATGAACATACATATACACATATCGGTTTGCTTGATGAGCACGACTAGCTCGAGCGCACCACAAGTTGAGCGATATGGAGCGCAGTGCACTCCGTGTGGCCAACCACTATCGCCAACCGAAGTACGACTGGGTTCCCAGACACGTCCATCGTGGCGATATGAATCTCACCACAACAAGAAGTCTGTACCGAATGTGTGGACTATAGGCATAGTCCCAAACTCAATCGGTGGTAGAGCATAAAGTAAAGCATGAAGTAGAGCATGTATTATAAAGCATGAAGTATAGCATGTTATAAGGCATGTTGTAAAGCATGTTGTAAGACATGTTATAAAGCACTAAACACATAGGGATACAATTACTTAGAGTTCATAGGTGAGTGGTTAGAGTGAACAACCACGTGGAGAGTGTCATATGTGACTCTAAGGTAGCGGAGAATCCCATCTCAGCACCTAACTAAGGTTCTAACACTTAAACACTTACACTCGCAAGTGATTTCACCAACACTTGGAATACACTACGTCAACATACATGACGTATGCTAGAGAAGGGTGTACTAGGGTTGTCCCTTTACCGAGCTAGTATTTTATACATATACATCCTATTCATACAGCAAATAAACATAGCAAACACATCAGCAAATTTTATACGTATAGGGTACTTTCACGTATACCCAATTTCGACATACATAGTGTTTACAAAGGAACATAGGTTTCAAGCGATTCCTTTCGCCAAGCTAGTATTTTAATCATGTATTGTATAATCATACATTAAATACATATGTCAAACATTATTCCAAAAGAAATACGTATACGGTATTTCTACAATACGTATTTTCAACATACGGCACATTTACAAAGGAACATATATTTTGGCGATCTCTTTCGCCAAACTAGTATTTTATTCATATGTTATATAATTAAACATTAAATAAACATGTCAAGCAATTATCCAAAAAAAATACGTATACGGTATTTCTACGTATACCGAGAATATGTGAAATTCCATATTTCACACCGCTAATCAAAACAGGAAACGGAAAGCACTTTGTACATGTGCAATTGCAAGCAGATCATGAATCTACCATTACCTGACATTGAAAGCGTTGAAAACCGTAACTTATGCACTTAAAGTCCTCACCTTTGCCTTTGGAAACGGAATAAATCAGCAAGGGTGATGGATCTTCCGTCTACGGCCGATTTCTAGCCTAAAGAGCGGAATCGGTTAGTCGGTATACACCCTACCTCAATTCCACATCAAATCAGACCTAGGGTTAGGTTTTCTTACCTTCAAATGAGGCGAAAAACACCGGAAAAACGCCGAGAATAAGGCGGTGTAGGCCGTGTAGCAATCCAGTGCAAGTGGAGGAAGATCGGCAACGATCTCCAAGTCCTTCTCTCTCTTTTCTCTCTCTCTCTAGGGTTTCCACCAAAATTCGTATGGCTGTGAGAGGGGCTGCTCTAAGCCCCTTTTATAGCCTCAAACATTACGAAAACAGACTTATGTTCATAGGGTACTCCTTACATAGGTTTTTCGCCGCTTTTCCGGCTAAAAAGGGTAGTTCTGTGGCCCCTTTGAACCAAACGTCGACTTAAGCTCACCACCAATGGATCTACGTGGGATTACGTTTTGACTCATTCGGATACGCAGATCGCACGTGGCGGATCACTTTCGCCCGACGGTCATGGGCCACGATCGAAATTCCAAGTACATGTAAATGTTCCCGAAATTTTTCTTAATCCGAGGGTGTAATTTGTCCGATTCTGACGGTCGTTGCTTAATACCGACGCGTCAACGAACGATGCCAGATCACTATTCCAGATATTTATTTCGGCTTGTGAATAGTGTTTTTCACACTTCCTCGCTCCGATTCGAAACGAATGGCCGTGGAATGTCGGATAAGGCCGATTTTTGAGATGATTGTTAAGTCCAGTGGGGCGGTCCTAGTTCCTTAACTTCGGGTTAATCGGAATCCCGAGGTGCGATCTAGACCTAATACGAAGTTTCGTTTCATTCCCGAGAGCAGACGGGGAATGAGTTCGGTTCTAAACTTTAGGGTAACCTAGCGTCAATGATTCTGCAAGGTTTGGGTCTTGCAGATCGTATTTAAAGCGATCCTAACGGATTTCATATTTAATTGAGTTTAGTACTTAGTTAACTTTGTTAAATTTCTAAAGGATTTAATCCTATGTGATTTCTGGTCGAGGTGGTACTCGACCCAATGTACGGAATTTTCCAGGTCGTTACAATCTACCCCCCTTAAACAAAAAAATTTCGTCCTCGAAATTTATACTGTCGTACTCCTCGAGAATCGAGGGTAGTTCTTCCTGACCTCGGCCTCAGTCTCCCAGGTAGCTTCCTCCTCAGAATGATGTGTCCAAAGTACCTTCACAAGTGGGATGACCTTGCTACGCAGTACCTGCTCCTTCCTGTCAAGGATGCGCGTCGGGCGCAACTCATATGTAGCATCCTCGCTCAACTGTACCTGCTCCCATCTGATGATATGCGAAGGATCAGGAACGTACTTCTTCAGCATAGATACATGAAATACGTTATGCACGGAAGCAAGCGGTGTAGGCAAGGCGAGACGATACGCCACATCACCCACTCGATCCAGTATCTGAAATGGACCGATAAACCTCGGTGTGAGTTTCCCCTTCTTCCCAAACCGAAGGATCCCTTCATAGGGGAAACCCGAAGGAACACATGATCACCGACCTCGAACTCCAGCGGTCGCCGCCTCGTACGGCGCAACTCTTCCGTCTCGCTCCGCGCCGTGAGTAATCGACGTCCGATAATGTCTACCTTCTCTCGTAGTCGCCCGAACCAACTCCGGCCAATCGAGCTACGCTCTCCAACCTCTCGCCCAACAAGTGCGGTGCCCTATAAGGTCGACCATATAGAGCCTCATATGGCGCCATGCCAATCGTCGCCCGGAAGCCGTTATTGTAGGCGAACTCAGCGTACGGAAGACAGTCGTCCCAACCGTCCTGAAGTCCAACACACACGCTCGCAACATATCCTCCAGAATTTGATTCACTCGCTCGTCTCGCCCACGCACCGAGGATGAAACGCCGATCTTGAACTTCAACTTCACACCCATCGCCTCCTGATACGAGTCCGAAGATGGATGTGAACCGCGTGTCTCTCGTCCGACACAATCTCTAAAGGAACCCCGTGCGGACGGACGATCTCCCCGATGTACAATCTAGCCACTCGTCTCGGAGTTCGTAACTCGATAGGGAGGAAATGGGCCGATTTAGTCAACCGGTCCACAATCACCCAAATGGAATCGTGCCCCTTCCTCGTCTTCAACCCCGATATGAAGTCCATGGAGATGAAGTCCCACTTCCACTCCGCTATAGGCATGGGCCGAAGCACCAGAGGTCGGCGATGTTACCGCCTTGACTTGCCGGCACGTCGACACCGAGACACAAACTCAAAGAATGTGGGCCTTCATGTTGTCCCACCAATACGTCCGTCTCATATCCCGGTACATCTTCGTGCTACCAGGATGCATCGCAAACTTCGACTTATGGGCGCACTCGAGAAGCTCGCGTCTCAAGTCGCACATCCGGAACACATAGGCGGCCACGGAACCGTAAACCCCCATCAGATCCAACTCTCCACTCGGAGTCCACGGCGTCGCTAGCCTGCTCTCGAAGCTCTCGACAGCCGTATGTCGCCCTCCTGGGCCTCAACAATCCTGTCGTCGATAAGTGGCCGCACCCGAATGTGCGCAACACACTCAAATGGCTCCTCGACAGTGAGTCTCTGCTCGAAGTCCCGCACAAACTCTACCATATCCCACTCGGCTATCATCAGCGGTGCCGCAAATGCAATCGCCTTCTTGCGGCTCAACGCGTCTGCCACAAGGTTCGCCTTGCCAGGATGGTAGGAAACCTCGAACTTGAAGTCCTTCAAGGTCTCCATCCATCGGCGCTGTCTCATATTCAAATCTCGCTGCGTGAATATGTATTTAAGGCTCTTGTGGTCGCAGAAAAGCTCGAACTCCTCACCATAGAGGTAATGTCTCCAGAGCTTCAATGCAAAGATGACCGCCGCCAACCTGTGTCATGTGTAGGGTAATTCTCCTCGTGCTTCCTTAATTGTTTCGAGGCATACGATATCACCCTATCTTTCTGCATCAACACACAACCCAAACCAATGCGAGACGCGTCAGTATACACCGTGTATTTCACCCCTTGCTCTGCAATACTAGCACGAGGGGGGACGTCAACTTGTCCTTCAAATTAAAGCTGCCTCCGCCTTCTCATTCCAGCGAACTTCGTGTCCTTCCGAGTCACCGACAATGGCCCGCTATCTTCGAGAAATCCCGAATGAAATGTCCGTAGTACCCACCAGCCAAGGAAACTCCTCACCTCAAGAACCGATTCAGCCGCCGCCAATCCCGAACCGCAGCTACCTTAGCAAGGTCCATCTGCTATCCCATCCTTGGACACTACATGTCCCAGAATTTGACTTCCTCCCGCCGAAGTCGCACTTCTTACATGCGCAAACAACCGGTTCTTCTTCGGTGTCTCCAATACCGCTCGCAAGTGCTCCTCGTGCTCCTCCCGACTCGTGGAGATATCAAGATGTCATCGATGAAGACGATGACGAATCGAGAGGAAGGGCCGAAATACCCGGTTCATCGATCCATGAACACGGCCGGTGCGTTCGTCGACCGAACGACATCACTAAGAACTCGTAATGCCCAAAGCACGTCCCGAAGGCCGTCTTCGCACGTCCTCCTCTCTCACGCGCACCGGTGGTAACTCCGACCGGAGATCAATCTTCGAGAAATACTTCGCCCTCTCAACCGATCGAATGATCGTCAATCCCGGGCAAAGGATACTTATTCTTCACCGTGACTGGTTCAACCTACGAATCAATACACAACCGTAGGGACCCGTCCCTTCTTCTTCACGAACAACACAGTGCTCCCCAAGGAGACACACTAGGTCGAATAAAACCTCTCTCTACAAGCACGTCAATCTGTGTCCGCGCTCCTCCATCTCACATGGAGGCATACGATACGTAGGCAACGAGATGGGCGTCGCACTGTGCGTAAGATATATCGTAAAATCAATCTCACGCCGAGGAGGTAAACCCGGATAGTCTCAAACACGCCCGCGAAGTCTCGAACCACCGGCGTACTATCTACCGTCGGACCATCACCGGCACAAGCAAAGCAAAGATAACAATCAACTCGACAGGCCAATCGACCTGCACCGGAACGTGAAAGCTGTACCGTCGTGTCCATAGGCCGTCACGATCCGAGTATCGCAATCTATCTCCGCCCTCATCCCGGTGAGCCAATCCATACCCAGGATAACATCGTAGTGCCACAAATGGAGCAACAATGAGGTCGACGAGCACCGTGTCGCTACAAGTACCCAAAACTACCGAGCAACCCTCACATAACCGTGTGACATCCGAACAGTCCCGGGGCCGTAGTGAGTCTCATTCCCTTAGTGGGAATCGTATGCAAAGATAGGCGTTTCACCGCCCCACAGAAATAATAGAGGTAGTGGACCCAAGTCCACCAACAAAGAGACGGGAGTGTCGTGAATAAGAGCCGTACCCTCGAAAGCCGTCGAGCCGGAACCGACGTCTCGTGCCTCGCCCACGAGAGTATGAACGCGAGCCTCGCTCGGCCGGCGGCTCTGGCCGTGGAGCCAAGGGTCGCTGTGTGGCGGCCCGAAGGACGGTACGGAGGTCGGAATGAAGGATGTGCAGAACGGCCTCAGTAGCGGCGGAGCCGATATGGCCTGTGGATAAGAGCGACCCACCTCGTGGTGGCGCAAAGCCGCTAGCTCTCATGCGCGAGAAGCACTCTCGCCAGGTGTCCAGTGTTTCCCGCAAAACGTGCGAGTCACCAACGGCGTCTCATAGGAATAGGCACCGCGGCCCCGGGGGAGAATCGCCCGAGGCCTCTTGCCTAAAATAGGCCTCGCTTCGTACATCCCGTCGCGGTCTCGCAACCATAGTGCCCCGTGATCCGGCCGACGGTCCCACATCCCGCTCGGCCGTCATAGATATGTGGACCAACGCCGCATACGTAGGAATACCGTGGCAAGATATCCTCGACCGACCCGGCCGCAAACCCAAAGAAAATCGACGCATCCGCATCCGCTCGTCCACTAGTATAGTCGGGACAAAGCGGCCCAACTCGGTGAAGCGGTGCTCGTACTGCGTGATAGTCATGCCTCCCCGCCCGAGGCGCAAAACTCTTCCTCCCGCTCGTGCCGATAAGTCCGCGGGTAGTACTTTTCGTGGAACCGAGACTCGAAAGCCTCCCAGTCCACACGAAGTCTCTGCGACAGCAGCGCGACGCCGTCCCCACCATAAGCTCGCCTCTCTCTCAAACATGAAGGCGGCCGCCTCTACCGCTCCGCCTCCGAATGTTGAAGCATCCGTAGCATCTTGGAGATGCGGTCTAACCGAACTCCGCCTCCTGGTCCGTGAGAACCCATAAACGAGGGAGGCCTCAAGCGCCGGAATCGCCGAGTAGGCCGCGTGTACCAACCTCTCCAAAGTAGGAGGTGCGACGGATGGGGGCGAGGCACATCCTCAACCCGAGCAGGAGGCCCGGAATGCTCATCGACGTGTAGATGTCGCAGTGGAGTCGCACTACCACCACGGGACAAGGCCTCGCCGATAGTGGCCATGGGTGCCGCCGATGCCGCCGCCGCCGTATCTCCCGCCGCCGCTCGCAGCACTCGCTCGCCGCCGCATCTTCGTCGCCGATGCATCATCATCATCGCCGCTCAAACCTATCGCCGGCGGAGCGCACTGGGAGTCATACTCACAGCAGACGATGATGGCCGGAATCGCCACGGACCGGGCGTGTATGGTGGCAACCCGCCAGCGGCCGAGACCGCAGGGGGCGATCGGAACCCAACCCACGGTCCGCAGACCACCACTACTAGAAGGTGTCTGGTCTATGGAGCCAGTCAGACGAAGATGTGCGGTGCTCCGCGTATACTGTCGCGGCATACCCTACACAACACAGGGTACAGCATTGGTGAGATACAGCATAACACACATCATAAAGCGCTTTAGCATTCCACACATCATCAAACAAAAGAGGCTATATGCTTTTCATTAACTCAAAATTGTCATAATACATGGACTACAGAGTTTACATGAATCATGACGGAAATAACATTATAGCCAATACATCCACACATCAAACACCTAAACATGCTACTACCTAATGCAACATCCGTACGAAAACACAAACTGCCTATCGCGGTAACCAAAGCAAACACAACAAACAACAATATGGATGACTAAGCATCCGAAGTAGGCGGTGGAGGAGGAGCATTCTTATCCTGCGCACAACACAGGATGGCCTTCAACGTACGGGACATCTTCTTGAAATTCTTCTTCATGTAGGCTTCATTCTCTTCAAGTTTAGTTCGAACTTGACCAAGCTCAGCCCGAACCTGTCCAATCTCAGCCCGAACTTGTCCAACCTCTTGCTGCAGGGCGGCTTGCCTCTCCTCAAAACGGGCAAATCGCGCATCAGATACATCTCGATCCACACCCTGCTCCTGAGCCGCAGGGGGTGAACTCTCCTCTGTGTCCTGAGCCTCGGGTTCTTCCTCCTCGTATGTCATCACTGCGCCCTCATCGCCGTCACTGAGGTCAACACTCTCCTCACCGGCACTATCCGACTCATCTCCGTACTCGTCGAGTCGGGCTTGCCGCCGTTGGGGCCGATCTTCATATTCCCGAGTGTCGCTTCATTTATGACTCGGACCGGTGCAAGATCCTCCATATTCAATCAGAGCCTACATCACGAGCCATCCCGCAGACGGTCGGCCAAATGGGAGCGAAAGATCGTTCCTGGCGTAACGAACAACATTAACTATCCGGGATAGGATGATGAATGTGGGTAGGCATATGTTTTCCCCAAGGTGTCCCATCTTGTACAGAAAAGTCCACCATCACCCTAGTACATTCCGTGCGGTTACCCCACCGTGGGTATACATTGTATGTGAAGATGTGATGGAGCAAATGGAAGTCTTCAGACATCTTTGTCGCCGCAATACAATTTCCTCGCTTCCAAGTAACCCGGCGACCACAGAGAAATCGCGTGCGGCGATCCCTTTCCCGCGGCTTCTAGAGAAGTCATCACTAGGATGCACCTGACCAAGCGGAATCTTCGTGATTCGAACCACCTCATCCACAGTGATTGTGCGCCTTATGCCCCTCACAGAAACAGTAAACTGAAGAGGCTCTAGTGATGCGTCTATGATGTGAGCGTAGAAGGCACGAACCGTGTGCTCACATGCGGGGGACTCGCCTTCAAAATATGATTCCACCCGATATCCACCAAGTGGTCCATCATCGTGTAGACCAAACATCCTCTCATCCACATGAGCTTCAAACACAACCTTGCGGCCCGCGAAGCGCCCATATTCCATGCCTATTGGATAAGCATTCTGGCGGGGTGGTCAGGATCCAGGTCTCGCTCGACCTAAACTCCCGCACGGTGCTTGTGCCGGCCCCAACATCGATTTTCTTCGGGAACGGGTCTGGCCTACTTGGGCCTGGCGTCATCGGCCATGCGGTTTTCCTCTTTCCCATGAAAGATAGGATGGAGGAAATGGAGAAAATGGTGGCCACCACACCAAGGAGAGCCATGGAAATTTTCCAAAATGGGAAACAAAGGGCCGACCTCCTTTTACCTTCCACAACCAACAATCCAACAGGTGTGGAATAAGCTCTAGAGGTAGGAAATGAAGAAGAAATAAGAAGGAAATGAGATGGGTTAGAATATTACCCAATTTTGAGCTCCAAGGAGGGTTATGAGAGCTCTAACTTGTGGAAATGGGGAAAGGGAGAGGCTAGGGCTGTTGTAGGAGGTAGTGGTGTGTGAGTTATGGAAGAAAATGGAGGGATTGAAGGTTTGGAGGGATGGGTTTTCAGCAAAATCGAAAATGGAGGTGGTGGTGGGTGAAAAGAGGGGAAATGAGAGAGATGAGTGCTTCAGCCCCTAAAATACTAATCAAATGCCAAAATGGCACGTGCCATGGGGTAGGGGGGTCTAAACCGACCCACCCCACGCTTGAAAGGTCGCCGGAAAACTGAAGGGGGCGCGGTCCGCCGCCGGTGCCGCGGTGGCGCCGCGGTCGGGCTTGGCCGGAACCGCGCCGCCGCGGTCTGGCTCTGTTCACCAGACTCCCAGGGTGCCAAATGCACCCTGTCTTGGTCCAAAACATTGTTGGATTTAACCATGGGGGCCCACGGACTTAGTTTTGCTCTAGAACGGTGAGTTTCGGTAACTTTCTGATCCAATCTGATTTTTTTTTATTTTTAACAACTATCATTTGGTGGATTGTAACCTGGACACGTCAATAGACGGTCTAGGAGTGACCTGGGGTCCATAAGTGTGGTCGGGATCGAGTACGCACTCGATCAAACTGTCCGTGTGTAGGGAACTTCGCCGAACGGCGAAATCGGGAGACCCTAAGATTGTTGCTATATTTTGCACACCCTCCTAAGTGTAATGCGTCAGCGTACGTAGTGGGGACATAACTCAGGTCCGGTTTAATCAAAATCATGCTCTGATACCAACTTGTAACGCCCTGAAAATCGGGGGTCGAGTATGAACTCAACTCCCGAGTTCCAACGCATCACTTATGCAACATACACAATGATGGTTAAATGTTGTCTGAGTTAGCGCAATAAACATGAATGAGATTATACCAAAACAAGAATTCATACTCCAGCTTCAATTGTATAAAGGCAAGCGGAAGACTAAAATTTTATATTCAAGATATGTAAAGTATCAAAATTTTGTGAACTCCAGAGTATGAGTACTAACTGAGTACCAATATACATGTATTGTCTCTAAGTCAAAAAAAAATCAAAATACAATCCTCAAAGAGGCCCTGTAAATCCATGATGCAGCCGGCCTAAGCGTAGCCGTCAGAGTACTGCATAAAGGAGAACTCCTCCCGATCCTCCTCATAGTCTAGCTCCGGCCTCCGAACAGAGGCGCCATCTACACTGCGTGACAGAGTCCGGTGGGTGTTGCAAACACCGTCCCGTAACGTGGGAGTGAGTAGCTAACTCAAGTGGAACAATAAAGCATAGGTTAACATGTTATCAAATCAATCAAGCAAGAATGATAACGCAGACAATCAAACATTTCTAATTACTCTTGTTAAGTGCAAAATGATATGACATGATGTCAGTATGCCCTTGCCAAACCACCCTCAAGCGACATCATCTTACGTTCGCGAATGCTACTCCCTTAGTGCGCCACATCTACAAAGCACATGCGGTGCATGATGATCAGATTACCAAGTTTTTTATTAATCCATTTCAACCAAAGCAGATTGGGAAACTAAGGTACCTCCCTTGTATCATTCCCAAACATGATCCATTCTAGGTCGTCAATCCTAGTTAATCTCATACGATGTTATGGTTTGAGAAGCGTAGTGAAGGCATCGCAAAGGCTCGTCACCCGTCAGCGCGCGGATACAGATCTCACCGTATGCGGCTCAATTGTCGGCCGTCGGCTCCAGTACATATCTCACCGTGCTGGCTCAATCACTAGCCGTCACTCAAGTACGGGTCTCACCGTATTGGCTCAACTCATACTCTAGTTACTTGTGAAAGACTCGTCGCCAATCACGTACACTTGGAGTACTCGAAGATACTACGGAGGACTCGTCGCCGTCAGCACGAGCACGGTCTCACCGTGCTCGGCTCTCGCCGTAAATATCGACAGCTCGAATATAGTGTCCCATACCACCATAATCGGCTCACGAGGTTGGTTGCGCAATGGTCACTACGGGGAGGCACATGACCCCAGCGTAGGCCGACAGCTCGACCACGGTGTCCCATACCACCATGTCCGGCTCATGCGTCTTAGCGGATCGAGGTACCATGGTTAACGGGATCGCCACTGGTAAGTTTGGTACCCTAGGTTCAAGCAGTAGCGACCAAACATGATGAACATACATATACACATATCGGTTTGCTTGACGAGCCTGACTAGCTCGAGCGCACCACAAGTTGAGCGATATGGAGCGTAACAGCACTCCGTGTGGCCAACCACTATCGCCAACCGAAGTACGACTCGGGTTCGCGGTTTCGTCCATCGTGGCGATATGAATCTCGACCACAACAGTAAGTCTGGTACCGAATGTGTGGACTATAGGCATAGTCCCAAACTCAATCAGTGGTAGAGCATAAAGTAAAGCATGAAGTAGAGCATGTATTATAAAGCATGAAGTATAGCATGTTATAAGGCATGTTGTAAAGCATGTTGTAAGACATGTTATAAAGCACTAAACACATAGGGATACAATTACTTAGAGTTCATAGGTGAGTGGTTAGAGTGAACAACCACGTGGAGAGTGTCATATGTGACTCTAAGGTAGCGGAGAATCCCATCTCAGCACCTAACTAAGGTTCTAACACTTAAACACTTACACTCGCAAGTGATTTCACCAACACTTGGAATACACTACGTCAACATACATGACGTATGCTAGAGAAGGGTGTACTAGGGTTGTCCCTTTACCGAGCTAGTATTTTATACATATACATCCTATTCATACAGCAAATAAACATAGCAAACACATCAGCAAATTTTATACGTATAGGGTACTTTCACGTATACCCAATTTCGACATACATAGTGTTTACAAAGGAACATAGGTTTCGGCGATTCCTTTCGCCAAGCTAGTATTTTAATCATGTATTGTATAATCATACATTAAATACATATGTCAAACATTATTCCAAAAGAAATACGTATACGGTATTTCTACAATACGTATTTTCAACATACGGCACATTTACAAAGGAACATATATTTTGGCGATCTCTTTCGCCAAACTAGTATTTTATTCATATGTTATATAATTAAACATTAAATAAACATGTCAAGCAATTATCCAAAAAAAATACGTATACGGTATTTCTACGTATACCGAGAATATGTGAAATTCCATATTTCACACCGCTAATCAAAACAGGAAACGGAAAGCACTTTGTACATGTGCAATTGCAAGCAGATCATGAATCTACCATTACCTGACATTGAAAGCGTTGAAAACCGTAACTTATGCACTTAAAGTCCTCACCTTTGCCTTTGGAAACGGAATAAATCAGCAAGGGTGATGGATCTTCCGTCTACGGCCGATTTCTAGCCTAAAGAGCGGAATCGGTTAGTCGTATACACCCTACCTCAATTCCACATCAAATCAGACCTAGGGTTAGGTTTTTTTACCTTCAAATGAGGCGGAAAACACCGGAAAACGCCGAGAATAAGGCGGTGTAGGCCGTGTAGCAATCCAATGCAAGTGGAGGAAGATCGACAACGATCTCCAAGTCTTTCTCTCTCTTTTCTCTCTCTCTCTCTAGGGTTTCCACCAAAATTCGTATGGCTGTGAGAGGGGCTGCTCTAAGCCCCTTTTATAGCCTCAAACATTACGAAAACAGACTTATGTTCATAGGGTACGCCACATAGGTTTTTTCGCCGCTTTTTTACGGCTCAAAGGGTAGTTCTGGTGGCCCCTTTTGAACCAAACGTCGACTTAAGCTCACCACCAATGGATCTACGTGGGATTACGTTTTTGACTCATTCGGATACGCTTGATCGCACGTGGCGGACCACTTTCGCCCGACGGTCGGTGGGCCACGATCAGAAATTCCAAGTACATGTAAATGTTCCTGAAATTTTTCTTAATCCGAGGGTGTAATTTGGTCTGATTCGACGGTCGAGTTGCTTATCTTGCGCGTCAACGAACGATGCCGATCACTATTCCGGATATTTATTTCGGCTTGTGAATAGTGTTTTTCACACTTCCTCGCTCCGATTCAAACGAATGGCCGTGGAATGTCGGATAAGGCCGATTTTGAGATGATTGTTAAGTCCAGGGGCGGTCCTAGTTCCTTAACTTCGGGTTAATCGGAATCCCGAGGTGCGATCTAGACCTAATACGAAGTTTCGTTTCATTCCCGAGAGCAGACGGGGAATGAGTTCGGTTCTAAACTTTAGGGTAACCTAGCGTCAATGATTCTGCAAGGTTTGGGTCTTGCAGATCGTATTTAAAGCGATCCTAACGGATTTCATATTTAATTGAGTTTAGTACTTAGTTAACTTTGTTAAATTTCTAAAGGATTTAATCCTATGTGATTTCTGGTCGAGGTGGTACTCGACCCAATGTACGGAATTTCCAGGTCGTTACAACACATCTCCAAAATTTATACATATACGGTACTCTCTAGAATACACTATTTCTACATACATAGTGTATATTAGCAAATCATGTATTATGGCGAGTCCTTTCACCAACTAAGTATTTTATCTATATATATTATATTAATACAGCAAATAATCATTACAAACACATTTCTAAAATTTATACGTATACGGTACTTTCTACAAATACCTAGAGTATGTAAAATTCCATATTCTTCATCTTTAATCTAAACGGAAAACAGACAGCACTTTGTACATGTGCAATTGCATGTATATCATCAATCTATCATTATCTGACATTGAAAGCGTTGAAAACCATAACCTATACACCTAAAGTCCGCACCTTTTGTCGTAGAGTCGTAACGGAGTCGATAGAATTGCTAAGCTTCTGTATACGGCAGTTTGGCAACCTATGAAATTAAATAGGTTAGCAATTTCATAACCTACAACTATTAAAATCTCAAATCAGATTAGGGTTAGGGTTTCTTACCTAGAAACGGAGCCGGAATCGCCGGAAAAGCAGTTAGAATGAAGTGGTTGAACATGTATAGCAGCGGCAGGGAGATGCTCCCACATCTCCCACACTTTCTCTCTCTTTTCTCTCTTTCTCTCCTAGGATTTTCTCAAATTCGTATGGCTGTAAGAGAGAGAGTTTTAAGGTCCTTATATAGCCTAAAAACTCACCAAATTAGACTTCAGGTCAAGGTATACTTGGGTTTTGTCCAAAGGGCACCTGTTTCAGCTCAACGAAGCATTTTCGGAGCCCCCCTTAAGCCAAAGGTCGGACTTAAGCTCATAGACATTGGATCTAGGTGGAGTTAAGTTTTTGTTTCAGTCGGATTCCCAGATCACGCGTGGCGGACCAGTTTCAGTTCCACGATCAGTGTGTCTCGATCGGAGATTCCGAGTACACTGACACGTGTATGAAATTTTTCCTGATCCGAGGGTGTAATTTGGTCTGATTCTGACGGTCAGGTTGCTTAATACTGACCCGCAAGCGACAAGTCTCAGATTACTATTTGAGATATTTTTTTATAAAGAAATCTAAGTGTTTTCACACTCCTCGCTCCGGACTCAAGCGAACAGCCGTGGGACACAGTCTGGATTTGATTTCCGAGATGGTTGTTAAGCCTAGCGAGGTGGTCCTAATTCCTTAACTTCGTATTATTCAGACTCCCGATGTGCAATCCAGATCTGATACGGAGTTTCGAGATGCTCCCGAGAGCAGCCCGGTAATGAGATTAATCCTAGATTTTAGGGTAACCTAGCGTCAATGATTTTACAAGTTTTGGGTCTTACAGATCGTATTTAAAGTGATTGATGCTAATTTCACAGGTACTCTAGTTTAACACTAGTTAATTCTCGCCTAATTTCTAAAGGATTTAGTCCTGGGTGATTTCGGTCTGAGGTGGTACTTACTTCTTTGTAGCAATGTTTAGTTTAAGTATTGTTCTTTATTGCCTAAACTTTAAGATAATGTCTAATATGAAAGTACTTAGAAAATTTAAAGAACAAGGTGGTGAAAGGTGAGATTTGTGAAGGAAATGGGTTCAAAAGCAGGCTTAGACTTTGGGCTTGAGTTCTGACAAGTTAATAAGGTGTTAGGATCGACCTATTGCCTAAGGACGTCTAATCCCAGGTTGGCAAATCCGGGATGTTACAATGACAGAGTTCGATATCATCGAACAGGTTCGATATCATCGAGCGTATACTCTCGATAGCATCGATGGTCTGCTCAATGACTCGGACTTAATGTCATACGCTTTTGAAACTTTTTGTTAATTGGTCGATAAATCGAAACTATTGTCGATGTCATCAGATTTCGAACTCCGATTCCATCGATGACAGGTTCGATCCATCGACACTTGAAAAATGAGAGAGACTTAACTTTGAAATATTTCAGGGTTTCATGAATGATCGGGGAACCATTGAGATCATCAGAATTTGAATGTCAATGATATCAAGATCAGAGTCGAGGCATCGATAAATCAGGCGGGTTTTTCTTTAAGCTTACTGGACGGTTTATGACTTTGTTTGATGCAATCAACTTGGTGTCGATATCATCGATATTTGAATATCGATTCTATCGAAGGGCCCCCGATCATAGTTAAAAACAACCTGAAACATTTGTTGTAAGATATGCGCGCCCTTGATCGATATCATCGATGGACTTCCGATGTTATCGATATTTGATTTCAGATCATATCGGAAGAGAATCGATATATCGAAGGAATTTGAGATTTTCATTTAAAAATAGGGGCGCCGAAAATCTACCTGTCGATGGTATCGAGTCGACTTCGATAGACTCGAGATTTGAACATCGATGATAACGATAGGGGAATCGATATATTGATAAATCAGTCCAGATGAGTATTTAGTTGCTGGATACTTTTAGTCCTTATATAGATGATATCGATAGGTGAATTGATAGATCGATAAATCCGTCCAGATGAATATTTAGTTGCTGGACACTTTTGGTCCTCATATCGATAATATCGTTAAGGTATCGAAAACATTGACAGAGTAGGTCGATCATATCGAGGGTGTTTCGATAAAATCTACAAGGCAAGAAAAACTTAGAGATTTTCCTATTTTGAAAAAAAAGTTTTCTCACCTTAAAACTCTATGATCTCTAACTTGTTTTTAAGGATTTTTTTCACATGGTGTTTTGGGTTATGGGATGTGAGGCTTTAGGTTTACCTGTGGCGAGCTTGCACACATCCGGTTGAGGCAGACGCTTGAATTGATCTTTCTATCAGGATCTGTAGACAATCTGACTCAACACTCACGTAACTTGACAAACCAGGGCACTTTCAACGTCGTCGTTATTTTGTAGATGATGTTGCCTAGATGTGACACCCATGGCCGTGGTGCCCGTGGTCGTGGTGCTCGTGGACGAGGCACCCGAGATACCCGTTCTTCTCGAGCACATCCTACTCCCGTTGTTGAGGATCCGATTTCTGAGGTCCTGATCCAGCCTGTTCTTCATGTAACACATATTCCTTCGGTTGCTCCAGTTCCCCCGCTGGTTCCCCCTCCTCAGCCTGTTGTTCCAGTAGCAGAGGCTCCTGCTCTGCCAGCTGCACCCGTACCTCCGCCCGAGGCGAGTGCTGCTCCTGATTTTCGACAGTGTCTATAGGAGCCGAGCATTTTCAGTAACTGATGCAACTTGTTACTACTACATTGAAGACCCGTCAGCCTGTTACTGCCGAGGTTTCTGGGTAGTCCGACTTGCCACGTGCGAGCGCGATATTTCAGGAGTTCCGGCAGCATGATCCCCAGAGGTTTAATGGTGACCCTGACCCTTCTACCGCCGAGGCATGACGCACTGAGATTATGAGGATTTCAGATCAGAGGGCATCCCTTGTGACCTATCTTCTTCAAGGTGAGGCCCGTCATTGGTTGGGCCTCGGTTCGTTTGGACCTAGGAGGAATTTGTGGTCTATTTTGACAAAAAATTCTTCCCCGAGCATGTTCAGATCTAATGGGCGATCGAGTTTGAGACCTGGTTCAGGGAGATTTGTCAGTATCTCAGTACGAGGCCCTTTTCTTAGCCCTGTCTAGCTTTGCTCCTCATCTCACTAGCGATGAGAAGATGACGACCCGTCGTTTTGTGACTGGCTTGCGTCCTGCCCTTCGTAGCCGTGTGGTAGGGCATTGTTTGGAGACGTTAGACGAGGTCATTCATCAAGCATTGATTTATGAGGAGGATGGGCTATGACCTAGAGATCGAGAGAGCAAAGTTTCAGTGGAGACCAGCAGAGGAGAGCGTCAGTTGGTAGTTCCATGTAGCACCGTCAATAAAGATGGAGGGGCAGAACAGAGTTTCGACAGCTCGCGGCTCAGACAGTAACTTCTTCATCATCATCAGCACCGCAATTTGTTTTATCTTTGGGCCCCTTTTTCGGTGTTTGCTTCGGTTGTGGACAGGCCGGGCATCGGAGGCGTGAGTGCCTTCTCCCCAAACAGCAGCAGAGGCCACCGCAGTTGCCTCCTCCTCGTCCTCCTCAGCAGCAGTAGCAGCAGAGAGCGTAGTTTCCAGCCCCTGCTCCTAGAGCTCCTCCTCAGCAGCAGAGGCAGCCAGGCAAACCTCCTCAGCAGAGACAGCACCAGCAGAGGCAGCAGCAGCAGCAACAGCAGCAGAGATGATATCCTTAGGTTCTGTCCCTGGGTTAAGTATGTATTACAACCTAGCAGGCATAGACTCTGGATCCACAGTCTTTCAATTTGCTTCCCCTACCAGCTCAGGGCCAATTTTATCCCACGCAGCAGGCGCCAGGCCAGGACTCGCAGTCATCGACCGGTGGAGTCGTCGAGGGTATTCTTCTTGTTTCTGCATGCGTTGTTCATGTTTTATTTGATTCCGGCGCCTCCCATTCTTTTGTGGCCAAGCAGTTTTACTGATTGATTGGTATTCCACTAAAGTTCGTGTCTGAGGCCTTGGCAGTCTCGACTCCCATGAGGAAGTCCGTTGTGTTGACCCGTCACTATCCTTCTTGCCCGGTGTTAGTGGGCAAGATGTTCCTTCCTTCTGATCTGCTCGTGATGCCGATGTCAGGCTTTCATGTTATTCAAGGTATGGAATGACTTGCGGAGTATCGTGCTATCTTGGACTGTACCACAAGGACAGTCACGTTCCACATTCTAAGCTTGCCAATATTCCAGTTTGTTGCCAAGCCCAAGAGAGAGCCGTTATCTAGTTTCTTGGCTTCTGTTGTTGAGGATTCCGTGCCAGAGTGTATTGAGCAACTACTAGTTGTTTGTGAGTACCCGAATGTGTTTTAGGAGATATCGGGTTTGTCGTCACATCGGTAGGTGGAGTTTCAGATTGATCTAGTGCCCGGTACCGCACCTATCTCAAAGGCCCCCTACCGGATGGCACAGTTGTAGTTGAGGGAACTATAGGAGCAGTTGGATGAGCTCCCGGAGTTAGGTTTCATTCATCCCAACAGTTCGCCTTGGGGAGCTCCGGTATTGTTTGTGAAGAAGAAGGATGGTTCGTTGCAGCTTTGTGTGGACTATCATGAGCTCGACAGAGTCATTATAAAAAATCGATACCCGCTTCCCATTATTGATGATCTGTTTGATCAGTTGAAGGGTGCACAATATTTTTTCAAGATAGACTTGCGCTCCGGTTACCATCAGATTCGGGTTTGAGAGAAGGACATTCCGAAGACGGCTTTCCGGACACGCTATGGTCACTTCAAGTTCTTAATCATGTCGTTTGGATTGACCAATGCACCCGTTGTATTTATGCAGCTGATGAACAAGGTATTCCGGTCGTTCCTCGATCAGTTCGTAGTGGTATTCATTGATGATATTCTTGTATATTCG
This sequence comes from Magnolia changhungtana, assembly GCA_030180095.1. Taxonomy (NCBI): domain Eukaryota; kingdom Viridiplantae; phylum Streptophyta; class Magnoliopsida; order Magnoliales; family Magnoliaceae; genus Magnolia; species Magnolia changhungtana. The sequence goes on along the minus strand of JASAUF010000161.1, from coordinate 3,113,195 downwards.
AGGGCCCGGGAGGACCATGTTGAACACTTGCAAATTATGCTAGAGACCCTCCGGCCCACCAGCTGTATGCGAAACTGGAGAAGTACGAGTTTTGGTAGGAGGAGGTGAAGTTCCTCGGTCACGTAGTGATGAAGGAGGGTGTCACCGTGGACCTCTCGAAGGTTAATGCAGTGCATCAGTGAGGCCAGCCCACGAACGCGTCTGAGATTCGTAGTTTCCTTAGTCCAGCGGGTTATTATCGTTGGTTTATCGAGGGTTTCTCCCGTATTGCAACACTACTGACCCGTTTGATGCGAAAGGGCATTGAGTTCGTCTGGAGTGACGCCTGTGAGGAGGCATTTACGGAGTTGAAGGACCACCTCACGTCCACTCCTATTCTCACTCTTCTTGATGGGAGTAAGGGTTTTGTTGTTTTCACCGATGCCTCTAGAGTTGGCTTGGATGTTGTACTGATGCAGCACGGGAAGCCAGTGACATATGCCTCGCACCAGCTCAAGGTCTATGAGCTGAACTACCCCACTCATGATTTGGAGCTTGTAGCAGTCGTCTTCGCACTGAAGGTGTGGAGGTATTATCTATACGGGGTCAGGTTCGAGTTCTTCTCGGATCATAAGAGCTTGAAGTATCTATTTTTGTAGTCCGAGTTGAACCTTCGTTAGAGGCGATGGATGGAGCTATTGAAAGATTATGATTTTGACCTTCAGTACTACCCGGGTAAGGCAAACGTGGTGGCGGATGCGCTCAGTCGTCAGCAAAGAGGCCTGGTGGCTCGGATGATGGTGCGAGAGTGGCAGATACTCGAGGATGTTTCAGAGTATGACTTTGAGTTCGGACTGCAGTCTTCCATTGTTCAGCTTTCGAGCTTGTCGATTCAACCCTCTTTGGTGGCTAGGGTGATTGAGGTTCAACAGACAGACGAGTCACTTTAGGAGTACCAAGCAGAGGCCGCATCCGTGGAGCAGTCAGACAGGCAGATTGGTTCCGATGGTGGATTATGCTTTAGAGGCCGATTGTGTGTCCTCGACGTGCTAAAGTTGCGTCGTGATCTAATGATCGAGGCACATTGGTAGAGGCTTACTATTCACTCAGGCTCCATGAAGATGTATGGTGATATGAGGAGGCAGTATTTCTGGTAGGGGATGAAGCGCCAGATTGCTAGTTTTGTGGTCGAGTAAAGGCTGATCACCAGAGATCCCCTGGTCCCTTGCAGTTGTTGAGCGTTCCAGAGTGGAAGTGGGAGCACGTGTCGATGGACTTCATCACAGGTTTGCCGAGGACTCAGCGTGGTCACAATACCATCTGCGTTATCGTCGATCGTCTGACGAAGTCGGCTCATTTCATTCCGGTGCATGCTTCCTGGTCGATGAATTGGCTTGTAAAGGTGTTCATTGAGGAGATAATGAGATTGCATGACGTCCTAGTTTCGATCATTTCAGACCGAGACTCCATATTTTTGTCTCAGTTTTGGAGGAGTTTCCAGCAGGCGCTTTGAGTCACTTCATGTCTCAGCACCGCTTATCATTCGCAAACGGATGGGCAGACCAAAAGGGTCAACCACATCCTTGAGGATAGGCTCAGAGCTTGTGTGATCGACTTTGCAGGCAGTTGGGATGAGCATATGTGTCTTGCCGAGTTCGCGTACAACAACAGCTATCAGGCGACTATTGGCATGGCTCCTTTTGAGGCACTTTATGATAGACCGTGTAGATCTCCTAGTTGTTGGACCGAGGTTAGAGAGCGTCGTCTCTTAGGTCCCGAGCTTGTGCTACAGATGTCGGAGGCTATTGATATTATCAGGCAGAGGATGCGCACAGCTCAGAGCCGACAGAAGAGTTTTGATGATAGTCAGCGTCGACCCCTCGAGTTCACAGTCGGGGACTTAGTATATCTCAAGGTCTTGCCTATGAAAGGCGTGGTTCGCTTTGATGTGAAGGGCAAGCTCGCCTCGAGATTTATTCTACCTTTTGAGATTAGCGAGCACTTGGGCGCTGTAGCCTATAGGCTTGTCTTACCTCCTAAGTTGTCCGTGATTTACGACGTGTTCCATGTTTTTATGTTGTGGTAATGTGGGTCGGATACTATTCATGTGATTGATCGGCAGCCATTCGAGGTCCGTGAGGATGCTTCCTACATTAAGCAGCCGATTCGTATTCTTGATCGGAAGGAGCAGGTCTTCAGGACCAAGGTCATTCCCTTGGTGAAGGTGCAGTGAGGTCATCATTGGGAGGCCGAGGCGTCTTGGGAACGCGAGGCCGAGATTAGAGAGCGTTATCCCCATTTATTTTATGATTGATATATGCTTATTGTATTACCTTCACTTTTGATGATTGATATATGATGATGTTTATGCATTTTTTGTTGTGCCAGTTTTTATTAATTTCGAGGACGAAATTTCTTTGTTGGTGGGGAGGATTGTGAGACTCGACCTGAGTTCGAATGTGTGCATGTGTGTGTGTGAGTGTACATCTCATTCATTTTGGTCCCGTAGTCTTACAGGTCAAATTCTGGCGACCCACGACCCTCGGATAGTGTTTGCAGTCATCCTTAAGTCCGGTCATGTATACCCGACTCGGATCGAGCCAAAACCTGTGCCATCTTGTCCGCTTCATCGTTACGATTCTGATGCTATGTCTTGTGCATCCGTCCGACGTGTAGATCATAAGTTGTATGCATTTCAATTTTTTGACCCTTGATCATGGTCATGTGGCCCACCTAGCGATAGTATGCACGGATTTCTAGGTAGGTCCCATCTCTTGGCACTATTTCCAACACACACTACACACACATACTACCTAAGCCCTATTCCTACACTACCTACCTCTAAACACTACCCACAAGCCTAAAAAACCTATTAACTCTATAACTTTGGTTGTATCTCCCTATCACAATCATCATTCTTCTCTAACTAAGGCAAGAGAGAAATGATTACTTAGCTTAAAAGAGGTTTCTCTCTCTTTCCCTCTCATTTCACTCTCTCTTCTCTTATTCCCTAGCAACTTTCCTCCATTATTCCAGCTCATCTTTCATCCATTCCAGCCCCATTTCCTCTCTAATCCTCTAAATCTAATCTCACCCATTGATAGATCCCTTGGTACACTAGGAGATAGGAGGTTCAAGTTTGGAACAATCTATGGTGGGTGTACTCCTAAGATTTATGATTTCTATTTTCATGTTCTTAAATTTCTTTTTCTTTCATATGGGAAGTGTAGGACCCACCAATCAATAGTGGAGATCCTACACCATCCCCTAGTTGTGGCCAAATGGCTTGTTTGATGTAGGCATCCCCATGCGTGGGGTTTTCCCTCTATGAGCCCCCATCATAGAGGATTATTTGTATTCTATTGCATGATAGGTTATCTAAACCTTAAAATCATGGTTGGGATAGCATCCCAACCATTGATCTTGAAGCTAGGATATGCATGTGGTGGATCTTTGTTGTAATATATGAATAAAAGGAATGTATGGTGTGATTAATGAAGGGGAGGGCCTCAATGTGGTGGAGCCCCTCCTCTTGTGGCTGATTCTTTATTTTTCTTTTATGATAGAATTCTGATCTTGCATGTGTGGCCCACCTTGTGGGCCAACAAAAATCCAGATCATCCAAAAGAGCTTGGATGCCCATAACGGTCCATCCTTAGACATGTGGCCCCAAAATCCACCTAAATGGGACACATGCAAGGGGTATTTGATAATGGGGAAGGTCTGGACATTTGTGGGGCCCACTTGGGTGGTCCACCACACAAATTCCTGGGGTTAAATCCCATGGTAAATAATGTTTATATCTTATTTCTTTCAATTACATGTTGCTGTCCAAATCTGTCTGGAGAGATTTTTGGGCCAACTTAAGGCCAAAATTTGGGGTTTTTGGTGGGGAGTTTTGTACCAAGTGATATATAATTTTTGAAGGTACATGTCTCACCTATAAGCATGCCAAATCTCAGCCTCAACTGACCTCATTTGGGTCTCCAAAAGAGTGGGCCAATATGGGTATCTTGCTGAAATTTCTGTTGTAATTCCAGTAAGATTGCAATTTGGAAACTCAAGTTTTTAAAATAGTTTCTGATCAGGTGGGCTACTTTTGTAGACCCCACCTTGTACTACATATATTATGGAATGTTTAAATTTTATTTCCTCAATTTTTAGACATCCAGGGCCCACCCCATTGGGTGCTCAATCATGATCTATCCAGAATTCTACACTTAACGGAATTTTTGGACAGATTGTAATTCCAAATTTTAAGGTCAACAGACCCTTGTGCACACCATGGCAAGGGATAGACCGACACACCACGTTGGGACGTCCAGATTAACCAGATTTTCTGGACAGTCTATTTTATTTAAATTAATTAAAATACTTCTGACCATCCAAAAATAACAAAATTTTGTGGAGGTGTGGCCCGCCCATGGAAGGACCATTATGCAAACTTTCAGAGCCATCGGACCCCTATACTGACCATGGTGCAGATTACAAATTTGGGTCAGTTTTGGGCTAAATACCCAAGCCCGTAGGACTACCCACCATGGGATGCCCCTACCTTGGGCTGTTGCTGGGCCTGTATTCCAGCAGCATGACCCACTTGTAATATGTGTTATGCATCCCCCTCTCATTTGGTGGGACCCACAGTGATGTGTGTGGGTCATCAGAAAATAAATATTATAAATTAATTTATTTACTGAACTCCAACAAACCCAAGAAGTGGGTGGGCTAGAAATTCAACAATGGGCCCGATGTTGCTGCCCATAAATGTTTGTTTAGGGCAGTATGACCCACCATATTTGAGATTGATTTAATCAGTTATCTTGCCTTTTTCTTTTAGTATTTTTGAGCTTACTTAGTGCTTATCTGAGGCCCACCTAAGTTGGATTTTATTGGATCATTATATGTGGTTAGTTGCTAGTTCTTTAGGCCTTTTGGACTAAAACTTTCTACATAGGCCCATTTATTTTTGTGCCTATACTCTTCTACCTATTGTGATGGGTTTATGGGCTATAATATGTAAGTAGTTAGGCCCTTGACTGCTCACCAAAATTAACCATGTACTTAGGCTAAGAAGTGAGGCCGAATTCACTAGTATTAAATGTGAAATTGCCTACATGGTTGAACTACTGGGCTACCCATGAGGCCCACCACAATATGTGGGTTTATGACCTTTATGGTTGGGCCCAAACCTTGCTTGAGGGCCCACCATATTGCCTATGAGTTGAACTTTATGTATAGCCCATTAGGTCATTCCTTGCTTGGGCCTTAAACCTTACTTTTATGCGTAGCGGGCTACCTTTTGGGACCCAGTTGAGGTTAGATATCCTCCTTGATGACCCTAAGGTAGGCCCATAGGGCCCTTATGCGTGGTTGAAGGCCCACCTTAGACCCTGGTTAGGACTGTTTCCTCCTTGGGATTATAACTCTCTTAGCTTGTGAGCCATCCCAAAGTATTGGGCCCCCACTAGGAGACTTCCCTTCTCCTTAGAGTATTTGTCTATGTACCTAGACATTGTCCCTCCTTGGGAAGGAGAAATACATATATATTCTACAGGTAGCGCACTTACATCCTTGTGACCCATATGCGTCGTCTGTGTGTATTGATTGTATTGTGTGGTGGTCATAAATGGATGAAGTTTCTCCCCTTATGCACATTAAGTGCCTGCAGCTGGTGCATGATCTGTATGTGTGACTCATGCATTAGCATCGCATTTCATGATGATACCGCCCTTGATTTATCAGGGCTTCTCCTTCACAGAGGTACTCGTGGATGGTTAGATGTGTAGACACCAAAAATTATACTTAAGCATACCGGGTGCATAAGATGCCCATGGGTAAAATTCCCAAAACTTCCATGGTACCAAGGGACTACCCCAATGCCGTGACCGAGTAGAAACTATGAGCACACAAGGGCCTTATACCGTTAGGCCGTGACTCTCACCGTCGTGTAGTCAGTTGGGTAGGGATGTGGCCTTATCTGCCTGTGAGGGAGGGCATTATTAGGTTGAGTCTGACCAGCTCGTAAAATGGGTCCAATGCCGTCAAGCCCTGTTGGTGATTGGCTGTCCACAGGCGGGTAGTGAGGTCTCTTACGCTCGTTTGACTATGCGGGGTCTGTAGAGCGGCAGTCATTCAGCAGTGTGACTTCCTTATGGTTGGAAATGTACTTGATATGTGGATTAGATATGAGCATTGACACTACTTTGCATTGCATTCACATCAGCTGCATAAGCCCCTTCATGCATCGCCTTGATATGGCTCCCATTACTCATTGCATCATATTCATGATAAGCCTTGGTAAGGCTAGTGATATTGTCATTGAGCATATCCCTCTCCCTGTACCTCCTTCTATTCTTCTGTGCACCATTGTCACACACTTTCACTGCCCTCTAAGCTTCTATAAGCTTATGCACGATTGATGCGTGCAGGAGATCCCAGGCGGACATCGTAGCGGCAGAGCTTGGAGTAGAGTTGAGCTTGAGGACTCCAGTGTTACTGACTTTTCTCTCCTTTTCTATTATCTTATGTATGTCCTCTTGGACCTTATGGAAGCTTGTAAAAGTTCAAATTCTTAGTAAATTTTGTAATATGTGCTTGTTATTATCAGATATACTTATTGTGATCTTGGATATGCTCGTATTGGAAATGATTATATTGTTATGGAAATCCTCCTTGTAGGATCACAGGATCGGAACCTGCCTCAGGAGCCGAGAATGAGGTACTACGGAGACTGTTCCGGCCATCAGGTTTCTTGTGAGTCCAGTCACCAAGTCTGGGGCATAACAGATTCAGGTGAAAATTTGATCAAAAGGTCCATTAACTTATTTTAGTCGTACATCCTAAATCTCCACACCTAGATCATACTATCTAACCATTCATCACAATTATTTTATCATAACCATTGGATGGCCGACCCAAACATTAAAGAGAAACTATCATTGCGATTCTCTTATTTTTCCAATCCACCGGATTACCTTTTTTTTTTTTTTTTTTTTGGGTGTGTGTGTGTGCACGCGCGTTAAATCACATTTGAACTTATTTTTGGGGCATTAGGCCTTAGGGAAATCCTCTAGTTTACAAAATTAAAAAAAATATCATACATGCATTCATACCCTTAATCTTAAATTCATCACCCCATATTTTTTAATGCAACAATCAATCCACATAACAAATCGGGCAGTAATATTCTTGCCCACCAAAGTATCATACGGACCACTTACTTTTCATTTTTGAATTTACAAAATTGTCCATGTGCTTATGTATTATACTAATTAAACAACTCATCTAAACATGATTTTAACAGACCAGTACACATTGTTCACTTTGAGTATCCTAGTTTAGTTTTGGGAGGGACCGCTCACGCATAACGTAGGATCCATTTAAGAAATAAATGATTTTAAATAAAAAAAAATTCTAAAAAGGAAAAGGGGGAGAAAACATGTGAAGGATTGGAAGCCCTTTAACTGTCCATTAAATCAATCATCGAAGCCCGCTTTTGTGACAATCCAAACCCGGCTCTGTCCATTAAATCAATAGTAGGAGTATATTGAGGTCACTAACACACCATGCAGACCCGCGGTGATCAAATCATCCAATCATACCCTAAATTCATTTGATCCATTCATCCAAAATCTCATACTTTGAACCCCTCTTTTGATTATCCAAAACATTCATTAGGGGGGCCACTTGTATACATGACACATGTTCTCATCGACACACCATGTGGGACGTAGCCCAATCCAACCATGAAGAACCCCAATTCTAGTTTTCTTTTATAGGTAACAACATTTTAAAAGTTGAAGCAATAATAGCTACAAAATGTTTTTTAAATAACCATTGTGAGTGGAAGGAGAGAAGTGGAACCATCTCTTACATGTGTATTCAAACACATGTGAGAGGAAGGGCGGCGGGAAAAAACCATTTATGCAACGTCATTCGTTGTTGTTACAGTTAAAAAACATGAAAATAAAATTATAAAAAAAAAAAAAAGGAAAAAAAAAAAAAAAAACATGATTTATGCTAGATGAGCAGACTAACGTCCCTGCTAGTCATGACTAAAAGAAGAAAAAACCATTATTATTATTATTATTATTATTATTATTATATTTTTAGAATTATGCATTATGAGATTAAAAATTGTTCTATTTAAAAAAAAAAAAAAATTTATTTACAGTTTTTCTTCTATTTGATTATCATATGACTATTCACAATTATTTATTTATTATTTTATTTATTTTAAAGTTTCTCTTAATTATAACGTTAGGATTGATGATTTGTATATTAAAATAAAAATAAAAATCGAACCTATTCAACCAAAATTGTGTAAAATCGATATATATACGAAGGTACATTAAAATTTCAAGGAATTGATGATTTATTTATTTATTTATTATAATTCCATGGGTTAATAAACAACCTTTTAGAATTAATATTAACTTGCATTATTGTGAAGAATTAGATCAACAACTGATCTTAAAATTTTAGGTTACAGGATGTGAACCACCCAAAATACTTTTTTTTTTTTTCAAAAGAAAGCGGCCCAGCAAAAGGAGGGCGCTCCTACTCAATATATAAGAGAACGAATTACAACCTAGGCTGATTCGGGTGGGGGCCAACACCGATTTTGAAGCCCTACCTATCATATTCTATACATCTTAGTATTTTTGAGATCCCTAAATAGAGCCCAGCCCGGCTTTGTCCAAGAGAACACAACCCCTCACCATCCGGGGGAGGAGATGGACCCCCTGGAAATCCTTGCCCAATTGTGACGAGCTCCCCTCTCTAGCCAAACCTTCGGCTGGCCTGTTTCCTTCCCTATGAATGAGGGAGATGTGGAACATACCCCTACCAAATAACCTCCAAATTCGACCCACCTAGAATTTCCATTTCTAGAATATAGTGTATTGCACGGATAAACAACCCACCACCCAATTGGAGTCTGACTCGATCAGTACTCTGTCAAGACCAGAAGACATGTATAGCTTCACCCCATCATGAACAGCCCGAAGTTCAGCTAAATTGTTGGATGCATTCCCATATCCCCTGAAGAAAGCAAACTTTATATTCCCGAGATTGTCTCTACAGATGCCCCCTCCCCCAGCAGGCCCAGGATTGGAAAGAACAGACCCATCAACATTGAGTTTGAACTAGCCCACGGGGGGCTTGATGTGAGGCTCGTATCCTATACCGTACCATTCCATAGGCTTCCACCGTCTTCCCGATCGAATTCTGGGGACTCGTGACACGTAGATAGCAGTTGCACACGATCCTGAGTCGTATCTCGTATTCTAGAGTCAGCTCGACCCGATACTTGTATCCTTGCGACCGTGCCGTCGCCGCTGTTTCGACGTCGTGTCTCGCGTGCTGAGGCGATACCCAGGCCAGGAAATGTGGGCCCGTGTTCAATTCGAGGAAAACACTGGTCTTTGTAATCACAAGAGAATCCATCACATCAAATGCCAAGTACATCTCATCACTCGCATCACTCACACCCATCCCCAAGTACAATACCCATCCCCAAAGTCAACTCTCTCTCTCTCCACCCATCTCTTTTCAAGTACACCCATCACTCACACATCCCCTCTCTCTCTCTCATCTCTCTCTCATTTCCTTCCAAGCAACCATCCATGGCTTCCAAGGAGAGAAAGAAGCTAGGTGTGGCCCACTTTCCTACCCCAATCTCCACCATCCAATCCTCATCTTCCTCCATTAAAGAGCAAGCTTAGGAGCTCGGGAGATCAAGGAACCTAGAAGATTTGCAATCGGTGGGTGATCTACCGTTGATTTTCAATTCGATGGCCCACTTGTGATGGGACCCAATTTGATGTATGTGTTGTAATCATACGAGGGGCCCATAGTGGCAGGTCCCTCCATCTACACTACCTCTCTCTCTCTCTCTCTCTCTCTCTCTCTCTCTCTCTCTCTCTCTCTCTCTCTCTCTCTTTCTCCCTTTTATGATGGCCCACCTATGATGTGTGTATTTTATTCATGTCGTCCAACAAGTGGGCCACCTTGATCCTGATTTGGGGCCTGCATGACACACTAGCTCGGATGAAGGGGAAAACAAAATATCAGCTTAATCCGATCAGGTGGGCCACGTACACATGGACCCATCTTGATGTGTTATCCACACTATCCATCCAGGAAATGAGGTAGATCTAAATCCCAGGTGGATCACACCACCGTCTAGCATGTGGGATGGTGGGGAACACCGATGATGCGTTGCTAGACCCACGTCAGCAAGCTCCATGGGTCAGCATGATGTTTGTGTTCCATCCTTGCCATCCATCACGTGGACCCATTATGCATGTGGAATCCACATCGTCCATCGCTTGGATGGTGGGCCACTTGTTTTATGTATTTCATCCAACTATCCATCACTGGACGTTGGATGCTATAGATCTGCTAACAAAAAAATAAAAAATAAATAAAATATTAATTATACTAATATATATTATAATATATATAATATATTATGGTGGGTCCCATGTGGGACCCACCTATCTGGAAACGGATTGGCTGGTGTACCTCACACCAGCGAATGCTGGTGTAATTGACGTCAGCAAGTTCTGTGGGACCCACCTGATGTGTGGATCCTATCCTAGCCGTCTGCTTATCTGGATGGAGCCCACCTTGCCTTGATCAATGTGTTCTATATCCTCACCGTCCAGTGTCTCTACCCCTTGACGCATGTGTTCATCTGCGTCGTCCGTCTGACAGTCCACCCTGATGTATGGGTCCTATCCACACCGTCCAGCAATATGAACGGTTGGACCCACCTTGAATGTATGTGTTTAGTCCCTGCTGAGGGACGCACCATGATGAACGGGCCTAATCCTCACCGTGCAGATTGCTGGACGGTGGGAGACCACCTTGATAATACATGTGGAAATCCACTCCATCCATCCAGTTCTAGATCATTTTAGGGCCTGGGCCAAAGCATCTGGGCCCAACTAATAGTAGGTCCACCTGCTGCTGGAACTGTGTCCAACAGTAGTCGGGCCGAGGCACACCATGATATATGTTTTATCCTTACCATCCATTAGTTTTCAGGCCCACCATGTTGTATATGTTCTATATTCATGTTGTCCATTTATTTCTGGACTGTATGGGCTGCCTCATCAGGCCCATTATGACGTATACGAGGTCCATCGTTGCGGCCCATTGTGATGAACATAAGGCCCATGTGATACGGCCCGTTGTGATGTTTTTTGTAGCCCATTTTGTGAGGCCCATTATGATGTGCATTAGGCCCATGGGTTATGGCCTATGTGATGCATTTGAGGCCCATGTTTAATACCCACCTGTTGTGTATTTGAAACCCATGTGATGAGGCCCATCATGATGTATTTGAGGCCCATGGGTTATGGCCCATTGTGACGCATACAAGGCCCAGGTGGTGTGACCCATTGTGATGTATTCGAGGCCCATGGGACGTGGCCCATTGTGATATATTTTCGGCCCATATGATGAGGCTCGACTTGATGTATATTAAGCCCATGTGAGTGGTCCATTGCAATGTATATTAACTCGTGAGATGCGATCCACTTGATGTATATGTGGTCCATGTGATGCGGCCCATTGTGATGGGTATTTGGCCCATGTGATGAGGCATGTCGTGATGTATATGTAGCTCTTGTACAAGGCCCAAGTGATGTGTATTAGGCCCTTGTGTGAGGCTATGAGCCCACTATATGTTAGGCTCTATGTGGGCCACTCATTGGGGGTAATGTTAGTTAAATGTCCACATTACTGGGCAATGATGGTTAAATGTCTACATTGTGACCTTCTCTTAAGCCTTGTTAGGCCCATTCTCTCCAATTCTGATTGTCGAGACCGGATATCGATACCGATTATGAGTATGTGACAGCGTAGCATCATGATACATGCTCATATGCTTATGAGACGTGATTGACCATTGCATATACCATTTGATAGGTTACTATGAGACTCCCTGATAGACGGAGTTGCCCACATAAGTGCACGGTATGCGTAGGATTGATGCATGATCGGACTATGTGACTCATGCATCTTACATTTTGTGATATGACTACTATACACCCTAGTGATATCAGGACTGTGGCTCCACAGGCATGTCATGGATGGTCAGATGGGACACCGAAAATGTTTGGTTCTAGCATTTGGGCACGTTGGATGTCCATGGGTGAAAGTCCCTAAACCTCCGTGGCCAGGAGCCGCCCCAACGTCTGGACAGAGTAGATATATATGAGCGCATGAGGGCCGTATACCAGTAGTCCGTATCTCCCACCATTTCGTGATCGGTTAGGAGGGGGTGTGACCTTACCCGCCTGAGTGAGGGGGCAATATCTAGGTTGAGTTTGACCAGCTTGAGAAATGGGTCCGCTATCGATGAGTCGGGCCCGATATTGGCAGGCGGATAGTGAGGCCTCTTCTAGTTACCCAGTTGTGCCCTTGAATAGGAGCAGTAAGCTAGCGTAAAGTGTAATAGACGTCGGTGATGATCTCAAAGATGTACGGTACTGATATGTGGACTTATTGAGCAAGAGTTGCATACTCAGCATTTTACTCATTCATTCATTCATTCACTATCTACTCGGGCTGGTTGTGCGCAACTAATTGATATGTGTACCTTCTCAATGGCCAAAATTTCGGTTGGGGTGTACGACCAACTTGAGATCAGGAGCTTACCACATTAAGTCTGACTATCCAAATTAGGTATGGGACTGGTTTGGATAGAAGTCCCTTGTGATGGATCCCATAGCCTGCGATACTACGTACTATCATTCCAACTTTACACTCCTGCATGGTCATTTCATTCGTACCGTATATTGCATTGCATCCTCAATATCTGATATTTTTCTCTCTATGTCTCCGTATTGCATAATCGATCTACATTGCACACTCTGATATTGTATGATTTATAGACTTGCCAGTATTTCTGACATTGTATGATTTATGGACCCGCATTGTATACTTGGTACTTACCTTATGCACACACTTACACCACCCTCTAAGCTTTCTATAAGCTTATGCATGATAGATGGGTGCAAGTGGCATTAGGTTGCAACACGTTGAGCTTGGAGCATGCAGTTATCTTCTGGAGCTTTGATTATTGATATATGTATTTCCCTTTCAGCACAGTATTCAACTGTTTATATTAGTGGATATGTGATGATGATGTTGCCTTTGTGATTTAGGTAAACTTGTGGTTATGCTTATTATGAGATAAATGTACATTGGAAAATCCTCCTTATAGGATCCCAGGATCGGAACCTGGTGTATGGGCGCTGGGAGCTGAAAATGGGGTACTATGGAGGCTATTGGCACTGAATTCGGTGATTGAGAATTTTATGAGCCCGATTTTCGATTTGGTACATGACACCTAATCCACTTGACGATAACTAAACCTGCAGAGGGAGGAGAGTTAGACGCTGGCCCTATAGGCCCTTGGTTGTCAGGGACGAGCAGGGGATGCTTGAAGGGAATCCTCTCCTAGATAGTTCCCATCCAACTTTTGATCTTTCTAAACACTTGCGTGGACGAGATGGAAACACCATCAATCTGAGCATCGTTCCTCGCTTTCCAAATTTCCCACAGAGCAAAAGTTGGTATGAGCCGAAGGAGAAACGGAGTTCTTTTGAAGGGGAGAGGTCTAAACCACTACCAATGAAGCCGGTCCTGAAATGTGAGATGATGAGCAAGGGAGATCCCGAAAAAACTAGCAACCATCTTCCAAATATTTGAGGCCAAACTCCCCGATAGAAAAAGGTGTTGCAATAATTCAGAAGAGGGTGTACCGCCTGAGCTAGCCCCACAATAGACGCACTTAGAGATCAAAGGGATCCCTTTCTTCTAAATATGTTCCTCCACCGGTAGGGGGCGTTGTAATAGTTTCCACATGAATATCGAGATCTTTGGGGGGATTTTAGGATGCCAAACTCTTTTTGCCCATGGTGCCTGTCAACATCCCATGCATGAAAGTGCTATGTTGATAAACCCTAAGTATTGTTAAATTTTGGTGTGACAAACCAATTTAAGTTTGTATCTTGATTTGTATCAAGCTTCTACATCTGTTCACATTGAATCATTGATGTTCGTTTTGTTCGTGTTGAATCTATCTTGCCGATATCTGCGACGAACTTACCGAGATCTTCAAACTGGAAGAAAGTGAAAACTTTCATATATTAAGTGAAGACAGAGTTTTTAAGAACATCGCAGATGAAGATCTAGAACCAGAAAAGTCCAAGAACTCAAGACCTATTTGACGATTATGTTTGGTATGTCGAGTTCAAGCTTTGAAGATCGCAAGAATTAAAGCTACTGAAGTGATCGATAGATTAAGTGTTCATATGTTTTATCTCACAAGTAAGGTATGATTAATCTAGATTGACCTTAGATCATGACTAGATCATTTCATACTTTCGGTCGATCATTTTGGTCATTTTATAAGTGTAAAATTCTATTCTTTCGACTAGCCTTAGCACTGGTTCAACCAGTCCAGGATTTGTTATGAATTTTTAAAATTTTTCTGTTGGTCTACAACCATCCTGAAAACTACTCGACTAGTCGTGTGAATAGTGTTCGATCAGTCGTGCAATGCTCAACTCATTTTCAAGTGAGTAATATGGACTCACACGACCAGTTGTGCAGTGCTCGACTCATTTTCCAGCGAGTAATCTGGACTCACACGACCAGTCGTGTGGTGTCCACGACCAGTCGAGCAGGTCACTCGACCAGTCGTGGGACCCGCAAGGCTAGTTGTGCAGCTGAAAAATCTTATCACGCCATAATTTTTGAAAATCTGTTTGGATAAGGTCAGTCATAACTAACCAAAGGCCAGTCGTGCGAATCGATTTTTTACCTATAAATAGTACTCGAATTTCAGAGTTTTCTATTCAATTCTTATCATTCTTAAGCAATCACTTTGAGATAATTTTGAGTACATTCTAAGCTATTTTGTGCATATTTAAGATTCTTTAAAGTAGCTCTTGTTTTTTTTTTCTCTCTATTTCATTCTCATTTTGAAAAGGGATATTTGATTTACCCTTCCTTGAGATCAAAATCAATGCAAAGCCCTTACAGATTTAATTAAAAATCATCTAGACTTAGAACCCTACTTGTGAGACTAAATGTTGAACATTTACGTCGTCATCAAGTTGATTCTACCAGGCTACTTCAGAATCATTATACAAATAAGTTTTTGCTTTTTCTGTAATTCAATTCATTTCTGGTTTGTGAGATTGTTCCAGAAAATCTCTATTTTGGTTTTGTCTGAGGTGATCCAGAAAATCTCAGAGCGAGGGGTTTTTGAATTGTCTAAGCCCATCTAAAGACACAATTGTGAAGGTTTTAGGTGAACCTTGAAAAACCTATTTTAATTAGTGAATGCTAATATCCCAAGGGAGTGGACATTAGGAGTGGAGTAGTTGTGTGGTTGTTTATTAACAATTGGTGTACACACAAGCGAACCACTATAATTCTCTGTGTTTGGCGGATGTGTGATTTATTTCTTTATCTTTTATGGTTTAAGATTGTGGGATGTATTTGTGGATGTGAATGTTGGAATCTTTATATTTTAGCATTGTGTGGTGAATGTTGTAATAGATTAGTTTCTATTTCTTTCATATCCTCTTGAGTTTGAGTTTTTGATACTCATCCATGTTCTAGTATGATTGTCTTACCATAAACCATTGGTTTTTGGTGTTAGATTGTCTTTAGAACCAAGTTTGTATCAACCTCTCAATACTTGATTTTTGAGGTTGTTATTTACTTTTGTTATTTGTATTCTTTTTAGCTATCTGTTGTTTATATTTCGCTTATTAATTTTTATTTGGCATAGTCCTATTCACCCTCCCCCCCTCTAGGACATATAGCTCGGCCTTTTCAATGCAGTCTTAATAGAGAAATTCCTCGAAGGATCGAACGAGCAGATCGGACGGTCCTCATCGGCATACGTGTAGAATCCCTCTTGTGATATATGGGCCAGGACCTAGCCTAGAAGCTCCACAGGAGAGTTCGGCAAGACCCCCTCATCCCCAATAAAGTTAGCCACCCACAGGGACCTCTAATTGGATGGGATATGCATGGAAGGCAGTGTCCCCAAATAGCCTAAGCCCGACCAATTGCTGTCCCACAGGTTAATGTGCCCCCGCCCCACTTGCCAAAGGACGTTCCTGTCCACCACGGGGAACAACTCCATCAAATGCTTTTAAAGAGGAGAGGCTCTAGATAAAATCCTGCTGGAGTTGCCTGCAGACATGTCGGCCCCATATTTCGCCTGCATAAACCCTGCCCAAAGCCTATTCCCTTCACCAAATCTGATGGCCCAGGCCAGCTTCAAATGAAAGGCCTTCATCACATCCTGAACTTTCCTAATCCCGAGGTCCCCCTTATCCTTAGGAAGAGCTACCACATCCTATTTTCTCCAATGAAACTTCTATTTTCCTTCCTGCCATTCTTAAAAGAAATTCACAAAGCATGCCTCCAAACGGTTGAGCACTTTCTTCGGAACTACTGTGGGTGCTAAAGTATGAATTGGGATGCCACACAGGACAGTCGAAGTAAGTGTTAACCTGCCCGCCTGAGAGAGAACTTTGGCTTTCCGGCCTTGAATTTTGAAAACTGCCTTATCAACTATTGGGCCGAAGAGGCTGCCGATGAGTCTCCCTTTATCAATTGGAACTCCCAAATAAGTGAGAGTGGAGGAGGACCCGAGACCCAGCGATCTCTCTATAGTCCTTTTCCTCATAATGGACATCTTAGGAGAGTAATAGAACGCGCTTTTCCTTAGATTTATCTTCTGACCTGACACCAACTAAAAATTGGAAAGGAAGGAGCGGACTGCGTCGAGGGATTTGCGAGACTCATTCAAAAAAGTACGGTATCATCGGCGTACAGCCGGTGTGTGACCTGCTTGCACCCCATTTTCAGCTTGAAAGGCAAACAAAGCCCGTCACCAACTAACCTGGAGAAACCTGTGCTAAGTACTTCGCCCGCAAGAATAAATAAACTAGGGAAGAGAGGGTCGCCTTGCCTCAGCCCATGAGAAGATTGGAAGAACCCACAACTTTTGCCCTTAACCAATACAGAAAACCAATTGTTGTTTCAGCAGGATTCCACCAGCTTGACCCGGTCAGGGCAGAAGCCGAAGCTAAGGAGGACCTGCTTTAGAAAGCTCCAATCCACCCTATTGTAGGCATTCTCCATATCAAGCTTCAGGACTAGATTCCTCCCTAACCTTCTTGCCGATGTCCCTAAATATTTCTTGGCAAAGAGCGATATTTTCAGAAATAGAGCAACCTTTAACAAAGGCCCCTTGCTCACTAGAAATTAGCCTAGGGAGAATGGAGCTGAGCCTAGAAACAATGACTTTTGTGAAGATTTTATAAACCACGTTGCATAAACTTATGGGCCGGTAGTAAACAAAGGATTTTGGCCCCTCAGATTTAGGGATAATACAAATAAGGGTGGATGTGAACCCTCTGGGCAGACAGCTCCCTTGGAAAAATTTCTTAACCGCCTCGAAGATGTCGACGCCCACGATGTTCTAGGAGCCTTTGTAGAAAGCCCCTGAAATTCCATCAGGCCCAGGGGTGCCATCAACAGATAGAGAAAAAACCGATTCTCTAACTTCCTCAAGGGAGGGAGCCCCCATTATTTATCCATATTGTCTTGATTGGTAATGAGAGACGGAATGCACTATAGCAACCCATTGAGAGCCCCTAAAGGCAACACAGAAGTCCCCGAGGAGAGTAGCTCTTTCATAAACTCCACCACTTCGACCTTGATCACGGCTAGATTGGACGATCTTTCCCATGACGCCAACTGAATTTCTTGCATCGAGGACCTTCTCACTCTCTCAATAGCAGCTGGATGGAAGAACTTTGTGTTATGATCACCCTCGGCCAACTAGTTGTTGTGAGATTTTTGCTTCCAGAAAATCTCCTCGACTAGTTCCAGGAAAGCAAGCTTCTGCCTGGCCCTGGCAAGAGCTTCCTGGGTAATTTCTGAGGGGGATGATTGGGCCTAGGATTCCAAAAGGGCCATCTCTTTTTCTGCATCTTTGAGATTCTTGAAAACGTTCCTAAAAACATCTCTATTCCAAGCTCTTAACTGCACTTTGAGCTTCTTAATTTTCAGCAGCAGGTTCAAAATGGGTTGATCTGAACATTGTTGTTTCCAAACGTCCTCAACTAGCCGCGCAAAGGAACTGTCCAAGAGCCACATTGGCTAGAAGCGGAGGGCCTAGGGATGGAAACAATTGGGGAAGGGAAGGACAACAAAATCGGGGAGTGGTCTAAATTCAGTTTGGGAAGATGCTTGACTTAGAACCCCTCTAAATTTTTAGATCCAACCTGCGTTGCAAAGAACCATATCTAGCCTGGCTCAAACTCTGGTGCTTCCCGTGTGATTATTACACCATGTGAATCTAGTGCTTCCCCTCTGAATTTTTGGATCCAACTGCCCGAAATACTACATAGAATTGTTGTGTACTCAAAATTCTATACCATTGTGTAAATATTGAAAAAATTTAAATAATTTTTTGTGTAAATTCTTAAAATTTCAACATAGTTATTATTTTACTTTAGTTAATTTTTTATGATATTTATATTTATTATATGTGAAGAAAGTAACATTTTGTATATTGTTATGAGAAATCAGATGTTTATGAAAACCGTGTTATGCATTGTTTATTATGAAAAGTTTTTATTGAAAGTTACTCCTGGAAAATTATCTATGGAAAGTGTGTTATGACAGTTATTATTGAAAAGTTTTTATGAAAAGTTATTCATGGAAAGTTGTTTGTGGAAAGTGTGATATGGAAAATTCACTTTGGAAAGTTCATGTATGGAAAGTCTATTTATGGACAGTTATGAAAAGTTATATTGAAAAAAATATTTTGAAAAGTTTCTATGTTGAGAATCTGATAATGGATTTCTGGAACACCGGCTAATAAGAAGGCAATATATTATCCCTTGGGTTGAAAATTCTAAAAAGTAAAATCATTGGGGATTTACAACCCTTAGGTTGAAAGACCTTAAGCCCCAATTAGATCTTTGTTTCGACAAGGAAACAAATGTATTTGATTTGGGAGAGTCATCTTATTTAAACATAACAATGAAATAATTACAAAGACAATCATCACACTTTATTAATTCTGAATTCATTTACATCCTCTGGTATCCCTTGATTCTAAGATAGCTTACAAAGAACTTATTACAAATGTCAATTATTATAGTTAAATATGATTTTGGCAGCATAATGGCAATGATGTCAATCATCTCCTATGACTTAGGAAGAAATAGACAAGTTGTTCAACAGTCTTCAAGAGAACGGAAATTCCAGCAGCATTTCATTGCTATTTTGATCATCTCCCGAAACTTAGGAGGAATACGTCTCTTCCTCAATAATCCTTCCTTTCTCTTGATCAAGAAGAACTTGAAGCTTTGAGGACTCCAATCATTCCAACAGCATTTCACCATTGCTGTCAAAACTGCCAAAAAATAGGTTTGCGCGGGTCCGCGCAAACGATATGCTTTAGCGCGGGTCCGCGCAAACTATAAAATGCTTCAGTTGCTTTGCGCCGACCGGCGCAATCTTCCAGAGTCCAATACTCTTTGCGCGGATCGCGCAAAAGCGTGGAGTCCAATACTCCGCACCTTCGTCTTCTCTTCGTCCTTGCTTCACTTCTGAAATCTTCGAACCCCTTTTCAGAGAAGGAATGGGGTATTTATAGACGTTTTCACCAGTGGAAATCTCAGATCTGGTCGATGTGGGACAAAAATATCATCGATCTATTTTATCACCTGATTTTAGACTTTGCGCGGACACGCGCAATCAATGTTCTTTGCGCGGTCTCGCGCAAACCCTCAATCTCGCGCAAACCTTCCTCTGTCCAATCCGCGCAAACTCTTCACTTTGCGCGGTCTTGTGTAACTATTTCACTTTACGTGATCCCGCGCAAAGTGGTTTCGAAGCTGTTTTTCTTTCATCTTCGAAGTGATTTCTTGATCTTTTCTTCTTCACTTCTTTGCTTATTTTATGCCTCAACAGATGCCCCCTTGATCCGTTCTTTGTTTGTTTCAGAAATTCAAAGAAAAGGATCAATCATTCTTTTTGCTTCATGGTTTGCGCGACCTCGCGCAAAGCTCCACTCGAGTACCGTACTCGGCCATGAAGCCTATAAATAGTCCAACGACTTAGCCATTTTCACGAACTTCCCTCTGCTGACACTTGCTCTGGCGATTTTATTCCGCGCAAACCATAGGCTTTGCGCGACCTCGCGCAAACTGTTTCACTTTGCGCGACCTCCGCTGAACTTAGAGCTTTCCCGCGCAAACCATAGACTTTGCGCGACCTCGCGCAAAGTTCCCTGCACTTAGAAAATTTTCAGCACTTTAGACATATTTCTTCTTTCTTCATTTCTTGCTCTTTGACTTATCTTTTTCCTCTTTCTTTCATTATGGCTCGTATCAAACAGACTGCTCGTCTTGTATCTCCTTCAAACTCTCCTCCTTCTGACCAACCACCTGCTAAAAGAATAAAAACAACTTCCAGAAATCCAGCTTACTTTAAAGAGCCTGTTCTCCCCACTTTCGATTTCTCTGATCGCATTAAATCTCTACCCTCTCCTATCCATAGATCCATCTCCTTGGGAGATATTAAATGCCCTCCAAAACATGGGAGAGAATATGACTGGGATGAATGGCTCAAGACCACAGCCCACATCCGTACCGATAGTGAGAGACCGCCTTTACGCGAAGATACTCCTCCTGCCTCCCGCCCGAAGAAGACTCGCCGCAATAAGGCGAAAGAATTTGAAGAAAAAATCAAGGAACACAAGAAGAAACGTCTTCAGAACTCGTGGGATTCGGTGCGAGTTGTAGAAGGAGTCATGAAGTTCGACAACCCTCATGCAGAGGGTATGACCATCATTCCCATAAAGGTGTATCGCCATCAGTCTATGCTGGACTGTGAACCTAAAGATTGTGTTCATGGCGAAAGGCTGATGTACACCGAATCATGGGCCACAAGAGAGCCCCGGATTCTTGAAGGAATCATTCAAACGAAGAAGCCGCGACAGAGGATCGGAGAAGTTCACCCCATGATTTTCCTAACTCCTTTCCATAGTCCTCATGATCTCTTTCCTTCTCATTTTTATGAGACAAGTGCGTCAACGCTTGAGATCGAGATCAACTCGGGGCCGCCGAATTTCGCATCAGAGGTCTGCTAATTGCTCGTCGTTATTATTCTGAATGGGCGGAAGCTATTTTGCTGAAACACACGAGCACTCTTGCAAAGATAGGCCTTTATGATGCCATAGAAGTAACCTCAAAATACTTCTATCGGGAGCCCAATGTTCTGAAAGGCTTCCTTGAGTATTGGTCACCCACAACCAACTCCTTTCATCTTCCTTACGGCGAAATGAGCATATCTCTTTGGGACCTTCATCGTATAGCTGGTCTCACAATAACGGGGAAATTCTACGATGAATTCATTCCTACCAACAGAGAATTGGCCTTTGTGTCTTTTCCGGATCGCAAGCCCTCCATATCCGAGACTACCATAGAGCTATTCAAAGAGATGGGCAAATTCCCCAATTTTCACAAAATTCCCCCTCTTCAATGGCTAGCCCATTTTTCTAGGGGTCTAAGGTATTTATCAATCTTGATAATTGATCTTCCTCTTTGTATTCTTCAGCCATTTATGTATATTAACCTCTTCGTTTTTATTTCCTTTGAAGGTTTCGCGACTGTAATTCCAAAGAACTGACAAAGCTTCGGGATGCGGTAAGAGGAAAGCCTGAATATAGCTCTTTTGGAGAGCTTGCAGCGTTCGGCCTATTGGCTAAGTTTAGTCGTTTTGCCCACTCTCCCAAATGGGCGAGATGCTATTCGTCCAGTGTCTTTGTTGTGGCCTGCCTTAGCAGAAGGACATAAATACTCTCTTGCTCCTCCAGTACTATGTTCTATCTACCGGGCCCTTGGACAAATAGCTACTCATATAAAAGACCCAATTCTTGGAACTTCATCGGCGCACACTTCTTGGCATTATTTTACAGGATGGCTTGGAGTCTATTTCCCTTGGACTTTCGAGGCTTCAGAGCAAGCATATTCTCATCCCTCTCATCTTCCGCTCTGGTTCTTTCAACAAAGAGCAATGGCTAGGAGAGCATATGAATGGGTGGCAAATAAAATTCGAGACGATGATTAAATAAACTTCTTTCAATTCCGCCTCTATCGCTATCCCGTAGACACAGATATGGTGGACAACGAAACACTTACTGCAGCAGAGAGAGCTTTCTTCTTCTCTATTCGCTCGTGCAGTTTACCTTTGCGGGAAGGGACGACTGGGAGAGAACCTTACTACCCGAGTCGCTTTGCTCGTCAATTCGGTTACGATCAAACCGTTCCTCAAGACTGCGGGCTTGTTACAAGAAAAATGCGCTGCTACGGAACTGGTCCTCTCAATTGGGCCATGATATGGAAACAGTTGTTGAATGGCTGTGTTGGCTCCTCCTTCATAATTCCAAGCTGTGATCGCATAGTCCACACTTCATATAGCTGGATGCGATGGTGGGATCACCAATCGTACCTGGTTGATAAATGCTTGCCAGTAGATTCTTCTATCTTTCTTCATCCACCAAGGCTGAAGGGCAGACACTTAGAGAGCGGAATCGGGTATATTCCAGAGAAGAACCACGCGTCTCATCCAGGAGAAATTTGCAGGAAGATATCACTAGAAGAACCCATTCGTGAAATCAAGCCCATCAATACTTTAGATGGTTGGTTTGCCCACGGAGATCTAAGAGAATTTGAAAAATTTCGTCGGGACTCTTCAAATCAAGGTGTGGATGATGCTGCAGGTACATCTTCTCCAATTCCTGCAGAGACCGTGGCGGCTCAAGAGGGACCAGCTATTGGTACTTCAATATCTTCTCCGCAACCCATTGGTCCTAGTCCATCTTCTCCGATGACTAGATCAAGAACACGTTTGCAATCATCGTCTCCTATCCCTTCGGAAAAGATCGGCCAAGCATCTGCTTCCCCTTCAGTTCAAGAGCCCATACTGGAGAGTAGCCAGCCTGTTTCTTACAAAGGGAAGCAGGTTGTTGTTGAAGAGGTTGATGAAGAAATTTTAGACGATGAAAGTTCAACTTCTTCATCGGATACAACTGAATCCTTGCCATACGAAGACAGCAAGGGTAGCGATAGTGGTGAAGATAAAGATGACGACTTCGAAGAAGGTGAAGTCGACATTGGCGAAGGAGAGGGAGTAGCTGCCAAAGAAGTTGAAATGGAGTCTTCCCCTGTTGTTATTAAGACTCCTTCCAAAGATTAATGTTCCTGTTAAATCTCCTGTAGCGCAGGAAGATGAAAAAGAGCCCTTAGATTATGGGGAATATTGGTATTCACCAGTAAAGAAATTTCAATTTTCATGCATATATATATTATTTTATATTTTAACAACTATTTATTTAAAATTATTTTATCTCCCTTTTTAGGTGCCCAAGTTGCGAAACAAAGTGTCATCTCTCCAAGAGCCCCTCTTGTAATATCTTCACCGAGAGCATCAGCTCAGTTGGTAGTACCAAGAGTAGTTGCTCGTGAAATTATATTTTCTACTGAAACTCATGATTTGCCAACTCCTATACTAGGGATTCTAGTACTGAAGCCGAGCACCCTCTTTTGCTGATATGGTGGGACTGGTCCTTCCATAGCTCGAGAGCTTCTCCTTCTCTTAGCCGTATCCCAATGACAGGTATATATATATATATGCGCTGATTTTCCTTTCTTCAAGATTATTTAATAATATTTTGAATATCCTTCTCCTTCTGCTATAGGACCTCCTTCTTGTAGTGGTGCGGCTAGTTCCGATTCTGTGGCCACCGCTTTTGAATTATCATCTTTTGCGAAGATACCAGTTCATAAGATGCTTATGGTGAAGCATTCCTTATTAGCAATAATCCATATCTTCAAGAATATAGATCGGCTGGATTTGACGTTGCCATAGAGATTTTGGAGAGTTCTGCCAGGATGGCCAGAATTGACATATCTCCCTTACGGGATTCACTCTTCAAGTTTCGTGATTCTGTAATTTCTTTGGCTTCAGTGGAAAATATCACAATTGCGCCTGAAATTTTAGAATATAGAAAACTGCTGGCTCTTTCTCAAGAACAAGTCTCTTTAACAGCTTCTTCAATTTCCAAATTTGAACAAGAACGTATGATTCTTCAAGATCAATTAAAGATTCATGTTGATGAAAGCATAACTATCCAAGATCGCATTGCAGCTCTGAAGGAAGAAATCTCTCAGCTGGAGAGAAAGAATCATGAGCAAGCCTTAATCATTCAAGAGGTTGAAGAGAAGATGCGAGTGAATGCCAAATCTATTGATCTTGAAAAATTCTGCACAACTTCGAGAATAAAGAAATGGTTGTTTCTTTGGAGAACAAGCTTCATTGCGCGTTCTGATCAGTGAAACTTATTCTTGAAGAAAAATCTCGACATAATGCAAATTCGGTAAAGCAATTAAAAGAAGATTTACTCAAATATTCAAGCAATGGGGATCACAGAGAATCTTTGAATCATGTAATTTTAAACATGTGATATTTGCTTTTGTGTTTCTTGGATGTAATTTATTTTGCTTGACATCTATTTCATGAGATTATTTTGGGATGTTTATGATGGTATTTTCCACCTTGCATATTGATGATGTTTATACTAATATTATCGAATTATATTTATACTTAATATAATATTTTTATTACTAATTTTATCTAATTATATCTATATTTTATATAATATTTTCTATTTATATATTTTTACGATTTCTAAACATTTTATGTTTTGTTAGTATGGGATTCTCTAGGTGAGTATTTAGATTGGCGGTACTAAGTTTCAATTCAATTAGCCACACACAGTTTATGCTCATGAGTAGTGGAGCGTGCACACACACACAGTTTAAGCTCATGAGTAGTGGAGCATTTATGGGTCTTATGTGATGGCCACTGTAACTCTCTAGAGTTCACTTTTGGGCTTCTCACTGCCTTGAGCTCACGGTCGCGGTCCATCAGAGGGGCCCATTGACGCTACCTGGACGGTGAACCGTTGGATTTACGCGCAGGGTTGGCCACGGTAACTCTCTGGAGTTCGCAGGGCTCGCAAGGCTACCTTTGGGCACCGGATCTAGGGTCGCCACCATCAATGAGTAGGTTTAAGCCCTTCCTCACGAGTTACTACGAAATCAAACCCTGAGACCTGGAGGGTCTTACGCACGGTTGGCATAAAGCTCGCATGCGGCCCCCGTTTTCTTCGTGCGCAAGGTCGAGCCCATTCACAGGAGGGCATTTTCATCCGTTCCCCGTGGCCGCCGAAGCTATACACGGCATGGGAATTACGGTGACTAGCCTTCGCGGATTTATGGCCTTTTAGGCTTTGAATCCTTGAATTACACAATACCTACGCATGGGTGCGCACGATGGTCTTCGCGGGCTTTTAGGCCACCGACTCCTCGCCGCTGCCCGAATGGCGATCTTCATGGGTCTTACGTATAGTTGGCCGGCTCTTTTAGAGCTTGATCCTTTGAGAGCATTTTTTTTTTTTTCTGAGCTTGATCTTTTTTATTTTGCTCGATTTGGCTCTTTTAGGATTTTGGCTTGGCTATACTGCCTCTTTGATTGATATTGATATATCCTTACTTTTGATAATATCTTCAAAAAGATCCATGCCTTGTAAGGCGATAATATATATATGATCATCATCATTTGCAAATATAGCAGATATTTATCTTCAAGAAGATCCATGCCTTGTAAGGCAATAATATTCTTAGCTTAGATAATATCTTCAGGAGAAATCTCAAGAATTTGTGCCTTGTAAGGCGATATAACTTTTGCCAATAACCTCAGAAGAATCTTCAAGAATTTGTGCCTTGTAAGGCGATATGACTTTTGCCAATATCTTCTATATATATATATATATATATATATATATATATATATATATTTTCAAATTTGCTGCTTTGATAATTGATATGCTTGTGAATCTCTTCTTTACAGCTTCTTTTGTTGGCATATAGACATGAATATAGACATGATCTTATTCATTTTTTGCCCCCTTTTGATACAGAATCATTATGCTGATAATATTCTGAGTCAAAATCCACATCTCTATCTTTAGGGATAGTATTTTTTGATGAAACGGGCGTTGACAAGTACACTGATACCCTGTCCTTCTTGATTTATGATTCTATATGCCCCATTGGAGTATACTTCTTTCACCACATATGGGCCGTCCCATTTAGGCTCAAACTTGCCCCCTGTCCGGCGAGTGACCACTATAGGTCTTTTCAACATTAACACCATATCCCCTTTTTTGAAAGAACGGTATTTAACCTGTTTATCAAATGCAGCCGATATTCTTGCCTGATATGATTGTAATCGTTGCTGTGCTGCGAGACGTTTCTCGTCGAATAAGTCTAATTCTTTCAGCCTTATTTTTGCATTTTCATCATCTGTTATAGACTGATGTACTGCCACTCTGAGTGATGCCACCTGCATTTCAATTGGGATAACTGCCTCCATGCCATAGACTAATGAATACGGTGTTGCCCCTGTTGCTGTACGTTGAGTGGTTCTGTAGGCCCATAATGCTTCCTGTAATTTTTCATCCCAATCGCGCTTATTACCTGTCACTGTTTTCTTCATTATCTTGACAATTGTTTTGTTAAACGCCTCTGCTAATCCATTGACCGGCGGATAGTAGGGTGTTGAAAAAGAATGCTGAATACCAAACTTCTGACATAACTTTTCCATGCCTCTATTTTTAAAAGGAGTGTCATTATCAGTGACGATCTTCTTTGGAATACCATGACGATATATTATAGCATGCCGGATAAAATTGACCACGTCTTTCTCTTTAACACTTCGCAAGGCAACTGCTTCGGTCCATTTGGAGAAATAGTCTGTTGCCGCCAGAATATATTGTTTTCCTTTAGATGAAGGGGGATTTATGGGACCAATTACATCGAGTCCCCAGGCTGAAAAAGGCCAAGAAGCAACAGACTGATGTAATTCTTCTGGAGGAACATGTATTACATTTCCGTGTATTTGACATTCATGACACCGCTTTGCATATTCTATCACATCTTTAAACATAGTAGGCCAATAATAACCCATTCGATGCACTCTATGGCATAAATTCCAAAATTTGACTTGATGTGCTCCGCATTCACCTCGAATGTGCCTCCCGATATTTGGTTTGCTTCTTGCTTGTCTAAGCACCTCAACAACATTCCATTATAAGACTTTCTATACAATACTTCGCTGCACATGATAAATTTACTGATCATTGTTTAACTGTTGTTGTTTTTGTGCATTATCTTCGGCAAGATATTGTATTTGAGATAATCAATAAAAGGCTGACGCCAATCATCTATCGTCACTTCCAGGCAGGATATAGGCATCATTTCAACAGTTTCTTCAATAACTTCTGCAGATGGCAGGAATCTTCTTTCTTCTACAGTTACCTGAAGAGGACTCCAGTTTGTGCAGGATAAAGCCGCTGCTAAACTGGCTAAAGCATCTGCTTTTGCATTTTCTGACCGCGGTATGTGTTTAATCTCCACATAATAAAATTGTTCAAGCAACTGTTGTGCCTTTCGATAATAAGGTAGGAGCTCTTCATTCCTTACTTCAAACTCTGTTGTCAATTGATTTACAATTAGTTTAGAATCTCCGAAGATATGCAATGATTTTATTTCCATTTGCTGGGCTATTTCCATTCCGATGATAAGAGCTCTATATTCAGCTTCATTATTTGTGCATGCGGTACCCAACGTGAAAGAATATGGTAACAAATCATCCTGAGGGGTAATGAATATCACTCCTACCCCCGCTCCCGATACTCGAGCAGCACCATCAAAATACATCTGCCAAAGATTTTGAGATTCAGCCAACATAACCCGTTCATCTGGGAATTCATCATTGATTTCTTCATTTTCTGCTATAGGATGTGCTGCGAGAAAATCTGCCATAGCTTGTCCTTTTACTGCTTTTGCAGGCTTATATGAAATAGTATATTCAGATAACAACAGCATCCACTTGGCTAGTCTCCCTGATAGCATTGGCCTGGTCATCAAGAATTTTATCGGATCTGCTCTCGAGATCGAGTTATATCATGGGATAGACAATAATGCCTTAACTTTGCACGAATACCAATGCCAAACATTCTTTTTCAATCGGAGAATACTTGGATTCTCGCCCCCATCGTGTTCGGCTCGATAACAAAGAGCGCCTCTTTTCCTGCCGTTTACACAGTACTAACAAAGCACCCAAAGAATTTGCGTGCGAGATGTATATAAAATAAGTGGCTTACCTTTTCTTGAGTCATAACACCTGCAAATGCATTTTTAATAATTCTTTAATTGAATCAAAGGCATTCTCCGCAAGCATGATCCCATACAAATTCTCAGATCTTTCTTCATTAACCGGAAAATGGTGACACCTTCCTCGCGAGGTTTGAAATAAAACGGCGAATGTATGCCAATTTTCCTTGTAAGCTTTTTAATTCCTTCAGCGTTGTTGGTGGTGGCATATTTTGAATAGCTTTAACTTTTTCTGGATCAATTTCAATTCCTCTATGTCGTACCACAAAGCCGAGGAATTTGCCTAAGACACTCCAAATGCACATTTAGCCGGATTCATCTTTAATTGCTTCTTTCTGAGTCGTCGGAAGACCGATGCCAGATGTTCGCGGTGCTCTTGATGATCTCCGGATCTGACTACCAAGTCATCAACATAGCATTCGACATGTTTATGCATCATATCTTGAAAGATATTTTTCATTGCCCTTTGATATGTTGCCCCCGCATTTTTGAGACCGAAAGGCATAACTTTATAACAGTAAATTCCAAGTGGCGTTCTGAAAGCCGTTGCTTCTTCATCTTCAGGCGCCATCCTGATTTGATTATAGCCTGCATATCCATCCATAAAGGACATGATAGCATACTGAGTAGTGCTGTCAATCAGTATTCTGTTATCGGAGAGGAAATCGTCTTTTGGACATGCCTCATTCAGATCTCTGAAGTCAATACATACTCTGATTTGTCCGTTCTTCTTTTTTACCGGGACAATATTTGATATCCATTTGGGATATTTAACTTCTCTGATGAACCCAACCTTTATTAGTTTATTTACTTCTTTTTCGATTAACGGGATTA
The DNA here is from genome assembly GCA_030180095.1 of Magnolia changhungtana. Taxonomy (NCBI): domain Eukaryota; kingdom Viridiplantae; phylum Streptophyta; class Magnoliopsida; order Magnoliales; family Magnoliaceae; genus Magnolia; species Magnolia changhungtana. The sequence goes on along the minus strand of JASAUF010000161.1, from coordinate 3,084,018 downwards.
GGTCTGGGTGAAATCGCCTTTGTGCTTGCTTTACTGGTTTCTTTTCTTTAGAAATATTTAGTCGATGCATTGCTACAGAAGGTTCCAATCCCGGCATTTCTTCATATGTCCAAGCGAAGACATCTTTATTTTCTTTGAGAAGTTGACCATATTTCTCAAATTCTTGATCTGAAAGGCTAATGCTGATGAATGTGTTCCTTGGCTCTTCTGTTGTTCCCAAATTAATTTCTCGCAGGCCATCTATCGTCGGTTGCCCCCCGTCTTCTATTTGCTTTGGAGCGATTTCAGGATATTCAACTATCTTAGTATCTTCTTGCACAGTTGAAGTCACATTAACTGATATCATGTTTACTGTTGATTCTACTCCCAATCCTTGGAATTTTCTTCGCTTTTCTTGATTAACCCCGAGTGGGATTTGAATTCCTTTCCCATTATTCAAGCCGGTGGGTTCATCACAATCAAAACCCATCTTTCTCATGATCTTCTTGCTTATTGCACTGTATTTTCTTAAATTCTGCGGTGCTAATTCTCCCTGATATATATTACTTGCATTTTCACTCTTCTCTTCTGATGCAGCATGGAATTCTATCGGTTCAGGATATTTGGCACTGGCTTTGACTTGAAATGTTCTCGGAGCGGCTGCAAATGGCTTACATCTTTCAATATTGGGTAATGGCACCGTGTAATTGGACTGTAAGACTTTCAGCTGTTCTGTCGACAATAATGTTAACGGCGGTTGTCCTGGTTGTCTCAGGCGCTTTGGTACAAAATAAAACTTCTTTCTTGCTTCTTTAGTTCCATAAGATTCTGCCTTTTCTCCTCTGTCTTTACTCATTCGGACATTTTTTAAAGCTCTTTTTCCATCATCATTTCCCACTTCTTCGGAGAAACATTTATAATAACTGGCGTCCGCAAAGAAAGACTCAGCTTCTGTGTAGGGTTTTGCATCGGCCATCACTTTATACTGTATTCCATCCTTGCAGTATTTGAAGAACTGGTGTAGAGTAGAAGGTATAATATTGTACTGATGTATCCATGGCCTTCCCAAGAGAAGGTTATACGTTGTCACAGCATTTATAACGTGACATACAACAGTAGTAACTAATTCTCCCACCTCAAATGTCACCGTAATTTTACCGAGCGCGCGTTGTCCATCTTGATTAAATCCTTGTATCATCATTCCGCTGGGGCGTAAGTCTGAACGGCAAAAACCCAATTTAGTAATCATGGAGAGTGGCAGAAGATTCACTGCAGACCCATTGTCTATCATAATCCGTTTTATCTTCTTTTCGCAAATGTATCCTTCTATCATCAATGGCCTGTTATGTTCCTTTTCGCCAATTAAATCATCTTCAGAGAAAGATATTACTGGTAGACAATTCATCTTTTCATTGTCTCTTTCATGCTTCATTTCTGCCAGTAAAGTTTCTCTGACATCATGATTAGACAGTGCTTGAATCAAACTCTGCCGAAATTCTTCTGACAATTTGAGTGCATCATAAATACTTAATCGTGCTGGTATACCCTTCAAGTGGCTGACCACATCATAAGCCACTTTTGTCACAGCATCTCATTTCTATTCTTGTCTTCAGTACTCTGTCTTTCAATCACTTCTTTCCTTATGATTCCTATTTTTTTCTTTACTGGACTTGTTACTTGCTTGCCTGATCGCAACGTAATCATTGTTGCATTTCTTGTTGACCTTCCTTTTTTCATCCCCCGCGTGCTTTCTTGTATTGACAATACATTTACTGTTGCCTTTGCATTCTTTTCTTTGCTTCCGCTGGTTATTATGTCACCTCTATTTATCATTCGTTGTATGATACATTTTAACGTATAACAATTTTCCGTCGGTGCCCTACTAGGGCGATGATAATGACAAAAGTTTCTTTCTCGAGTCCTTGTTACATCTTCAGACGTTTCGGTTCTGGTAATTCCAAGGTACCGCCTTTAACAATTGTTGCATCATAGGTACCACATCTTCTTTATCGAACTCGAATCCTTCATGAGAATCGAGCATTCTCGAGCTTTTTCCACCGAATCGTCTCTTGTTTGATTCCAAATTCTTTTCCTTCCGGCCTTTTATCTCTTGAACCCCTCACATCTTAATTCTTTTTATCCCTGGTCAATGGTATTGACGGTTGTCCTGCCAGGCATTCTTCGACATACGCTTTCATGATGAAATGCCAAGGCATCTTGCGAGTCATTAGCTCCAATGCATGGGCTTTGGTAGCCAAATCGCGAAAAGTTCCAATATCAGCGCTAGTGAGTCTGAACACAATTCCTGTCTCCATAGAGTTCAGACACATTTTGACTTGTTCCTTTTCTTCTGGCAACTGCCTGCACGATGCCCCCAGTGTCTTCCATCTGTCTATGAATTTTTCAACGGGTTCTCCTTCTCGCTGTCGTACTGAGGCTAGTTCTGTGATGCTAACGTCACGTTCTGACGAGAAGAAGTTCGACATGAAAGCATCTTGCATTTCTTCCCATGTTCGTATGGACCCTGGTGCCAAATTTGAATACCACCTGAAAGCTTTGCTTGTCAACGATGACCCAAATAAGCGTAAGCAATATTGAGGTATCGTGGAAAAATTCCCCATGCTAGTGATGAAATGCATCAGGTGTTCTTCCGGCGATCCTTCCCCATTGAACTTTTGGAAATCTGGGTGTTTGAAATTGGCTGGAAATGGAACATCCTCTACCTCTCTCGGGTAGGGTGTCCGGTATCTGAAACGACCAGTATTCGCGCGCTCTCTCTCTATTCTAACTGTTTCTTCGACGAATTGTCTTACGTCATCTTGTGTTATAGCTCTTGTCGCTGGAACTGAACCTCGTGATCCTGTCCCCTGCGGACGGGAACCTTTAGGCTGGTTCTCTTGTCCATTTGTCGCTCCCATCATGGGTGGAGCTACTATTTGGGCTACATTATGTGCCAGGGTTGTCAAAGCTTCTCTGAGATTCCGGCATTCATCCATTAGCGCTCTTTGTGCCTCTGCCATTTGATCAACACGTTCTTCAGTAGTTGGTCTATTTCCTTGACCCGTTTCTGCCATATATACTGCGGCTCCTTGACTGTTTGTCGAAACTGTTTTTGGAGTAGATCGAGAGTACGTTGACGTAACAGGACTTATAAAGAGGGGAGAAATTGGAGTCTCATTTGACTCCTGTGTACTTTCTGTGCTTTTAACTGATTGAGGTGATACAGTTATAGGCGAGCTTGTTTGCGGTGATACTTGCATCGGTGATCCTATCATCAGCGCTTTACCTTTTTGTGCTTGTGTCCATTTGGTCTTTGGAGCGACCAAAGCTGAAAAATCGTGCGACGAGAACTGCGAAGCAACTTGTTCAGGATAAATCGCCGGGGGAGCGAGTTCGGGTTTTCTTCTTGCTATGCTCCGTGTAATTGGTCCCTCAGCTCTTGGTGCAAACAATTTTGCCTTGCGACTCTTTAAGGCCTTTGCTTTGGTCCTTTTAGATAAAACCAGAGTCCAGTTTTCATCATTTTCTTGTAGTTGAGGTGAAACGGAAATGACTCCCGCCGTCACTTGAATCACATTGTACCCGCTTGAAGTGCTTGCTTTTGTATGCTCAGGAATTTCGCTTGGCGCATACTCAATTACAAACCCAGTAGCGATGAATCGGAAGTTCACCTTTCTCACAGTGTTAGCCATTAGCAGTGTTGTTGATTGAATTTGAGTACCTTCAATAACAAAACATATCTGAAATTAGTACGTGAAAGACTAAGTAAACTACCTTGGAGATGAAGGGGAGGATGTTCCCACTGAGAGTCGCCATTTTGGCGTCTAATAGACGCCAAAAATAGTGACAAGAGTCTTGCAACTTTTCCCAATGTTAGTGTTAAATAAGATAATGTCCCCAGCAGAGTCGCCATTTTGTTTCGACAAGGAAACAAATGTATTTGATTTGGGAGAGTCATCTTATTTAAACATAACAATGAAATAATTACAAAGACAATCATCACACTTTATTAATTCTGAATTCATTTACATCCTCTGGTATCCCTTGATTCTAAGATAGCTTACAAAGAACTTATTACAAATGTCAATTATTATAGTTAAATATGATTTTGGCAGCATAATGGCAATGATGTCAATCATCTCCTATGACTTAGGAAGAAATAGACAAGTTGTTCAACAGTCTTCAAGAGAACGGAAATTCCAGCAGCATTTCATTGCTATTTTGATCATCTCCTGAAACTTAGGAGGAATACGTCTCTTCATCAATGATCCTTCCTTTCTCTTGATCAAGAAGAACTTGAAGCTTTGAGGACTCCAATCATTCCAACAGCATTTCAGCCCATTGCTGTCAAAACTGCCAAGAAATAGGTTTGCGCGGGTCCGCGCAAACGATATGCTTTGCGCGGGTCCGCGCAAACTATAAAATCCTTCAGTTGCTTTGCGCCGACCGGTGCAATCTTCCAGGAGTCCAATACTCCTTTGCGCGGGATCGCGCAAAGTGCAGGAGTCCAATACTCCGCACCTTCTGTCTTCTCTTTCGTCCTTGCTTCACTTCTGAAATCTTCGAACCCCTTTTTAGAGAAGGAATGGGGTATTTATAGACGTTTTCACCAGTGGAAATCTCAGATCTGGTCGATGTGGGACAAAAATATCATCGATCTATTTTATCACCTGATTTTAGACTTTGCGCGGACACGCGCAAACAATGTTCTTTGCGCGTTCTCGCGCAAACCCTCAATCTCGCGCAAACCTTCCTCTGTCCAATCCGCGCAAACTCTTCACTTTGCGCGGTCTTGTGTAACTATTTCACTTTGCGCGACCCCGCGCAAAGTGGTTTCGAAGCTGTTTTTTCTTTCATCTTCGAAGTGATTTCTTGATCTTTTCTTCTTCACTTCTTTGCTTATTTTATGCCTCAACAATCTTCTTGGTCTACCTTAGCCCGGGTGTAGTGAGCGTGCATCACTTGCATAAAAACCGTACGTAGGTAGTTTTTTCCATATCAAGTTGATCGTGTCCCTCTTTGTGAGTCCACGAGGATGAGCATGATATAAACTGCAAAATGCCAATTAGCATCATATTCCAATTAATTCTTGCAGACGCTTATGTTTCTAATTAACATGTATTATTTATTTTAATTAAAATATAAATTTCTTGAAAAACTGCTAAATTTGTAAGCCTGCCATATTTGGAAACTTGTCATACTCAGAAGTGCTACATTTGTAAAGCTGTCATATTTGAAAATTGGTCGTGTTGAAAACTTACTATATTTGAAAACCTACTATATTTAGAGCCTAGCATTTTTAAAAACCAATTTATTATTTGTAACTATCAACTTTGAAAACTTGTAAGAATTTTCCTCACTAAGTGCATTTAAGCTCATCCTTTTTGGAAATAAAATTTTACGGTTGGAAATGAAGGAGAGTGCATTTAAGGGAGAAGGACTTTGGATTTCTTTCCATTCATAAATTATTATGAATGAATTATAGTTAAAGTGTGAATAAATTTTAGATAACGGAGATTGAATATTTTACTATTTCTATTTAGAAAGTATATAGGTTGTGGAATGATATTGTATGGTTTAATGTATTCGATTGTGATTTATAGTTCATGTTTGTATTATATATCTTAGTTCTCTCTTAGGATGTGGGATTGGAGTCTGGCTAACCTAGGTGCCAAATTTCAGAACATGATACAACTTCTACCGGAACTTCCTTTACCTAGGGGGATAGGCAATTCACCTCTAGGAGGATTACACGTAACTTACACGAACGCCAGTATGTTCCAAATGGCTAGTAAAAAAATGTTGCACTCATGGTAATTTGTGACCGAGAGGATTATACCTAACTTATATGAGTCCTGTATTACTTTTCCACCATTTAAATATGGTGGTGTTGATACCTACCACATCATTACAATGCAATATAGACCTTCTAACTCTCTAATCTGATTATGGACGGAGCATTGTTGTATATGTGGCATTGAGAAAATTGTATCAACCATCTAATGTTTATTATTATTATTATTTATTTTAATTTTTTCATTTTTTGGACCACTAACTACTTAACATTCTTCCATTCATTTGATGGCGCCCATTGATTGGATGGTTAAGATTTCTTTTATTAGCATAATTTTAAAGATATGCTCTATTCTCATGCGATGGAAAATTTAGATGGTATGGATAACTGCCCATCATTGTCGCTTGTGAGATGCGAATAATGATTAACTGATATTAAAGTAACAAATAAGTTTATCCGTAGGTTTATACCATGCTATTTGAGGATAGGATGGGGATTGCGTGTGCCAGAAAGGACATGAAGTTACTATAGTTGGAAGTTAGGTAGAGCGCACAGAGATGCATGTGACAAAGCCACTCCATCCGTCAGCTTTGTAAGACCGCAGTAGGACAAGAATTTTAAAAATGGGAAGATGTAGAGCTCATGTGGGTCACACCATATGAAATGTTGGCAATATATAGAAGCTTGATTTTTAGATTCCCGTCTTATTGTGGTCTCGCAAAACTGATGCATGGAATGGATTTATCACGGGAATCTCTATGGGCCCACACATCTCCCCACTACAAGAACTTCCTGGCAATCTACCTCCGGGAGGATTATACTTAGTTAAACGAAAGCCAATCTATATAGTTCTAAATGGGTAGTAAAAAAGTTTGCAATCGTGGGATGTCTCTGGCCATTAAATGGTGATAATTGAAGTGAAGCAATGGTAACTTTTTGATTCTCAATGAGTATAATTGAATATTTAATATTGGCCAAAATGTAAGATAGAAACATTCATATTGTATGTGACCATCCATTTACTGCTCGATTATGATTCATCGAGTCTAACTTGTGTTTGGCTCAACCGCTGCCCGACTTGGCCCAGATGACTGAAGGTCCACTGAAGGGTTTGACATTGACATGGGGCCCAATGTGATCTCTTCGAGTGCTCTAAAAAAATTCATCGTTTTGACAGTTTGGATGTGTGTACCAAGGCAAATCTCATTATTCCAAAACTCATCCTTGTCGCGTCCTAATCCTTCTCTTCGTTAACTTCTCATCTTTTAAACTATTCCCCTTGTTAGTTATACGGCAGTAAATTTCATTTATATATTTATTTGTAATCAAAACAAAAAATAGTAGAATTGAAATTCTCAAGTAGGTGTAGTCATGATGTAGGAAAGATTGGATTGGGCTCCTATGAATCCCTCCTTGATGGAGAAATTATCAAAGGCCATGCTAAAATATCAACTAATTATTGCCTTAGATCATAGCCCAATCTTACTATCCACGATCTAACAAAAACCCAATTTTAAGAAGTCATTCAAGTTTGAGGCAATATAGATGGACGGCCTTTCTTATGAATAGATTAGGGTGACTTGGCTAAGTAGTGGGGATGGTACTCTGCTCACCCCCTGTCTTGGGCTACCAAGTGTTGGTCTATAACTAATGCTATGGCAGAGTGGAATGGAAGGGTGTTCCCAAACATTCATTAAAAAGTGGCACAATTGAAAAGGAGAGTTAATTGGATCCAAGAGGCAGAAAGTGAATAACCCTTTGAACAGGTCTTTACAGGGCCCTTCTCATCTAGTTTCATTCGGCCTTAAAGCCCATTTCTCTTTATTAAGGTTAAGTGATCTCATCATAATATTTTTTAAGATTACTACTATGGCCAAACTTAGGAAAAATAGTGTAGTCAGTTGAATCACCTACTTACAATGTGAAATCAAGGAGGGCATCATACAACACGTTAAAATCTTTTTAATTTGGAAAGAAGCATGGAGAGCCTTGCTCCTCAATGCACCCTGGTCGAGTACATCACAATCAGATGGTTACTGTTATAGTTTATGCTCATTATGCTCATCTCTCTCTCTCTCTCTCTCTCTCTCTCTCTCTCTCTCTCTCTCTCTCTCTCTCTCTCTCTCTCTCTCTCTCTCTCTCTCTCTCTCTCTCTCTCTCTCTCTCTCTGAAAAGAAAATTTGTGATGTCTTAAGGCAAATTGGCCCCTTAAAGATGCCAGGCTCAGATGGACTCCAAGTCATCTACCTCCTGAAAGACTAGGATGTTCTTCGAAATGATGTGACTGATATTATTGGTTTTCGAGTTCTTGAGAGAGAATCCCTTCCTAGTGAAACTAACCATACTTTTTATTGCAATGATCCCTAAGAAGCCTAATCCTTTGCCGGCGGACCACTTTAAGCCTATTGTCCTGTCACGCCCTAAAACCTGACATCTAAGTATGAAGTTCCATATTACAAATTCAGGGGTGTGACTAATAATGAACAAGTATGCCAACGCCAACTCTATGCCTGGTTTTCACTGCTTGAGTACGATGGTTTTTCTGCGAAAACCCAAGTCACATGAAAGGAAGAATTACGCATGGGTGAATGTCCTGCAGTCACATTATTATTTGTCCAAATCAAAAGAACACTTAACCAGTAGCATTAAAAGTTAAGCAGAGATAACTAAACCCCTGAACTATATACTAGTATCTAAAATAGATCAATCCAAAAGTAATGTCTACCTGGATGGAGGCTACGCAAACCACATTATCCAAAATGTATGAGATATATAAACATAAAAGGGAAAAGCTGGGAATCTATCGGTTCAAGCTCCTAGATCTCACCATGCTAGCTCTTTACACTCTAATCAACTAACTCCTCACTAAGCTCCATGAGAGCGCTCACATGTGCACAAGTATCCCGTGCTACACCTGAAACATCTACACTTGCCAAAGGGAAGGCGACAGTTGCCAACATAGTAAATATATACCTCCATGATTTTACCCATGATATATTAGTTGAATAAAATATTAAAATGGAAGGAATCCTACACACATAATTCATATAAGTCATCAAGTGTAATTGCAAGTAAGAACCTACCTACATTCATACTAATCATAATAATTTATCTTGTTTAGATGCATGGATGCATGAAATGCACTTAGACCTATGGAATAGCGTGTCCAACTGATTAAAAAAAAGGAAAACCCATAGCGATCCAGTCACCTGGTAAAATGCTTTAAGGTACAGACCATAGTGACTAGTTTCCTGGTAAAGTCCAGGAAAAAGGATGGCCCAAAGTCACAAGAGACAGTCATCAATATAACCAGGAATCTCACAAGAGATAGTCATCGATGGTACCCATAGTAACATGTAACACAGACGAGGACCTCGAATCACCAGACGCAATCATCAACATCGGAATCTCACAAGTGATAGTCATTGGCACCAGAATCTCATGTGACATAGTCGGGGAATTAGGATCACAAATGTCACGCCCCAAAATTCGGATACAGAGTATGCACCCTTAGACCTGATGTACGGTACATGACTCGTATGCCAAGTGTAGTAAAACCATGTATTTGTACTATTTTCCAAATACACAAAATTATATGTATTTTAAGTTCTCATCCACATCCATCATCCACACATAACAACCATCATTTAAAATCAACATTCACAAACACTCAACTGCATACATTTTGATAATTATAAATAATACTAATTATTCTACTAAGTCCATCCATTTGGGATCTCACAAGTACATATTCAAAAATTTCAATACACTAAATATAAAATACTTTAAACCATATTCAACTTAAACATGTTATACAATAATAAACTCCTAACAAAAAAAAAAAGAAAAAAAAAAAAGGAAGAAGAAGAAGAAGAAGAAGAAGAGAAAGTAGCATGAATTCCATCTAAACATGTTAATGATTAAAGCATGTTCAGCTCTTCCTCAAGACAGGGCCACTACCCTTGTGGATCGTTCATTGGTTCATCCTTCTTCCTTGAAACTTGAGCAACTATTTCATCGTCTACTAAATCTATACAATTTTTCCATCAATATAACGTAAGCTAGTCAGGCCCAATGAGCGAACTCATCATGGTTCATGTACATCATAATTAAAATAAGAATGCATGAATGTTATGAGATGCATGGATGCGTAAATGCATCAAGTGGGTTGATCAGTTCACTTGCTTGTGTTGGATTTCATAAACCTGAATCTCCCCTTTTGAACCAAGCATTCACCATCTTAATAGGCTTACACATATTGTGGACATCTAGAGAAAGTGTCCCAAGTCACCTGATATTGTAAATACCTACAGGTCATCCAGGAAAAGCCTCCAAGTATTCAACGTAGGTATGCGATGCATGACATGCATGCATGAGAATGACTTACACTTCATATTAACAATTATCACATATATAACAGTATATGTCATTTTAATTCTAAGCAAATTCAATAAAGCACTCAATACAAAGAATCACAATCAGTAAAACAATCAATCAATCAACTATTTTAATCATAAAACAGAGGAAACATGTTGGGATCACTCACTTAGAATCTGGTGGTGTGGATAACGAGATGTTATCCCTAGAACAATCAAATTGCAATCACCTAAATAATTAAAGTTCAAATTATAGTTCTACTGGTGTACATCAACGCAATCAACACACATATGGTTAATCAATGTTCCTAAATCTAAAAGTCATATAAGAATCAAATTATGATCCTAATTTTGTTCTCCACAAAATTTTAGAATAATTTCTTTTCAATGTGGGGCTGACTTAATTACTATGGTATTCTAATCATCGCAACATTCTAAGAAAAATAAATATTATTACTAATTTACATCACGTAAATGAGACATCAAAGTTCTACACGAACATAATATTCCAGCATATTTTTGATTGATAGATTGACACTTCCTTCGATTTGTTGATGTTTGATTGAAATCTACTTTGACCGATCGAAATAAATATGAATTTTTAACAAAATTCACTAGACATTATTTGTTCCTTTTGATTTGTCAAAAGTGGTTCTTCGATCAGTCAAAAGTACCCTTCAATCGGTTGAATTGCACTATTGACCGATTGAACACATTATGATTTTTGGAATTTAGTTATTGGACCATTTAGTCATCTCTCTCTCTCTTCTCTCTCTCTCTCTCTCTCTCTCTCTCTCTCTCTCTCTTAGTGTAGAAAATAGATGAAAATTGTTAAGGGATGGGGGATGTATAGAGAAATGACTAAAGATGTGGTTATATTGGGTTCAATTCAATTTCATAGTTAGCTTTAGTTTTAATCATAGTTCTAAAGTATTTTAAAGAATGCACAAATATAAGTCCCCGAGGATTTGATCTCGGTCTCACTGAGTTAAAACTACATCACAGCCATGCACTTGGGGTCTGTTAACCCTTAGGTTTGATCAGACGCTAGTGCAACATCAATAGTTGAGTTTGGTTTTTCGAGTTTTTTGTTTAGTTGAATTCAGAAGCAATAAGGAGGCATATGATTTTTAAATTCTTCGGTGATCATTATTTTCATTTGGAATTACTTTAACTTTTCCAATGTGATAGTGACAGTTGTTGTTTGAATGCATTTGTCTCTAAAACTAAGGGTAAAGATTATGGGGCCTACTGTGATGTATGTGACTTATCCACGCCATCCATCCCTTTTGCCAGCTCATTTTAGATCATGAGCCAAAAATGAGGAAGATTTGAAGCTCAAGTGGACCACATCATAAAATATATTGGGAATTGAGCAGTTATTATTGAAAAATTTTTGGGGGCCTAAAAGTTTTTGATCAAACTGATATTTATGTTTTACGTTTTTTTATGTTTATGTGACCTTACAAATTGATTAGATGATAAATAAACATCAATGTGAGCCCAAGGAATGAAATAACTTTGTATAAAGGACATTGCATGGACCACTATTCCCTATGGTATGGTCCACTTGAGCTTTGGATCTACTTTATGTTTGGGCCCATGCCCTAAAATGTTCGAGTAAAATGGATGGATATCATGGATAAGTCAGATACATCATGGTGGGGCCACGAATTTAAGCCAACCCTTATTGGACCGATTTTTTAGGTGGAAGATTCCCATCTCTTTAAAAGTGTACGTTAGAAATAATAATGACCCATTTATTGGTATTCACGGAGGATTTGAAAAATCAAACACCCCTTAAAAGTACAGACAATTTGAACTTATAGTGTCAGTTTAATCGCATCAAGAAAGAGAATAAAATGACAGTCGAAAAGTTATAAATTAGGTTTGGGGAGAAGACCAATTACGTAACGAAGTCAAAAGATTGCATGCGTAAAAGTCACTCACACATACCTAATCTGGGGTTCTTGTGGCATTTAACAAATCGAAGTGGCATAGCGAGTTTCCCACAAGATCACAGAAAGCGTAAGGAGCTAACCACTTTGACGACCAAACAATAAATACTCTTAGGGGTGATTATGTAAGGAACACCACAGACCTAAACAAAGCCGAATCCCTATAAGGTCACGAAGCACATGGGCAATTACCTTTCAAATTCAATGACATTCTAAACAATTACCAATCATGACATGAAACGAGTGAAATTGGTTACCTATATTGTCAAAGAAAGCAAAAGGAAAATTGCAACAATTTCCTTAGCTATCATAATATGTGGGAGTTATCTTTTCATCAAGCGATCAGCTCAAGTTGATATTACGGCAATAACCTATCTACACCATGATAAAGTCCCAACGAGAATGGTGAGGTGTTTATTGCTTTGGCGTTTGGTTGTACTCAACTAGCTTCGTCAAAGAGGGGCATCGGTAGATATCCCAGTTCAACAAACCGTGTAGTCATTTTAAACAATAACTAATGACCAGGAAGGTTGAAACCCTTAGGAAATTGGTAACCCAAAAACCCAATTAGGAGCCCATTGATCTATAAGCCAACTCATCCAACCAATAACCTAAATTCACAATAAGACCCAAAGTTCCACAAAGTCGTTGCGCCACACAAGAAAATTTAGAGGGAAAACACCATATGAGCAGAAATATGCCTATTTTAACAATATGGGACCACAATGGATCATCAAAGGGATTGTCATATGTTATTGGGACCAAAATGTGCAAAATTACAAGCGCCCGACATCATTTTAAGTAGTTTAAACATACAAAGGATCACATGGGAACCTCAGGGTTTGCTCATCATAAATATGTAAAATTTGTGAATGGGAATGTTGTTGCCCGTATCTTTAAGGATATGAAAATATCACAAGATCTCTCCTGAGATCTCTTGAATAGTTATAAAGAGAGATCCTCTGAGCAAAAGACAATAATGTTGTCACCTAGGGGTAGAATAGACAATTTCCCCTCCAGGAGCTGAGATTTTCAATTTTATCACTTATCAATGCAATCCCATGAAGCCACATGTCTTCCAACCAATCAGATTAGACCACATGGCATGTTTGCCTCCTAAGTTGCAATTATTTGTAGTAAAACTGGGCCAACGTCTATTAATAGAGGCCTCGCCCGTCTTAACAGTATATACTTGAATGCTTTGGGAGAGTGGTAGTATAGGGAATAGAGTGAGATTACATAAGAATGAGAGAGAGGGAAAGTGGTTGTTTATTTAAGTCATTCATCCCAACCATCCACTCTAGCCAAGCCTTCAAACCTAGTCTCTGCGATTAGGGTTTTAGATGCATAATCGTATCCTCATAAGAGGAGTTTCGTAGCACTTTCCTCCTCCTCACACATCTCTACATGCATGGGTGATGATCTAACCATCCATTTTTATTTTTTCTCTTTATATTATACATCTCCTTATCATACCTCTTGATTATCATATCCAAGTGAATGTTGAGTGTATGTTCTATGCCTTGCTGAATTTTTGAATCCTGGCGTATAAAAATGTCACTTGATTTTCATTTATTGTTAGCATACTAGCTCTTCTTTTTCCTTTTTATTTTTGACTAATATCTCTTCAAAATTCTACCTTAATTTGAGACAATACGAGCTCCTTAGTGGTGAGTAGGGTGAGTAATGGTTTATTAGTCAGTTTTTTATGTCATCTATAACCGGCTAGTTAGTTTAATAATGCTATCCAGAACTATATAAAAATTCTAAATTTTATGAAATAGAGACTGTATGTAAGTGTGAATGGAGAAGGTGCTTAAGCCCTTCTTCATAAACAAGGTCTCATAGACCATATATAGAAGTCATCTTAGTTGGGGATGTCCCAACCCAAAAAGATTCTACATGTCTAGCTAAAGACACCCAACTTGTATCCAAGTTACTAACCATAACCGGGTCACGGGTTCGAGTACCCACGGTGATGAAATCCCACGGTGTGCATGTGTGGGGTGTGTGTGCATGTGGCGTGAGTGTGTGGGGGTGTCTGTGCGTGTGTAAAAAAAAAAAAAAAAAAAGTGTTACTAACCATAACCAATATAAAATTATAACATGTTATAGAAGAATCTAAACATAGTTTTCTGGTATAGCTATCCAACTGACAATGTATAGTTTTCTGGTATAGCTATTGCCATTTGGACAGGCCCGTGTTTGTGTGAGTAGACCCAGATGTGCGTCGGAGCTATCCGTGAGTTGGTTGAGTCTCCAAGACCTAAATCCTAAACCCTAAACCCTAATCCTAAACCATAAACCTAAAACTAAACATCATGCTGGGGACAGTGCCCCCGACCGTTAATTCCTTCCTGAGACCCACCATGATAGTTATTTGAGATCCAATCTGTTGGTAAGTTCACACAGACCTAGACCAGAAGAATGGATAACACAAATATTAGTTTGATCGAAAACTTTTGTGGCCCCAATTAGTTTCAAGGTCCACTTGAGCTTTAGATCTACCTCATTCTTCAGCTCATGCCCTAAACTGATCTATCCAAATGGATGGACGGTTGGATACAACATATACATCATGGTGGGATCCAAATCTCAGGTGGACCATAATACAATAAACAATGGTCCATCGCGATTTATGTATTTCATCCACTCCATTCATCCATTTTAACAGATAATTTTATGTCTTGAAACAATAAATGATTTATACATATAAAAACTTAAATGGACCACACATACAGGAAAGAATGTGAATTGAACTTGTTCCATTCAAAAATCCGTAATTAATAACAATGTATTATGAATAACGTGTCCAAAAGAGGAGCAGAATAAATTCTATGAACAGAGCAAAGTTACAAGTGAACCACGTAGCTGGTTCAAAGTCATTTGTACGACATCATCACGACATGGTAAGAAATTACTAATGATTATTAAGTTGATATATTCTTTCTATGCATTTATATTAACTTTATTGTCCTTTCGAGTGTTTAGCGAGATTCCGTTACCTGCCAGGAGCCTGAACCAGTAAACATCTACAGATGGACTCACTGTCGGCAGGCGATGGGATCTTGGGTTCATCCGAGAGCCAGCGAGAATTGAGTAAAAATCCTTACATTGTAAAATTTAATTGCATTGATTTATAAAAATGTCATTCATTATGAAAATTCATATGTTTTCATTACAGGCGACGGTGGACACCATACGCAGTCAGCCCACTCCTGATGGTAGTCAGCGGAGTGAGCCAGATATCCTGAGCGAGGTGCTTGGCACTCGTTCTGGATATGTGCATGGGCTTGGCTATGATGCCAAGCTCATGACACCCACTAGAGTTGCCTCCAACCGATCCGTCGCTGGGGAGAGGACTCTACGCCGAGCTGATATGGTAGAGAGAAAGAGAGGTTCAGCAGCTACGGGTCATCGTCGATGAGATCAAAGAGCAGCTGGATATGAAGAGGGTGGAGGAGCAAAGGCGTAGGGAGGAGGAAGAGAGGCGACGAGAGGATCAGAAGAGGAGGATTGAGGAGATGCGGGTGGAGCATGAGCGACGGATGCAGGAGATGTTTCAGGCTCTCGCTGCACACTTTGCCACCGATATCTCACCACCTTCGCCTTCATCTTCGTGATTTTTTTTTTATGATTTATTTTATATACGAATGTTAAAATTATATGTATTTGTGCGTGGATGAATATCATGGGTTGTATGTGGATGTGGATATGATTTTTTTTTTATGATTTATTTTATATACAAATGTTAAACTTATATGTATTTGTACGTGGATGAATGTGGGTTGTGTGCGGATGTGGATAGGATTGTTTGTATATGGATGGATGTGGTTTGTGTTTAGATGGATGTAGTTTGTGTTTGGATGGATGTGGATGTGAATATGATGAAAATATATTGTAACAGGTGTATTTATAGGTGTATATCAGGAATTTTTTCCTGAATTTTGAAAATAAATGAAACCGAGAAGAAATAGACTATTATCACGAAATATTTCATTGGTAATAGTGGGTCCAAAACTTATACCGACAAAATCTTTTGTAGGTAAAAATTAATACAAAATTTTATACCAACGATCTATATGAGATATACTGACGAATTATTTTGTCAGTAATAGGGCTTATGCCGACAAACATATTCGTCGGTATTATTGTTTTACCGACAAACGTACTCGTCGGTAATGTTGTTAATCCACAGTTTTACCGACGAAATATATTATTTTTTCCTACCAAAAGTAACATGTTTTGCCAACAATTTTAGTCGTCGGTATTTGTTTTATCATTGCTGACGAAGTCATATTTCATTGGGAAAAGCCTTTAGCCATGGTCTTATTGCGACGATCTTTCCGACGACAGATTTCGTCGGTAATAATCATTATTGACGAAAAAAGATAAAATAACGACGAATTATGTCATCCATAAAAGAGCAATTTCCTGTAGTGCTAGCATCTCCAAGGTCTCGACGAACATCAGGTACTTCCTCGACTAAGGTCGTACTTTATCTCTGATTACTCAAAAAAAAAAAATCGAGGAAGGTTTAAAACGTCACTAAGAAGTTCATTACAACAAATGTTGGAACAAATGGTAGCGGGATAGGGAAAGGTTAAATAACCATGATCTCCATTTCGATGAAAAGTATATTACCTCTTATCATCCCAATCCGCCACCATTCCCTACTTCGAGGTGAGCACTAACGACGACAATGAAAAATTCTTAGGTCGTGGATAAATGATTTATCTCTTATGTCGTTCGATCTGACTTAGGTGGAGATTACTCACCTATATATAATTACCTCCAATTATTTTATCTTTATATCGGATAACTATCCCTTTTTTTCTTGTAGTCACTCAGAAAATGACAATTGCAGACAAACGAATTGTTGTGGCACAACCATTGTAACAAAGCCCACTAGCGGCCGTTGTTCCTCAAATCACCGAAGTTTAGACTGTTGATTCTGAAATGACGGTGAGTATTAGGCCCTTCCTTCTCATAGTCCTTCAAAAGTTACAACTCTCCCCACCGATTTTGAGTGCATGATCATCATACCTTTAAGTCCTCTCATTGCGACTGATCGGGGAGAAGATGAAGCACCACTTTGTCACTCTTCGGCCAAGAAACTACATTCCTAGCCAATAGTTCCTCTTCATAAGGAAGATGTTCCTCTAGCGGTCGATGAATATTCAGCCCATGAAGAAACTATTATCATGGCTGAGGAGGCCGTAACAGTCGAAGGGGTAGAGTCCGATTCTCATCCGTCGCCCGCTCCAATACAAGCATCGATGGGTAAGGCTTCGACTGGTGCTACTCCTGGAGAGGGTGGTCTTTATTACGAGGATATCATTTATTCGTTCGAGAAGGCCTTTGCTGGAGCCATTGTTGTGGCGGAGTCGCCTTCTCTTTTAAACAGCCTGCAAGATCTCAAGGCAAAGCTTCAAAGCCTCCTGTAAATGGGATTATCCGGATCCCTGAATGCCGAGATGTTTGATAAACATATTTACCAGATTTAAAAGATAACTTGACTATTTACCATATATACAATGTTCACATATATTAAAATTAATACTTTTAAAAACTAAAATTAAACAATGGTTAGAAAGTATATTCATGCCTCACTTGCTCATGTGGCCCAAATGTGCATGTCATATCGTGCGGACATGGAATCCACTACAAACGTTGCATCTCCACCTGATGAAGTGCTCCCGATTAACCTGTAAAGGTTCCTGGTCCTTTGTGCCTTCATGACTATGAGTGACATTTTGAAACTTTAAGGACACGATTAAACTTCGTGAATTGGTACCCAAGCACCTTGAGTGGTCCAAGAGATATCAGACTCTTCCTCAGCTCAGGAATATGTCTCACCTTGGTCAAGATACGCTTCATACCATCAAACATCTTGATGTGCACTGATCTAACACCAACTACTATACATGCATTATCATTGCCCATAAATACTTAGCGAAAAAGTAGTCCGTGCTACTATAAGGCCTCTAAACTCCTCCCTTAGGACACTGTTGCATTGCATTTCACTAGGGAAGAAATTAGAAAAACTATAAACTCACCATTATACTCAATGTAACTGGTGAACCAACTCTAATGAGGGGTGATATGGTATGAAGCACCAGTATCAAAAATCCATTCTTCGTCAAAGTACATAGATTTAGATGCGGCCCGTACATCATTAACATTCATCTCCTCACTCGATTATGTTGTGTTAGCCTCCCTGAAAGAATCATTATAAATTCTCTTTTCTTACCTTAGGATTCTGACGATCCTTCTTCATGTGCACGAACATCCCATTATTCTAGCACTTCAACTTACTTTTTCCCTTGCCCTTGGATTTGGATATATATCGAGAAGATCTTTTATCCTATTCAAAATTTTGCCTCCTCGTAACCAATGCATTTGTAGAGGCACCCACGTCACCATTTTTCTTTCTCATCGCCTTCGACTGAAGGGCTGAGATAACGGTTTCAACGCTAATTGTTGATCTATCGGTGTACAACAAGTCTTTGAATGACTCATATGAAGCCGAGAGAGAGTTCAACAGCATGCATACTTAATCCTCATCTTTCATCAATTCCTCCTTATCCAATAATTTACAAATCAACTTGTTGAAGTTATTGACGTGGGACTCAACATCAGCCCTCTCCACTTAGATTGAATAATTGAAGATTCAAGTACAAGTGATTCTTAAGAGATTTCTTCACATAGATGTTCTCTAACTACGCACATGTACTTGCTGCAGTTTTTCTCTCTCGTAACATTATAGAGGACTTGGGTCCTTATTCTTGCTCGGGTGGTAGACTCTCGAGAGTTTCAACTCCCCCTCAAGGGTTCGAGTACCCATAGGTGGTGAAATTCCACTAGGGTGAGTGTGTGGAGGTGTGTGTGCGTGTGTAAAAAAAAAAAAAAAAAAAAAAAAAAAAAAAAAAAAAAAACATTATAAAGGACTTCATCCATTAAGCACAATTGGACAGAGGTTCCCGTTTTCTTATCCATTTTGTTTTATTCATCATCTATCATAAATTTCAGTCGCTTTTATAGGAGAGCATCATCCAATCCTTATTCAACTAGGAGACCGATCATCTTAACCTTCCATAGTTCAAAATTATTTTTTCCATAATATTTTTCTACGTCGGACTTTGGATTAGATACTATTGATATAATGCTTTTAAATTCAATCTACTTCTGAACGTTAGCTCTGATACCATTTGTTAGGGAACCGTAGAAGCACACAAAGATGAATTAAGAAAAGTACTCCAATCGCACAAACAAGTTAAAATACAAACAAATCGAATTTTATGTGGAAATATCCATGTGGGAAAAAAACCACGGCACAAAGTTACAGTGATGCACTATGAAAGTAGAAAATTACAAGACTGAGATTATCAATTCGAATAAGCCTCGAATCTTCCTCACAAGCCAAGCTATGCCCTTAAAATCCTAAGAATGAATTTAGAAAGCGTAGAACACCTCTCTTTCCACACAAATCCCGATTACACCCGATATATATAGCATCACATACTATCACAATCGGAACAGGAAACAAATCCAGCACTTACACAAATTTGTGCTTGCACCCGATGACAACTTTGATGGGACTTCGATGGCATCAAATGTCTTTAATGACATCGAGTAAAACACCAAAACGTTCCAGCCACGAAATATTGATTTTTTGATTTTTTTTTTCTTTTTTTTTAATTGGATCAACATATGCTCAATGGCATCAACATATGCTCAATGGCATCAAATGATCTATCGTTGGCATCAATAGACCCCTTGTGTTTACATATTTAAAACATCTAGAACACTAAGTAGATGAATGCAACTTGCCTTAATTTAGACCTTGGATCATAAATAAGTGTACTAAACACATAACAACATGGAAAAAGTGGGGCCCATAGCAAGGTGGATTGATGCCAAGAATTCCTTTGCATGATCCTTACGTAACCAGCTTTTATACAACTATGACTAACACTTTCCTCACGGGAAGACAAAATAGTGAATAAAATAGTCAACATTGGAGGGTGGGACTTATGGGGTAATGGATGGATAATTAATCAACCTTTTCTTCCTGGGAGAGCAAAGCAATTATTTGTAGAGTCAATGGAAAGAGAGCCCTGCAATCTGACAAATGAATATTAAGTACTTTTCCACCGTCCTACTTACATATCTTTCCCACCACCACGGCCCACTTCTTCCTCACAAAGAGGTAAGTTAGTCCGTTGAAAAGTTAATGATGGACTGGAAAAGTTGAAAAGTTAGTAATAAAGGTGTGGTCTATGGGAACGGATTGGCTACTCCCCCTGACACCGGCCTCTTGACTGGAGATCGGTGATCTGTGGGCCCCACCATGATGTATGTATTTCATCCATTCCGTTCATCCATTTTTAAAGATGATTTTAGGGCTTGATGTCAAAAATGAGAGGGATATAAATCTCAGGTGGACCATAACACAGGAAAACAATAGTGATTGGATATCCATCATTTAAATCCTACTAAGGCCCACTGTACTGTTTATTTGACATCCAATATATTGATTAGGTCATAAAGACCCAGATGAAGGGAAAAACAAAGATCAGCTTGATCAAATACTTTTAAGGGTATCAAAAAGTTTTTAATGGTTGACATTCATTCAACACTGTTTCCTATAATGTGGTCCACTTGAAGTTAGGATATACCTCATTTTTTGTGTAATGCCATAAAATGGTCTAGAAAAATAGATGAATAGCATTGATGAAACACATACATCATGGTGGGGCCCACAGAGCACCGACTACCAGCCATTGGCCGGTGGCAGGGGGAGTAGCCAATCCGTTTCCTGGTCTATAGAGTGACAGATGGATCATTCACATATTACTACAGATTTTATCCTAATTTAAGAGACAGGGCATAGACGAACGCGGATTGCGTCCTACACTCGCGGTCAACATCGGGAAATGGGTAGGAGTTTTGAGTGCCCGCTGTTAAGTATAGGTTTTATCCAAACCGTCCATCCATTTTTTCGCGGAATTTCAAGATATAAGATGAAAACTGAGAAAGATCCAAGAAACAGGTAGAGCAGATGACGGGGATTAAACTGTTATTGTTGAAAACTTCTTAGAGTCGACGGAAGTTTGGGATAGAGCTAATATCCGTGTTTTGTCGTCATCCAAGTCTATGTAACTTGATGAATAGGTTGGATGGAAAATAAATATAACGGTGGGCATAGAAAAGTTTCAATGGTGAGAATCATTATCACCGCTTCTTTCTTTAGTGTGGTTTACTTGAGACTTAGATCTACCTAAATATTAGCCATCTCTCATAAAATTCCACGAAATAATGGATGGATGGCGTAGATAAAACCTTGATATCATGGTGGGCACTTAAAGCTCTTGCCCGTTCGCAACCGGAGGCCGGCCGGGGTAGGACGCAATCCGTGTTCCCTATAGACAAAGTGTTGACAATCTCACGGGCGACTTTTAGGGCTTGTTTGGCCGGGCAGATTGGATGGGATTGGAAGAGCTCGGAAGATATATCCCAGGATTGGTCAGGCGTGCCAAACAGACACGAGATCCTAATCCTGAGGAATAGCAATCCCATGGATATTAAGACAATCCACTGATGTCACTATCATTACCTTTAAATCTCATCCAATCCATCCTAATCCCTTCAAAATTGTCAGGACATGTTTGTTCGAGGGATTGAAAGGGATTAGAAGGTTTAATTACAGGATTGGTAGGACGTGCCAAACAAACTGGATATTGCAATACTGAGATATAGCAATCCCATCGATTTTACACTAATCCACTGACGCAACTATCATTACCTTGAAATCCATGAATCCACCCTAATACCACCCAATCCCATCCAATCTGCCTGGCCAAACAGGCCCTTAGGACCAGTTTGGGGGGTGGGATTAGAAGGGATTAGGTGGGATGGGATTTAAAAAATATAATTATTACCCATGGCAGGGATTGTCCCCTATTGCCATGGGATAAAATTAATGTCATGCTTTGTTGATAATACGGGTGGTACATTGAATAGATATACCCACCATCATTTGAAATTACCGTGAATAACACACATGTGTTGTATCTAAACTGCTCATTTGTTTCGTATCCTCATTGTATGGCATGGGCTTAAAAATGAGGTAGATTCAAAACTTATGTAGCCCCAAAGAAGTTTTCAACGGTAAGTATTCAATCCCTGTTGCTTTCTATGGTGGGGTCCACTTGAGCTTTAGATTTACCTAATTTTTTGGCCCATGCTCTAAAATAATCTTGATAAATGGGTGGATGGTGTGGATATAGCCCACACATCATGGTGGGACCTACACAAGTTCTCAAACATTGAGTGAAATTGGCACGGACCAGATGAATCCAAACATGGAGTGGAATTGGCACGGACCAGATGAATCCCATCCCACCTAATCCCTTCTAATTCCACTGCCCAAACTGACCCATCAAAGCGTCTCATGGACAAATCTTGATAGTGTAGATGTACGTGTTCCCTGAAAGAATTAGAACCATCTGATGTTCTGATACGTACGCATGCAGATCAATGGGATAAAAATCAGGTCATTCAGTTTCCGACGTGAGTTACAGGTGGATGACAGGCATGGA
This sequence comes from Magnolia changhungtana, assembly GCA_030180095.1. Lineage (NCBI taxonomy): Eukaryota > Viridiplantae > Streptophyta > Magnoliopsida > Magnoliales > Magnoliaceae > Magnolia > Magnolia changhungtana. Next base: position 3,061,307 of record JASAUF010000161.1, on the reverse strand, counting down.
TCATATCTGATTGCACATGTGCTTTTCAGCCGGTCAGTCACTGCGGGAAGCGAATCGCGTAGTGAGTCGCTTACTACACCAAGGCCCGGTTTGGCCAGTTGCATTAGAAAGTATTACGGGGGATGGAATTGCATCGGGTCATCATGATTTATGTATTTTATTCTCTGTCCATCCATTTTACTAGATAATTTTATAGATTGGGACAAAAAAAAAAAAAAAAAAAGCATATCCAATTTTCAAATGGACCACACCACCTGAAAGAGTTGAATTGAACGGAAATTCTTGGGGCCACGGAACTTTTCAGTCAAGCATATATTTGTCTTTTACCTTCATTCATGTCTTTATTATGATCTTATGAACAGGTTGGATGTCAAATAAACATCACTATGGGCCTATAAAGGTTTAAACTATGGAAATCATTATCCCCATTGTTTCCAGTGGTATGATCCACTTGATCTTTGGATGTGCTTCAATTTTGGGCTCGACCCCTTAAATTTGATGGAAAAATGGATGGACAGTGTGGATAGATCACCTACATTCAAGGTGGTCCCAACTGAGTTTACTCAGTGCGATAGGAGCCTACTGAGTAACCAGTACGCAATCCGATTTCGTCCGTGCGGTGAGGCGAGGGAAGCGGATTGGCCGGTGTACCACACACTACCGAACTGGCTGGTGTGTTGAGGTCACTAAGTTCCGTGGGTACCACCATCAGGTTTGTGTTATATCCAAACCGTCCATCCATTTGGCAATCTCGTTGTCAGATTTGATCCGAAAAATAACACAGATCAAGTGGACCACACTGCAAAAAGCAGTGGGGGATTGAAAGTCTACAATTGAAATCCTTTTGGGTCACAAAAGTTTTGAATAAAAATGATATTTGTTTTTTCATTTCATACAGGTCTGTAGGACCTTTTGAACCGATTGGATAAAAAATAAACGTTATGGTGGGCCCTACGAATGTTTTAACTGTGAGTATTCTCCCACTATTATTTGTGGTGTTGTCCGTTTAAGATTTTGATATGACTTATTTTTTGGATCATGCTCTAAAATGAACGGTGTGGATATATTAAATACATTATCATGGTCCATATAACTTCATCTCCTTTGAACAGTTAGTACAGCTTGAGCTCGAAGAACGTCAGCGCTAGTCTTCGCACGACACGTACACAAACCAGCAATGTCGGTGGTGTGTGGTACACCAGCCAATCCGCTTCCTAGGCAAGAACCCGTGCCTTTCAGATTGGGCACTTATCTCACACGTGAATAATAGTTTGATGTGAGGTTGGAGCCGCTCGTCAGGTAATCCTGATGGTGTAGATTCCTTGCCTCAGGGAATCAGACCCATCTAATAATGAAATGAGCACATCCAATGATGTGGAGACCGTCCATCAATACTACCAGTTATTCATTTTATGTGTGAGGCAAAGCATCTAAAGAACGGAAGCCGACTTTAAGGATATCCCCGATGGCAGGCACTGGTAGGACTCACTGTGATGTATATGTTTTATATCATGCCATCCATCACTTTTGCCAGTTCGTTTTAGGTCATAAGATAAAAAATGAAGCAGATCTAATACTCAAGTAAACCACACCATGGGAAATAGTAGGAATTAGAGGCTCATTGTATGATTACTCCTTGGGGCCATAGTTTTTGGACCAAGACTATATTTATGTTTTCCCTGCATTCAGGTCCATGTGACCTTATGAACAGGTTGGATGGAAAATAAATATTATGGTGGGCCCAATAAAGTTTTTAATGGCAAGCATTCAATCACCTCTATATCCTGTGTGGAGTGGTCCAGCTATATTTGGTGGGCATGAGAGTGGTTCAGCTGTATAAAAGTAACAAACAGTCGGGAGAATACGAAAATGGTCTACAACTTAATGTTCGTTCTTTCCATGATTTAAAGTTACTTATCTCAACGGTCAAGCAAGCAGCAGCCATTAGTTGGTCAAACATGTGTATCTCATGCTGTACCATTTGTTCATGTAATCGGGTTTCAGACGCTTTCCTTTTTCTTAGCCTATGCTCAACGCTAGCTTTTTTCAAGGTTTTGAGTCTAAGTTGTTAAGAGTAGGTTACCTCAATCCACGGCTTGACGTATTGACCTTAATCTTAGAGAGATTCATTTGTATAGAATAATCCATTCTTTCCATTTTTATTTTAATTAGCATTTATAACTTTGATTTGTAATTATTTTTATGCACATTGTAATTATCTATATATACAAGAAATACTCACCACGATTGAGTGTGGTGGTTTTTGCTCAAACCTTTATATGGTATCAGATCCCTCTAGGATTAGCCTCCATCGATCCCTCTTGCTTCAATGGCTACCGAAAACAACTTACCCTCCCTTCTCCCCTTCAACACCATGATTCCCATGGTAACCATCAAATTATCATCCTCCAATTATCTCCTATGGAAGAGCCAACTTCTTCCTCTACTTGAAAGCCAAGAACTACTAGGTCATGTGGATGGAACTCTTCAACCTCCTCCACGCTTTGACCGTGTTGGCTCTCAAACGCCAAACATCAAACACTTGGCGTGAAAGAACACCGACCAGCGCCTCTTGAGTCTTAGGCTCTCCTCCCTCACGGAGGAAGCCATGGCCGAGGTTGTGGGCCTCTCCACCTCACGCAAGGTCTGGTTATCACTAGAAAACACCTTTAGTCATCGATTAAAGGCAAGAGAAATTCGTCTCAAGGACGATTTTCAACTGATGAAACGTGGGACTCGATCGGTAACAGAGTATGCTCGAGCGTTCAAAGCTCTTTGAGATCAACTCCATGCCATAGGAAGAGCTGTCGACGACACTGACAAGGTTCACTAGTTCCTCCGAGGACTGGGTTCTAAGTTCATTAGCTTCTCCACTGCCGAAATGGCCCAAACACCCCTTCCTTCCTTCTCCAATTTGGTCTCCAAGGCCGAAAGCTTTGAGCTTTTCCAGCAGTCTCTTGAATCCTCTGGTCCACTAGACACTGCTTTCACAGTCACAAATCGCACCAATCATCGCTCAAACTCTAGCCACTCAAATCGCAACCACCAGGGACAAAATCCCTCTTCAAACTGCAGCAATGGCCGTCCAAACTCAGGGAAGGGACGCCGTCCATCGCGCTGCCAAATCTGCCGGCAAGAAGGGCACTATGCCGATAAGTGCAACCAGAGGTATGCACGGGGAGGAGATGTTGTCGGCAACACAGCTCATCTCACTAAGGCCTTTAACGCCTCTTGCTCTCTTAATGGGCCCGAGACCAGTGATTGGTACCTGGACACAGGGGCTTCGGCCCACATGACACAAGACCTCTCCCACTTGGATCAAGCAAGTAATTATATGAGTAAGGATCGTGTAATTGTAGAGAATGGTGCTTCCCTACCCATTACCCACACCGGTACAATCTCTCCTAGCCCAACACTTGATTTATTAGATGTATTAGTTGTTCCTCGTCTAACCAAAAATCTCCTGTCCATTAGTAAATTAATATCTGATTTTCCTATCTCTGTTACATTTACTAATAACCTTTTTTCTATCCAGAATCATCAAACGGCAAGGGTGGTGGCAACCGGTAAGAGAGATGGCGGCCTATATGTGCTGGAGCGCGGAAACTCCGCTTTTATTTCTGTTCTTAAAAATAAGGTTTTACATGCTTCATATGACTTATGGCATGCTCGTTTGGGACATGTAAACCATTCTGTAATTTCCTTTTTAAATAAAAATGGGTATCTCTATCTTACATCTTTATTGCCTTCTCCAGCTTTATGTGACACATGTCAAATTGCCAAAAATCATCGATTGCCTTATTCTCGTAATGATCATCGATCGTCTAATGTGTTGGATCTTATTCATTGCGATATTTAGGGTCCTTCCCCCGTCAAGTCAAACTCGGGATTTATTTATTATGTGATATTCATTGATGATTATTCCCGTTTCACTTGGCTTTACCCTTTGAAATTAAAATCTGAATTTTACAATATTTTTATTCACTTTCAAAAACTCGTGGAAAACCAACATTCCACCCGCATCAAAATTTTCCAAAGTGATGTTGGTGCCGAATTTACAAGCAATCGCTTCAAAATGCACCTTAGCACCTTGGGTATTCACCATCAACTCTCTTGCCTATATACACCCGCCTAGAATGGCCGCGCTGAAAGAAAACACCGACATGTGACCGAGACAGGATTGGCACTTCTTTTCCATTCCCATCTTTCTCCTCGTTTCTGGGTTGACGCCTTCAGCACTGCAGCATACATCATCAATCGCTTGCCCACACCGCTTCTCGGAGGGATGTCTCCTTGATCACTCCCCAAGTATAGGGTTGTGATGTAGTAATAAACTCGGTAAGATCGAGGTCGAATCCCACGAGGACTGGTTGTTACAATTCAAATCTATGAGTCTTCTTAACTAATCCAATGAATAATGAACTAAACTATTAAGCACAATTTTAGGAAAAACAATTAAGAATAGGGAAGAAAATTCAATCAAAGAGAAAGCACTAGGACTTTCGAATCTACCCCTAATTATCCTAACCCTTGTTTCGTCTGTTGATTCACCTTGATCTTAGATTGATACCACTTAAATAGAGAAAGCACAATCTGTGTTCTAAATCGGGCATACAGACTGTCTAATTCCTTTAAGCAATGCCATGAATAACAAATTCCATGTCCTTGGTCGGGCACATGGAATGTAATTCATTAAAGCATCCTGCTTTCTTCCTCTATAGGAAACCCGTTTTGATCAGACACAAGCACTGTAATAAGCATCCAACAACATCCATCTATATACTTTGATCAAGTTCATAGATGGAGAAGTATGGAATTTAAACCCGTAAAGCCCACTTAGAGAAAAAAAAAAACAAATTAATTAAAATTCAAAGTAAATCAACCAATACAAGAGCTGATCAAATTAGGGCTTCATCTCACCATTTAGCAATGAGAGATTAGTTACCCATAAAATCCATAAAAAATATTAAATAAAATTCATAAATTAAAACTCCAAACCGAACAATCTCTCTCTTTTCTCTTCTCTTTCTTCTCTCCCCCGGCTCGATCTCCAATTCTCTCGATCTGAATGCCTCTCCCACGTCCAAAACTTCCCTTTATAGTCATTGGGATGGTCGAATCGGTGGCGAGTCGAGACGACTCGGTGTATTTTCGCAACCGTGATCGGTGGGCCCCACAGAGGTATTTTCTGAAAATCCACCCCGTCCATTGATTCGTGACGAAATTTCACCAAGAATGAGTGGTTTTGAACGTCCATTGGCGCGGCCCACGTAAGAAATCTCAAAAGATCAGATTTGAACGTCGCCGCAGTAGCCCTTTGTGGCCTCTGTACGCACACGTGTGTACGCATGGGAGTGGAATCTCAACATGGTTTTGTAGTTCTCGTGGCCCTCTACAAGATGGACGGATCAGATCGGCCGGACGGGCCATGTGTGGGGCCCACAGTCGTTCGCAAAAACGGCCAGCGGCCGTGCGTTACGCGGGCGAACGACGGACTCCGTGGAAATGGTGGGTCCCATTCCTTTTATCTAACCGAAAATCCACTCCGTTCATTAGGATAAGGACGGAAAACCGGTTAGAAACGCATGTTTTTTTCCTCCATTCTGCTGTGGGCCACGGGAGATCTCGTCCACCGTCCATTGCATTGTTGAACGGTTGGATTATATTCTTGATGATCGTTTACGATTCTGACACCTAGGCATTGACAAAGACCTTCCTCTAGACATGATGGAGACGGTCCTGATCACACATTTGGGCAACGTGTGGGGTCCACAACCACGATCGCCAATCGGTTCGCGGGGACGCCGGAACGGCGGACGCGGAGCCCGCGGGTCGCCTCGTTTTGACCGGGCTTCCGTGCAGTGCGCGGCCGGTGCACACGTGCAGGGTGCACACTCCCTATACACAGGGTCCACCGTGATGTTTGCGAGAAATCTACTCCGTCCATCCTCTTTATCTCCCTAATTAAGGGGTTGGGACCAAAGTTGAGGCATATCCTCGCTATCAGGTGGGCCTGAAATCAACGATTCGTGGGCTGATCTGTCAGTTGGAGCACTTCCCGAGATCATCAATAGCTGAAATTTAATATAGATGGTTAATTCACGGCCCCCATCACACGTATGAAGTTTCATACTGATTGGATGGCGGGAACCATGTGATCTTGCATTCTGGACCCTTTTAGGGCCCATTTGGCTTGCTTTCCTCCGATCCCAGGCGTGTATATTCTTCACCATTGGTTTTCTGGAGTCCATCCCGTGCTCTGGTGACTTCGAAACGTCAATTCCACGCTTTTAACATTAATTTTCAATACACGCTCCTAATTTCCTCCTGTAACAAAAACACAATTAAAATACTCCGTTAAACCTTATCATGTACGTAAAATTAGGCAATTACTGGGGTCTGGTATGCAACATTCGACACTCATCACAACCCCCAACCAGTATTTTGCTAGTCCCGAGCAAAACATGCGAAAATAATTTCAGAAATAAAAGACAATTCCTGTAAACTCAAGTGACTTGTGAACAAATAGTCCGAGATCCAAAATTCTAAGATTCATGATTAGTGTGTGGAGTTTTTCTCTTGAATCAAGCTTACAAGAAACTTCATAATCAAGTTCAAAATATTAATCCATCAATTAGAACATTCCTAAACATTGAGTTCCACGAGTGTAAAGTATAATCTCGACTTATAATCAGTAAGAGATCCAATTGTCAATTTCATGATAATTCGTGACAATCAAAACTTGAAACCAACACTTATCTCACAGATTAACTTTTCATGTTACCATCTTTTGATTTTCTTTTTACGAGCAAAGAATTCAAGAATCCGACGAATCAAATTCTCACCTATAGGGAGCAAACCTATAGCGAAAACTTGTCGCTTAACTTTTTTTTTTTTTTTTTTAACTTGTTTTTTATTTATTTATTTATATGTCAACTATGGAGAATCAAATCCACACCTATAGGGAGCAAACCTATGATGAAGATTTAACCTTTTAATTCTTTTTTTTTTTTTTTACCAAGTTAATCATTCAGTTATCGAACCAAAAACTTAATGTGTAAGTGAGATCTGATATGGGAAATCATGGCTCAATCAATGTTTACACCTTCTAATCATGGATTAATAATTCAAAATTGACTGTGAAATCAAGCAGGTGGCCAAATCCAGGAGTCATAAGTTACCAACATCACATATCTTATAATGTTAAAATCACAACTATCCTTCGAAATCACTTAGAATTTAATAGAAATTCCAGAAAAATTTAAAAATTTTCACAAATTTTGCTCAAGACCAAGAAAATACTGATTAGGTAACCTAATCTCCCACCCCCAACCTAAAATCTACATTGTCCTCAATGTAAAAGAAATAAGCATACAATGCATATGGGACAACAAAAATAAAAGAGGAATGAGAGAAAGATAGTACCTGGACGGAGAATTAAGAAGCTTTCTAAAAAAATATATATATATCATCATAAAATAGGTTAGCTCAAGAGAGAAATCAACAGAAGAAAAAAATAGCAAAAGAAAACAAAAGAAGATCCTACCTATACCACTTTCGCAGGTGCTCTCGATTGCATTTAGCGCATGCAACAAGCCTTTAAACCCCTAGGTTACCCCTAGTGGACGAGTTGTAGTCTCGTGAGGGTTTGCAGTAATGTTACCCACAAACATTGAACTAACTAACTAGAAAAATGAAAAGAAATGAAATAAAATAAAAAGGCTGGGTTGCCTCCCAGGAGCGCTAAGTTTAACGTCTTCAGCCAGACAAGAACGGACCATGAATGAAATAATCTTTATAACCAGGGTCCGCCAAAGAAATTACCTTACCACCTTAATTAACCAATCCCAGATAAGTGATGTGAGTTCCCATGAGCTGTGCTATCTGCAAGGAGGTAACTGACACTGTCGTCAAATAGTTTAATGACTTCTGCTCGAACGACTTCTTCCATGTTGGGATCACGCTTCTTTTGTATTTCACGCGACATTTCCACAGCATGATCCATGCATATCGTGGGGCATACTCCCGTATTTCCACTATCTTCCTTTCAATTGTCGCCTTTATATGTTTTAAGAACATTAAGCACCGCCGCCTTTGTCTTCTCGTAGTTCGAAACCGTGTCGTCAGAGGCGTCTCGTAGGGATGAAGAGGTTCCACTTTCGCTCTCCATTTTTCGCCTCCAATATAGGAGTAGAGTCGAGCAATGCATTGACTTCATGGATGGGACTATCAATGTGTCAAAATCCATGCCCGATTGTGCTAAGGTGTCTCAAGAGGATCTTCAAAAGATGTACGAAAGGAGTCCCGCACAAGGCTCTCGATCATGTCCACTTCAAATATGTCATCCAAATCCGCTGATTGTTGTCCCGCATTAAAAACATTGAGTTTAATATTCATGTTACCAAAGGACAATTTCATAACTCCATTCCTAAGCAATTTATAATAGCATTAGATGTGGCAAAAATGGACGACCCAAGATGACTGGGATCCGACTCATGAAGATTCTGGACAGCCGAGCCGAGTATCTATGACTATGAAATCCACCGGAAAATAAAATTTATCAACCCGAATTAACACATCTTCAATAACACCCCGGGCACCTTGACAGATCTATCGCCTAGTTGTAATGTTACCTTAGTCGGTTTCAACTCACCAAGTCCTAACTGCTCATAAACCGAATAAGGTAACAAATTGACGCTCGCCCCTAAATCAAGTAATGCCTTCCCGATCTTATGATCTCCTATGCCGCAAGAAATGGTGGGAGCTCCTGATCCCTAAATTTAGGAGGAGTGTTATATTGAATCATGGAGCCGAGCCGCTCGCGCAAGAAGACTTTCTTATGAACATTTCGCTTACGCTTTGAGTGCATAAATCTTTCAAAACTTAGCGTAAGCAGGGACTTGTTTGATAGCGTCAAGCAACGGATGTTGACTTGCACTTTTTGAACACATCCAAGATTTCATCAAAGTTATTTCTTTTCTTCATTGGTGCCGACGTTGAGGAAAGGGTGCTTGGGCACGTAAGGTGGCACATTAGTGGCTCCCGGAGAGTCGAGAGCTTTTGAACTTTGATGCATTGGTGTGTCCCTCTCGCTTCATCTTGATCTTCTGTTTTGAATTTGAATCATCCCCAGGCATCTCTATTCTGTTATCAATATGCTTGCCTGACCTAAGGGTAATGATTGATTTGGCTTGCTCATGATATTGCCTTTGGTTGGAATTAGAGCCAATCTCATATTGTCCCTTTGGGTTAGCCTCAGGTTGGCTAGGAACTTGCTTTCTCTCTCACTCAATGTGGCTAGTTGACCCATTTGTATTTTCAGCTTAGCAATGGATTGTGCATTTGCTTGTAAGCTTTGCTGGTTGGCCAGTAAGGTTTGTTGGGTATCTTTTTGGAATTAGAGAGAACTCTGCATGAAAAGATGAAGTGTATCCTCAAGAGATGGGTTCCTTGATTGTGTAGGCGCTTGTTGATATTGTGGAATTTGTTGACCGCCAACTTGGAGGTGCGGTTGCATGGGAGGATTTCCAGATGGTCCTCCTTGATGTGGTCCTTTGCCCAAGAAAATTTGGATGCCTAGCCCACCCCGGGTTGTATGTGTTCGAGTAAGGATCATTCCTGTGTTTTTGAAAAGTGTTCATAGCATGAACTTGTTCAGAGAGAAGTTCTGGGGATGTCGCCCCAGATGGACAAGATCAAGCAGACTAGAACATGTGGCACATGCCTCCACTTGAGCCGTTTGTGGAGGTCCATTATTTAATACCAGAGCATCAACTTTCTTTGTCGTTATCAAGTTTGGCGCACAACTCGGCACGACTCCTATCTCATATATACCACCTCTCTTTGTGGTTGGGAACTTCTTTCACCTCTATCCGAATAGTCCCATTGTCCGGGAGTTTTCACACAAGGTTTCAAAAATTTCCATGCTTCGGATCGCTTTTGGTCATGAAGGACCCTCCACTGGTGGCATCAACCATGCGACTTCCTGGGGTGTCAGACCATCATAAAAGTATTGCACTTGTTGCCACTTCTCAAAACCATGGTGAGGACATTTAAGAAGCAAGTCCTTCCATCTTTCCCAACATTCATGAAAGTGCTCGCCTCTCTTTTTGTGTGAAGTTAGTAATTTCTCTACGAGGGCATTGGTTTTGTGAACGGGAAGAACTTATTTAAGAACTTCTTAGACAGCTTGGTCCCATGTAGTGATAGTTCCAACTTCTAGAGAATTCAACCATGCTTTCGCCTTATCCTTCAAAGAAAAAGGAAACAGACGTAGGCGATTGAATCGTCCGAGAAGTTTTGGAACTTAAAAGTGAGCAAATGTCTAAGAATTCTTTCACATGATGATATGGGTCCTCCTTGTCCAATCCATAAAAGGATGGCAAAGAATTGTATGACCACAGTTTAAGTTCAAAGTGTGTCAGCCGTAGTGGTTGGCAACACTATGCATGAAGGCGCATTAAATTGACAGAGCCGAATAATCTTTGAGAGCCTTAACTTCGGTCCTCCGCCATTTCAACAATTATTTCTCAATCTTTCACGCAAGTTGTTCTTTCTATTTCGTGGATCAAACGGTGCTAGTTCTTTATCTAGAGATCAACGCCCTAGCATAAACTAAGTAACAACTTAAGAGAAAGAAAACTAGAACTAGAAATTATGCTATTAAAAAAAACAAGTTAAAACTATGTAAGTGAGAATGGGAAGAAAGAACCCGAAAAGGAGATGATTGGTGTTAAGAAGCTCCTCCTCACTTAGTAGCTTTCTTCCTCAATTCCCGTAAACAAAAAAAAAAAAAAAAAAAAAATTTAGGTTTCCTAAAATAATGATAGAAAATCCTAAGCAACGGTTAATTTCTAAAAATAAAATAAAATTAAAATTAAAACTTTAACCTAAGTTAGTAAAATCCTAAGCTATGAATTATGATAAGAGAGAATCCTAAATTCAATTTGGAACGAAAACACTCAAGAATCTGCACGCGTTAAAACTTGATCACTCCCAAGTATAGGGTTGTGATGTAGTAATAAACTCTAGAAGATCGAGGTCGAATCCCACGAGGACCGGTTGTTACAATTCAAATCTATGAGTCTTCTTAACTAATCCAATGAATAATGAACTAAACTATTAAGCACAATTTTAGGAAAACAATTAAGAATAGGGAAGAAAATTCAATCGAGAGAAAGCACTAGGACTTTCGAATCCACCCCTAATTATCCTAACCCTTGTTTCATCTCGTTGATTCACCTTGATCTAGATTGATACCACTTAAATAGAGAAAGCACAATCTGCGTGTCCTAAATCGGCATACAGACGTCTAATTCCTTTAAGCAATGCCATGAATAACAAATTCCATGTCCTTGGTCCGGCACACATGGAATGTACATTCATTAAAGCATCCCGTTTCTTCCTCTATAGGAAACCTCGTTTCTTGATCGACACAAGCACTGTAATAAGCATCCAAACAACATCCATCTATATACTTTGATCAAGTTCATAGATGGAGAAGTATGGAATTTAAACCCATAAAGCCCACTTAGAGAAAAAAAAAAGTTAATTAAAATTCAAAGTAAATCAACCAATACAAGAGCTGATCAAATTAGGGGCTTCATCTCAAATTTCTAGTGAGAGATTAGTTACCCATAAAATCCATAAAAAATATTAAATAAAATTCATAAATTAAAACTCCAAACCGAATAATCTCTCTCTTTCTCCTTCTCTTTCTTCTCTCCCCGGTTCTCGATCTCCAATTCTCAGATCCGAATGCCTCTCCCACGTCCAAAACTTCCTTTTATAGCCGCTGGATGGTCGAATCGGTGGCGAGTCGTAGACGACTCGGTGCGATTTTCGCAACCGTGATCGGTGGGCCCCACAGAGGTATTTTCTGGAAAATCCACCCCGTCCATTGGATTCGTGACGAAATTTCACCAAGAATGAGTGGTTTGAACGTCCATTGGCGCGGCCCACGTAAGAAATCTCGAAAAGATCGATTTGAACGTCGCCGGGTAGCAAAATTCTTTGTGGCCTCTCAGTACCACACACGTGTGTACGCATGGGAGTGGAATCTCAACATGGTTTTGTAGTTCTCGTGGCCCTCTACAAGATGGACGGATCAGATCGACCGGACGGCCATGTGTGGGGCCCACAATAAGTTCGCAAAACGGCCAATGGCCGTGAGTTACGCGGCGAACGACGGACTCCGTGGAAATGGTGGGTCCCATTCCTTTTGATCTAACCGAAAATCCACTCCGTTCATTAGGATAAGGACTCGAAAACCGCTAAAACGCATGTTTTTTCCTCCATTCTGTCAGGGCCACGGAGATCTCGTCCACCGTCCATTGCATTGTTGAACGGTTGGATTATATTCTTGATGATCGTTTATGATTCGACACCTAGTGCATTGACAAAGACATTCCTCTGACATGATGACGGTCCCGATCACACATTTGGGCAACGTGTGGGGTCCACAACCACGATCGCCGGCCGGTTCGCGGGGACGCTCGGAACGAAGCGGACGCGGAGCCCGGGGGGCGACTCGTTTTGACCGGCTTCCGCAGCGGGCGCGGCCGGCACACGTGCACGTGCACACTCCCCATACACAGGGTCCACCGTGATGTTTGCGAGAAATCTACTCCGTCCATCCTCTTTATCTCCCTAATTAAGGGGTTGGGACCAAAGTTGAGGCATATCCCGCTATCGTGGGCCCGAAATCAACGATTCGTGGGCTGATCCGTCGCCTTGGAGCACTTCCCGAGATCATCAATAGCCGAAATTTAATATGTACGGTTAATTCACGGCCCCCATCACACGTATGAAGTTTCGATCGATTGGATGGCGGGAACCATGTGATCTTGCATTCCTCGACCCTTTTAGGGCCCATTTGCTTGCTTTCCTCCGATCCCAGGCGTGTATATTCTTCACCATTGGTTTTCTGGAGTCCATCCCGTGCTCTGGTGACTTCGAAACGTCAATTCCACACTTTTAACATTAATTTTCAATACACGCTCCTAATTTCCTCCTGTAACAAAAACACAATTAAAATACTCCGTTAAACCTTATCATGTACGTAAAATTAGGCAATTACTGGGGTCTGGTATGCAACATTCGACACTCATCACTCCTTTTGAGCTTCTTTATGGCTTTTCACCAAATTATGAGAATTTTCATCATTTTAGTTGTCGTATTTATCCTTGTTTACATGATTATATGTCTCATAAATTTTCTCCCCGCAGCATTTCTTGCATTTTTTTAAGGATACAATCATTCTCATAAAGGATTTCGCTGTCTTGATCCCACTACCTCCAGACTTTATATTACCTGACATGCCCAATTTGATGAACACCATTTTCCCTCTCAGGATCGGTCTCAGGCTCAGCCCCCTTCATCTCTCCATTTTTGGAAATTTCTCGAACCAAGCCTGCCCCATACTGATCCACCTCCAGTGTCTCCCCTGCACCATTCTCCGCATATTACTCCATCCGGATCTAACCCGTGTGTCATTTGTACTGACCCAGTGGACAAGTCTTTGCAGGTTACTGACTCTTTTGCAGGTCCACCATCTCAGGAGCCTCGACCTCCTTATGTTGACTCTAATGTTACTCTACTTCTCACTGATCCCACTCCTTCTCCAGCTTCTAAGTTCATTTCTCATCCCATGCTCACACGAGCCAAAGTTGGCATTTTCAAGACTCGTCATCTGGCAAATCTCAGTATTTTGGGATCCTCTGGACTGCTCTACTCTCCTTGCCTCCACTGTACCTAAAGGTTTCAAATCTGCTACTAAGAATCCTGCATGGCTTGCCGCCATGGATGAAGAAGTTCAAGCTCTGCAACATAATCGCACTTGGGTTTTGGTCCCTGGACCTGCCAACACCAATATTGTCGGTTCTAAATGGGTGTTTCGGACCAAAAACCTGCCTGATGGATCCATTGAACGCCTCAAGGCTCGGCTTGTGGCCAAAGGCTACACTTAGGTACCTGGTCTTGACTACACTAACACTTTCAGTCCTGTTATCAAGGCTACTAGTGTTCGCGTTGTGCTCTCTCTTGCTGTTACCAACAGATGGCCTCTCCGCCAACTTGATGTGAAGAAGACATTTCTCAATGGCACTCTCACTGAAAATGTTTATATGGAACAGCCTCTTGGGTACATTGATCCTCAGTACCCGAATCATGTTTGCCATTTGAAGAAAGCTCCCTATGGCCTCAAACAAGCTTCTCGTGCCTGGTTTCAACGTTTCAGTTCCTTTCTTCTTCCCCTTGGGTTTTCTTGCGACTGTGAAGACACCTCTGTCTTTGTCTTTCATCAGCAATCTGACATTATTTATCTGCTTTTATATGTTGATAATATTATTATTACCGGCAACAACTCTTCCCTCCTTGACAGCTTCGCTCGCAAGCTCAATTCTGAGTTTGCCATCAAGGACTTGGGCTCCCTCAGCTACTTTCTTGGTTTGGAAGCTACATACACTACTGATGATGGTCTCTTTATCAGTCAACTGAAATATGCCAGGGATATTCTGACTCGAGCACAGTTACTACACAGCAAGCCTGTTCATACTCCTATGGTCGTCTCTCAGCATCTGACCGGTGATGGTCCTGCTTTCTCGGACCCCACTCTCTACAGATCACTAGTTGGTGCCCTTCAGTACTTAACCATCACTTGCCCTGACATCGCTCATGATGTTAACTCTTTTAGTCAATTCCTGCATGCCCCTATTATAGATCACTTTCTTGCTGTTAAGTGCATTTTACGCTATGTCAAGGGCACACTTCACTTTGGTCTTATTTTTCGCCCTTCTGTTGCTTTTGGTGTCGTGATTGCTTGCTCTGATGCTGACTGGGTTGGTTGTCCCGATACTCGCCGTTCCACCTCTGGCTACTCCATTTATCTTGGTGATAATCTGGTCTCTTGGAGTGCAAAGAAGCAACCTAGCTACTGTTTCCTGTTCCAGTTGTGAGTCTGAGTATCGCGCCCTTGCAACTATTGTAGCTGCACTCCTTTGGCTCACCCATCTACTTCATGATCTCAAGATTCTCATTTTCCGGAAGCCTATTCTCTTATGTGACAACAAAAGTGCGATCTTCTTAAGCTCCAATCCTGTTTCCCATAAACGGGCCAAGCATGTTGAATTATATTATCATTTTCTTTGGGAACTTGTTGTTGCTGGTAAACTTCACACTCAATATGCGCCCTCTAATCTACAGGTTGCCAATCTCTTCACCAAGAGTGTTTCTCGACCTCTCTTTGAATTCCTTCGTACCAAGCTTCATGTCCATTAAAATCCGACGCTCAGCTTGCGGGGGGGTGTCAAGGATACGTTACCTCAATTCAAGGATACGTTACCCCAATCCACAACTTGAAATATTGACCTTTATCTTAGAGAGATTCATTTGTATAGAATAATCCATTCTTTCCATTTTTATTGTAATTAGCATTTATAACTCTGATATGTAATTATTCTTATGCACATTGTAATTATCTATATATATACAAGAAATACTCACCACGATTGAGTGTGGTGGTTTTTGCTCAAATCCTTATACAAGTCAAGCAAGCGGCAGCCATCAATGGGTCAAACATGTGGTATCACTCGAATTTCATGGTTTCTCTTTCCATTTTTTAGAGTCATTTATGGCAGCTGGTCAAGCAAACAACAGCCATCAGTAGGTACTTGTCAAGCATGTGATACCATTTCATCTTTCCACGGTATGTAATTATCTATATATGTAATTATTCTTATGCACATTGTAATTATCTATATATACAAGAAATACTCACCACGATTGGGTGTGGTGGTTTTTGCTCAAATCTTTATACAAGTCAAGCAAGCGGCAGCCATCAATGGGTCAAACATGTGGTATCATTCGAATTTCATGGTTTCTCTTTCCACTGTTTAGAGTCATTTATGGCAGCTGGTCAAGCAAGCAACAGCCATCAGTAGGTACTTTGTCAAGCATGTGGTACCATTTCATGCTTTCCACGGTAGGTGGTGCCATTCAAATTTCATGCTTTCCATGGTTTTTTTTTTTTTTTTTTTTTTCTCTTTTTAACACACGCACACACACACCACCACACACTCACGCCAAGGCGGGATTTCACCACCTGTGGGTACTCGAACCCTCAACCAGGTATTGAAACTCCTAAGAGTCTACCACCGGAGTATGAGTAAGGACCCAAGTTTCTCTGTTGCTTATTTCATAATGCAATGACTTATAAGACAGGTGGGTCCTGTTGTCTGGAAGAACTACCAAAAATTTGAGGGTTTTTTTTTTTTTTTTTTTTTCTCCTTTTTTTTTTTCCAAAATGGGCGCAAAAAAAAAAGAAAAAAAAAAAAAAAAAAAAAAAAAAAAAAAAGAAGAAAAAAAAAAAGGTGAGAGTGGTTTGGAAAGAAGCTAGCCGAGCCTATTGAACGGTACACACCCATAGGATAATGAGCGGCTATAATATATGTACCGTACACATGTATCAGGATAATTACGAATCATTGAAAAAGTCAAAAACTCAACTTGTCAGTGTCCAGAGGAGATTGGATCATAGCATAGTGGCTGTGTGGTGGAAAGTGGAGGAAGGAAACATCTTCCTCCAACCAAACAAATACAAATGGAAAAGAGAAGTCGTTAAATCTACCAAGAAAAAAAAAAAAAAAATTATTTAGCCAAAAATTCTACAAATGCTGGTTTCCCAAAACATGCCTTCAGCTTTCCTATTTCTCAAATCATGTCTCCTATGCTACTAACAAAGGAAAAATCACATGGGTAACTCGTTGCTATGTTTTCTTTAAAACGTAATCTAGAAACATGTGAATGAATTAGAGAAAAAATCTATTCAAGTTTTTCGAGCATACATTTATTTTGCATATTATAGCCCATCTGACAGATGAATCAACCTAATTATTGGGCTAGGGATCACTATAGTCGTGTCGGTTGAATAGATGGATTGGATCTTAGACGTATTGAGCCATGCTGGAAATTGTGTGTGGTATATATATCGGTATCTTTTTTAATGGGCTCATGTTTAATTTAGATATTCCAGTGGTACAACGTGGCCCAAACGCTATGGGCCCAACCGTCCATCCATTTTTGCCTACTTTAGGGTTTGAGGCCAAAAATGATGCAGACTCAAAGCTCACTGGACCACACCATAGAAAATAGAAAGGACTAAAGACCCACAATTGGAAATTTATTGGGGGCCACAAAAAAAAATTACATTAAGTTTATATTTGTGTTTTCCTTAATCTAGGTCTTTGTGACCTTATGAACAGGTTTGATGGAAATTAAAACATCAAGGTGTGCCTTAGTAAGTTTTCAATGGTGGGTGTTCAATCCCCACGATTTTCTGTGAAACACTTTAAAATGATCTTAAAAATGAATAAATGGTGTAAATATAACACATACACCACGACGGAGCCCACATAAGTTTTCCATGTCAGCAGCATAGTCCAGGATGGAAAGAAGAAATACATATATGACCAAACAGGAAATATTTTAGAGTGCAGATTGTCTGTGTCTTCGGCACACGGAATTACTAGGCTGTCCCTTTGCATTGGTACATATCATTGCTGAAGACACGAGCTCATAAAACACGTTGATTTTATTTTCTGTCTCCCAATCTACCAATTAGATTGAGTGCTATTTAAACAATACAACTTTTAACGTGTGAAACCACTCTGGCCCCACTATGATTTATGTGTTAGATCCACTTTGTCCATCAAAATTTTCTAATTATTCTAGAGCATGAACCCAAAAATTTGTCACGTCCGAAGCTCAATTGGACCACACCACTGAACGAAGTGGAGATTGAACAAACTATTGTTGAAACCTCTCTAGAGCCATACATGAAGTTTACTTGCCATCAAACTTGTTCACAAGGTCACACAGACTTGGATGAAGGGAAAACACACATATATTAGCTTGATCAAAGCTTCATGTGGCCCCAAGAAGTTTTTAATGGAAGGCGTCCAACTCTTAACGTTTCTAATAGTGTGATCCATTTGAGCTATGAATCTATCTTATTTTTTGGTTCATATTCTACAATGATATAGAAGACAAAAAAAAGTACCAACAATATAAAGTTAAGAAATACATGATCGAATGGGTTACATGAATTTCAAACCTTAAGAAATTTCTTTCATTGCACTGCCTGCTGCACATTCAAGGAAGAGAAGTAGAAAATTGAACGTGTTAACATGTGAAACTTTCATAGGCCCATTATGATGTATGTGTAAAATTTACGCCGTCCATCCATTTTTCCATATCATTTTAGCGTATGAGACCAAAAATGAGGTAGACCCAAATAGACCACGCTTAAGGAAACAAGGAAACAATGGGAATTGGATGCCTATGGTAGAAAACATTTTGAAGCTGCAGAAGGATCTAATCAAGTTGATATCCATGTTTTCCTTTCATCTAGGTTTGTGTGACATTGTGAAGAGGTTGAAGAGGTTGGATGCAAAATAAACCTTACGGTGTACCGTAGGAAGGTTTCAACATTAGTCGCTCGATCCCTGCTGTTTTTTGTGATGTGTTCCATTTGAGCATTTAATGTGCCTCACTTTTCAGCTTGTGCTCAATAATGATTTGGAAAAATTGATACACATTGTGGATATAACACATAAATCATGGTGGAGTAGAGAAGTTTCATACGTTTAAAAGCATGTTGTGTAGTAAGCACTCCAATGGCGAGAGAAAATCTGAGCATTTTCTGAGACGGGGGTTCCAAGATTGACCACCTCGAAATTGTCAGGTGTAACAATGGATTTTGAATTGAACTTATTGAGTAGATCTTCAAGTTCAGGAATCGGGTCATCATTTCCCTTATCCTTGACCTCTTCCAAACCCATGATTTTGAAGTCTAGTTCTATGTTAAAGTCATAAATATAGGCTTTATGCAAATCTTTAAATGAGTTTGGCACTTTATTGCAGGTGGTTTTTGAAATTTTTTCTGATTTTTGGGAATTTTATTATTATTATTATTATTATTATTATTATTATTATTATTATTATTTTCTTTTATGTTTTTGGTTTTTGTGGGCTTTCTGCTACTTTGAGGTTTTATGGATTTTCTATTATTTTTGGCTTTTGAGGATTTTCTATTATTTTTGGTTTTAAGGATTTCTATTGTTTTTTAGTTTTGAGAATTTTCTATTAATTTTTGGGTTTGAAGTGTTTTCTATTTTTATTTTTTTGCTATTTTATTTTTAAAAGATTCTTTGAATTTTTTGGGTTTTAAATTTATAGAACGTTGAACAAGCCTACAAGGCTTTCAAACCAAAGATCTATCCTGCTCTTGCCTGGGGTTCAAATGTTTATTCACACGGGACAATTTTTTATACTAATGCTCTAAAAAGATTGACCAGCTGATTCAAACATCCCATAGAGTTTACTCAGTGGGTTTAACGCAATCCGATTCCATATGTAATGAATGGACTTGGTGGGATTTTAATGGGCCACCAGCTGTCTCTTGAATCCTCTGGTCCACCAAACGCTGCTTTCACAGTCACAAATCGCACCAATCATCGCTCAAACTCCAGCCACTCAAATCGCAACCACCAGGGACAAAATCCCTCTTCAAACTGCAGCAATGGTTGTCCAAACTCAGGGAAGGGACGCCGTGCATCGCGTTGCCAAATCTGCCGGCAAGAAGGGCACTATGCCGATAAGTGCAACCAGAGGTATGCACGGGGAGGAGATGTTGTCGGCAACACAGCTCATCTCACTAAGGCCTTTAACGCCTCTTGCTCTCTTAATGGGCCCGAGACCAGTGATTGGTACCTGGACACAGGGGCTTCGGCCCACATGACACAAGACCTCTCCCACTTGGATCAACCAAGTAATTATACGGGTAAGGATCGTGTAATTGTAGAGAATGGTGCTTCCCTACCCATTACCCACACCGGTACAATCTCTCCTAGCCTAACACTTGATTTATTGGATGTATTAGTTGTTCCTCGTCTAACCAAAAATCTCCTGTCCATTAGTAAATTAACATCTGATTTTCCTATCTCTGTTACATTTACTAATAACCTTTTTTCCATCCAGAATCGTCAAACGGGAAGGGTGGTGGCAACCGGTAAGAGAGATGGCGGCCTATATGTGCTGGAGTGCGGAAACTCCGCTTTTATTTCTGTTCTTAAAAATAAGGTTTTACATGCTTCATATGACTTATGACATGCTCGTCTGGGACATGTAAACCATTCCGTTATTTCCTTTTTAAATAAAAATGGCTATCTCTATCTTACCTCTTTATTGCCTTCTTCAGCTTTATGTGACACATGTCAAATTGCCAAAAATCATCGATTGCCTTATTCTGGTAATGATCGTCGATCGTCTAATGTGTTGGATCTTATTCATTGCGATATTTAGGGTCATTCCCCCGTCAAGTCAAACTCAGGATTTATTTATTATGTGATATTCATTGATGATTATTCCCGTTTCACTTGGCTTTACCCTTTGAAATTAAAATCTGAATTTTACGATATTTTTATTCACTTTCAAAAACTCGTGGAAAACCAACATTCCACCCGCATCAAAAATTTTCAAAGTGATGTTGGTGCCGAATTTACAAGCAATCGCTTCAAAACACACCTTAGCACCTCGGGTATTCACCATCAACTCTCTTGCCTATATACACTCACCTAGAATGGCCGCTCTAAAAGAAAACACCGACATGTGACCGAGACAGGATTGACACTTCTTTTCCATTCCCATCTTTCTCCTCGTTTCTGGGTTGACGCCTTCAGCACTGCAGCATACATCATCAATCGCTTGCCCACACTGCTTCTCGGAGGTATGTCTCCTTTTGAGCTTCTTTGTGGCTTTTCACAAAATTATGAGAATTTTCATCCTTTTAGTTGTCGTATTTATCCTTGTTTACGTGATTATATGTCTCATAAATTTTCTCCCCGCAGCATTTCTTGCATTTTTTTAGGATACAATCATTCTCATAAAGGATTTCGCTGTCTTGATCCCACTACCTCCAGACTTTATATTACCTGACATGCCCAATTTGATGAACACCATTTTCCCTCTCAGGATCGGTCTCAGGCTCAGCCCCCTTCATCTCTCCATTTTTGGAATTTTCTCGAACCAAGCCAGCCCCATACTGATCCACCTCCACTGTCTCCCCTGCACCATTCTCCGCATATTATTCCATCCGGATCTAACCCGTGTGTCATTTGTACTGACCCAGTGGACAAGTCTTTGCAGGTTACTGACTCTTTTACAGGTCCACCATCTCAGGAGCCTTGACCACCTCATGTTGACTCTGATGTTGCTCTACTTCTCACTGATCCCACTCCTGCTCCAGCTTCTAAGTTCATTTCTCATCCCATGCTCACACGAGCCAAAGTTGGCATTTTCAAGACTCGTCATCTGGCAAATCTCAGTATTTTGGGATCCTCTAGACTGCTCTCTGCTCTCCTAGCCTCCACTGCATCTAAAGGTTTTAAATCTACTGCTAAGAATCCTGCATGGCTTGCCGCCATGGATGAAAAAGTTCAAGCTCTGCAACATAATCGCACTTGGGTTTTGGTTCCTGGACCTGCCAACACCAATATTGTCGATTCTAAATGGGTGTTTCGGACCAAATACCCGCCTGATGGATCCATTGAATGCCTCAAGGCTCGGCTTGTGGCCAAAGGCTACACTCAGGTACCTGGTCTTGACTACACTAACACTTTCAGTCCTGTTATCAAGGCTACTAGTGTTCGCGTTGTACTCTCTCTTGCTGTTACCAACAGATGTCCTCTTCGCCAACTTGATGTGAAGAAGGCATTTCTCAATGGCACTCTCACTGAAAATGTTTATATGGAACAGCCTCCTGGGTACATTGATCCTCAGTACCCGAATCATGTTTGCCATCTGAAAAAAGCTCCCTATGGCCTCAAATAAGCTTCTCGTGCCTGGTTTCAGCGTTTCAATTCCTTTCTTCTCCCCCTTGGGTTTTCTTGTGGCTGTGCAGACATCTCTCTCTTTGTCTTTCATCAGCAGTCTGACATTATTTATCTGCTTTTATATGTTGATGAATTATTATTACCGGCAACAACTCTTCCCTCCTTGACAGCTTCGCTCGCAAGCTCAATTCTGAGTTTGCCATTAAGGACTTGGGCTCCCTCAGCTACTTTCTTGGTTTGGAAGCTACATACACTACTGATGATGGTCTCTTTATCAGTCAACTGAAATATGCCAGGGATATTCTGACTCGAGCACAGTTACTACACAGCAAGCCTGTTCATACTCCTATGGTCGTCTCTCAGCATCTGACCGGTGATGGTCCTGCTTTCTCGGACCCCACTCTCTACAGATCACTAGTTGGTGCCCTTCAGTACTTAACCATCACTTGCCCTGACATCGCTCATGATGTTAACTCTTTTAGTCAATTCCTGCATGCCCCTATTATAGATCACTTTCTTGCTGTTAAGTGCATTTTACGCTATGTCAAGGGCACACTTCACTTTGGTCTTATTTTTTGCCCTTCTGTCGCTCTGGTGTCGTGGTTGCTTGCTCTGATGCTGACTGGGCTGGTTGTCCCGATAATCGCCGTTTCACCTCTGCCTACTCCATTTATCTTGGCGATAATCTGGTCTCTTGGAGTGCAAAGAAGCAACCTAGCTATTGTTTCCTGTTCCAGTTGTGAGTCTAAGTATCGCGCCCTTGCAACTATTGCAGCTGCACTCCTTTGGCTCACCCATCTACTTCATGATCTCAAGATTCTCATTTCCCGGAAGCCTATTCTCTTATGTGACAACAAAAGTGCGATCTTCTTAAGCTCAAATACTGTTTCTCATAAACGGGCCAAGCATGTTGATTTATATTATCATTTTCTTTGGAAACTTGTTGTTGGTTGTAAACTTCGCACTCAATATGTGCCCTCTCATCCATCAAGAGTGTTTCTCGACCTCTCTTTGAATTCCTTCGTACCAAGCTTCATGTCCATTAAAATCCGACGCTCAGCTTGCGATGGGGGGGGGGGGGGTGTCAAGGATACGTTACCTCAATCCACAACTTGAAATATTGACCTTAATCTTAGAGAGATTCATTTGTATAGAATAATCCATTCTTTCTATTTTTATTGTAATTAACATTTATAACTCTGATATGTAATTATTCTTATGCAAATTGTAATTATCTATATATACAAGAAATACTCACCATGATTGAGTGTGGTGGTTTTTGCTCAAACCTTTATACAAGTCAAGCAAGCGGCAGCCATCAATGGGTCAAACATGTGGTATCATTCGAATTTCATGGTTTCTCTTTCCACTGTTTAGAGTCATTTATGGCGTGGTCAAAGCAATTGCATTGGCCCATCAATTTATTCTTGTCAAGCATGTGGTACCATTTCTTGCTTATCCACATGGTTTCTCTTTCCACTGTTTAGAGTCATTTATGGCAGCTGGTCAAGCAAGCAGCAGCCCATCAGTAGGTACTTGTCAAGCATGTGGTACCATTTCTTGCTTTCCACGGTATGGTTTCTCTTTCCACTGTTTAGAGTCATTTATGGCAGCTGGTCAAGCAAGCAGCAGCCATCAGTAGGTACTTGTCAAGCATGTGGTACCATTTCTTGCTTTCCACGGTATGGTTTCTCTTTCCACTGTTTAGAGTCAATTATGGTAGCTGGTCAAGCAAGCAGCAGCCATCAGTAGGTACTTGTCAAGCATGTGGTACCATTTCTTGCTTTCCACGGTATGGTTTCTCTTTCCACTGTTTAGAGTCATTTATGGCAGCTGGTCAAGCAAGCAGCAGCCATCAGTAGGTACTTGTCAAGCATGTGGTACCATTTCTTGCTTTCCACGGTATGCGGTGCCATTCAAATTTCATGCTTTCCATGTTTTTTTTTTTTTTTTGTTCTTTTTTTAACACACGCACACACACACCACCACACACTCACGCCAAGGTGGGATTTCACCACCTGTGGGTACTCGACCAGGTGTTGAAACTCCTAAGAGTCTACCACCGGAGTAAGAGTAATGACCCAAGTTTCTCTGTTGCTTATTTCATAATGCAATGACTTATAAGACAGGTGCGTCCTGTTGTCTGGAAGAACTACCAAAAATTTGAGGGTTTTTTTTTTTTTTTTTTTCCAAAATGGGCGAAAAAAAAAAAGAAAAAGTGGAGTGGTTTGGAAAGTAGCTAGCCGAGCCTATTGAACGGTACACACCCACAGGATAATGAGCGGCTATAATATATGTACCGTACACATGTATCAGGATAATTACAAAACATTGAAAAAGTCAAAAAATCAACTTGTCAGTGTCCAGAGGGGGTTGGATCATAGCATAGTGGCTGTGTGGTGGAAAGTGGAGGAAGGAAACATCTTCCTCCAACCAAACAAATACAAATGTAAAAGAGAAGTCGTTAAATCTACCAAGAAAAAAAAAATAAATAAAAAATAAAATTTATTTAGCCAAAAATTCGACAAATGCTGGTTTCCCAAAACATGCCTTCAGCTTTCCTATTTCTCAAATCATGTCTCCTATGCTACTAACAAAGGAAAAATCACGTGGGTAACTCGTTGCTATGTTTTCTTTAAAACGTAATCTAGAAACATTTGAATGATTTAGAGAAAAAATCTATTCAAGTTTTTCGAGCATACATTTATTTTGCATATTATAGCCCATCTGACAGATGAATCAACCTAATTATTGGGCTAGGGATCACTATAGTAGTGTCGGTTGAATAGATGGAATGGATCCTAGACGTATTGAACCATGCTGGAAATTGTGTGTGGTATATATATCGGTATCTTTTTTAATGGGCTCATGTTTAATTTAGATATTCCAGTGGTACAATGTGGCCCAAACGCTATGGGCCCAACCGTCCATCCATTTTTGCCTACTTTAGGGTTTGAGGCCAAAAATGATGTAGACTCAAAGCTCAACTGGACCACACCATAGAAAATAGAAAGGACTAAAGACCCACAATTGGAAATTTATTGGGGGCCACAAAAAAAATCACATTAAGTTTATATTTGTGTTTTCCTTCATCTAGGTCTTTGTGACCTTATGAACAGGTTGGATGGAAATTAAAACATCAAGGTGTGCCTTAGTAAGTTTTCAATGGTGGGTGTTCAATCCCCACGATTTTCTGTGAAACACTTTAAAATGATCTTAAAAATGAATAAATGGTGTAAATATAACACATACGCCATGACGGAGCCTACGTAAGTTTTCCATGTCAGCAGCATAGTCCAGGATGGAAAGAAGAAATACATATATGAGCAAACAGGAAATATTTTAGAGTGCAGATTGTCTGTGTCTTCGACACACGGAATTACTAGGCTGTCCCTTCGCATTGGTACATATCATTGCTGAAGACACGAGCTCATAAAACACGCTGATTTTATTTTCTGTCTCCCAATCTACCAATTAGATTGAGTACTATTTAAACAATACAACTTTTAACGTTTGAAACCACTCTGGCCCCACTATGATTTATGTGTTAGATCCATTCTGTCCATCAAAATTTTCTAATTATTCTAGAGCATGAACCCAAAAATGAGTCACATCCGAAGCTCAATTGGACCACACCACTGAACGAAGTGGAGATTGAACAAACTATTGTTGAAACCTCTCTAGAGCTATACATGAAGTTTATTTGCCATCAAACTTGTTCACAAGGTCACACAGACTTGGATGAAGGGAAAACACACATATATTAGCTTGATCAAAGCTTCATGTGGCCCCAAGAAGTTTTTAATGGAAGGCGTCCAACTCTTAACGTTTCTAATAGTGTGATCCATTTGAGCTATGAATCTATCTTATTTTTTGGTTCATATTCTACAATGATCCAGAAGAAAAAAAAAAAAAAAAAGTACCAACAATATAAAGTTAAGAAATACATGATCGAATGGGTTACATGAATTTCAAACCTTAAGAAATTTCTTTCATTGCACTGCCGTGCTGCACATTCAAGGAAGAGAAGTAGAAAATTGAACGTGTTAACATGTGAAACTTTCATAGGCCCATTATGATGTATGTGCAAAATTTATGCCGTCCATCCATTTTTCCATATCATTTTAGGGTATGAGACCAAAAATGAGGTAGATCCAAATAGACCACGCTTAAGGAAACAAGAAAACAATGGGAATTGGATGCCTATGGTAGAAAACATTTTGAAGCTGCATAAGGATCTAATCAAGTTGATATCCATGTTTTCCTTTCATCTAGGTTTGTGTGACATTTTGAAGAGGTTGAAGAGGTTGGATGCAAAATAAACCTTACGGTGTACCATAGGAAGGTTTCAACATTAGTCGCTGGATCCCTACTGTTTTTTGTGATGTGTTCCATTTGAGCATTTCATGTGTCTCACTTTTTGGCTTGTGCTCAATAATGATTTGGAAAAATTGATACACATTGTGGATATAACACACAAATCATGGTGGAGTAGAGAAGTTTCATACGTTTAAAAGCATGTTGTGTAGTAAGCACTCCAATGGCGAGAGAAAATCTGTGCATTATCTGAGACGGGGGTTCCAAGATTGACCTCCTCGAAATTGTCAGGTGTAACAATGGCTTTTGAATTGAGCTTATTGAGTAGATCCTCAAGTTCAAGAATCGGGTCATCATTTCCCTCATCCTTGACCTCTTCCAAACCCATGATTTTGAAGTCTAATTCTATGTTAAAGTCATAGATGTAGGTTTTATGCAAATCTTTAAATGAGTTTGGCACTTTATTGCATGTGGTTTTTGAATTTTTTTTTCGAATTTTGGGTATTTTTATTATTTATTATTATTATTATTATTTTCTTTTATATTTTTGGTTTTTTAAGGCTTTGTGCTATTTTGAGGTTTTATGGATTTTCTATTATTTTTGGTTTTAAGGATTTCTATTGTTTTTTAGTTTTGAGAATTTTCTATTAATTTTTGGTTTTAAGGGTTTCTATTGTTTTTTAGTTTTGAGAATTTTCTATTAATTTTTGGGTTTGAAGTGTTTTCTATTTTTATTTTTTTACTATTTTATTTTTGAAAGATACTTTAAATTTTTTGGGTTTTAAATTTATAGGACGTTGAACAAGCCGGCGTTTCAAACCAGCATCTATCCTGCTCTTGCCTGGGGTTCAAATGTTTATTCACACGGGATAATTTTTTATACTAATGCTCTAAGAAGATTGACCAGCTGATTCAAACGTCCCATGGAGTTTACTCAGTGGGTTTAACGCAATCCGATTCCATATGTAATGAACGGACTTGGTGGGATTTTAATGGGCCACCCGCTGTCAGAGGCTAGACCCATGCAATCCGCACTTGTAACTAGACCGGACACGCGCGCGAGTGATCTTGTGAAGGAGGCCTCAAGTGCACGTGCCAAAATGGCACACTTGTAAAAGATCTAAGCCTTCAGTTAGATAATTTAAAACATAAAGATGTTAAGATGGGTTATACCAAAAAATCAGGAAAATTTACTCCATAGGAAGGCTACATTGATATAAGAAGCACAGACGGTTAGAAAAAGAATGGTAAACAAACATCACGTGATTGTAGCGTGCATATGACCTGATGACATGGAACAATGAGACTTGGGCGACGTCATCATTGTTGACCTCATTACGTGGACTAATCAGGATACGATGCTTGTAAACATGAAATCCCTGTTCCTGTCAATGAGAGGATCCGGATTGGTTCTTTGGAGCTTCCTTGCAGTTAGGGCTGTAAATGGTCGGGTTCGGGGCGGGTTTAGCCAAAACCAGACCCGCCCATTTACTAAACGGTTTTTAGACCCGCCTTTTACTAAATGGGCGAGGAACCCATTAGACCCATTTATAAATGGGTCCGGTCCGTGGTAGAGGAGATTCACCTGCACCCATTTATAAATGGGTCGGGTCTAACGGGTTTGGTTAAGAGATCCAGACCCTGAACCAACCCGTTTAGAAACGGGTCCAACGGGTCTAACGGGTCCAACGGGTTATTGATGCATGAGAAGTGTAGTTTTGTTTTTAGCCTTAAATAAATAAAATTTTTCCAAAAACCTAAAATTATTTTAAATATCATTCAAATGAATGTTTGTAAATGTTAAAGTTATAGAAACAAAATTAAAAATTTGAGAAATTAAACAATATATACATGAAATTATACATCTATTGTAGCTTTCAAATAAACAACATGGTGGGCCGATAAAAAATTAAGGAGGTGTATCTTATTTTCAAACTAGTTTGTATTTTATTTTGAAGTGGGAACGTGAACGCCAGATATATAGGGAAGTGGGAAGGATATAGGTGCAGGCGAGGTCCGGTCCAAGTGCAGGCGGGTCTCATGTAAGGTAGACGTTTACTAACAGGGTGGCGGGTCGGGTGTCTAAATGAAAGGAACCTAGACCCACCCGTTTGACAAATGGGTCTATCCTTGGACCCAGACCCGTACCATTTAGCAAATGGGTCGGGTTTGGGTCGGGTCTTAATGGGTCGGGTCCGGGTACCCCATCGGGTCCACTGACCCATTTACAGCCCTACTTGCAGTTGCCTTTAAAAGGAGAGGAGAGAGCGTTCGAAGAAAAACTACTCCTGAGAAAGAGAGAAAGAAAAACAACTCGTGAGAAAGAAAGAGAGAGAGAGAGATGGAGATATGTCTGTGGATAGTAGCTTCCATGGTGGTGGGAGTGATGTTCGTGGTGTCAGAAAAACTACGAAAGCCAAAATCAACAATGAAATTGCCTCCGGGGCCGCCTAAACTCCCGATAATTGGGAACCTGCTCCAGCTCAGAAGTGGTGGCGAGTTGATCTACGTCACATTATTCAAAATGTCCCAGAAGTATGGGGGGATTATGACAGTATGGTTAGGCATGAAACCGACGATTGTGATAAACAATCATGAGGGAGCTTGGGAGGTTCTTGTAAACAAGTCTGCCGACTATGCGTCGAGGATGCTCCCTGACATGTCTAAATATATCACTGCCAACTGGACGACGCTTTTGTCATCCGACCATGGCCCATACTGGCAATCCCTTCGTAGAGGTGTCCAGGGCTTTGCTATGAATCCATCATCCATCTCCAGCCAAACTCTCTCTCAAGAAAAAGAAGCCATTGCCATGACACAAAAAATCCAAGAACAAGCTGCTGTAAATGGCGGAATCGTCCACCCTATCGACAACATTCGACATAACACAATACGGGTAGTAGGCCGCCTCTGTTTCGGCCCTGATTTCAACAACGAAGCATTTGTTGTTGGCATAGATCCTTTTATCGATGATGTCATCAACGTATCCGCTCTTGCCCGTTTTGCCGATGCCTTCCCCTTCATTCGCTACATCCCGGGCCTGTGGGGTCCGTTCAGAAAAGCAGCTGAAATTCGTGATGGTATTGTGTCGGTGGTAAAACCAGAAATCACTCGCTACCAATCATCGAAATCTCCATGCACCACTTGCTACTTGCACTTCCTCCTCTCGAATGGCTACCCTATGGAAACTATCATCTTCACCCTATTCGAGATGTTCACGCTCTCCGTTGATAGCACATCGATTGCGACCGCTTGGGCTCTAGCCTTCCTTATTCGAAACCCCGAAATCCAACAAAAGCTTTTTAAAGAAGTAAGCGGCGGAGACGAAAAGAGAGAGAGGGTGACCGTAGATCAAGTGAGTGAGATGCCATATCTTCAAGCTGTAGTGAGTGAAGTGTTTCGGATGAAGCCGATTGCCCCGCTCGCCATCCCCCATAAGACGGTAAATGATACCACACTGACGGATTGGAAGATCGACAAGGGTACTGCTGTTATAGTAAATATCTATGCTGTCCTTCACGATCCAAAGGTCTGGGATGAACCAGAGCGGTTCATGCCGGAGCGGTTCTTGAATGAAAATGCACGTAATGCTGGCATGGCCATGGAACGGTCTTTTATTCCGTTTGGGGCAGGTAGGCGAATTTGTGCAGGGATGGAGCTGGGCAAGCTTCAGGTGGGCCTCACCCTGGCCAATCTGATTAACAGTTTTGAATGGCTTGCAGCTAATGGGGATGGCCCGGACATGACCGACGATTTTACTACTCTTCTTAGGATGAAAGAGCCCCTCGTTGCACGTATCAAGCCTCGTAGTAACCTTGGAGCCAGCCACTTTTGAAAGCTTTGTGACCATAGATGCTAAGTGTACGCTCTAACTGCACGTCGAAGCTGTTACTTGCCTCTACGTGGTAAGGAGGCACGTGTGTGCGTGGTAAGGTAAATAAACGTTATATGTGTTTTGATTTTATGTTGTTCATGTTCAAAGTGTCCTTGTGGACGCATAAATTACAAAACTTTCTTAAATTTCAAGATTTTGAAAATTGGTCCGTATATGTTCTCTTCATGATTGAATTCTCTCCGTTTTTGTTAATCGGCAATTACTTTTGCTTGCTGTATTAAATCTACATTTTGCATGATATGTTGCTTGTTTGGCCGTTTGGCTATAGAAATGTTCAATTTAAGTTATTTGTGAGGATAAGAGAGTCAACAGAAACCTTCAATCATCCACATGGATGGAAACTCAAAACTTGAGTCGACTCGATGTGTCCAACCTCACTCAACCAAGTCTTTATATATACATAATTTCTTTATACAAATCATTTAAAATTGATAAAGGTAAGTAAAACCGTGGTGGTTGCTGTTAAGGTGGATGAATTTACAAATTTAAAAAGTTTGGCTGGTTGAATGGGCGACTGACTCCGATATTGAACACTTGATTGACGGGTTTTCGTTGAGTTTCAATCATGCATTTTGTACATTTCTCATTAATGTATGCAGCATGAAGCTCGGACAGAGTATATAGGTTTTCTCTTTATGGGAATTAAAAAACATAGAGTTAAACCTAGCATTTAATCCCCACCATATATGTGGTCCACTTGATCCCTGGATCTGTCTCATTTTTTGGCTCATAAAAACTGATACCAAAAAATATATGGATAGTATGGATAAATGCCATACACCCTGGTGGTCCCTCAAAGCCCCTAGTTTGCAAAAGGCCGGGTAGTACCTAACCGAATGTGAGGTGCAAATTTGGTGGATCCCTGGATCCAATGAGGTGGGTGGATCCCTAATTTTGGGGCCATCTTGATGTATTTGTCTATGCTGTCCTTCCGTTTCTCTATATCATGTTAGGGCAAGAG
Source organism: Magnolia changhungtana (assembly GCA_030180095.1). Lineage (NCBI taxonomy): Eukaryota > Viridiplantae > Streptophyta > Magnoliopsida > Magnoliales > Magnoliaceae > Magnolia > Magnolia changhungtana. The sequence continues at coordinate 3,030,247 of JASAUF010000161.1, read as the reverse complement.
TCTAAAAATGAAGCAATCCAAATCTAACGTGGACCACGATAAAAGAAATATGAAATCCTAGTGATTGCTACTAAAAACTTATCTTGTGGGCAACAAAAGTTTTGGATCAAACTGATATTTGTGTGGTCCCTTTGTTCAGCTCTTTGTGACCTTCTCATAGGTTGGATGGAAAGTAAACAGTCCGGTGTCCTTCACATAGTTTTTATTGTTGAGCATTTAAACACCACTGCTTCATGTGTGGTGTGGTCAACTTGAGATTTGGATCTACTGAATTTTTTTGACTCATGCCTTAAAATGATCTGAATAAATGAATAGACGGCATGGATTTAGGACACATACATCAAGTTGTACTCACAATCACAGATCCGCCTATCCTCAACTAGGGATGCACTCACCTCGGCGGATCTGGGGAATCCACCAAAGCTGCGCTCCTCACTGGCGACGCGGACTGTGTTCTGTCCTGTCACGACGACAGGGCATTTTTGGGCCTACCTTAATATGTGTTCTATCCATGTTGTCCGTCGATTTTATCTGATAATTTTAAGGGAAATTGACCATACTGCCTCGATATATGGTCAAATTTTCTAAAAAGATTCAACATTTCAAATATTCAGAGGGTAACCTTCTGCCAAGCCTCCAAAAATTACTTGGACCAAAATGCCCTTTGTCCTTGGTTCAGTAGTTGTAAAGTTAAAAAGTTACGTCATATTTAATGACATGTATGGAACCCTTTTTTGGTCATGGGCATGGCCCAGCTCATGAGGCCCACACTAATGTATGTGTATAATCCATGCTGCCCATCTTTCTTGCTATGTCATTTTAAAACTAGGGCCCAAATATCAACCTGATCCAATGCTCTTGTAGCCTACATAATAGAAAATAATGGTGACTATCAAAACTTTATAAGCTCACTGTGATATTTGTTAGAAGTGGACACTGCCCAAGTTAGTACTTTTTGAGCCCATGGCAAGCTGGCTAACAAGGCGGATGGATCAGATCACCCCATTGTGGGCCTTAAGCTATAGTACTAATGGTTTGGTAGAAAAGGAAGTAAACACGTTGAAAACCATGATCCATACAACATGACAACCACGACCCATATAAGATGACAACTATGATCCATGCAAACCAGGACCCAAATGGGCCCGCATTGATGTATGTGTATAACCTATTCAGCCCATCCTTTTTGTAGTGTCATTTTAGGGTTAGGGCCAAAATATCAACTTGATTCAATGCTTTTGTGGCCCACAAAATAGAAAATAATGGTGACTGTTGAAAATTTTCAAGCTCGCTGTGATGTTTGTTAGAAGTGAACATTGCCCAAGTTAGGACTTTTTGGGCCCACACCGAGTTGGCTGACAAGGTGGATGGATCGGATCACCCCATTATGGATTGTTGCGCAGCATGCCAACAACGTAGTGAGCCGAGATCCAATCTCAGGCCTCACCTACAAACGATAAACAAGAAGAAATACAAACTAGAAATATATTAAAGCAATCCAAACAAACCACAAGACAAGATATACGTAGAAAAACCCCAACCAGGGTAAAAAACTACGGATGCAAACTTTCACTATGAAGAACAAAAGATTACAAGGCAATATACTAACCTCTCCCTTGGAAGAACATAGAAAATCCTTTGCCCACACCTTAGAATTATTTTCCCAATATTCCAATACTCACAGAAAAGCCCTAGGAACACCTATATATAGTTTATGCAATTTTCCTTTCCGCATCCCAGTTGCGAAAGGACTTGCGACACGTAATCTACGCAAAATCGCGGAACGAATCTGCGTAACTTCGACTAGTCGTGCAGTCTGCACGACTGGTCGAGAGGACCCCACGATCGGTCGTGAATGGGCCACGACCGGTCGAGCACCTTGGGATAAAAAAACGATGCTCACCAGACTTTGAGTCTAACCAGTTCACGACCGGTCGAGCCGGACTCTACGACCAGTCGAGCATGGCTCACGACTGGTCGAAGGCGGTCCCAGATGTGGCTCCACATCTTAACAAAGTTATGGTACCAATGGTTTGGTAGAAAATAAAGTAAACACATTGAAACCACGATCCATGCAACATGACAACCACAACCCATATAACATGGCAAAGGATATAAAAGCACTTGGTGGGGACCACATGAGTTTTAGATGCGCCTGAAACTTGGTCTGACCCCTTGAGTTTCGTATACAGATGATTTTTGAGATATCTCATAACCTAAAGGGGACACATCAACTCCACAATGTTGATGTTTGACACACATCATGATGGGGCCCACAAAACTTACTAACATTAATTATTAAGTTCTCGCGAGGTCAATAAGTTGGGTCACAATTTTGACCAGAATATTTGGCCCATTATATATATATATATATATATATATATATATATATATATATATATATATATATATATATATATATATATATATATGTTTGGTCCATTCACTCTATTTTACTATCAATACCCTCAATTTGATTGATTTTACTCACCTCATGATCGGGGCTACATATGATTAATTATTAAGATATTCGGAGCATAAGATTGATCAAAGAATTTGAGAGAAATTTGATTTAAATATATATATATATATAGTTATTTACTATTCAATTTATACTAATTAGATTGTCCAAAAATGGTTAAAGGTTTAATTAGTCACATGTATAATAATTTATTATTATTTTTATATACATAGATAAATTTCAATTTTCATTTAAAAATAACATTTTTTTTCAAAAGTATATTTTTTTACTCTTAATTTTTCTTTGAAAACTTTTAACAAAATATCATTTCTATTATAAAATATTTCAAAAAAAAATTAAAATACAAATTCTGAATTTTTGTTTTCAAATTTTCAAAAAAATTCTTAATTTTTTTTCCCCTATAATTCCCAAATGCCAATTTTTTTCTTCAAAAGAATCATTTTGTTTTCAACTTTTCAATTTTCTTTTTTAAAATGATTTTTTTTTTCAAAATCTCAATGTTTTTTCAAAAAAAATTAAAATACAAATTCTGAATTTTTGTTTTCAAATTTTCAAAAAAATTCTTAATTTTTTTCCCCAATAATTCCCAAATGCCAATTTTTTTTCTTCAAAAGAATCATTTTGTTTTCAACTTTTCAATTTTCTTTTTTAAAATGATTTTTTTTTCAAAATCTCAATGTTTTTATAAATAACCTTTTTCTTTTAATTTCAAATTTTGAATATTTTCAATTATTTTTCAAAATCACAAATTTTTTCAACTTCTTTATTTTTCATTTCAAAATGTTTATTATTATTTTTTTTTTGTTAAAGTATCGATTTTTTAATATTATTTTATTTTAAAATTTTCAATTCTTTCCAACTTCTCCATTTTTTTAAAAGCATTTTTTTCAAAATCTCATTTTCCTCAAACATTGTTAAAATTTTTAAACTTCTCAATATTCTTTTTCATGTGATATTACAAATCATTTAAATATTAATTTTAAAATTTTTAAAAATAATTATAATTTCCACTCATTTGATATAAATATATATATATATATAATCTTTTTGCATTCAATCAATTGTTAAAAAATAATCTTAGATACAAATATGTACAATTAAACCACTGAAATTCTATTAAAAAACAAATCTTAGACTACAAAAAAAACATAATTTTTCACAATATTCTAAAAAAAATGAAAGAAATAAATCTTCAAGGCCAAAGTCCTTTTACGACAGACATAATCTGCTGTAAAAGCAACTAAAAACTGTAATTTGGGCGGGAAAAGCAATTGAATCAAAATCTACGATGGATTTGGTCCGTCACAAAATTTCACAACTGGATTTTTGAGATATGGGATTGGCGACAAACTTTTTCTGTTAGCGATGGAATAAATCCGTCGTTAAACTAAGTAAGAGTCTGTTGCAAATTAACGATTTTCACGTTGTGTTATCTGAAGAATAGCAAACACTGAACTCTTGAGCCTCAGCCTTAGCACCATATTTTTCAAGTTTCTACCAAGCTTATCTAACCTTTGAAGAATGCTCGGATTCGTATGACCATAGGACGATCAAGAGACCAATCAACACAACAAAATCATTCGACCAAAAGTGAGCAGGCCAATGAATTAATCATTCGACCAATAACAGTCAGTGCAGAAATTCACCCTGAGTCGACCATGTAGATCGACTCAATTGATCAAGAGCTCAGTTCAGCCCGATTGATCGAGGGCTCAACCTCAGCCTCGACCATCCATTACATGATTCTAAGGAGAGACCACTACAAGACTTATCACCTATGCAAATCCCATGTAACGAATAAGAAATGTACGCAAAGATTGCGCCTATGATCGAGAACCATCTTTAGCCCCAACAATGACCCATCTACACTATAAATAGGGGGGCCATCTACACGAAAAGGTATGCAAAATCTCTCACTCAAAACCCCTCATTACTACTAGACCCAAATTCCTATCCTGACTTTGGCATCGGAGGGTCCCTTGCTCTAGCCAGGGTCTCCTTTGTCTTCCTCCTGTGCAAGTACTTGAAGGTCTAAAAAAGGTGGGCAAGATTTTTGCATCAACATTTTTGGCGCCGTATGTGGGAACGACATCAAAGTCATTCCTAGCCCTCTACATACCAACTATGGCCAAAGGAAGGAAGGAAGGCCCTCCCGCCATCGTCGACGCTAATCCCGCGCTCGTAGAACAACTTGCACATCGGGATTCATCTTCCTAATTCTAGGTTGAGTCTGCTCCCATGGGTCCAGCACAACAATCTCAAAACTAAGGATATCGCCTTCTTTTCCTGGAACACTAGTTTGAAATGTTGGCCAGCAACTTTGATCAAATATGACATATGTTGGAGAGGCAATTCCCCTCTCCTGACTAGGAGGTAGTTGCATGTGCACCCACTGGGCTCACGATGCCAACGGAATCCCGGAAGAACCTATCTCATAGCGCTCTGAACCATGCGCCTTCTCATGTCTCGGGAACTGCTGCGCTGGACCCCTCCAACCTACACCACAAGGTAGAAAAAAGGAGGCGTGGAAAGATCTTTGAAATGGATATCCCCCATGAAGCAGTTGCGAGAACAAGGATCCTTAGGAGACCCGACACGAGGAACTGCAATGTCAGATCAGAGATATATGGCAAGCTTATCGAGCATAAGCTCCGACTTTAATATATGCCATGTTTGAAGAAACTAAACCGCCATTCACCGATGACATCATGACCTCAGCCCTCCCCCAAGGTTCTGAATGCCACCAGTCACTTCGTATCCGGGTTTCGGAGACCCCGTCGAACATCTGGAATCTTTTAGAACATGGATAGAACCACAATTACCGTCTAAACCGATCATTTGCCCCGCTTTTGTCCACATTATCATGATTTCAAAACTCTCCTCGAGGTGTCACACTCTAGTCATGAACTTGGCCTTGACCGACAATCGGACCATCATGGGATTTCTTAAATCATACACCTTGTAGTCATACGAAAGGGAATTATAGTCTTTGGCAACTCTTCGTTGAATCAAATCATGGTAGCAATATCTTAAACGACGTTATCAAGGTTGAGTCTGTCATCAATTCTAGTTGGTTTAACATTCTTATCTCATCCTGCAAATTGTATTGATCCGATCTCATCTCCATAGAAATAAGCATAGGCTATATTAAACATGTCTAAGAACGGTTTATTGTCAGCCAAAATTAATTCCACTCTGTCTTGAATCCAAAAAATTACAAATTGGTGTAGTGATGATGGAATGCATGAGAACGAATGAATCCACTTTTGTCCAAGCATTGTAATTTGATGAAGTATCGACCAAAAATAAAAAAGAAAAGTGGACAGGACCTTTTTGGTTCCCACCATTAATTCGTCTAGTAAAACTCATGTTTGCGTTATTCCTCTAATAAAATTACTTATTGTAACCTTGGTTTAGATAAGATCATCTTGAGTCTTTCCCGGTTTAGCCATCATTCTGACTAGGAGAATATTAACAGTAATTCCATTATCGACCAAAACCTGACTGGTCAGACACCTTTCTAGGTGAACAAAAATATATAATGGCTTCAAGTGTTTGATTATTATGAGAGTCGGCCTTTTAATAATTATTTTCTCAAAAGGGTACCCTGGTTTGACTATCACAGTCGACATGTTTTTTGCTTCCTCCTCAGAATCAAAGGACCCATGTTGTATGATTATTAAAGGGCATAACTCTTTAACATCTCTTTCTATTATACTTGGTTGAGGCAGTCTAGCTTAGAAACTTAATGGTGGTGTCAACACCATATTACAATCCAATATAATTGGTGGAAACGAGCCAAATTTTATGATCAAATTCGGACATTGCCCCCTAAACATTTCCACAATGCTTGAAATGTAAAAGATTACAACATTCACATCCACACATACATTCCACAGCTTTAAATGATAAAAGATAAAAATTAAATAAACATTCAAACCACAAGACACAAAAAATTATAGTGGTTCGCCTGTGTGTTCACCAACTGTTAAACAACAGCCACACAGCTTGTTACACCACTCCTAATATCCTTACACAGGGGATATTAGCATTCACTATGAAAATAGGTTTCACAGGTTCACCTGAAACCTTCACAATTATGTCTTTTAAATGGGCTTATACAATTCAAAAACCCCACTTCTGAGTTTTTCTGGCTCTCCTCAGATAACCAACACAATGAGATTTTTCTGGCTTAATCTCAAAAGAAACCAAAATAAGAAAATTTACAATATAGTAAAATACCTGGATTTCTCCTTTTGTAGCAGCCTGGAAGAAATAATCGGAGTAGAAGTTTGAATATAAAAGTTCAATTGTCCAATACTCACTTTGAAATGGTTCCAGGTTCTAACCGATTTTAAAATAAACCAGATGGGCAAGCTCTATTTGATTTTGATTTCAAGAAGAAGGAATACAACAATTCCTCTTTTCAATTCAGATTGGAATATAGAAACAAAATCAAATTGACAAAAGCTAATAAAAGAGAATATTAAATATACATAGCGTAGCTTAAAAATTAACACAAACTAATCTCAGAGTGATGCCTTGATTTTACTTGAATTCAGATTGAGAAACTCTGAAATTCGTGTTCTATTTATAGAAGCAGAAATTGCCTCTACGACTGGTCGTGTGGCCACCACGACTGGTTATAGGTTGAACTGCATTTTAAAATTTTAAGCGCAATCGGATAAAACTGTTCCACGACCGGTCGTAGGGTGTCCACGACTAGTTGTGAGGCCTCCACGACTGGTCGTGACCAACCCATGACTGGTTATGAGGAACTAGGAATGGTTACAGGAGTTTGAGTCACAGCCGTAGGACTAGTCGTGAATGAGTCGGCACTGTTCCTACGACCGGTCGAGCAAACTCCAAGATTGGTCGAAGCTCAACAAAAAAATTTCAAAAATTTGCAACAACTTAGGACTGGTCTTGAAATTTCTCAGATTGGTCGAGCAGTTTTAAGACTAGTCGAATAGAGTCCAAGACTAGTCTTAGAACAGACCAAATACTTATAAAATAATTCAATTTGAATTATGTATACAAAATGACCTACCTTAAGGTCAATCTAAGGTCATTCATACCTTGAATGTAAAGTATGGACATTGAAACTTCATTTCTTCAGATAATAGTTGACTTTTAAAAATTATGAAGCTTGAGATCTCTATACTTGATGTGGCATTAAACTTGAGATCTTCTAGAGCTTGAATTACACTTCATCTTGAGTTGTACACTAACTTGAGTCTTGAACAAGATCACTTCTTTCGATGCAGCTTGTACTTGCATTTCTTGAAAATGATTTGAAGTAGATGCAGTGTCTTGAACATATGAATCAACATGCTACACAAGACATAAATTTTATTTTTGGCACCACAAAATTTGACAACCAAAGGAATAGGAAACCATAGCACTTACACAATGATAGGCCCATACTTGTTGTGTGTAGGCCGTCTAGGCCCATCTTCATTATGAGGATAGTTCATCACCATATAACATGCTTAGAATAACTTGGGAATACCTGAGATCACATCACATATCTACTATGAACCTAGAATAAATAGGTCCCAAGTCTGAATAACTTAGCGATTTTTTGACAGACCCTAAACGTTTATGCCTTTGAGAATTCTTAAGGCTGATAGTACCTTGTTCCTCCCTGTAGGACATGCCGCCTAAGAGAGTGACTTGAGTGACTCCCGCTCCCCCGTGTGAGCCTAGCGCAGCCCCGACAGCACCTGTGACCACAGAGCAGCTTTAGCAGATGCTGTAGACGATGACCGCTATCTTTTAGGGGCAAGGCAGGCGGCCCGTTGTTACGTCAACCCAGGTAGAGTAGGAGCGTACAAGCTCCCTTCTCAAAGACTTCCGACAGCATGATCCCCCGCGTTTCCGGGGCGAGCACTGTAGCAGAGATATGATGCTCCGGGTTGGAGAAGGTATTCGACATAATGAGATGTACGACGTAGTAGTTAATCCTATTAGCTGTATTTCTTCTCCAGGGTGAGGCTCAGCATTGGTGGGCATCTGTCACCTGAGCGGTAGTGGCCGATTATGAGTGGACCTGGGAGGACTTTGTAGACCGATTCGACTGAAAGTTCTTTCCTGAGCACGTTCGACAATAGCGCGCATTAGAGTTTGAGACTCTGGTCCAAGGGGACATGACTGTATCCCAGTATGAGGCACGTTTTTTCACACTATCGTGATTTACGATGTACCTTGTTGAGGATGAGGGGTAGAAGGCCCGCCATTTTGAGAATGACTTGTATCCTGCCCTCAGGAGCCGTGTGGTTGGACACATGCTTTTGACATTTGAGCAGATTGTCGAGAGGGCCCATATCTACGAGGCAGATTGGGTTAGTTTGCAGAGGGCCCGTGACCTGAGAGGAGACCAGAAGAGGAAGGCATCTTCTGGTAGGTCCCACCATCGGCATCATCCACAGTAGCGACGCATGACCTGCCCAACATTCTGAGCACCAGTGACACCCCCAGCACCACCTCCGAGACCATTTTCAGGTACTTACTTTGGCTGCAGTAGGACAAGACATCGTAGGCACGAGTGTCCCCATCCGCAGCAGCAGTAACCAAGGGCACCAAATCAGCCTCCACGACAGTCCCCATATCAGCAGCAGCAACTGCAACACCAGCCTCTGGGACCTCCCCACAATAGCAGAGACAACAAATCAGGCCACCATAGCCGCAGCAGCAACAACAGAGACCTTAGAGGGGACCTGTACCTCCCCAACAGCCCCAGGGAAGATTTTATGCCGCCCAGCAGGACCCTAAGTCATCAGGAGGGGTCGTTGACGATACTCTCCCTGTTTCTGCATGCATTGCATGTGTATTGTATGATTCTGGTGCATCGCTTTCTTTGTGGCCGATGATTTTTGCCGATCGACCGGTTTGCCGATGGAGTCTGTTCGTGAGGGTTTGTCAGTATTGACGCCCTTAGGAAAGACTGCAGTGTTAGGCCGATTTTACGCATCTTGCCCAGTTCTGATTGGGGATATCTTTTTGCCTACTGATCTGTTCGTATTACCGATGTTCGGGTTTGATGTCATCCTGGGCACGGATTGGCTCGCTGAGTACTACGCCATATTCGACTACTCCCGAGGATAGTCACGTTCTGTATACCCAGCGTGCCAGAGTTCCAGTTTGTTGTCGAGCCCAGAGGAGAGAAGCTTTCCTGCTTGTTGTCGTGCACCGTTAAGGAGTCAGTTACTTTGAGTGTCAACCAGGTGTCGGTCGTTTGTAGTTGTCCCGATGTGTTCCAGGTGATTCCCAAGTTATCACCTCGTCGGCACACCAAATTTCAGATTGATCTCATGCCCGGTACCATTCCTGAAGGCCCCATATTGTATGGCACCATTGGAGTTGAGGGAACTGCAGAAGCAGTTGGACGAGTTACGCAATATAGGTTTTATACGTCCAAGCAGTTCACCATGGGGAGCGCCGGTACTCTTCATGAGGAAGAAGGATGGCTTGTTGAGGCTTTGGGTAGATTACCACGAGCTCAACAAGGTCACAATTAAGAACAAGTACCTGCTCCCGAGGATCGATGATTTGTTTGATCAGCTACATGAGGCGCAGTTCTTTTCGATGATAGACTTGTGGTCCGGTTATTATCAGGTTCGAGTTCGAGATGAGGATATCCCGAAGACAGCCTTCAGGACACGCTATGGTCATTTTGAGTTCCAGGTCATGTCCTTCGGACTGACCAATACGCCCGTAGTATTTATGCAGTTGAACGAGGTCTTCCGTCCGTATCTTGACCAGTTTGTTGTAATATTCGTCGATGACATTCTGATATATTTGAGGACCCGTGAGGAGCATGAACGGCATCTGAAGATTACCTTGCAAACCCTCCATGCACACCAGTTTTACACGAAGTTGGAGAAGTGCGAGTTTAGGTAGGAGGAGGTGAAGTTCCTCGGTCATGTGGTAACGAGGCAGGGCGTTGCAGTGTACCCCATAAACATTGATGTCGTGCGTCAGTGGGGCCAGCCCATGAACACGTCCAAGATCCGCAGTTTCCTTAGTTTGGTGGGCTACTACCGACGTTTCATTGAGGGATTCTCTCATATTGCAGCCCCGTTGACCAGGTTGACCCGGAAGGGTGTCAAGTTCGTTTGGAGCGACACTTGTGAGTAGGCATTTATGGAGCTAAAGGACCGCCTCACGTCCATTCCTGTCCTCACTCTTCCGTCTGAGAGTGATGGATTGTTGTATTTATCAATGTCTCGTGAGTTGGCTTGGGTGCTATCATGATGCAGCACGGGAAGCCGGTGTCTTATGCATCTCGCCAGCTTAAGGTTCATGAACTGAACTACCCCATGCATGATTTGGAGCTAGCAGCAGTTGTCTTCACCCTAAAAGTCTGGAGGCACTATCTCTATTGTGTGAGGTTCGAGCTCTTCTCTGACCACAAGAGCTTGAAGTATCTGTTCTCTCAGTCCGAGCTGAACATGAGGTAGAGGTGTTGGATGAAGCTCCTAAAGGACTATAATTTTGATCTTCAGTACCACCCAGGTAAGGTGAACGTGGTGGCGGATGCCCTCAGCCATCAGCTACGAGGCCTGGTAGCGCACATGATGATTCAGGAGTGGAAGATGCTTGAGGATGTGTCTGCATTTGACTTCGAGATCGGCTTGCAATCTTCTATCATGCAATTATCGAGCCTATCGATTCAACCCTCTCTTGTTGCAAGGGTGATCGAGGCTCAGCAGGCAGATGAGTTAGTGCAGAGTTATCAGGCAGAGGCAGCATCTGAGAGTTAGTCAGATTGGTATATTGGTTCTGATGGTGGACTTCGCTTCAGAGGCCAATTATATGTCCCGGATATTCCTGAGTTGCACCGAGATCTTATAACCCAGGTACATTGATCGCGGTTCTCTATCCACCCTGACTCGATGAAGATGTATCGCGATATGAGGCGTCAGTATTTTTGGGCAGGAATGAAGCGCCAGATAGCCAGTTTTGTGGTCGAGTGTAATACGTGCCAGCGTGTCAAGGCCGATCATCAGAGACCCCCGGGTCCCTTGCAGCCGTTGAGCGTTCCGTTGTGGAAGTGAGAGGACATATCCACCAATTTTATCATGGGTTTGCCGAGGACTCAGCGTGGTCACGACGCCATCTGGGTTGTCATCGATCGTCTGATGAAGTCGGTACATTTTCTTGTGATTCGTTCGATCTGAAATTTAGACTAGCTTGCGAGGTTATTCATCGATGAGATTGTGAGATTGCATGGCGTTCCTATTTCGATCATTTCTGATCGAGACCCGAGGTTCACGTCTTAATTTTGGAGGAGCTTCCAGACGGCGATGGGGTCTGTTTCGCAGCTCAGCACCGCGTATCATCCCCAGACTGATAGGCAAACCGAGAGGGTTAACCAGATCCTTGAGGATATGCTTCGGGTTTGCGTGATTGATTTCTCGGGTAGCTGGGATGAGCACCTGCGATTGGCTGAGTTCGCGTACAACAACAGCTATCAGGTGACCATTGGCATGGCTCCTTTTGAGGCATTATATGGCAGACCATGCAGATCTCCGAGTTGTTGGACTGAGGTTGGAGAGCGATGTCTCCTTGGTCTCGAGCTTGTGCAGCAGACATCAGAGGTCATCGACATCATTAGGCAGAGGATGCGCACAGCTCAAAGCCGACAGAAGAATTTTACTGATCGTCGGCGTCATCCCTTGGAGTTTATCGTTGGGGACCATGTGTATCTCAAGATCTCACCTATGAAGGGTGTGGTTCATTTTTGAGAGAAGGGCAAGCTTGGCCCAAGATTCATAAGACCTTTCGAGATCACTGGGCGTATTAGCACCGTAGCCTATCAGCTTACCTTTCCATCTCAGTTGTCTGGCGTCCACAACGTTTTCTACATCTCTATATTGAAGAAGTGTGGGTCGGACATCGTTCCTGTTATTAATTGGCAGCCGTTAGAGGTTCGTGAGGACGCTTCTTACATTGAACAGACAGTTCGTATCCTCGATCGGAAAGAGCAGGTCCTCCGGACCAAGGTCATTCCCTTGGTGAAGGTACAGTGGGGCCATTATAGTAGATGATGCGTCTTGGGAGCGCGAGGAGGAGATTCAAGAGCGTTATCCCCATCTTTTCGATGTTTGATTGTATGTTGTATTGTGTTTTGATCATATATGATGTTGTGTTTTCTGTTCCCTTATGAGTTATGATTAGTTACGATGGTAGTATAAATTTCGAGGATGGAATTTTTATTAGGTGGGGAGAGCTGTAAGGCACGTATCTTAATCCATACCATTCCGTAGACTTCTGTGACCCTTCTCGACGAATTCCGACAACCTACGACTTATAATCAACATTTGCACGCGACCCTAAATCGTATCTCATAGATTTGAGACTGCTTAATCCGAGACTTATACCATTGCGATCGCACCATCACCGAGGTTCCAATACCGCGTCTTGTACACCGATCCAATACCCTGGCCAGGAAAATGAGCCCGCGTTTATTTCAAAGAAACGCTGCGCATTTACAAACCCAAAAGAATCTTTACAACCCATCCCATCAATCAATCAATCAATCAATCAATCAATCAAAGTACACAACCCATGCTTTCTTTCTCCCCAAGTCAAGCAACCTACCAAGTCAACTCTCAAGTCAAGTACAACTATCACCTCACACCCATCACCTCTCTTACAACCATCCTTTCTCTCTCTCTTTCTCTTCACATTTTCCAAGCAACAAAGGAGACAAAAAAAAAAGTGCACATCCAAGCACTTCCAAAAGAGAGAAAAGAGAGTGTGTTGTGTGGCCCACTTTCTCTCCCAAGATCCATCATCCTAGCCCTTCATTTCTCATCATCTTCCATCAAAAAGGGACATTAGGAGATTGGCGTCCCATAGGACCAAGAAGATCGAACGGTGGGTGTTTTATAGGCTTAGATTTACTGCTTTAATGATGGGTCAAGTGAGGCCTACCGATTGATGGTATGGATCTCACTTTGGACCTAGGTGTGGCCGATGGTCCACCTTGATCCTCATGGTCATTCCATGATGGAGCCATTTTCCATGGACCCCATCATGATGTTTATTTTCCTTACATGAATAGGGTCATCTAGACCTTGCATTTTAGTGGAGAAAGGATCTCCACCATTGATTTTGATTGGTGGGCCCACATGTAATGGGACACACTTGATTTATGTTGTGATGTATGGAAAGGGAGGGTCCATAGTGTCGTGGTCTCTCCATCACACGTCTCTCTCTCTCTCTCTCATTATTTTTGGTGTGATGATGTGTCTATGTGGCCCACCCGGATGAACCCCATCTTGATGTATGTCTTATCCACACCACTCAGTCTTTTGGTGGCCCACCTGGACAACACGTCTGTATGTGGGGTCCACCTTAAATATATGTGTTGTGCCCAAACCGTCTAGCGTCCAGGGACGCTGGACGTGAACTGAAAACAAAAATATTAGCTTGATTCAACAAGCTTTAGGGAGGGCCACTCGTGTAGGCCTCACCTTGATGTAATCCACATCGTCCATCTTATTTCCCAAGTAATTTTAGGCGTTGAGCCGAAAAATGAAGCTAATCCGTTTATCGACCAGGTCATACCATAGAAAACTGTGATTTCTACTGTTCAAGGCTATTAGGACCCACCTTGATGTTTCTACACGCCAAAATATACTGAATATTGGGCTCATTTAAACTGTCTTGAGCCGTAGAACCCAATGGTTGGGTTGGATTTTTCGGATGCGGGCCCTACCTAAGAGAAACCACGATAAAACAAAAAATAAAAATAAAATATCACATGCAAGGCGGTGTTTCGCACGCACGTCAGAGGACGACGCAAAGAAGATCTTCTTTACGTTGTGGACGGACGGGCAGGGACCATGGGTCCCAGCCGTGGGTCCACCATGATGTGTGTTGAACATCCACGCCGTGCATTTGATGGACCCTTTATGGCAGTGGGCCCCCTCTAAAAATCAGCCATATGAGGAACTCAAGTGGCACACATCACAGGAAACAGTGAGGGATTAAAAGTCTACCATTAGAACCCTTTCTGGGTCATAGAAGTTTTGGATCATTATGAAAATTTTTTTTCCTCTTCAATCTGGGTCTGTGTGACCTTATTAACAGATTGGATGGAAAACAAATGTTATGGTGGGCCCCACGTGGGACCCACTTATGTATGCATTGTAATCCACACCTTCCATCGGTGTGGACCCCACCATGAGGTATGTGATTTATCTATACCATCCATCCCTATGGGACCCACCATGATGCATGTGTTGCATCCAAACCGTCCAACCATTTTGAAAGATAATTTTAAGGCTTGAGACTAAAAATAAGACAGATCTAGGATCAGGTGGACCACATTTCAAAAAACAGTGGGTTTGAATGTCCACCATTAAATCCCTTGGGCTACCAAGTTGGGACATATATGATATTTGTTTTCCTCTAAATCCAGGTCTTTGTGACCTTATGAATAGGATGGATGGGAATTAAACTCCTATGGTGGGGCCCACTGGGATTTAACTGTGAAAATCATGATCACCATTGCTAGTTATTATATGGTCCAGTTGATCTTTTGATATGATTCATTTCTTGTATATACATTGATTTCTAAAAATAGATGAGTTAAGCTCGGCCCATTCGACTCAGCCCATTTAACTTAGTCCATTTGATTCGGCCCATTTGATTAGGCCCAATGTGATATATGTGGCCCGTTGTTAAGGCTCACCTAAATGTGAAATATGAGGCCATTGTCGAGGCCCACCTTGATATATATGAGGCCCATATGATGCGGCCCATGGGTTGAGGCCCAATGGGATGTATATAAGGTCTATTGCAATGTGTAATTCTACCATAGTTTATGTAATGATGTTTATGGCAGGTCGTGCCTTGGGAGCAATGATGGTTTGATGTCCATATTGTAAGAATAATGTTGGTTAAATGTCCGTATTATAACTCTCCCTAAGGCCCATTGATAGACCCATATTTGTTGTGTGTAGGCCGTCTAGGCCCATCTTCGTTGCGAGGATAGTTCATCACCATATAACATGCTTAGTATAATTCTATGATTCATACCCATTTGCATCATATGTATGCTTGATATAAGGAGTGACTGATCATAGCATATGCCATTGAGCAGATTATTTATGAGACTCACTGATAGGAGCTACCCACATGAGCTCATAGTACGTGCAGGATTGCTGCATGACTGGATAGCATGACTCATGCATCTCGCATGTGTGACATAACCATTGTACGCCCTAGCGACATCAGGGCCGTGGCCTCCACAGGCACATCGTGGATGGTCGTATCGGATACTTAAAATACTTGGCTCTATCACTATGGGCACTTGGGATGTCCTTGGGTGAAAGTTTCATAACCTTTTTAGTACTAGGAGATGCTCCAATGTCTACACCGAGTGGATACATAAGCGCTCGAGTGCCGAATACCAGTAGGTCGCGTCTCCTACTATGTCATGGTCGGTTGGAAGGAGGTGTCGCCTTATCCGCCCAAGTGAGTGGGTTGTAAGCTAGGCTGGGTTTGACCAGCATGCAAATGAGTCCGTTATCGATGAGCCGGGTAGGTATTGACAGACTTTGGTCAGGCAGATAAGGTGGTATCTTCCACTTGCTGGGCTATGTGGCTAGGGAGGCAACAATCAGTGTGAAGTGTATTAGACCCTGGTGATATCCGAGAGAGAAACTGTACTGATATGTGTACTTGATGAGGACTGGCATGCTTGCTTTGCATCTCACATATGACATTTGGATACGTAGGCCTCGCATTGCATGGCCTTGGTATGGCCGATAGCATTCATGCCTTGCATCACATAGCTTTGGTACAGCTGATAGTATTCATGGACTTACCAGCGTATTTCTGCATTTATCTGATATTGTATACTTGGCACTTGTCTTATACACACACTTACACCACCTCTAAGCTTTTGTAAGCTTATGCACGACTGTTGCGTGCAAGTAGCATTGTATCACAACAGCGCTGAGGCAGGAGGGTTCATCAGTTTAGTTTGGAGCCTTTTAATCACCTTGTATTTTTCTTTCCACTTTGTACTTAAAGTTTTTGATATAGTGGATATGTAGTGATGTTGTTTTGTGACTTGGTTATGCTTATTGTTATGCTCCATTACAAAAAAATAATAAAAAAAAAAACCATACCGAAAATCCTCCTTGTAGGATCCCAGGATCAGAATCTAGCATATGGGTGCCAGAAGCCGAGAATGGGGCACTACGGAGGCTGTCGGCGCCGGATTCGGTGATCGGGAATTTGTGAGCCCATTTTTCGAGTTTGGAGCGTGATACAACCAATGTCTGGTGGTCAGTGCTTTGTGGGCCCTACCATGATGTATGTCTGTCATCCATGTCGTCCATCTATTTTTCAAGATCATTTTATGGTATAAGACCAAAAATGAGGTATATCCAATCTCAAGTGGACCACATTAAAGGAAACAGTGTTGAATGAGCGTCGAGTATTAAAAACTTTTTGCAGGCCATAAAAGTTTTGGATCAAGCTAATCTTTGTTTTTTCCCTTCATCTAGGCCTGTATGACATAATCAACAGATTAGATGTCAGATAAATGGTACAGTGGGCCTTATGAGGATTTTAATGGTGGATATCCAATCACTATTGTTTTCCAATAGGGTGGTCCACCTGAGATTTATATTCCTCTCATTTTTGGGATCAATCCCTAAAATGATCCTCAAAAATGGATGAACAGAATGGATGAAACACATACATTATGGTGGGGCCCACAGAGCAGCGACCACTAGTGATGTAGAGTGGATCGTGGACGATTATGGCCAAGATGGATCAGAAAAGGCTCGGTTGATGACAGAAGTGATCCGAATTGTCAGACCTTAAATCAAGTGTATCTCACAACCCGGAATGAGTCATCGGATATAAAATATATGATTTTAGGGTAGAACGAGCTATTTAGCCGCCCAACCCTGCTATGCCAGGTTGTGTAAACCGAATTTGCGAAATAACATCCAATTCGTTTCTCTATTTTAATTTCATTTTTACTATAAATAGTAAGTTTTAGTTTGACTATAATTCCTCATCCAAATAGTTATTTTTAGGAGAACAACGTGGTAAAGCCAAATAAGAGTTTAGGACAAATAGGAGCGAAAAGTGCTTAGAATATTTAGGAGAACAACGTGGTAAAGCCAAATAGGACAGTATTTTTTTTACCGAAAACCTTGGCACTAGTAGGCATCATGACCATCTATAAATAGTAAATTTACTATTTATAGTAATTTGTGAATTTTTAGCCTAAAACCTTGCGCACTAGTAGACATCACATCCGCCGGTAAGTTTACTATTTATAGCAAGTTGTAGATCATAAGAGTTTTAGTTATAGTTTGATTCTAAAATCTCTCTCATTGCTTAGTATACTTATTTAAAGGGTTGTACCTTTATTTCATTCATCAATTAAATTACAAAATTTATAGAATTTATTTTTATTTTTTGTATTTTTTTTTCTCATTTATTTGAGAAGTCTCTGCCAAAAGTCTAAAGAAACTCAATGGATTCAAAGTAGTTACCCTTAATTAAGGAACACGATGATCGACCTCATCACGTTCATCCCTGCGTCGACCAGCCACCGTGCTGGTGGCAGGGGGCGTAGCCAATCCATTTCCATGTATGTTTTCCTCCTCTCTTCATTCAACGGATTCGATTAAATGTACACACCCTGTTGCCCGGATTCGGATTGCGTACTGAGTAACTCAGTACGCAATCCAATTTCATCAAACTAATGACTAGCCGCCTATTTCTACTTTCTGAGGCTGGATCCTCTGCAAACGTTCCTAGGATAAGCTTATCTTACAAATGTCCGTATTTTTCACATCTTCAGACGTTCTTCAAATCCAAGTCAGTTCACCACGTCTCTCCACCTGGTTTCTCGTTGGGGTGTTAAGATCAGTCCAATCCAAATATCATGTGGGCCACACCAGAGGTAAAAATTCGGTTATGATACGGTTCCTAGGATAAGCTTATCTTACAAATGTCCGTCACTCATGCCTTAGGCAAGGGCATTTTTGTCATTCTGGAATTAAGTAAGCTACGCTCGCAGGACGCGGATTGGCTACTCCCCTAACACCAGCCAATGGCTGATGGTCGGTGCTCCTTGGGACCCACCATGATGTATGTGTTTCATCCATACCGTCCATCTATTTTTACGGATCATTTTACGGCATGAGACCAAAAATAAGATATATCCCAATCTTAAATGGACCACATTACATGAAAAATTTTTTAATGAGCGTCGACCATTAAAAAACATTTTGTGGCCATAAAAGTTTCGGATCAAGATGATTTTTGTTTTTTCCCTTCATCTGGGCCTGTATTACCTAATCAACATATTAGATGTCAAATAAACAGTACAGTGGGCCTTAGGGGGATTTTAATGATAGATATCCAACCACTATTTTTTCGTGTGGTGTGGTCCACTGAGATTTACATACCTCTCGTTTTTGGGATTAATCTATAAAATGATATGTAAAAATGGATGAACGGAATGGATGAAACACATACATCATGGTGGGGTCCACAGAGCACCGACCACCAGCCCCGGGGCTGGTGTCAGGGGGAGTAGCCAGTCCGTTTCCACTCTCGCAAGAGGCATTAAAAACTCCTACTCACAGTACGGATTCCGACGCAGGAAATTTGTGGTTGCAGATCGGGAGCTCCTGCACCTGATCATGTCTATTTGATATTATAGCTTGAGTAGGCCCCACATTGTTCTTATATAATACATCTACCCAGAAAAGCACGTTTGTAACCTCATGATAGAGTTATGACGCAAAATTCAGGCCATTCAAGGTTTCATGTGGACCATACAATCGGAAACAGTGTACAGAGCAACGGTCACCGTCCATACTATTTTTCTTTTACTGGGCCACCTAAATAATGGATAGGCATGTTATTTTTTCTTGAGAACTAATTTTCTGTGTTATAATTAATGGGTGGATTGGATATCATATAATCACCAACGTGGACCTTGCAGATATGAAGGGGGTTCCATCTTAAAGAGAAATTGACCACTGTAAATGCTACCTTTTACCCAGCGTCTTTTCAGAACGCCCCCAGACTTTACTTTTTCAAAGTAAACCATCTTGTACGGACATAGTATTGCATGCAAAATATCTTTGCGTTTATAACCTATAGCTACGGATTATAACCGTAACTATAGGTATTTAGCCACCGTTGTAAAAGCATTTTGTCTGCAAATAGCGTGCCCGTTTAGGATGATTTACTTTGGGAAATAAAGTTTTGGAGTACTTTGAAAAGACGCCGGGTAAAAGGTGGAATTTACACTGGTCAATTTCTCTCACAAAACATTGATTTATGCTCTGGTGAGAGGAGCAGCTGTTACGCGGGTTACACGTTAATCGGCGTTAATCTAACCATGTGGGGCCTACCTTGAATATCTTTTATCTATATCCACGCGGTCAATATGTTTTTTAATAATTTTTTAGGACGTAACCCCAAAAATTTATGAAGATCCAAATCTCAACTGGACCATACCAGTAGAAACAGTAATGGATGGCCATTTAAAACTTTTTCGTGGGCCACAAAACTTTTGGATCAAAGTAATGTTTGTATTTTCACTTCTTTAGTATCTTCTTAAGATTATCAAGAGGTTGGATGGAAATAAAAATTATGAAAATTTTACGATGGGCGCTTTTGGAATTTAGAATGGTGGGGAACTCAACCACCAATGTTTCTTTTGGTGTGGTCCACCTGAGATTTAGATCTGCTTAGTCTTGGAAATCATCATTAAAATGATATGAAAAAATGGATGGATGTCGTGGATATGCAATACATCATTAAGCTGGGCCCAAAATAAGGACAATACCAGGTAAAGCATTTCCCCAGTAACACCTTATCGTTTCCATGTGATGGGACGTGATGGGAAAGCGGACTCCGTACTGAGTTAATTTATTTTAAACCTTATCCATGATATTTTGAACTTATCAAAAGATTCGATAGCAAATAAACATTCGTGATCCGTTCCATCCATTGAATTTTATACATTAAATGGGCAGACTCGTTAAAATTTCAAAACAATCAAATTATCAAGTGGAGTAACTCAATTACATTCTCTTTAGTGGTCCAAAGTTTAACGATTTTTTAGACTTTATGTGTACCGCATATGGTTCAGATCTGCACTTTTTTTTTGGTCAACGACCTAATAAGAAATGGGAAAAAGGATGGACGGTGCGGATTTCTTCACTTAATGAATGCGGGCCCTGTTTCAAAAAACACAAGATCTAACAAACTGTAGGGGTATGTCTGCAATATAACTATTTAAGAGGGGCCATTAAAAGTCTGCAATTCACATGTGTCTCATATCTCATGTACGTAAACTTTTCAGTAAATCACGGATTTACGTGTAGGATAGGCAAACAATTGTACCCGTTCCGTTTTCTTGTTCACACATTACAGGAAAGTGAAAGTACACCTTTAGCCTCACTTTTGTAGCCTCGGTTCAGAAAAAAGAGGCTAAATATGGTTTTTAGCTTCGGTTGTAAAGGAACTGAGGTTAAAAGTTCACTTTTTACCTCGGTTGATGAGAAATTGAGGCCAAAACTTTACCATATTGCCTCGATTGGTGAGCAACTGATGCCAAAAGTTTGCCTTTTTACCTTGGTTGGTGAGCAACTGAAGCCAAAAGTCTACCCTTTTGCCTCGGTTGGTGAGCAATCTTATTACTGGGGAAAAGTCCGCCTTTTTCCTCAGATTGGTGAGCAAATCGAGGCAAAAGTCTGCTCGGTTGGTAAGAAATCGAGGCTAAAAATCTGCCATTTTGCCTCGGTTGTTGATAACTGAGACCAAAAGTCTGCCCTTTTACCTCGGTTGATGAGAAATTGAGGCCAAAAGTCTGCCCTTTTGCCTCGGTTGGTGAGAAACTGAGGCTAAAAGTCTACCCTTTTGCCTCGGTTGGTGAGCAACTGAGACTAAAAGTCTGCATTTTTGACTCGATTGTTGAGAAACTGAGGCTAAAAGTCTGCCATTTTGCCTTGGTTGTTGAGAACTGAGGCCAAAAGTCTGCATTTTTTGCCTCGGTTGGTGAGCAATTGAGGCCAAAAGTCCACCCTTTTGTCTCAGTTGTTGAGAACTGAGGCCAAAAGTCTACCCTTTTGCCTCAGTTGGTGAACAACTGAGGCTAAAAGTTTGCCCTTTTACCTCGGTTGTTGAGAACTGAGGCCAAAAGTTTGCCATTTTACCTCGGTTAGTGAGCAACTGAGACCAAAAGTTTACCATTTTACCTTAGTTATTAAAAACTGAGGCCAAAAGTCTGTCATTTTGCTTCAGTTATTAAAAATTGAGACTAAAAGTCTACTTTTTAGCCTCAGTTACATGAGAACCGAGGCTAAAAGTTTACTTTTTAGCCTCCGTTGTATAAGAACTGAGGACAAAAGTCTACATTTAATAATATTAAAAAAATTTTGAGAATATTAAAATAATTAATAATTTTTAAAAATTTTGACAATGGTGAAAAAATTAAGAATTTTGGAAAAAAATGGATACAATTGGGAAAAAATTGAGAATTTTGAAAAAAAAATTGAGAGTTCTGAAAAAGATTTGAATTTTGAATTTTTTAAGAATTAAGAATTTTTTAAAATTTTGAGAACTTTTAAAAAATTAAGAATTTTTTTTTTAAAATTAAGAATAAAAAAATGATAATTATGAAAAAGTATGATTTTTTTTAAAATTGAGAATTTTTTAAAAAATTAAGAATTTTGAAAAATTTTGAAATTTTTGAAAAAAAATAAGAATTTTGAATCCGAGAACCTTGAAAAAAATTGAAATTTTTTTTTAATTGAAAATTTTAAAATAATTAAAAATTCTGAAAAAAATAATTATTAAATCGGACCTTTTAACCTTGGTTGCATAGGAATCGAGGCAAAAAGTCTAGACACATATATTCACTAGGCGCATCGCTTTTTCCCCAACTCCTTTTCTCACTCGCTGAGAGCGAGCGAGAGAGATTTTCTCACAGTTTCAAACTTTCGTGCCTAAAAGATGAAGTCTTCAACTGTCCAAACCCCTTAGAAAGCTGCCATCCGTCGATTGAAGGAGAAATCCCACAAGGTGTGTTTGAAATCTCTCTCTCTCTCTCTCTCTCTCTCTCTCTCTCTCTCTCTCTCATTTCCCTTTCCCTTTCGAAGATCATCGCAAAATCCCTAAATCCAAATTTTCTTAGCTGCATCCGCCGATCCGATCGATACGCTTTCATCTCAGATCCCATCTCCGCAAAATCCCTCTCTAAAGTATGTTTCAGATCCCAATTCTCCGAAATCTGTGTTGAAATCCATGCAATCTCTCACGTTCGTATGTCCCGTCTGCAGAGCGGTCCAAAACCCTCGTTTTCATCTTCGTCATATGCGTCTGACCCTACCGATGCGTTAGAATCCTTCCCTACATCGTCAATTACTGACGGGAATCAAGGATCTAGCGGATCAGAGGTTTTCAAGACGGGAATCAGGTGGCCGTCGATTTTCCACTCGCCGCTCATTTCCAGGTCATGAATTCTCCCAATGTTGATCTCCGATCGAAGAAGCCTCTGGATTGCCTGATTAAGAGCGCAATCGAGCCGTTGGATCAGCTGCCAACAGAGCAAGACAGGTTTTACGGGATTCTCCAAGCGAAGGTATGGATCAGATTACTGTGTTTTCATGTGGATCGTTTTGGTGTTAGTTCATGGTTAGAGATGCCCGAACTGGGACGGGATTTCTAGGCATGCCGCCTCCTACATTACGGTTTCTAGGGACGACACATGCGTTGCATTTGAGACGGAGGCCGAAATGAGATGACGCAGCAGTAAAAAAAAAAAAGAAGAAAAAAAAGGGGTTCCCTTGTGGTTTGGAATACCGAGGGGTTTTGAGGACTTTTAAAGCTAGATAGCGTGGGATGAATGTTTAATTGCAGCAGCTGCGGAATTAATGGGAAAATCCTATATAGCAGAAAAGAAGAGATGCTCTTGCCTGTTGATAAGGGATTCTGAATTTGGCGATGGGAGTGTAAAATCTCAGATCATGGATCATTTGTTGGTATGTTACCCTTACCTGCAATTTCATGTTTTTGACTTTATTATAGACAAGATCTTGTAAAACTCGGTATGTTACCCTTCTGATTGCCCTCAAGCTACCTTCTGATTGTTTGTTGTATGTAAAATGACTTTACTTGAGTATGCTTCTCTTCACAACTATTTCTTTGCAGGTGTACTATATATGTCTATGGTTTTGTGTTATTAGTTTTCCTGATTCTCATAATTGTCACCGTATGTGTGACTATTGTGGGTTTGTATTTCTCGCTGAATGCTGAGAACTATCATTAAAAACAACAAGACCTCAAACTATGCAATTAATGCATTAAAAAAGTTAATAAAAATAAAAAATAAAAAATGTAGGAATATCACAAGCATCCAAAACTCCACTGAACCAGCATTAGGGACAAGGCATCATACTTGCCATGCAGGCAATGCCTCACCTCAGTTAAAAAAAAAAAGAAAAAAAAAAAGAAAAACAAACAAAAACAAACAGGATGACAAATAGAAAAGAGCTAACTATTCGATGCCCTCTCAATCGACGCTTCTCCAGCTTGATTAAATAGCCAAAAGAGCAAAGACTGCTTTGCATGCCCCATCTATAGGTCCAAGACAGAGGAGAATAGAGGAGCTCATGACTGACTAGCAAAGTGCTCCAAAAACCAACTCAACTTTGTCGGAATTTAGTTTCAAGCCGAGGCGAGTCGAGTGAGCTGACCGAGCTAACTCGACTCGTGTACAACTCATGTTCTACTTGCAAGGTAAGTGTGGGGCTAGGAAACCTCCAACCTATGGAGAAAATTTTTAGTTTTACTTTCGATGGTCTTTATTTGTTTGTCCTTTTTATATGCTTGTGGTCCACATGAATGTGGTCTTTATTTGTTTGTCCTTTTTATATGATTGTGGTCCACATGAATGTGATCTTTATTTGGTTGTCCTTTTTATATGATTGTGGAGCTGTTTGTCCTTTACTTTCGAAGGTGTATCAAGACCCGTAAAAAGCTTAAATGAGGGCCAACGAAGAGAGCTTGTTTGATATCTTGGGGACCCAAATGTTTGTATATTTGATCATTTCCCAGCAGTTACAATCTCTGTATAACCATAAGAAATGGGTGCAGATGGGGAACTAGTTCAATTACTGGATAAATCCAAGAAGTATATTTGGAAAGGAAAACACAACATCTAAGGAAAATGTGGTTGAGGAAATAGTGGAAAAGAATCCTAAAAAAACAAATAATTTGTTTCAGTTTCTGTGATTTCTAAGCATACCATCTACATGCTACCACATATTCCAGTGTGGCAAACAGGTACAATATCGAAGCTGTCCATCAGGTGGGTCTTAACCAATTCTTTTTTCAGCTATTAGACCAGACCTGATTCATTGATGGGAAGGTTATGGTCTTCAATCTAGAAGATTAATTATTGGAGTATCTTTAAAAAGTCTATTTGTAGAACTCCATTGATGGGAAGGTTATGGTCTTCAATCTAGAAGATTTTCCAATGATTCCTTATCCATACCATGTCCTATTAGGTCAGTGGTTTGGATCACCAAGCCGTAGACCCACATCATTTCTCAAGCAAGAACTAACTCTGGATATGTTTTTTGGAGTGGACCTGTTCATATCAGCATGGGTTGGGCTTGAGCTTTTCTATTTAGGCCTGTCATAAGCTTTGGCCTGGAATTTGTATTGTCAACCAGGCTTAGGTGCGCCTTAGCCCAAAGAAGAGTGAAGCTTTATTAATGACCCTACACAATTTTGAACTGCAAACATCCAATCTAATCAAAAGAAAAGAACAAAAATCATTGATGTTTGCTAGTATTCATAATGAGAAAGTAGCCCTTAAAATGTAGTTTCGTGCCATTAGAATCCAACTTGAGCGTATTTGGAGTCCATTCCCTCAATATGCATGCCTACAACTCTAATCATATTGAATGTTTTCTACTTCACCTGATTAAAATGCAATTCGATGGTGCATCCAAATATGCCCTCAAAGTTTCAGTAAGATTTTGGTAGTGCTAGAGTTTCTTAATATATTCCCTGTGTAACATGCATCTTGTCATTAATGCATGCAATTGCAGATATTTTTGGAGCCACTTTTGCGGAGACGTGCTGAAGCAAAACATAACATCTCAAAGGTGTCTAATGAATGTTTACAGGAAAGGTGATTGAAACCATTTGAATGTTAATTGGAATTATTTATATGGAATCTATGTTGTCTTCAGCGTGCTAAAATGTATTGTTAACTTTTGAATTCATTTGTTTGGGGAAAAGGGTGAACATATGGTAACTAGTTCTTATGGCCCAACTTTTGAAAGATCATTTCCATCACTTTGAAACACTTAATTATTGCTGGTATTTTGTTCACTTGCATGCTTTTCCAGTGAAAGAATCCAGATATGCCCAGCCTTGTATTATATGTGGTACCTACTAAACATGAACTAGGAAAAAAGGAGAACTACTATTCTAATGGTCAACCAGGTTATAAAACCCAAATCCTTGTATTATGTGTAACTACTAAACATGAACTGATATAGAAATGGAAATGGTGTATTGCTTTGTTGGCAACTTTGTGGGGCATATGGAGGGAGAATTGCAAGAAATGGAAATGGTGTATTGCTTCTTCCAAGATGGCCTTTTCTGGAATCTCAAGAATTGCATTGTGAACTTACATAATGAAAATTTCAAACTTTCATTAAAAGCATATGATAGAAACAGCATCACTAGGGACATGCTATAGTTACAAAAATCACAAAGGTAAGTCGTTCATCTCATTTCATCTGACGGTCTTCCTCTCTTCTTATCTTTATGTGATGAAATTGAGGACCGCAACTCCTAATACCAACATCACCCAGCCAACTAGTACAAAAGATAGACTCTGCTGCCCCAAACTAGCATAAACCCAAAAAACATAAAAGTCCGCCAACCAAAAACAGATATATCCCTTCCTCTTCTGTCCATGTGTATGTGTATGTGTTTTTTTTTTCTTTTCCTTTTTCTTTCTTTCTTTAAACAAAAATTAAGGCCAGAAGATCCATCTTCAGAGACATCTTTTCAACCCCTCCCTTAAGAGATATGATCATATATGCATGGAACGGTAATGGTAACAGCCACTATAATTTAACAGAATTCTATTCAGCCCCAGATGTTTGTGCTTTGCACACGGCAAACCTTTTTCTTTTTTTCTTTTTCTTTTTCTATTGATTTTTTACATTTTTCTGAATTCCCTAGTACATGTTTTAGTAGGGAATGATTTGTGTGAGAACACCCATAGCAAATACTTGTTGTAAGTGAATATTCTCCATTTTTTTCTTTTGATTGGTTGGTGAGGGAGTGTCCCATTTGTTTCTACTTCTTAAAAGCATCTGGGGATCAAATGGGACCCATTTCTCATCACTCTTAGATTTTTGTCCTTATGGCAGTAAGATTCACCTACAACAAAGCTCTGTCACTATTAGTGCTTCTTATGCCATCATTTCCATTATGGAACATTCTAAGTTGATGCTCACCTGTCAAAGATTGGATTTTGGTATTCTTGCTAATGGATCCTTATGGGACATGATCCTCCCGCACAAGCTCATCAGCATGGCCTAATCAGATGTGAGGGCCATCCTGGCAGAAATCATCCATAACTTCTCTAGCAGATGGCGCCACACCCGATCATCTAATCATCATGAAAAAATGGCAATGAAATATTTGTAGCATATGCCCTATACTTATAGTTTTCTGATCTTAATCATAATTTTCTCGTTGTTTTCTTAATTTTCAAAATCTATCTTCCAGTGACAGCCAATTCTCTCTGAATTTTCCTTTTGAACTAGTTCCACATCTCTTATATTTGCAAGAGTAATAGACAAGCCCCTCAAGAACAACGACGATTTCGTCTGGGCAATCGAGACTCCACTTGCAGGGAAATTCATCATCGACGTTGAGTTCCTCAATTAGAAGATTGCAGATCCGGTAGTATGTTCGTCTGTCCTTCCTTGTTTTCTTACTTCTAGTATCCATAATTAAGCACGTGGCCAATAAGCAACCACATGTCGATGGATTTAAATAGGTAGGACATTGGACCCCATATTCGATATGTTGGCTCCACTTTGCTTATTTATACTAATTAAATATTTGTGTGCTTAACAAAACTCATTTACTTAAATTTATGTTTGAAGAAACAGAAACCATGTAAATTCAGAACCTTGCAAAAGACTACTTTTACTATACAATCTGAGCTCTGAAATAGCTTATAGCAAATAGGCTGATGAAATACTATACAATCTAGTCTAAAATGCATCAAGATACTACTAACAACATATCACTCGTGTTTTTTTTTTTCCAATGGTTCATGAATATAGTTTTTTTTTTTTGTCTCTAATTGCAATGTATTTAAATTGTCTTTAATTGCAACACATGCTTCATAAATAAGCAGTTTATTGTTTTAAAATGCAGACAAGTTTGGGAATCCTCCTTTGTTGGAGGTTGTCAAGGCCAGGCATGATAAAGTTGCAACTCTCCTTGTAAAAAAAATGGTGCAATTTTGAACTTGGAAGATGTCGGAAGCTATCTTTATAAAGTTGTAACGGAGAGCAATGTCAACCTTCATGACCTTTTTTATGAATTCCTAGGTGAGAATTTGGGGTAGAAATATTACTTCTTCTGCTAAAGACTTGGTTACAAATCCTTTCTTAAAAAAAAGATGTGGATTATCTAGGCGTTCATATGAACTTAGAATCTTTGTTTTATGAAAGAATTTTTTTTTTTTTTTTTTTTAGTTGAAGTCATCAGCCTGATCTTTTTAATTGGTTTGATTATCAGAATCCCCTCAAATGGAGTTCAAAATAGCAACATATTAAGGTATGTCCCTTTCTTAGTTTTTGTCATGTCATAGTTTAAGTACATGAATCTGTAATTTGTAATGAATTCACCTTGTTGAGTTTTCTCTTTGATAGAGTGAAGAAGAAGAGTGTGGATTTCATTTTCCATTGTTCTTTATACTTGGAAGTTGTGTTTAATATTGCTCAAGTCATTAGGGTATAACCCATGTATGGAGGATTTCATGTTTCCATGCTTGAAACTTTAGTTCTTGACCAAAAACAGTAGTTACTCAAACCTATGATTGGTCATGAATCATGATGTGAGCTTTTCATTATTTGGATGGCAAAGAACCATCAATTCAACAAAACAATTGTTGATATTTTTTATAATTGTTGTTGTTCTTGTTGTTATTGGGGCATGTTGATGAATAGTTTTGATTGTTTTTTCATTTTTGATAGTTAATTTCTTCATCACATACCATTAATATCATAATGTTAAGTCAGGAAAATGACTCAAAAATCCTTTTTTTTTTCTTTGCTAAAATTGTCTGACATGTTTTTAATTGTTGTGTTTCAAATGGTTGCAGGGGAAAGGAAGTGCGTTTTGTGCTGGTGGTGATGTTCTAAATATGGCCCATTTCGTAATCACCAGTAGATATCTCTTTTCTAGCCTACGACAATTCCTTTAATGACAAGATATAATACATTGCAATAGATTTTTTTTTTTTTTTGGTGATATTAAGTCAATGTACCGAACGTTTTATGAAACTCAATTTTGGATCTTTGTTTGATGATTTTTACTCGATTGCTATCGACTACTTTCATTTTTTGGAGAATTGAGTATTGTTAATGACAATTGTAGTGCTTAGCTTTTTAATTAATCAAATCATGGGAGCTAATGATTAAAGATGTTAGTCAGGCAGGCTAAATCCATTTTTAGTCTCAATTTTGCCTCAGTTACCTAAATTGACACTACAACTCCTTTGGCTAAAGGCTTTAGCCTCGGTTGTTGAGAGCCGAGGTTAAAAATAGATTTAGCTTCAATTGGAGGCAATTGGGGCTAAAATTTGGATTTAGTCTTAGTTAGAAACAATGGAGGCTAAAATTTTGATTTAGCCTCATTTCGAGAAAACTGAAGCTAAAAAGGTTCTTTTAGCTTCACTTGAAGAACCGAGGCGAAAAGTCATTTTAGCCTCGGTTGCTAAAACTGAGGCTAAAGCCTTTAGCCACAGGGGTTTCAACCCCGGTTTGGATAACTGAGGCAAAAATGAGGCAAAAGGCTTTAGCCTCATTTAAAAACCTTTTTAGCCACAGTTTTGAACTGAGGCTAAAGCCCCCTTTTCTCGTAGTGACACGTGGTGTGGCCCATCTGATTTTTTTAATGTAATTTATTTTCGCATTAAGGCTCACAAGCTAATTCACAAGTGAATTTTGCGTATATATATATATATATATATATATATATATATATATATATATATATATATATATATATATATATAGTATGGTGGGTCCATGTGCTCGTTCTTTAGAAAGCCAATTAAAGAGAGAGCAATAATTTTATACTAGATGCATGGTGTATTTAAAATTTATGGAGATACTGGAAGAGGATTTTCTGAGTATAGACGTATCATTTATCGAGTGATGCAACATCATCCATAAAGCAATAGCCGTTAATAACAATGTGATCAAGTTAATACAGAAGTTTGGAGTGGTTATATGTACGGTGGCAAGCTAAGAAGAAAATACTCGAGGGAGTCAGTAATGCTAAAGAGGTTAAAATAATCGTTAGAATGTGGGAAGTATCCAGATGATTATATTAAGACTATAAAACAAATGAATTCAGTAGAAGAAATTTCTCATATCAATCAAACTAAACAAAATTTATCTTTCAATTATCTTTTAATTATCTGTCATTTACATTCCTTAGTATAACTTTTATTTTTATATGCTATTTACATTCTTTAATGTAATCCGTAACATTTATCAAGTAGCTGTTAACTTTATCTGTAATTCGAGTCTACGCTCATACGTTAGATTCAGTTCAAGTATCAAGTAAAGTTCTCCATTTAGAAAAGAATTTTTGTAGTTGTTTTCTGCGGCTAACTATAAGAATATCCTTTTTGTTTTATTTGTATTGAAAAGAAAAAATTCTTTCATACGAAAGGCAGAAATGTGACCTATTTTTAGAGGACGAATTCCAACCTCTACCTTTCATACATTATGCAAGTGACGAATAGGTGATCGATCTTATTAGATATCGATCATATGCGATCGATTTTTATGTATTTGTCTATCTTAGTGCTTGGGGATGTAGCCGTTTTTGGAATATTTGGTTGAATCAAATAAACTATTTAAAATCAAGAATCAAAAGGAAATTTAAATTTGAGATAGAAAACTTATAGATTTAAGTCGAGGAGTGACATGAGTCACTTTGCTTGAAATTGAATTTACTCCCCTTGGACAGCGTCCCAAGTGCAATAGGTTTTCAGAGCAATCGACCTCAAGGATACAACGACAATGATCCGGTCCCAACGGTGCACTTATTATGCATGAGCTCGAACCACTTGCAGTTTAACCCGAAAGTGCTGAGTTGACTCAATGACGAACTTAGCAACCAAAACTCATCAACCAAAAGACAGAGAGATTTTTCACAATAGAAGAAAATATTTTTCATAGTTTTGAAATTAGAACAAAAGTCCTTGTATAGACTTCGAAATGGTGTATTAAGCACCCTTTTAAAAGGGTTTGGCCCGTTGTGTTTAAACCCAACAGGTGCGACCAACCGAACGGTCACATCTCTCTGGTTTAAAATGAAAAGGCACAAGTGCAAGTACACTCTCGCATAAATAAAGTCCCGCGAGTACCACATGAGTACACCCACACCCGCACCCAACCCATTGCGTCGCGTCGCGCACGCTCACATGGACTCAGACTCGGACTCGGGCTCAGCTCGGCTCAGTGCACGCGCGTGTGTAGTCAATAGCATATATTAAAGCTATTAGCATATGACACAGGGGAGGACGTGAGTTTAAGCACCGTCTTCCTCAAGAGGATAACTATTCCGAATCCACGGAACTTCTCTGGACTCTTCACAGAGACTTTCTCGAATCTACGAGAAAAGAGAGCAGAAAATAGAAATAAATTCTAATAAATTCAAAATAGATTAATGAATGCATAAAAACGAGTTCACAACCCCTTAAATAAGGGTACTAAGCAATGGGAAAGAAATCATAATCAAACTACAACTAAAACTCCTAGAATTCGCGACTTACTATAAATAGTAAACTTACTATTTATAGACGGTCGTGATGTCTACTAGTGCGCAAGGTTTTCGGCCAAAAATAGTAAGTGTCCTATTTGGCTTCACCAAACTATTCCCCTAATTATTCTAAGCTCTTTTCACGTTGGGCGCAACTCCTAAAGCCCGACGGATGAAGAGTTATAGTCAAACTAAAACTTACTATTTATAGTAAAAACGAAATTGAAATAGGGAAACGACCGTCGAATCAGGGGTTTCTCGCATTTCCGAGCGTCACAACCCTACATAGCTGGGTTGGTTGGCTAAAGTAGCTCGTTCTACCCCAAAATCATATATTTTATGTCGGCTAACTCATCCCGGATTGTGAGATACGCCTGATTGAAGGTCTGATGGTCCAGATCACTTCTGTCGCCGACCAGGCCTTTTCTGATCCATCTTTGCCATGTAATTGTCCGTGACCAAATTCACATGTTGTAACACCCTGAACTTTTCAATACCCGAGTATTAAAAGTTTTTGAGTGTTACCGAGAAGTTCAACTTAATATGTACATGTATATGATATCGGTCCAATTATCCTAACCTTATATCTACTTCCAAGCACAAATCTAACCATTGGGAATAGTCTCCCTTCATAGGTGAAGCCATCTGACCGTTAATTTTAAGACAAGACCATCCATCATGTGATTTAACATATTTACCTTCCCTTATGCGAATTAGCGAATAACCATTTAACCATAATGATTTAGATGTAAGTGCATTTGTAAGAGTTGTTTAGAAAGGTGCATACAACCCCGTAGAACTATTAGATTTCACAAAACTCTTAGAGTATCAATAATTACAAAAATGTCATTAAACTAGACTCCTGGATCCTATATCACATGGTTCCCACGATCCATTTAATGAGAAACCTTAAACCATGTTAATATATCATAAATTAACCATATGTGCCAAATTTCAACCCTTGGATCAATAAGATCAACAATTAAAATGAATATTCACCTGAGGGTAGTCCACTTGAGCCTTAGATCTGCCTGATCTCTAACTAGGGGCCTCATTTAGACCATAATATGGGCTGAAAAAATGAATGGACCGAGTAGATTTCTAAAAAAAAACATCACTGTGGGCCTCACAATCATGCCCGAGTGTACCCAGTACCCGTACACCAGCGGTTCACTGAGCTAATAATCGGGTCAAACTGCGTTTGACCCAATATCTCCTGCCTAAAGAGGAGGTTTCCTGCTTTTCTTCCATTTCTTTCCAGCGGATGGACGATGTCCATTTGGGATGGTTTGTGGCCCACCATGATCGCCTGTTTGTACGGTCCAAACCGTCCATAACATTCGGGGGCCACCTCCATCCCAACCCTAACTATTCTCACGCGAAACTCTACACGTGTGTGTACACGATTCCCAGCAAAAGAGCTATGCGCACGGCTCTTTACACGCTGAAAACCCGTGCAGGCTACCTCCTAGCCATCCCGGCCATCCATTGCAACCCGTCTCAGCCCCTTAAATTAAGGCTTTCCCTATCTACACGTTCCTTTTACACTCTTTCTGCAACAACGGAGAAACTGGAAACAGTCCGGTTTCCACACACAGGACAACCGCACACTGATACGCAATGCCCATCCGAACCGTCCAAATTGCGAGAGAGAGGAGTCCGATCCTTCCCACGCCGACCGAAAGGAACACAAGGAAGAGGAGGAGACGGCGTTTCACCGTTTTCCTTACGCAAACCACACTTCCGGAAACTACGCCCGTAAACCTCCGAAGATCTCATCCACGAGAAGACCCTGATCAAACTAAGAATCCGATGGGCCAGAGGTCGTCAGATAGCCCAATCGAATCGTTCAACAGGAACATCTCAATCCAGAAGAACTGAGGATCAATCCGACAGTAGATTGAGGGTCGTCTGCCTGATCACACGCCGAACTAAAGAACCATCTACAGGCAATCAAATAGCCGATCAGAGATGTTTATTTGATAGCCTTTCCTCAAAGAAACCCCACCCGGATATCAGGTGGGACCAATCACTGCTACA
The DNA here is from genome assembly GCA_030180095.1 of Magnolia changhungtana. Lineage (NCBI taxonomy): Eukaryota > Viridiplantae > Streptophyta > Magnoliopsida > Magnoliales > Magnoliaceae > Magnolia > Magnolia changhungtana. The sequence goes on along the minus strand of JASAUF010000161.1, from coordinate 2,996,610 downwards.
ACTCCACAAATCGGGGCCCACGCGCAAGTCGGCTGCGAAATCCGTGCGTAAACTAAGCACGAAGGGAGGGAGACTTTCCGACTATAACTCCTCTCCCTCCAGAACCTAGCATTATAAATTGAATGAGAGAAAGGAAAATGTCTGAAGTAAGGGGGGGGGGGGGGCGAGAGAGAGAGAGAGAGAGGACGTCCGCTCGAAAGTAAAGGAGAGAGAGAGTACACGCAGGACTGGGTTAACTCGATTGAGTTCAACTAGAATTCGTCCTGATTTGTCCAAACTCTCAGCCCAACCTCCCAAGGAGAGAGAGAGAGAGAGAGAGAGAGAGAGAGAGAGAGAGAGAGAGAGAGAGAGAGAGAGGGACGTCCGCTCGAAAGTAAAGGAGAGAGAGAGAGGAGAGAGAGAGTACACGCAGGACTGGGTTAACTCGATTGAGTTCAACTAGAATTCGTCCTGATTTGTCAAACTCTCTGCCCAACCTCCCAAGGAGAAAGAGGAGAGAGAGAGAGAGAGAGAGAGAGAGAGAGAGAGAGAGAGAGAGAGAGAGAGAAGAAATGGGAGAGAAAGAGAGAAACAGGGTTAGGAAGAAGATAATGTGTGACTCACTGAGTCACCAGCTGGGTTCAAGTTCGAGGCAAAGTTTTCAATCCACGCAACACCTTATGATAAGTTTTCCTAAGTAGTAGATTAAATAAACTAACCTACACGAATGATAAACAAAACCCTAGTTTAATCCTTATCTAGATAAATCATGTAACCCGTAGAGATAGCTGAAGTCTACAACACATACAAGTTCTTAGTAAACATGTGAAGAGGATTCAACCTTTAAAAGGTGAGGGTTTTATTCCAGTAAGCTTATATTACTTTAAGTTGATATGTTTTATCTTACCTGTTACATACAATATTTTCATGATGCTATGATTTTCTTCTCGCCATTACTTTATCATCAACCATTATCTACCCTTTTAGGAATCATGATATGATATTAATTACCAGTGATCTTTATGAATTTATATGGAGTCATGGATACAAGCCTTGCCCTTGTCTTTTATCAATTTATTGAGTTAGCCCTTGCTACTCTTCTCTTTATTAAGTTGTTCATTGCCACTCTTCTTATTATTGAGTTGGTCATTACCACTTTTCTTATTATTGATTTGGCCATTGCTACTCTCCTATTTGTTGAGTTAGCCATTGCTACTCTCCTCTTTATTAAGTTGGCCATTGCCACTTTTATATTGATGAGTTGACCATTGTCACTCTTCTCTTTATTGTGTTAGACTTGTGCTATTTACCTTTAAGGCTTGGACATGTGTCTTGATATTCCAAAACCTCCATAATTCAATTTATCCCTCTATAAGTGCAAGTGATGTGTTAAGAGGTATCACAACTAGTGATTCAATTATTATATCATGGACGTAATACGCTCTGGGTAGAGACCCTCTTAGTCGTCATGTAAATCCATGGGTTTTTGGGTAGTGGTGCACAAATCGATGTAAGTTATTCGCAATGCGTGTTACATCACTTCTAGGATTGGATGTTGCAAATAGTCACTCCATGAACAAATCATGTCACGTAATTCATCTGACTCATGTATTGTGCACCTCGAAGTATTCACATAAATCCACGGTAGCGTTAAACATGTCGATGATTCTCTGTAGTGTGAGAATGTTAGGTCGATCCGGGTTTTCTATAAATTGTATTCCACAATGTAATGATCAATATGTATGATGAGTCGCACACATTTTACTAAATATGTATCTCATGTAGGTTGTTTACGCATACTAATACTCCTTGTAATAGTAGAATACAAGACATATCAAAACCTTTATATTGCTTTTATGAATATCTTGAACCATTGTTAATCTTAAAGGATAACCATCACTATGAGTAGGACGTTCACCTCTCCAACTTTACAAATAATGCAGGTGACGTACAAATTGAAGGCGTAGAGGACCATCTCCCTATTGAAGATTATACTGAAAGAATAAGAAGATAGTATTATGATTTAGTTTTATATTTCCGTTACGAACTTGATAAATGTAATAAGCTTCCATTGAGAAGGCAATTGATTATTTAATGAATTATGTTATTTTGATGAAATAATCAATACAGTTGATTTTACTCTCATGAATGGTTATCATCTTGAATGTATCTGGATGTGATCAAAAGGAAAAAAAAAAAAACAAGTTGCAATTTTTAAATCATCCAATTTATACATTATTAACACCCAGTTTTCCTCGGGCACGAGTATGAACTCTGGCTGTGAAAATTTGAGATGTTATACATGCCCCCTGAATGAGATCAAACCCCAATGCAAAAAGCCTATCTTATATACAAGAAGATTTTCTTTAGTAAATCCGATGTGGGACAAAATCTACAACTCAAAAGCATTAGAAATTTCGAATGTGGAGGGAAACAAAATTATTTGAAATTCTAATGTTAATATAAATTTTAAAACAAAATACAACAATCCCCCACATGTTTTAAAATAAAAAGTCTTTCGGATTAAAGCGTAATAGTTGTGCAATGGTGTCGGTGTCATCATAGACTTGAACAGACATTAAAGTAAACAGGACATGTTTAAAGGAATCAGGTGCACCATAGTCTTAAACATGAATCCTTATAATGTAAATCATAAATACATGTCATTCATATAACTCTTCATCTACAAGTGATTCTGTGGTTCGGTACTTTTAAACCATAAACCATTACCTGAATTTCATGTGTTCTAAAGAATTCGCCTAAGTTCTCATAGAAAACAGCATTCACCTCCATACCCATATAGGTGAATTACATCAAATGTATGCAACAATTGTATACACCACTAAATATATAGCTATGTATTCATTAAGAGTTCTAAAAAACTCATTCTTCTGCATTTCTTCTTACAATGTTATATCATAGAAGGGGCTCATATATCTCAGTGCAATCATCTACCTCGTGTCTTATTATTTACCCACTGAACATATCTCGTGAGATCTCCACTTATATAGGTTCGGTTACCGACACTAACAATTCATATATTAGGCAGCCACATTCCCTTTGATGTATTATTGACTAATTTTTTATATAGTCCTTTGGTCAGAGAATCCATCAGATTTCCTTCTTACCTCACAAAGTCAATAGATATGACTCCATCACGCAACATGTGTTTCACTATATTGTGTCTAAGTCTAATATACCTGCTTTTTCCATCATATATTTTACTTCTTTTTTTTTTCCTATAACTGCTTAACAATCATAATGAAATAGACACAGTCGATACAGGCTTTATCCAAATAGTACATTAGTCAAGAGATTTCTAAGCCACTCGAATTCCGATCCAGTCTTTTCTAAGGTAATAAACACGGATTCCATAGTTGTAAGACCCGTATCTTAGTCCGTACCATTCCGTAGGTTATCGCGATCTTTCCTGTCGAATTCCGGCAACCTTCGACCTTTATCCGACGTTTGTGCTTGATCCTAAGCCGAGTCCTGTCAACCCGAGTCGACTCAACCCGAGACTTGTACTCTAGCGACTACGCCGTCGTACTACGCTGATGCCACGTCTCGCGCGCCGAGACAATACCTAGGCCAGGAGTTGTGGGCCCGCGTTCAGTTTGGGTTAAACACTACGTGTTGTAAAATTCAAGAGAATCTCTACAACATGTCACCTCAATCCATCAATTAATCTATCAAGGGTCAAGTACATGTCAAGTACACCATTACCTCACACCCATCCCTAAGCAACCCCATAAATCAAAAAGTTCTTACACACCTCATACCCCTAAGCAACCCCATAAATCAAAAAGTTCTTACACACCCCATACCTTTCTTACACCATCTACCCCTAAAGTCAAAAGTTTCTTACACACCCATCACTCACCACATCCATCACCCATCTCTCTCTCTCTCTCTCTCTCTCTCTCTCTCTCTCTCTCTCTCTTTACAACCCTCTTCTCTCTCTATCTCTCATTTCTCAAGCTCATTTCCAAGCAACCAAAAACACCACACGTCCAAACATTTTCTAGCCTCCATGAGAACTTTGTGTGTGGCCCACTTCCTACTCTCTCATCTCCCGTCTCAACCATCTAAACTTTCTCTCCTCTGTTAGGATCGAAGCTAAGGAGCAAAGGAAGCCAAAGGAGCAAGAAGAAGTGGACGGTGGGTGATCTTGGACCCACATCCTCGCTTTTTGTGATTTAAGGGTCCACTTGTTGTAGGACCTACTTGATATATGTATTGTTCAAGGGAGGGCCCAATAGTGGCGAGGTCCCTCCCCTACATGTTCCTTTCTCTCTTTCTCTCTCTCTCTTCTTATGATCAATGGCCCACCCATGATGTATGTATTTTATCCATACCATCTACCGGTGGAACCCATCCATGTGGGACACACCATGATGTTTGTTTATCATCCCAACCATCCTTGATGTATTACCCACCCCATCCAGTCATTTGGTGGCCCACCTAAGCAAGGCCCACCTCATATATGTGTTGTGCCCTAGACAGTCCAGCGTCCAGGGATGCCGAACGTGATTTGAAAACAAAAATATTAGCTTAATTTCAACAAGCTTGGGGTGGACCGCTCATGTAGGCCCCACCTTGATGTGTACATCAAATCCATGCCGTCCATCCTATTCCTAGGCCCATTTTAGGCGTTGAGCAGAAAAATGAGGCCAATCCGATTTTCTGGTGGGCCATATCATAACAAACAGTGTTTTCTACCTTTGAAATCCACCTGATATTTCTATACACCAAAATGCCTCGAATATTGGGCTTGATGGGTCTGTCTTGAGCCATGGGATCCAACGGCTGGGTCGGATTTCCCTAATGCAGGCCCCACCTGTAAAAACCACAGGAAAATAATTTTTTTTAAAAAATAAAATAAAATAAATATGCAACAAGACGCTGCTGCTGCCAAAGGGCATGCAGGCAACGCCTGCTGCGCTAATGGATGAACGGCCGAGAAGGGACCCACGGTCCCAGTCGTGGGCTCCACTGTGATGTGTGTTGGGGATCAACACTGTGCATTTGGTGGGCCCCTTTTTGGGTGGTGAGCCCTCCAAAAATCAGCGGTATGTGATGCTCAAGTGGCCCACATCACAGGAAACAATATGGATTGAACGTCTGCCATTGGAACCCTTTTAGATGTCACAGAAGCTTTAGACCATTATGAAATTTGTTTTCCTCTGCATCCAAGTCTGCGTGACCTTATCAACAGATTTGGGTGGGCCCCACGTGGGACCTAATGATGTATGTGTTTCTATCCATACCGTCCACCATCACTGGATGGTGGGACCCACTGCACATGTGGGGCTACCATGGTGTATGTGTATGTCCAGGCCATCCAGGGCCTGGACATGGTATATAATTAATATAATATTAATATATTATAATATAATATATAAATATATCATATGGTATATTATATATTATATTATATTATAATAATATATATATATATATATTACATATACATCAGGGCGGGCCCTACGTAGGGCCCACGTCACCCCTTTTGGTCACCGAAGCTACATGTACATGCTGAGCCATTACCAATGCTCCTTTGATGATACAGAAGTCCGCAGGCTCCCAATTGATGTGTGTATTTCAGCTACACCGTTCACTGTTTGGACGGTGGGGACCATCACGATGCATACGTTGTATCCAAACCGTCCAACCATATTGAGATATCATTTCATGGCAAGAGCAAAAGGGATGGGTCAGATTTAAAGTTCAGGTGGACCCCACCATTTAAATAGTGGGCCATGACATCAACCGTTCAACTCCTAAGGGCCACGGTAGTTTCCGATTAAGTTGATAATTGTTTTCACTTCACCTATCTCTATGTTAACTTATAATAGGTCGGATCTCAAAAATACATAAGGGTGAGCCCGATTTGATATAGATGAGGGCCATTGGCGCGGCCCGATTTGATATAGATGAGGGCCATTGGTGCAGCTCGATTTGATATACACAAAGTCCATTTGGTCGGCCCATTTGAATCAACCCATTTAATCAGCCCATTTGATGTATATGGGGCCTAATGAGATGTATGTGAGGCCTATGTGTGGGCCGAATGTGATGTACATGAGGTTCATTGCTATGTGAGATTCCACCATGATGTATGTGATGATGTTTTTAACGGTCATGCATTGGGAGCAATGATGGTTTGACGTCCACATTATAGGACCAATGATGGTTAAATGTCCATATTGTAACTCTCCCTAGGGCCCATCGTTAGGCCCATACTTGTAGTGTATAGGCCGTCTAGGCCTATCTTCATTATGAACAGAGTTCATCACTATGGAGAACATGTTTAGTATAGTTCCATGATTCATACTCATACACATCATATGTATGCTTGATATGAGGAGTGACCGAGCATATCATACACCTTCGGGCAGATTGTTTTTGGGCTCCCGGTTAGGCGGTGTTGCCCTACATGAGCGTACGATACACGTAGGATTGTTGCATGACTGGATAGTGTGATTCATGCATTTCGCATTGTGTGATATGGTTGTTGTACGCCCTAGCAACATCGGGGCTGTAGCCTCCACAGGCGTATCGTGGTTGGTAGGATTGGATACCGAAAATCTTATTCTACATGGTGTGATATAGATATCCTTAGGTGAAAGTCCCTAAACCCTTATGGTACCAGGAGGTTGCTCCAACATCTAGACCGAGTGGGTGCATGAGCGCAGAGTGTCGATTAATAGAAGGTCGAGTTTTCCACTGTGTCGTAGTCGGTTGGAAGGGGGTGTTGTCTTACCCGCCCGAGAGGAAGGGGCAAAGCTAGGCTGATATGACCAGCTGGAGGAAAGGGCCCACTATCGACGAACCGAGTCCGATATTGACAGGCAGATAGTGAGGTCTTTTCCACTCACCTTGTTGCGCGTGATGGGATAGCAATCTGGTTGGAGTGTACTAGACCTCGGTGATATCCCAAAGTTAAAATGTATTGATATATGGACTCAGATGAGGATTCGCATGCTTGAGTTGCATCTCGCATCGCATGGCCTTGGTATGGCCTACATCATTCATGTTTTGCATTGTATAGCCTTAGTACGGCTAATGGTATTCATGGATTCATCAGCATGTTCTGTATCACTCTGATACTGTATAATTGTATTACTACCTTGCGCACACACACTTTCACCACCCTCTAAGCTTTCCATAAGCTTATGCACGACCGTTGTGTGCAAGTGACGTTGGACCACAGCAGCACTGAGGTAGGAGCGCTTAGCTAGTCATCTTGGAGCTTTTTATCCATTATCATTGTATTTCCCTTTATGCTCATTATACTTATAAAGTTTTTTATCATAGTAGAAATGTAATGGAGTTTTCGGTTGTTGTTTGTGGGTTATGCCTTTGGTTATGCTTATTATAAATCAAACTGACGTTAAAAATCTTCCTCCTAGCATCCCAGGATCGGAACCTAATGAATGGGTGTTGGGAGCCGAGAATGGGGTACTACGGAGGCTGTTGGCGCCAGATTCGATGATCGAAAATTTTGTGAGCCCGATTTCTGAGTTTGGGGTGTGACAATAGTCGACCGAGCAATACATGTCTGCTTAGTAGACTTCTAAGAGACTGCTCCTCCACCTAACGTGAAGACATATCCGCTAATGGATTTTGTCTCATCTAAATCAGTGATCCAATTAGCATCATTGTATCCTTCTAATACATGAGGATAACTATTATAATGTAAACCATAGGCCATACTACCTTTTAGGTATCTCAAAATCCTAAACAAAACATTTCAATGCTCTTTTCCAAGGTTATGCGTATATTTACTTAGCCTTCCTACTGTAAAAGTTATATCTGGTCTAGTGCAGTTTGTTAGATACACGAGGCTACCAATTATTCTGAAATATTTTAATTGAGACATACTACTATATGTATTCTTCATGAGAGTTACACTGTAATCATAATGTGTACTGACACGTAAATAGTCAAAATGATCAAACTTTCTTAGTAACTTTTTAATGTAATGGGATTGTGATAATACAAGACTACCATATTTCCTAGTTACTTCAAAACCCCAGATTACACTAGCATCTCCTAAGTCTTTCATGTCAAATTTAAATGACAATAATTTCTTAGTCGTATTAACTAATTTAATATTAGTTCCAAAAATAAGCATATCGTCAACATAAAGGCAGATAATAATACAATCATTTTCAGAAAATTTAATATATACACATCTATCTACATCATTTATATGATAACCATTTGTTTTAAAACACCAAATTTTTCATGCCATTATTTTTTAGCCTGTTTTAGACCATATAATGATTTAATTAGTCTACACACTTTATTTTCTTTACCTGATATCTTATAATCCTCAGGTTGCTCCATATATATTTCTTCTTCTAAATCTCCATTTAAGAAAGTCATCTTACCGTCCATCTGGTGTACCACCAGTTTATATATGGAAGTTATCGCTATTAAGACCCTTATAGTTGTAATCCTAGTTACGGGAGAATCAATATCAAAATAAGATATTCATTCCTTTTGTTTAAAGCCTTTTATTATTAACCTAGCGTTAAACTTATCAATAGTTTCATCTGATTTTAGTTTCTTTCTAAACACTCATTTATAGCCTGTTGGTTTGTTTCCATGTGGTAGGTATATAAGTTCCCAAGTATTATTAGATATAATAGATTCTAACTCATTATTTATTGCTTCCTTTCAAAAGGTTACATCTGGAGAGTTCTTCACTTCTGTATAAGTTGTAGGATCATCTTCTACTAAGAATGTGAAAAAATCATCTCCTAGGTTAGTTTCTCTTCTAACTCTAGTACTTTTGCTTAGATATATCTCTTCTACTTTCTCGTGAGCACTTTTACTAGTAGATGCAATATCTGATATATTAACTTCTTCTATTGTTATGGACTTAGATTTTATAGGAAATACTTTCTCAAAGAACTTTGCATCCATAGCTTCTATAATTATATTAGGATCTAGAATATTGTACTTAGTCTTTAAAACTAGAAACCTGTAAGTTGCATTATTTTGTATGTACCCTATAAATATACAATTAGTCATTTTAGGCTATAGTTTTCTTTTCTTAGTTTTAGGCAATCCTACTTTAACAAGACACCCCCACACTTTAAGATATCTAGAAACATGATTCTTCAAAAGTTCATATTGAGTTTGTTCAAAAGATTTAGAAGGAATCCTATTTAGGATATAACAAGCAGACAGAATTGCTTCTCCCCACATATTTGAGGGTAAGCCTGAACTATTTAACATAGCATTCATTATCTCCTTAAGAGTTTGATTCTTACGCTCTACTATTTTATTCTATCTTGGTGTATAAAGAGTTATAGTTTGGTGAACTATCTCAGTCTTTTCACACAATTCTCTAAATCGAAAAGATTCATACTCACCTCCTCTATCTGTTCTAAGTCTTTTAATTTTCATATTTAACTGATTTTCAACCTCAGTTTTATACTTAAAGAAAGCTTCTAAAGCTTCATCTTTGTTTCTTAATAGATAGACTCTAGTGAATCTAAATAGTCATCTACAAAAGTTATGTAATATCTTTTTCTACTTCTAAACATGTGATTTCTAAAATCACCTAAGTCACTATGTATCAACTTTAATAGAATAGAAGATCGTTCTATTCATTGAAAGGGTTTTCCAATGAATTTTAATTCTACACATGTTTCACATTAATCGAATTTTTCATTTGATATGTTAGGCAATAAACTGGTCTTTTCATTTTCTTTAAAGATGTTACGTTCACATGACATAATATATTATGATATAGATAAAATAGTTCAACAATATAAACATAATTGAATATCTTATTATTATTATCTGTAATGCCCTGAAAATCGGGGGTCGAGCATAAACTCAACTCCCGAGTTCCAGAACATCACTTATGCAACAAAATGAATGATGATTGAATGTTGACTGTATTTGTGCATTGAACATGAGTGAGATTAAGCCAAAACAGAATATCATACTCCAGAGACAGTAAATTAGCAAGCGGAAAACTGTGATAGATATATAAAATATATAAAATCTGTGGTGAGTCTCCAAAGCGTGATAACATTACCAGGTTATAAATTATAAGTACAGTTCAAATTATACCAATGTGTAAGTGTAATGTCTTCTATCCCATGTACCATAGCCCCACACATGCCACTGGTCTTCGAGAGACTGGTCGAGAGGTACATGTAGGAGAACTCCTCCTCGACATCATAAGTAGTAGTCCGGCTCGCTTCGAGTAGCGAGCCATCCGCAATCGTACAATGTCCGGTGGGTGTTCGAAACACCGTCCCGTAACGTAGAGTGAGTGATCAACTCGGTGGAACAATAAAGCATGTTTAACATGTTATCGACTCGACCAAGCAAGAATGATAAAGCAAGAAAATCAAACAATGCTAAGTACTCTTATTAATGCAAGTATGAAATGACATGATGAATGCCCTTGCCAAACCACCCTCATGCGACATCATCTTACGTTCGCGAATTCGTCCATCCCTCGCTTGCCCACATCTACTAGGCACATGCAAGCGATGATGAGCATGATTACCGAGTAATTATTAGTTCATTTCAAACAGCAGTATTGGGAAACTAAGGTACCTCCCTTGATCATTCCCAAACATGATCCATTCTAAGGTCGTCACCCTAGTTAATCTCATACGATATTATGGTTTGAGAGGCGTAGGGAAGGCATCACAAAGGGCTCGTCACCCGTTAAGACGGATACAATCTCACCGTATGCGCTCAATTGTCGACCGTCGGCTCGAGTACGAGTCTCACCGTACTCGCTCAATCACTAGCCGTCGGCTCGAATACAGGGTCTCACCGTACTCGCTCAACTCAAATTCTAGTTCTTTGTGAAAGACTCATCGCCAATCACAAACCTTGAGTATACTCGAAGATACTACGAGAGGACTCGTCACACTAGCACGAGTACAGTGTCTCACCGTACTTCGCTCTCGCCGTAGTATCGACAAATCGAATATAGTGTCCCATACCACCATAATCGGCTCACGAGTCTAGTTGCTCACCGGTCACTACGGGGAGGCACGTGGCCCCGCCAGTGGGCCGACAAATCGACCACGGTGTCCCATACCACCATGCCCGGCTCATGAGTCTTAGCGGATCCAGTACCATGGTTAAAAGGGATTTCACTGTAAGTTTGGTACCCTAGTTCAAGCAAGATGGCCCAAACATGGTAAACATACATTAGACAGATCGGGTTACTTGACGAGCTCGGCTAGCTCGAGCGCACAACAAGTTAAACGACATGAAATGCATAAGCACTTCGCATGGCCAACCACTATCGCCAACCGAAGTACGACTCGGGTTCATCTAACACATCTCACGTGGCAAATGAATCACAGCCACGAATTCAATTCTGGTACCGATTGTCTGGACTACAATTATAGCCCCAAACATGATAACTTGCAGATAGATAAAGCAGTAATGGATCAAGATTCAACTCATACTATCAACGTATGGTATTATCCGTTTAGGGTCATAGTGGTCATTGCACGCACTGCTTGCTCCGCTCCCCCATCACCCATGACGATCATACAACGTAAATATAAATTTAAACATATGCATTATATAGTTATAATCATAAAGCAGTTGAGCATGTTATGAATCACAACACAAGCATGAGTTTATACATGTTCAATTCCTAATCACACAACAATCCAAGGAGATCATACACATAGTTAAAAGAGGTTGAGAATCATATCTCAACACCCTTATACATTACAATTTGCTAACTACTACTCATTCGACATTTCAAGAAACACTTAAACAAACATACATCAACATACATGACATATGTCGATCACATAGGCATTAGGCCAAATCCTTTCACTAGGAGAGTTGCCCCAATCATAACACGCCAGACACCCACGACGATAGTCATGGCAAGGTGAATCCAAGTTCCATATTCATTCACCATTTCAAGCAAACACTTGGGTCACACATTTTAGCATATATAGTGTATATTGGCCGTGGCGTGATTTAGGAAAAATCCTTTCGTCAAAAGGGTATCGCCAATACAACAATCATGAATCCATGACAATTAGTCATGGCGAGCACGAATGGGGATTCTATACTCATTCAAATTATTTTCACAAACACTTAGAATACACTATTACAACATACATGGTGTATGTTAGCAAAACATGTATTAGGGCTATCCTTTAGCCAAGTGAGTATTTTATCCTTGTATAATATATTACTACAAAGAAATAATCATGATAAATACATCTCCAAAATTTATACGTGATACGTATTTTCTAAAATACGCATTTTCAACATACATAGAGTATACAAGCAAACATGTATTACTTCCTTTCACAAATAAGTAATTTATCCATATATTATATAATCATACGACAAATAATCATGGCAAACACATTTCCAAAATATACATGTATACGGCACTCCTTAGAATACAGTATTTCTACATACATAGTGTATATTAGTAAAACATGTATTTCGGCGAATCCTTTCGCCATATAAGTATTTTATCCATATATCGTATATCCATACAACAAATGAACATGTCAAACATATTTCTAAAAAAAATACGTATACGGTATTTTATTCGAATACCTAGAGTATATGAATTTCCATATTCTTCAATTCTAATCGAAACAGAAAACGGAAAGCACATTGTACATGTGCAATTGCATGCAGATCATGAATCTATCATTATCTGACATTGAAAGCATTGAAAACCATAACCTATACACCTAAAGTCCGCACCTTTTGTCGTAGAATCGTAACGGAGTTGATAGGTTCGCTAAGCTTCCATATACGGGAGTTTGGCAACCTAGAGAACGAAACAGGTTAGCTATTTCATAACCTAGTAGCCTATACACCTCAAAACAGTCTAGGGTTAGGGTTTATTACCTTAAAACGGAGTCAAGACGCCGGAAAGCGTCTGGAAAGAGGCGGTGGCACCGTGGAGCAGTAGGGAAGTATGGCAGGGAGAAGCTCCCACTTCTCCCTCACTTTCTCTCTCTTTTCTCTCTCTCAATCTCAAATTCGTATGGCTGCCATCAGGGAGGGTTTAAGGTCCTTATATAGCCTAAGAATTCCCCAAAATAGACTCCAAGTCAAAGTATACTTATGTTATAACCAAAGCGGACCTGTTTCAGCTCAACGAAGGACTTCTGGCGGGCCTCCTTGAGCCAAAGGTTGGACTTAAGCTCACTAACGCTGGATCTACGTTATATTAAGTTTTCATTTCTGGTTGGATTCCGATACCGTTCAACGGTCACGGATCTCGACGGAGATTCCAAGTACATGTAAATGTGTATGAAATTTTTCTTGATTCGAGGGTGTAATTTGGTCGATTCGACGGTCTGCTTAATACCGATCCGCAAACAAATGATACCGATCACTATTCAAGATATTTATTTTGTAAAGGAAATGGTGGTTTTCACACTCCTCGCTCCTGATACGATCGAATGGCCATGGGACATTGTCCTGGACTTAATTTCCGAGATGGTTGTCGAGCCCAAAGTGAGGCGGTCCTAATTCCTTAACTTCGAGTTATTCTTGACTTCCGACGTGCATCCAGACGATACGGAGTTTCGATGTGCTCCCGAGAGCAAATGCAAATGAGATTGATCCTAGATTTTAGGGTAACTTACTAGCGTCAATGATTCTACAAGTTTTGGGTCTTGCAGATCATATTTAAAGCGATTCAAACGGATTTCAATAATCTGGTTTCACACCTAGTTACTTTGTCTCATTTCTAAAGGATTTAGTCCTAAGTGATTTCTTTCGGTCGAGGTGGTACTTTGTAGTTTGTATATAAAGTGATCCAAGTTATACTACTTAGCTAGTTTAAGATAGTGTCTAAGAGGTGAAAGTTCTTAAAAAATTGGAAGATCAAGGTGATGAATGAGATTTGTGAAGGAAATGAGTTCAAAGGCGCTTTAGACTTTGGGATTCAGTTCTGACAAGTTAATGAGCTATTAGGATCGACCCATTGCCTGAGGACGTCTAATCCCAGGTTGGCAAAAATCCGGGGCGTTACATTATCATTGGATACACTTACAATAAATAGACCATCACTATAGTATCCCTTACTAATAAAAGTTTCATTCTCAGTTATTACAAGTTTATCTGAATTAAATACTAATTTGACACCAGCCTTATTGAGGAGTGAACCAGAGACCAAGTTTCTTCTAATGTCAGGCACATGTATGACATCATTCAATAGCAGAGTCTTTCTAGAAATGACTTTCAAAAGTACTTTCCCTTTCTTTTTCCCTACATCTGGAAATATTCTAGCATTGTTGAGGGTCAAATATTATATATCAGACCCTAGTTATTGCCAGATTTTACATACTCAATAATGTTTAACAGAGTATTTTAATTGTGTTTTGTTGCAGGATGCAATCAAGAGCGTTGATGAAATCGACACTAAAAGTATGGATTTGACACTCAAAATTCACCAGAGTAAGGTACGGACCCCAGGGTACGAAGATCAACGGAATTACACGCCAAAGACCCGAGAAAATCAAGAAACTGAAGCTCAAGTGGCCTGAAAGTCAGATAAAATGTAAGATCACAGGGTTCCCACCGTCCGTTCGCTCGAAACTTTATACATGAGCTGAAGAGCATAAATGAACCGTACACGTCGAATTTCAGCTCTGGACCTCTCGAGGAAGTGGCTTTCAACAGTAATCAGCCCATAAATTATCAAATGGGGCCCACCGCTACTTTGGATCTACTTCACTTTTTGTCCCAACGTCTAAAACGATATGATAAAACGGATGGACGGAACGTTTCTCACAAACATCACGGTGGACCCCGCATGTACAACGCATGTACATGGGGCACTACCCGATGACTCGCGCCACACCGACGGCCGGTCGGCCGGTCAAAAGCGGGCCGACCCGTCTTCCTCCTCTCGTTTCAAACAGCGGACGCAATGGCGTCCGCCGGTTTTTAATTGTATGGAGCCCCACTCATCATGTATCAGGATGATCCGAAACGTCCAGTGCATCTCTCAGGGTAGGGTTGACCCTCACCTAGGTGTCGTTTTGACTCATGCAAACGCAAGAGCGTGGATTGCCGTTAAAAGAAAGATGGACGGTGAAAGGATATACTACAATGGGCCACGCCAAATGTGAAAAAAACTCACCTTTCTTGACCGGTTTTTCCCTGGGAATTCAGTGGACGGTGTGGATTCCCCAAAAACTGGGGCATGTGGACCCCACAGATGTCACCACAGGTTTGATTCGCGTACAAACAGCGTCCCGCAAGGTGCGGACGCCGATCGATCAGGCCCCACTCATTGTCCATACAGCAAATCCGATTCGTTCACCAGACTCCCATGGGCCATGTTACCAAGACTTAGGTGGAAGAATTCTAAAAGATTGCAAGGATCAAAATCCAACCTTCCAAACGGACGATTGATGGCAGCAGAGAAAAAAGTGGGCCGCGCGATCAATGCTCCAAAAACATCTTTTCCTGGACGGACTTTCTCATTGTGCATTCATTGAACGAATGGATCTTCCATCGAAACGCAAGAATGGGGAATCCAGAGTACCAAAGATAAGTTTTTTTTTTTTTGTTTCCCACTACAACAGGGAGTGTAGTCGCACTTGCCGTGCTCTATAAAAGGGAGAAGAGGAGAGAGAGACAGGGACTACTACTGAGGAGGAGGCTTGGGCTTCTACGTGGAGCACACGGGGAAAACGAGTTAGAGTTTTTGTTTTATTTATTTATTTATTTGTTTAAGGGATTGGGCCCATTCATGTCGGGCTAAACCTCTTAGCTAGGCTAAGAGGTGAAGCTTGTAGCGTGATGGGAGGCCTCTTTGCTTGTGCCTTTGTTTAGACTGAATTGATGTTGAATTTTGAGGTTTTTAATTAAGGGAATGTTTTCAGTCTTTAATGGTCTGTTGTGATCCGAAATTACAATGGGTCCAATGGCTTTGAACATGGTCTTTTCCTCTTTATGTTATGACGTCAGGAAAGTCCTGTTGTTCACCATCGTCTCCTGGGCATGGTTGGATGTCGGTACCCTTCCTAACCTTCATGGCATGTTGATTGGTTGGTAATTAGATTAATTCTGTTGTTTGCTTTGTCTCCTGGGCATGGTTTGGTGATGGAATCCATTCTAATTCATATACCTTTCATCTCTTGAAAACCATATCAACGGTAGTTCAGTTAATTTTCCTGATTTTTAATCCTGGCATAAGATCTCCCTGATCTCTACAAGTGGATCCTCTGAATCCCTAGTTTTCCTTCTCTGATTTTTCCTAAATTTTAGTTTAATTATTTCACCATTATTCCTCAAATCATAATTGGTTTAGATTTCATCTTAGCCTAGTTTTAGATCTGGTTATTTTTTAGAAAGCGTACAGGTTTCAGTCCCTGTGGATTCAACCTCGGTCTTACCGAGTTTATTACTACATCACAACCCTATACTTGGGGAGTGAACAAGCATTACCCATGAACACTTGTTTATCATCTCCTGATACTTCGTAGCAGGTAAAAATGTTACAATCCTTGCACACGTGACAAGTTGTACCAGTATCTAGTACCCACTTCAAGTTGTTTATAAAAAAGACTTCTGACACCACAACTACTACCATGCCAGATTTGTTGCTTGTTTCTGTAAGATTAGCCTGTGACTTATCTTTGTTTTTCTTAAACCTGCATGTTTTAATATGATGCCCATGTTTTCCACAGTTATAGCAATTTTTCTTTTTCTTGAATCGATTGCTTGTATTCTTCTTTTTGCTTATATTCTTATTTTTGAGCTTGCATTCATTAGCATAATGTCCAGGCTTACCACAGTTAAGACATTTGTCTTTTTTTCTTCTTATTTTTCCGACTTGATTCCATAAGATTTGCCTTTTAATCTATCTCATTTGCATTTTCTTTTTGGTCCCTATTTCTATCAGCTTCCTTTATTTGTATGTGTACTATTGTAGTTTCCAATGAGACACCATTCTTTTTATGTTTAATTTTATTCTTATATTCCTTTCAGGAGGGCAGTAGCTTTTTTATCATGCTCCTAACAGAAACGCTTCATCCAACTTAATTTATTCTAACAATAGTTCATGAACTAGATTTTGAAAATCATGAGTCTGATTTGTGATAGGTTTATCATTTGTTATTTTCTAGTGAGAGAAATTAGCAATTGCATGTTTCTTAGCACCTACATCTTCCAGAATGTACTTCTTTTCTAAAGAAGTCTATATATCTTTAGCAGGCTCATAAGAATACACATCATATAATTTGATGGACAAAGAGTTCAGAATATAATTTTTGCAATTATTTTCATCTGCTACTTAAGTTTGATTTGTTGAATCTATAGTAAATTATTCAGATAATATGTACGAAACTTTAAGGATAGTCAGTGGGAACATAAGTTTCTATTTCTACCGTTTAAAGCATTATCCAGTGAACGGTTTGATTTTCGCTAACTCGGTAGAGGCATTAACTGTTACAGTAGCTATAGTCTATTTAATTCAAAATTTTGATTTCAAGATTGTTGGAATATTTAGTTGAATCAAATATACTATTTAAAATTGAGAACTAAAAAGAAAATTAAATTTGAGATAGAAGACTTATAGATTTGAGTCAATGCATGACGTGAGTCACTCGGTTTGAAATCGAATTTTCTCCTCTTGGACAGCGTCCTAAGTGTAACAGGTTTCCAAAGCAATCGACCTCCAGGATACAACGACTATGACCCGGTCCTAGTGGTGCACTCACTTTACGCAGGCTCGAACCACTTGCAGTTTAACCTAAAAGTGTTGAGTTGACCCATCGATGAACTCAGCAACCAAAACTTGTAAACCAAAAGACAGAAAAAGTTTTCACAATAGAAGAAAAGATTTTTTACAGTTTTAAAACTGGAATGGATTAAGCACCCTTTTGAAAAATCTGAAGCATTTGGTCCGTTGGGTTTAAACTCAATAGATGCGACCAACCGAACAGTCACATCTCTTTGGTTTAAAACGAAAAGGCGTAAGTGCAAGAGTAAACTCTCGCATAAATAAAGTCACGCGAGTACACTCGCACCCTCACACCCATGCCCAACCTAGTCAAGTCCGTCGCGTTGCATTGCACACGTGGCTCGGTGCACATGTGGTCAATGACGTAGATTATAGCTATTGGCATAGCCCCCACAAGACCAAATTCACATGTCCCCTGAATGGGGTTCAAGCCACAAGGCAAAAGGCATATCTTATATACAAGAAGATTTTTTTTGGTAAATCTGATGTGGGTCAAAATCCACAACTCGGAAAGCATTAGAAATTTCAAATGTAAATGGAAACAAAATATTTAAAATTCCAATTTTAATATAAATTTTGAAACAGAATACAATTATATTTGGTTTGAATTAAGCCCCACTTTCAATTCTTACGCTCCACGCTAATCTTGCGACCTCATTGAAATAACGGCAACAGTCCCTAGTAGACTTTAGTGTTTTATTGCTTAGCATATCTCACAGGATGCAGCAGTTTGGTTTGAATTGAGCCGCACGTTCAATTCTGTCACCATCGCACTAATCATGCCACTTACATTGAAATAATAGCAACAACAGTCCAAGTAGACTTAAGAGAAAATGACCACTATAGACGCCACCTTTTACCCAACGTCTTTTATGAAGCATCCCAAACTTAACTTCCCAACTTGGACCCTGCACGTACGGATAGAGCATTTGAGGACAAAAATACCCTTTCTTTTCAAAGTAGAACTATGGCTACAGATTATAACCGTAGCCATAGGTACCGTAAGCCGGTCTAGCGCCCCCCTGTCACACCCTAGACTCGAAAATCGGACTCACAAGGAACCCGATAGCCGGTTCTGGCCGTAACAGCCTCCGTAGTACCCCATTCTCAGCTCTTGAGGTAGGTTTCGATCCTGGGATCCTACAAGGAGGATTTTTATAACAATATAATTATTTCTAATACGAGCATACCTAAGATCATAACAAGTACATCTAAGAATAACAAGGGGCACACATTACAAAATCCACTAAGAATTTGAATTTTTACGAGTTTCCATAAGGTCCAAAAGGACATACATAAGATAGCAGAAGAAAGAAGGAAGAGGATTTACAATACTGGGTCCTCGGCTTGCACACCTATCTAAGCTCTGCTACTAAGATGCCAACTTAGGATCTCCTGCACGCATTAATCATGCATAAGCTTATAGAAAGTTTAGATGGTGGTGAAAGTATATGACAATGGTGCTTAGAAGAAGATAGGGAATGCAGAAGGGAGTCATGATCAATACTAATACCACTAACCTTACCAAGGCTACCATGAACACAAGAAGCTATACCAAGGTAGTACAATACTGCAGGAAGCCATATCAATGCAATGAGTAGTGTAATGTAATGAGTACTGGGCGCCATGTCAAGGCGATGCAATATGAGGCTTATACAGCCGATGCAAAATGCGATACGAAGTAATGCCAGTGCGCATATCCAATCCATAAATCAAGTACATTTCCATCATAAGAAAATCACCGAGGTCCATTACACTACTGAATGATTGCCGCTCTACAGACCCCGCACAGCCAAACGAGCGTAAGAGACCTCACTACCCGCATATAGACAACTAATCACCAATAAGGCCTTACGGTAGCGAACCCATTTACGAGCTGGTCAGACTCAGCCTAGCAACGCCTCCTCACACCAGGCAGGTAAGGCCATACCCTTATCCAACCAACTACACGACAGTGAAAGTGAAGGCCTAACGGTATAAAGCCCTCGTGCGCTCATATTTTCACCCGGTCATGGCATTGGAGCAGATCCTTGGTACCATGAAAGTTTTGAGAATTTTACCCATGGGCATCGTATGCACCCGGTATGCTTAAATAATATTTTCGGTGTCCACACATACGGCCATCCACGAATGTCCCTGTGGAGGTAAGGCCCTGATAAAGCAAGGGCGGTATCATCATGAAATGCGATGCCAATGCATGAGTCACATATACAGATCATGCACTAGCTGCAGGCACACAATGTGCTCGAGGGGAGAAACTCTATCCCTCAATGACTACCACACAATACAATCAATTCATACAGATGATGCATATGGGTCACAAGAATGCAAGTGTGCTACCTATGAAATATGGAATCCTTCGTCTTAAGAAGGGTCACGGTCTAGGCACATAGACAGATGATCTAAGGAAGAGAGAAGAAAAATCCTCTAGTGGGGCCTAGTACTTTGAGATGACCCACAAGTTAAGGGAGAGTCATGATCCTAAGGAGGAATGATCCTAGCCAAGCCCAAGGTGGGCCTTCAACCACCTATAAGGGCCCCTATGGGCCTACCTTAGGGCCACTAAGGAGGACATTCAACCTCAACTGGGTCCCAAAAGGTAGCCTGCTATGTATGTAAAGAAAAGTCCAACGCCCAATCAATCCATGGCCTAGTGGGCCATACACTAAGCCCAATACATAGGCAACCTGGCAGGCCCTTAAGCAAGGTTAGGGTCCAGCCATAAGGGTCATGGGTTCACTCATTGTGGTGGGCCTAATGGGCATTCCATTATCCCAACATATGAGAAATCCTTATATTTAACACAAGTAAGTTGGGCTTCACATCTCGGCCTAAGTATGGATTTATTATAATGAGCAAGCAAAGGCCCAACTACTTGAGTATTTGGCCCATAAGACCCATCACAATGAAGTGGTAAATATAAGACCCAAGGGTCCAACGGGCCTATCAAAAGTTCCAGCCCAACCAAGGCTATAAGGCCCATTAATTAACTAAAAGACTAGCCCAAGAAGAATTTAATTGGAATGGGCCTCTAATCTTGCATTAATTAAGCCCAAAAATAAAATTAGAATGATAAGATAGCTGACTTAAAACTTCCTCAAATCTAGTAGGCCATACTACCCCATAATAGACATTTATGGGGTGGCAATGTTGGGCCCATTGCTGAATTTCTAGCCCACCCACTTTCTGGGTTTGTTGGAGTCCAACAATTAATTTATAGTATTTATTTTTTGATGACCCTCACACATCACTGTGGGTCCCACCAGATGAGAGGAAAATGCAAAATACACATTAGAAGTGGGCCATGCTGCTGGAATACAGGCCCAGCAACAGTCCAAGGTAGGGGCGTCCCATGGTGGGTAGTTCTACGGGCCTGGGTATTTGGCCCAAAACTGACCCAATTTGTAGGCCGCACCACGGTCAATCCAGGGGCCTGATGGCCCTGAAAATTTGCAATATGGTCCTTCCATAGGTGAACCACAATTTCACAAAATTTTGTAATTTTTAGATAACTAGAAGTATTTTAATTTTTTTTTAGAAAACAGTCTATTCAGAAAATCGGACAAACCTTGACGTCCCAACGTAGTGGGCCAGTCCGGCCCTTACCACGGTGTGCATAGGTGTCCATTGGCTCCAAAATTTTGTAGGTGGGTCCTAATATGAGTGGATCACCTCCCTATAAATGTTTATAATTTTTAGATACTCTTAAGTGTTTTAATAAATTCTGGAGTTACAAACTGTCAAGGGTGAAATGTTGCTTGAAATAACTGTCTTGAATTTGGGCCATCTAAATGGGTGGGTTTTGGGCCTCCACAATTCCTGAAATTTAGGCCCAAGGTCCCTCATCAAGTCTAAAACAAGGTGGGACCCATAAATATGGCCCACTTTTTGAGAAAATTTTAATTTTTTTTTTATGGAACTATGTTGTTGGACTGCACAACAGAAATTTCTGACAGCCCACTGTGTTAGCCCACCCTTTTGGATGCCCAAATGGGATCCATTGGCCCTAAAATTTTGCAGGTAAGTCCTACCATGGGTGGGACACCTCTCTGTAAAATTTATAATTTTTGAGGTAGTATAAGTATTTTATTTAATTCATACAAATTATGGTCAGTAATGAATATTAGAAAAAAAATCTGCTAGTGCATAAAATACTGTTGTACCATGTTTGGCACCACATGGGGTGGACCTATACTTGCCTAAATTACTGGAAAATTGGTGAGTTTGATGGTTCCACATATGAACATCAAGTGGGGTCCACTGGAGTGGCCCACTTACTCCCAAATTAAGATGGAAAATGAGCATTTCCAACATGCAATGTTGCTGGACTGTCGAGAAATTTCTAGACAGTCAGCCTACTTTGGCCCATCCCATAGGCCTCAAGCATAGGGAAAATGATGTGGGCCCTATTCCACATCAAAGTGGGGTCCACACTCTAGAAAATTATCTAAAAAATTTGGGAGAAAAAGACATGCAAACAGATCCAAACATTAGCTTAAAAGTCATGCTCAAACTGGGCCTAAAATCTGAACAGCAACATATGTTGTCCATATTTCAGCCCATATAAATTAATCAAAGGGTTTATGGCCCTGATTCAATATGTGGGGTCCACCTTAATGGGTTAACAAAATTTCAGACCCAAGAGCTCACTCCGACCTCCATGAAAAAGCCATTTTGGAGGCCACACAAACCATTCATGCATGGTGGGCTTGGACATCTAGTCAAAATGGGCTTGGACTTCCCATTTAGCTAAGGGTTTGAGATGTTGCTGACCTCTCCTTGGTGGGACACACATCATCAGAGTACACAGGAGAAAAATAAAGAGAAAGGGATAAAGAAGAAGTAAATCGGTCATTGGTGGAAGGTCCCACCACTAATGGACCTTACACTCCACAATCCACCCCATCCACTATATATACACTTATGCAAGCTATTATGCATCAAGATAATTTGCTGGAGGGTAAGGACACCCTCCCTTCATGCATGCAAAGGCCTAGGTGGCCTATGAGATGCAAGAATAAAGGAGAAGGCATCATGGTGGGTCCATGGAGAA
This sequence comes from Magnolia changhungtana, assembly GCA_030180095.1. NCBI lineage: Eukaryota > Viridiplantae > Streptophyta > Magnoliopsida > Magnoliales > Magnoliaceae > Magnolia > Magnolia changhungtana. Next base: position 2,973,826 of record JASAUF010000161.1, on the reverse strand, counting down.
TGGCCCACCATGCAGAAGAGTAGGATCTAGGCCCGTGGCCTTCATCTGGAACTTGGATCTTCAAAGTTATTGATGCTTGGATCTTCAAAGATGCAAAATCCTTAGGCTTCAAGGACCATGGATGAAGGGTCAAGATGGGAAGTGGAGGGTTAGATGAGGAGGGAGATAGAAGAAATGTGGCTGGAATTTTCAGCAAGGTATAATGTTTTAGAGGTTCTAGTAATGGGAGAGAGGGGAGAAAATGAGGGAAAAAGAGGAGAAAATCCTTTTAAGCAAAGCGATCATTGCTTTCTTACCTTGGTTAGAGAGGGGAGATGATTGTAAGTAGAGAGTTACAACTAAAGTTGTAGGTTTAATAGGTTAGTAGGCATGTGGCTGGTGTTTAAGGGTAGATGGTGTGTGAGATGGAACTCTAGGTAGTATGGGTGGTGTTTATTGGAAATTGCACCAAAAAGGGAGTGACCCACCTTGAAAAATGTGTTCTCCTCACTAGGTAGGCCACATGATCATTATCAAGAGCTAGAATTAAATTGCCTACATCTTATGATTTACACATCGGATGGATGCACAAGATGCGACATTGGAACCGCAACGGCGATGCAAACAAGATGGCACAGGTTTCGGCTCAATTCGAGTCGGGTCTACGTGACCGGACTTAAGGATGACCGCAAACACTATCCGATGGTCTGGGGTCACCGGAATTCGACTGGTAGGACTCTGGGACCAAGATAAACGAGATGCATACTCACACACACACATGCAAACTCCTGTCCTGTCTCCCCCCCCCCCCTCTTTTCAATGGCCTCGCGAGTTCCATGTGATGGCTTTCCCCTCCACTATTCATTGAAAATAATTATAAGAAGAAAAAGGGATCTTCTGACTAGGCAAAATGATCAAAAGAGTACCATGCCAGCCCACAAAAATAAGAAAAATGGATCTTGTGACTAGCATATCTTGAAATTCTTTTAAATATCTCTTTTTTCTTTGACTGTATATTTGAGATTTATCAAGAGAACCCAATCTTACAAGATGTAATAAGGATTAAAGATGGGCATATGTGATTCTTCAATCATCATCATCTATGCCTTATCCCAACTAATTGGGGGTCATTTATAGGAATCCTTTTCTGCCATTTCTCTCTACAAAGGACCACATCCTCAAAGTCAAACCATAGGGCATCATGTCTTTCTTACTACCTCCACCCATGTTCTTCTGGGCCTCTCCCTTATCCTTCTAGAGCATTCAACTTGAACCAATTCCCTCCTAACTGAAATAGTTCAGGGTCTCTATCGTACATGGCCAAACCATCCAAGTCGTGTACTTTCTCTTACATGTTTGAAGTGTACTCATCTTCGTGACATTTCAACCACAGTTAGCTGGTTTATTCATATGCTGATGTATTGGTTCATATTTCGTGATTCACTAGCAGTGGCCTGAACCTATCAAATTAGATTATGCTCGGTTAGATCGCTTTTGGATTGTTTGGTTCATTAATTTGGCACTCCTGGTTCTATTTGCATTTAATCATTTTCATTTTGATTTTTATTAGCTATACTTTCTTACAATGGTGAGCCTCTACGAGCATATCCAACCACTGAAATAGGGTCCAAGTGGATCTCATAGCCCGCATGATTGACATACCAAGCCATCTGATCTATCTAGGGGACGATCACATGCCTGATTTGATCACTCTCTCTCTCTCTCTCTCTCTCTCTCATCGCTTTCTTGCAATTAGATGCCTCAAACATCATTTAGATCAATTGTTGGGAATCACATCCCATCCCATGCATGGAATTAAAGTTAGGCCAAACTGTAGGCTTCTATAGGCCATACAGTTAAATTGAGAAGACTTGTTTGCTTTTCTTTCCTTGTTCTAATATCTAGTACATATATTGATTACAATTAATGATGATGATGTTATTGGCAGCAAGTTATTTTCTTGGAATAGGTTTCTTCATTTTGCAAGAGTACCAACTCGAAGCTACATTTACTCTCTTGTACACAATTTTAAGCCTATTTTTAGGAGTATTTGGTGGACACTCCGCCTATTCACACTATGGATAAGTACCATACATAACTAGACCGGGTTTTGCAATGACTCGGGCGATCCACCAAGTTGTAGAAACTCAGCCCGAGTCGGTCATCATCATCTAAGCCTTATCCCAAGACAGTGAGGCCCATAATTTTAGAGATTCAATTTTAGACATTGTATAGACTGTTCACGATGAATATATCTCAAGCCTAGTGAGACCCATAATTTCCCTGAATTGAGCGAGGCAAACTACAAATTGAGCGAGGCAACTTAGAAATTCAGTGAGGGAACTTAGAAATTCAGTGAGGGAACCTAGGAATTGAGTGATACAACGTAGAAATTGAGCGAGGGAACATATAAATTGAGCGAGGCAACCTAGGAATTGAGCGAGGCAAACTACAAATTGAGCAAGGGAACCTAGAAATTCAGCGAGGCGACATATAAATTGAGAGGGGCAGACATGAAATTGAGCAGCGCAAACTTGAATTTCAGCGGGGCAAACATGAAATTCAACAAGGCAAACTAGAAATTCAGAGGGGCAAACTGAAATTTGAGTGGGGCAAATATGAAATTCAGCGGAGCAAACATGAAATTGAGTGGGGCAAACTTGAATTTTAGCGGGGCAAACATGAAATTGAGCAGGGCAAACTTGACTTTTAGTAGGTCAAACATGAAATTAGCGGGGCAAACTAGAAATTCAGCAGGGCAAACTGAGATTTGAGTGGGGCAAACATGAAATTGAGCGGGGCAAACTTGAATTTTAGCGGGGCAAATATGAAATTCAGCAGGGCAAACATGAAATTAAGCTAGGTAAACTTGAATTTCAGCGGGGCAAACATGAAATTCGGCGGGGCAAACTAGAATTCAGCGGGAAAAACTGAAATTTGAGCAGGGCAAACATGAATTTCAGTGGGAAAAACATAAAATTGAGAAGGGCAAACTTGAAATTCAGCAGGGCAAACATGAAATTCAACGAGGCAAACTTGAAATTCATTAGGGCAAACATGAAATTCAGCAGAGCAAACATGATATTGAGCGAGACAAACGTGAAGTATTCAACATGAAATGGTACATGAGTGGGGAACAATCACAGGTAATATATATTCATTGATTATAAATTTTATTTAGTTAAAATAGTGCAAGGTATATCAAACAATGTACATAATACAACATCGCACAAAAATTCTGCTCATGCCCTTGACAAATATCATCTACATTTTACAGATAAGCAATTATATGCTATTGACTTCCTCCAATCAGCGATGAATTTTTACATGTCTGTTCCCACCAAGGTGAGACCCTACACAATATGTCGATGAATTTCATTACGAATATGTCACAGTCATAACCATTGTCCTGCTTCGACGCCGATTCATCAACTTTGGCAGTCCACTTCTTCCCTTTAAGCGTAGTGTTGTCTTCAGTAGCATGGAAGATAATGAGAAGTGCCTCGGTCATCTTCTTGATCTTCTGCTTGTACTTTAATAATGCATTTGTGCTTAAACTATCCACAATAATGATCTCTCTTTCTCTAGGATAGATGACCATCAAGAACTAATGCGAATTTTCATGGTTCACAGGTGCATACACCTGTCCATGGTTCAAAAAATAATATATTAGTCAAAACATGAGAGAACACATTACAGCAGAGTTTATGTTTTGTGACGAATGCATTACCGGTTCATAACACCAAATCGCCTTGGTGTATGGTTTATCCCGCTACTTAGCAACTGCGTAGGCCGTGCTCATATCGCCTATTAGCGAGACACGTTCAGGCGCTGACTTGGAGACCTAGTGTGCGATCAAAATCGGTAAACACCCTCAAGGCATTGGTGTTGCAAACATCATCAAAGATCAATACATGTAAGAAAATAAAAAAGGAAAACAGATTAATGATTGTCCGAATTAAACAGTTACCGTAAAATACATGGGACAAAACTTGCGATACTGAGGATATACTATTGACAGGTCAGACTGCATTTTCTCAAGGAAATTAATATATTTGTCGATAGCCTAATCAATAGGATAGTATGATTTAACCATAAATTAATATATGAAATAAATATATGTAAATCAATGCATATAACATCAGAATTAGCAATGTTTACCAAGCTATCAACCCACGCATCCTTCACCCATATGGTACTGAACCAAGAAGACACTATCGTGTCCTTGTTCGCTTCATACCAATTCTCTAGTTCTTTCAATTCTTGCACTGATAGCATCCTGAATGGATTCATCTGTACAAGAAATGGTATCGGAGAAGTAGCAAAAGTTGTTGCTTGCTTGGGTTCGGGAACCAAACTAGGGATGGTTGTATCAAATGTAGATAGGGACAAGTATGGGGAAACCTTATAATATGACGGCTTCAGTACCCTTTTAATTCTCCTTTGATAAATGGGAGGAGAAATGGGTGTTTCACCCAATACATTACCCTCGGCAATACTATACGATTGCACATCCAACTCCCCATGTCCAATTTCTTTCTCTTCAATATCATTTACTTCCCCTCTCTGCTTCAACTCATCACCCTCCTTCTCCCTCATAAAATGTCCCCTCTATGTACAACAATCTTTCTTCTCCTTATTGAATTTCTCTCTCTCCTTCGCTAACTTTTCCTTATCCTCAAAAAACAATTCCTTCTCCCTCTTCAATTGCTCTCTCTCATTCAACTCCTCTCTCCATCTTCAATACTTCTTTCTCTTTCAAAGAATGCCTCCCTCTCATCAAGCCTCTCTACTTTCCTTCTCTCTTCCTCTCTTTCCTCAATTCTTCTCTCTCCTTCTTCAATTCCTCTCTCTCCTTCTTTAACTCTTCCCTCTCAACCCTGAATTCATCCATAAAAAGAACATTCTTCATAATATCCCCCCCAGTCCCTCTCCCTCCATGTCTTTTTCATCATTTTAATCTGCTTCGTCATCCTCCTCATAATCATTCTCATTACCCTCCTAATCTTCCTGGGTTTCAATGACCTACAAAATGTATCAATGGATATGTAAGAGTCGGGATACTTTTATAATGGCATTAGAATTACGGACCAGCCGAATTAAAGTAGAAAAATATAGTTCATTTTTCATAACATCTCACCTGGAAACTATCACGGACCAAGCGAACGACGTCTGTTTCCCATTCTCCTAGGGTCGGTTCTAAGTTTATTACTACAAATGTCTGTAAAAGAACAAATACTGATTTTTTTTTTAAAGCGTATATGTCAAAATAAGCAAAGTAAATGCCAGAGAAATATATATACTGACAGATTTACTCTCAAAAATAGCATATATTTTATTGTACCTCCAACCCTTCCAGCCTCGATATTGAACGAAGGGTGAAATTTGATGGGGAACATATGAAACAACACACTCTCGTAAGGCCGATAATCTCTTTACTGCCCATATCTGTTAAAATGAAATTGCACCAGGTTAAAAATCTACAATTGACTATAGACTATAATCATATAGAAAATAAGAAGTGTTCTTACTTGTAGAGGAAGGACGCAGCCACATACATTGTAGCGAGGGGCACTTGATGTGATAATGACAACTTCGATTCCTTGCGACATTGTATAGTATGCCAAACTACCCTAAGGATAGCTATAGAAATCATCTAGCAAGTCGACCAGGTGAAAATAATCCATGTTGAACATGATTTTCGGTTTGGTTCCCCTAACCAACCAGAAGTAGGGTAACCTTCACGACATCCTCGTACTTATTAGTGTCGAGTAATCTTTCAAACACATCTATTAAGTGCTTCTTTAATACTGAATATTCTTTGAAGTATTTGTCTCTTAATATACTCGTACTGCAACAATTTTTTGGTACTATAAGCTCTCCAGTCTTAAGGCCTGTAATAAGGGTGAAGTCCATCTCCGTGAACTGCAATCATCTCCCCCTAACTCAAATACTAGATCACCTTTATATCTTTGAAAAAGAAGGTGAAATAGAGCCCCTATAAATCTAAAGGATGTAATATGCGATAAAAATGAAAATAGAGATTGGCTAAACAAATTTAGCCGACTATCATGCTTCTCCACTCCACCCTTAACCTTATCACATCACCATTTCAGTGTACACCTAGAGGTTGGGTTTGAGATTATAGCAGAATCTTCTTCACCTGTAAACATGGATTGAAAAACATATCAAACATAAAGTTCACAAGATAATCATAGTATACAAAATCAGACATAATTGAAAACAATGTAACACTTCATGAATTTGAACAAACTTCATACGAAATCGAGATAGAAATTGAGCGAGACAAACTATCAAAATGAGCGAGGCAAACTATCATATTTGGCGAGGTAAACTAGAAAATGAGCGAGGCGACCTATAAATTGAGCGGGGCAACATAGAAATTAAGCGAGGAAAACTGAAAAAATGAGTAAGGCAACCTAGAAATTAAGCGGGGTAAACATGAAATTGAGTGGGGCAAACTGAAAATTGAGTCGGGCAAACTAGAATTTGAGTAGGGCAAACTGGAAATTGAGCGGGGCAAACTAGAAATTCAGCGGGGCAAACTGGAATTTGAGCAGGGCAAGCATGAAATTCAGCGGGGCAATCATGAAATTCAGCGGGGCAAACTGGAAATTCAATGGGGTAAACTGAATTTTGAGCGAAGCAAACATGAAATTGAGTGGGCAAAACGTGAAATTCAGCAGGGCAAAGTAGAACCTTGGATGAGGGGGAGAGGAAGTGTTCAACTTCCGAATTCTATTGCCTAATGGTGCCATCGCAGAATTAATGCTATATGGACTAGGGGAGAACATGTTCGTTAATGAATTTATTGGTGTCGTTGGAGTAGAGTTTGAGAGATTTGCAAAAAGAACACCTGGAATTAAGTGAAAGATAATGTGGGAAGGAGACGTTTATCTTGAATATCAATGAGCGAGGTAAACTATCAAAATGAGCGAGACAAACTTGAAATTGAGCGAAGCGACCTATAAATTAAGCAGGCCAACCTAGAAATTGAGCAAGGCAAACTCTGGAAAAATGAGCGAGGCAACCTCTTCAATTGATCGGGGGAAAATAGGAAATTGAGCGGGGTAAACTTGAAATTCAGCAGGGCAAACAGAAAATTGAGCGGGGCAAACTTGAAATTGAGCAGGGTAAACTGAAAATTTAGCGGGGCAAACTTGAAATTGAGCGGGGGAAACTAGAAATTCAACGGGTCAAACTTGAAATTGAGCGAGGAAAACTGAATTTTGAGTAAGACAACCTAGAATTTGAGCAGGGCAAACTGGAAATTGAGCGGGGCAAACTTAATATTGAGCGAGGCAAACTACAATTTGAGCAAGGCAACCTAGATATTGAGAGAAATATGAAATTCAACAATGTTAACTTGAATTTCAGCGACGTTAACATGAAATTCAGCGAGGGTAACATGAATTTCAATGAACTTGAAATAAAATTGAACTAGCATAACACATAATTGAATAAGCTTCACATGAAATTCAATAAGTACTTCGGTGAAGTTGACTGAGCAATCAATGAAAATGACAAGGCGGTTTATAGATTTTCTGTAACATCACATGAATTTGTGGATGTTCCCGGTCATATCTTTATAATTTGTCTATCAAATTCATGAATTACTCGGGGAATTCAACCAATCATGAACCAGGAATGTCGGCGACAATTCGAGCATATTTTTTAGAAGTAGGTTAAATATACCAAGAACTCTTGAAATTTGAAATCAGTTTGATCAGTATGCTTTTATCGTACCGAGTTAATTGATTTGGGCCCACCTTGAATGTATTTGGACTATCGACGACATTCATCCATTTTTCATCTATACTAAGGGTTTGAGCCCAAAATCGTAGCATATCCAAATATCAGGTGGATCATACGAAAGAAAACAGTTATTCAACCGTAGAAAGCTTGCTACGCCCCACAATGATGTTTTATTTGTAATTCATCATGTTCATTGGATGATGTATACATATATGAACCAAAAGTCCAGATGCAAGCTTCATCTAATAGACAATATATTAAAATATACCTGTGATGCGTGCTTTCTTCGGTGGACCAGCCATTTTGAGGAGATGAGAAAATGCTGATATATGGAGGGGATGCAATCCAATGAGAGAATGATGCGATCCAATGGAGAGATTTTCATGCTGGAAAAAAGTGTTTTTTGTTTCTTTATTAGTGAAAATGGAGCGAAAGCAACGTGAGTGAAAGCAACAACAATGAAGAGCATGGGTATTTTCGTCCTCAAATGCTATGTTTACACGTGGAGGTCCAAGTTGGGAAGTTAAGTTTGGGATGCATCATAAAAGACGCTGGTTAAAAATTGACATCTACCGCGGTCATTTTCTCTATAGGTTTAAGCGTTTCACTGACTCCCTTAAACAGGTGGTGCAGATGATTCCAGTCACTTTATTTATTTATTTATTTTTTTTCGTCTTTTTTTGCACGTTCTTTTCATTTTTCTTTAGGCCATCAACTGCATTTAATTATACCATCTCTCCAATTAATTAATATTCTATTAATGAGTTATTTTGATAAACCGACAGAGTACGGCCATCCATACGGATACACATTCTTATTACACATGCAGCAATCCAGCCATTCAATTGTGGACCGAGTTCATGATAGATATAGTAAAGCAAGATTGAATGGACAATCCCGAACTTACAAGTGGATCTTTGTTTGCTGAATTTGGAGTGATTGAGTGACAGCCTTTAATTGTAACCGTTCCTTATTTAGCCACTGGTTGGACAGTTAAAAGAATCCTTCAATGATTTTTCCTGGGTTAGGAGTTATCTGAAGTGGGACCGCTATTTGGACAATTTGAATTTGAATTGGGATACTTGTGTGCCACGTGTACTAGATGTCTGCCTGAGCATGGAAGGTAATACAATGCCAGAGTATTAAAATTTTTGTGGTTGTTCATGAGATGGGTGTGCATGAGTTGGAGATATAATCTGCAATCTCAAGGCTGCAACCCAGACACCGTACGATGAGCTATCGAGTACGATTAATCACAACGGACGTCAATTTCCCATAGCCTACGCCCAACAGGGAACCCATACACGCGTACGCTCTGTGTGGTACACCACGATGTGGACGTAGCATGGATGGCTGTACTCTGTCATGTCATGATGCTTATATGCCATTAAAAGTGGTCAAAGGCGCGATATAGTATCTACGCTAGGATGGGGAAGCGGATTGGCTGGTGTACCACACACCACTAATGTACTAATGTACGGGTGTATTGACGTCATCATATCTTGTGAGTCCCATAATGAGATATGAGGTATTAGTTATATCCAAACCGTCCGGCGACTTGGCGAGCTTGTGGTAATGTTTGAGCTTTAAAATAAGAAAGATCCAAACATCAAGTGAACAACTGTAAAAGGTTGAAATTTTAGATCATTATGATATTTGTTTTTCTTTTTTTGTCTCTTCATTTTAGATCATTGTGATATTTGTTTTTTTTTTTTTTTTTTTTTGTCTCTTCATTCAGATTGGATATAAAGTAAACGTTATAGTGGGCCTATGAATATTTTAACGGTGAAAATCATTGTCTCACTGCTATCTGTGGTGTTGTCCACTTAAGACTTGAAAATTACTCATTTTTTGGATAAAGATTTAAAATGATCTTGAAAAATGGATGAACGGTGCAGATATGATAAACACATCATTTCGAGGTCATGTAACTTTGATATCTCTTCGCCTGACACGTACGCACACCAGCTAGGTTGCTGGTGCGGGGTTCACCAGACAATCTGCTTCCTAGGGTAGGAACCACATAACTTTGCCACGTCGACACATCACTAAGGTCGGTGGTGTGTGCTACACTACCCCGTCCAAATCCCAGGAACACTTCTCTGCTTGTTAGTACACACCGGTGTCGGTACGCACACTCCATGTTAGCCAGCCTGGCTAGGGATCGATACTAAGACCTCAAGTATTGAAACGTGTGATAATCCTTACCTGTTAAAGTTAGGGAATTGATCCAAAGGTTAGGAGAATTTCCAGCTCACTTTTATGCTATGGCTCACTTCATAGTCATGTGCGCGAGAAATGTGTCCGTTAGCAAAAGGGTTTGATTGATGTGGACCGTTGATCCGGTGGTCATCACTTCACATGTGTACGTAGAATATGAGGAGTCAAATTTCCGATTAGGGTCCACCTCATGAGATAAAACATATGATCGCAAGGTCGTTAACACCGTAGTCTAGGGCTGAAAGTCGGGTGGGTTCAACCGAACTGACCCGTGATGGACCTGGCATTGGGTTGGGCTCGGACACAGTGTATTGGGTTCGGTACTGGGGCTTGGGCTATAAAACACCGACTCAGTAAAACTTGCGTTAAGCTCAGGTTTTGAGGTCTCAGGTTTCCAAACCCGATTGATAAATATATTGAAGGCGCAAAAAATTTCAGCGCAATCAGGTTTCATTAGTGTAGTCCGTGTTATTTTTTATTACTCGAGCTAACAAGATATACGTTGGATTTCTCTCTCTCAGATATATGGTGTGCTACACAACATGACTTTTAAAGGAGTGGTTGTCCTATATTCTAGCTTGTTTATTTAGAAAAAAATGAAGTTCTTTACCGTAAATAATTACATTTATAATTAATAAAATCATAGGTACAAAAATTAATGTGTATTAAAACATAAAAAAACTAATGTAATAACAAAAATATCAACATGTATCCACCTGATCAACCTGACCAACCCAACTGAGCCCACTTGGATTGGGCTCGGTTGGGTTGAGTTAGGGTTGAGGTATAGGAACCTTGCGTTGGGTTAGGGTTGAGCACCAACCCAACCCGCCCTACTTTCAGCCCTACCATGGCCATCTGATGGACCTACAAGGCTCATTAATGACAACGACTTTATTTTCAGCACTAAGGCCACCTCGATGTTTATCGGGGCCATCCAAACCGTTGGTAAAGCCACACAGACAATGATGAAGGTAAGACATTAAATCAGCTTGATCCGAACTTCCATGACCCCTACATGTTAATAATAAAAAGCATTCCATCACGAGCATTTCCTATGGTGAGGTCCACGTGTACCAATACACAAAACATACATCAAGGTGGACCCTACTATTGGGGGCCTCACCCACTATGTTACTCGTCACCTTAGTAAGGTCGCAGCGATGGCCGTAAAAACATGGCACGTGGCTTGCGTACTGATGAGGGTAAAAACATGGGATGTGGATTGCCGGTTGTGGCTTGATCTGGGGATTTACTAAGGTGGGTGGGATCCCCGACTGTGGGGCCACCTTGATACATATGCCTTATGTCCACATTGTTCAGCTATTTTTGAAAACTCATTTTATATACCCAGTCTATCCATATTTTAAGGCCAGAGCAAAAGTTTTGGATCAAGCTGATATTTGCGTGGTCTCTTCATTAAGGTCTTAGTGACCTTATCAGCAGCTTAGATCGAAAAAATAAAATTTCGGTGCCCCCATGAAGTTTTTAATGGTGTGGATTCTGATGGGTTTTTGGACCCGTCATCGACCGGTCATGAGCCTCGCTCAACCGTTCGAAGGCTAGTCTTAACCAGTCGTGGAAGACGAGTCGTGGCACGACTCAAAGTCCAGCGACTGTAAACTATTTTTCTCGAGGGTGCTCGACCAGTCGACCGAGGTGCTCGACCGATCGAAGGTGGCTCCTGACCGGTCGTGGACTCGGTTCGACCAGTCGAGGTTACGCAGATTCGTTCCGTGATTTTGCGCGGATTTCATGTCGTAAGTCCTTTCGCAACTGGGACGCGGAAGGGAGTTTCCTAAAACTTTAAATAGGAGTTCCTAGGACTTTCTAGGTATGACAAAAGGGTTTCCTAAAGCTTTACAAGGGATTTGCTAAAGGGTTTAGGGCTATTAAAAGGTGAGAGAGAGGGAGAAAGAGAGAGAGAGGAAGCTTATAGAAGGGAGGTTCTACTCGTGGAGGTTATCTACTGTGCAATGTATATCTCAGCGCTTCTATGTCCTCGTAATTGGTTAGATCTCTCCATTTTCTCTATTTCTCTTATTATTTATCTACTCCTGCGTGAGTGAAGAAGGTTGTAACGTTCTACTTCATAGTGAATTGTTGATCTGGACGAGGTCCCATGATTTTTACCTCTTTGAGGGTTTTCCACATAAAAATCTCTTATGTGGTGTGTGATTGATGTATTGATTGTTTTCATTGCTTTATTATCCATAATTCTGGTTTGTTCTGGAGGACTAGATCCTAAGGTTTTGTGTAAGGCCCCCAACAAAGTGGTATCAAAGTTAAGTTCATTGAACAGGTAAGATTAGTTTTGAATTATGGAAGGTGGCTCATCAAGGATGATCAGTCTCAATGGTTCTAACTGGACCATATGAAAGGCTAAGATGGAGGACTTGCTTTACTGCAAGGACCTATATTCTCTAATTTTAAACATATCAGCAAAATCCAAGGATAGGACTGATGATGATTGGAAGAAGATGGACCGAAAGGCGGTGGGGTTTATTAGACAATGGTTGGATGATTCTGTGTTCCACCATCTGTCTACAGAAACCTCAGCCGCTAGCCTATGGCTGAAATTACAAGGGCTGTATGAGAGGAAGACAGCCGATAATAAAATTTTTCTGATAAGGCGACTTGTGAATCTCAAGTTCAAGGATGGTGGTTCTGTGGCCAAGCACATGAATGAGGTCAACAATATAGTGAACCAACTCACCTCTATGAAGGTGGTCCTGGATGATGAATTGCAGGCTTTACTATTGCTTAGTTCATTGCCTGACAGTTGGGAGACATTGGTGGTATCTCTAAGTAACTCTGTGCCAGACGGAAAGATATCCACGGAACAGATAACCAGTTGTCTCTTCAATGAGGAGACAATGAGGAAGTCTCAGGGATCTACTCAGCAAGAGGCCCTTGTGACACAGGAACGAGGAAGAGGAAAGAACAGGAAGGGCGGGAAAGCCTGAGATAAATCAAGAGGCAAGTCGAGTAACAAGAAAGATGTTGGTTGGTGGAATTGTGGCAAGGAGGGCCACTACAAGCATGAATGTTGTCGTAAGAAAAATGACAAGAAGGGAAAATGGAAGGAAGATGAATCAGATTCCACTGCGGTCGCCTCAGATGGCGACGTAGTAGTTATTCTTTCTGCAGATCATGATGTATGTCTCACGGCTACGAGTCAGGACACCGACTGGGTGATAGACTCAGGAGCTTCTTTTCATGCGACTCCACACAGGGACTCCTTTACAAGGTACAAGTCAGGTGACTATGGGACTGTGAAGATGGGAAATTCTGGCATATCAAAAATTGTGAGAGTCGGTGATATTTGTGTGAAAACTGATGTGGGCTGCACATTGGTTCTCAGGGATGTGAGGCATATCCCAGACCTTCGCCTCAACTTGATGTCGACGGGAAGGCTGGATGATGATGGCTATGAAAGCCGGTTTGCTGGTGGGCGATGGAAGCTCATCAAGGGTTCATTGATCGTGGCTAGAGGAAAGAAGTGTTGCACCCTGTACAAGGCAAGTGTCAGTATGTGCAAGGGTGGGTTGAACGCAGCGGAAGATTCAGCTATTGACATGTGGCACAGGCATCTAGGTCACATGAGTGAAAAAGGGCTTCAACTACTAGCGAGGAAGCGGCTCCTTCCAGACGTGGCAGGTACACCTCTCAAACCTGTCTTGATTGTTTATCAGGGAAACAACATAGAGTTTCATTTGTTAAATCTGCTTCTCATGTTAATAAAGTGCATGCATTAGATTTGGTTTATTCTGATGTTTGTGGTCCTATAAGGACAAAAACCTTAGGTGGGGCATTGTATTTTGTTACTTTTATAGATGATGCATCTAGGAGGGTTTGGGTTTATGCGTTGAAATCCAAGGACGAGGTCTTTGGTGTGTTTAAATTATTTCATGCTATGGTCGAGAGAGAGACAGGTAGACCATTGAAGTGCATCCGCACTGACAATGGTGGTGAATATATTAGCGACTTTCATGAGTACTGTAAGTCCCTGGGTATACGGCATGAACAGACGGTTCCTAAGACCCCCCAGCATAATGGTGTAGCTGAGCGAATGAATCACACCATTATAGAGAGAATTAGATGCATGTTATCCCATACAAAATTGCCCAAGACGTTCTACGGAGAAGCAATGCACACAGCAGTGTATTTGATAAACAGGTCTCCATCAGCCCGTTGAATGGAGAAGTACCTGAGAAGGTGTGGACTGGACATGATCCATCGTACAGTCATCTCAAGGTGTTTGGATGCAGGGCATCCATTCACGTACCAAAGAATGAGAGGTTCAAGCTTAATATGAAGATTAGACAGTGTGTGTTCTTAGGGTACGGTGATGAAAAATTCAGTTACAGATTGTGGGATCCGACCGAGAGGAAGCTCGTCAGGAGCAGAGATGTGGTTTTCTTTGAAGATCAGTGTATAGAAGACATTAGTAAGCCAGAGAAGAACCGGCCTAGTTCAGGTGAGCTAGAGGACATGGATCCGGTTACTCCTCCCGTAGTGCCTGATGACGGGGGAGTACAGCAAGGTGCAGAGGACGAGGGAGTTCCTTCGAAGATGGACCGGGGAGCCCTCACTTGATCCACTGTTGAGCCACAGGTGAGGAGGTCATCTAGGGACAGATAGCCGTCCAAGAGGTACTCGCCACATGAGTACATTATGCTGACTGATGGGGGAGAGCCAGAAGATTATTCTGAGGCCCTAGCCGACGAGTATAAGGGGGAGTAGTTAAAAGCTATGCAAGATGAGATGGAATCCTTGCATAAGAACCACACCTATGATATGGTGAAACTGCGTAAGGGCAAGAAAGTTTTGAGCAACAAGTGGGTGTTCAGAAAGAAGATTGAGCAGAAGAATTCACAGACAAGATTCAAGGCCAGACTTGTGGTGAAAGGGTTTGGTCAGAGGAAAGGCATAGACTTCGAGGAGATATTCTCACCAATGGTGAAGATGACATTCATACGGATGTTGCTTGGGTTGGCGGCTAGCATAGATCTGGAGATAAAACAGTTAGATGTTAAAATTGCCTTCCTCCATGGTGACCTGGAAGAAGAGATCTACATGCACCAACCAGAGGGTTTCGAAGTCAAGGGCAAAGAGCATATGGTGTGTAGGCTAAGGAAGAGCTTGTATGGGCTGAAACAAGCTTCACGGCAATGGTACAAGAAGTTCGACTCGTTTATGTTGAAACATAGGTATGACAGAACGGAGTCGGACTACTGTGTGTTCACGCGCAAGTTTTCAAATGGTGATTTCTTAGTTCTGCTATTATACGTTGATGACATGCTCATCATGGAAAAAGACATCAAGAAGATCGACAGGCTGAAACAAGAGTTGAGCAAGTCTTTTGCGATGAAAGACTTGAGCCTGGCTAGACAAATCCTAGGAATGAAGATAACCCGTGACAGAAGCAGCAGGAAGTTTTGGTTGTCACAAGAGCGGTATATTGAGAAAGTCCTAGAGCGGTTTAATATGAATGCAGCGAAGCCAGTCAGTACTCCACTTGATGGTCACTTCAGATTGAACGACAGACAGTATCCCAAGACGAAGGCAGAGGTGGAAGAGATGCAGAAGATACCCTACACGTTAGCAATAGGAAGTTTGATGTATGCTATGGTGTGTACACGACTAGACATAGCATATGCGGTTGGTATTGTCAGCCGGTATCTTGCCAATCCTAGCAAAGAGCATTGGGCAACGATGAAGTGGATGTTGCAGTATCTAAGAGGCTCATTTAGGTTGAGCATATGCTATGGTGACGGTAAACTTGTGTTAGAGGGCTATACAAATGTAGATATGGCAGGTGATATAGACTTCAGGAAGTCTACATCGGGGTTCATGTTCGCATTTGCAGGAGCAGTTTCCTGGCAGAGCAAGTTACAGAAGGTCGTAGCATTGTCAACAACAGACGCTAAGTACATGGCAATCACAGAGGCATGTAAAGAGATGCTTTGGATGAAGAGGTTCCTACAGAA
This sequence comes from Magnolia changhungtana, assembly GCA_030180095.1. Classification (NCBI taxonomy): domain Eukaryota; kingdom Viridiplantae; phylum Streptophyta; class Magnoliopsida; order Magnoliales; family Magnoliaceae; genus Magnolia; species Magnolia changhungtana. The sequence goes on along the minus strand of JASAUF010000161.1, from coordinate 2,957,858 downwards.
ATTTAGCCTGAAGCAGGAGGCACTACGTGAAAAATGGAAAAAAAGGACTGATTTAGAGACGATTTTGGACCGTCTCTAAAATCGCTTGGTTTAAAGACGCTTTAGAGACGGCTGTAAACCGTCTCTAAAATTTTAGACGGCTCGTGACCGTCCTTAATATTGTCTAAAAAATTTAAACGTCCGTAAATTATTTAAGACGGTCGTTGACCGTCTTCTATGGGTCATCTGAGACGGTCATTGGCCGTCCGCATTAGATACGGTCCTTGACCGTCTTATATGCGTCACCGTGACGTCCTTCGGTCGTCTACATTAGAGACGGTCATTGGCCGTCTTTACTATGTCTGAGATCGAAAGACCGTCTCTATTAGAGACGGTCCTTAACCGTCTTATAGCTCTGTCAAAGACCATCTCTATTAGAGACTGTCAAGGACCGTCTCTATTAGAGACTGTCAAAGACCGTTTCTATTAGAGACGGTCCTAAACCGTCTCTAATACTCATGTCAAAAAATTAAGAACAAAAAAATTATGAATATCAAAAAAAAAAAAAAAAAAGTTGAGAAGCTTAGAAAATTAATTAACAATGTTTAAGAAAATTTTAAATTAAAAAAAAACTGTAATTTTATAAAAATCTAGATTTTGAAAAAAAAATAAGAAATTTGAATAATGTAAAAAAAATTAAGAACTTTGAATAATTTTGAAAAAAAATTGATAGAAAAATGATATTTTGAAAAAGAAATTTTAAAAAATTAAACAAAATTGTGAAAAAATTGACAAATTGTGAAAAAATATATTTTTTAAAAAAGAAAACTAGATTTTGTATTTTGACAAGAAAAATTTAAAAGTTATATAACAAAAGTGAGATTAAAAAATTGATATTTTGAAAAAGAAAATTTTAAAAATTAAATAAAATTATGAAAAAATTGACAAATTGTAAAAAAATATATATTTTTTTAAAAAGAAAACTAAATTTTGTATTTTGACAAAAAAAATTAAAAATTTACATAACAAAAGTGAGATTTTGATGATGTGTTGTATATCCTTGTCACCCCTATGTTTTCCAACCCATTTTTGGGCCACGTATAAAAAATTGTGTAGATTTAAATTTTAAGTGGACCACATCACTGGAAAGAATGATAATATAGTACCTCGCCATTAAAAATTATAAAGAGCCCATCGTAAGGTTTTAATAATGTTTATTTGCAATCCAACTTGTTGATAATGTAATTAAAGAAGATCTAGATGAAGGTAAACTACAAAAATCAAATTGATCCAAAACTTTTATGGCCGTCAAAAGGTTTTTAATAGTTATTCATCATTGTTTTGATTGGTATGGCCCACCTGAGATTATTGAGTTCTTATGATTTGAAATTACATCCTAAAATATAATGGAAAAATATATGGACAGTGTCGATATACATAAAATATATCAAGGTGGACCCTATACGATTAGAGTAACACCCATGAAGGAGTAACCTAAATAGTGAAATGGTACTATAAGGTCACCTCATGGGAACTTCCCATGAGGTTAATCTGTGTGCGCCTCACCATGATGTGTGTAGAACATCAATACCATGCATTTGATGTGTCCCCTTTAAGTCCAAAAATCACTCATATACGAAACTGTGGGCCGTAGCATATAAAACTATGTGAAGACATCCCTAAAACATATAAAAGCATTTGGTGGGGCCCACATGAGTTTTGGATGTGTATGAAACTTGGTTTGACTCCTCATCCAAGTGGGACACATATAATGAATGGGCTGGATCTATGAACCACATCTAGGTTGGGCCCAATAAATGATTATGAATGTTTTAATGGGAGGGTAACCCTCTCAATTATAGTATGTGGTGTGGCCCACCCAAGTCATGGATTGACTTTATTTTAAGCTCGTGGCCCACCATGGAATGGTGCATCTGATTGACGGGGCAAATCCAAAGTTCAAGTGGACCCACCATAGAAAAAAGTGAGATAGTGACACCCACTATTGAAACCTTCTTAGGGTTTGTCACGATGTTTATTTGAGATCCAATCTGTTTATAAGTCAATACAAACATGGATGCAGTTGAAACTTGGTCTGATCCCTCATCCAAGTGGGACACACATAATGAGTGGGTTGGATATGTGAATCACATTTAGGCAGGCCCAATATATGATTATGAATGTTTTAAGGAAACCCTTCTCTACTACATTTAGGTGAGTTACTCATTACCTTTACTAAAGTAAACTCTATGAGGTCTACTGTTATTTATTTATTTTATCCACTCCATTCATCCATGTTAATAGATAATTTGAGGTTTAAAGAACAAAAAGGAAGCATATCCAAAGCTCAAGTGGACCACACCAAAGGAAATAGTGTGATTGAACCTCTACCATTTAAAATTTCTTGGAGGCCCAAGGAAGGTATCAACGGTGGAAATCATTATTCTGCATTGTTTTGTGTTGCATGGTCCACTTAAGTTTTGGATTTACTGAAAATTTGGGATCAACACACACCGTTCATCCATTTTTCAGGATCATTTTATAGAATTATCTAAAAAATGAATCATATTCAAAGATTAAATGGACCACACCACAAATAAGGGGAACAGATTGGCTACTCCCCCTAGACAAGCCAAGGGCTGGTGGTTGGTGCTGTGTGGGCCCCACCATGATGTATGGCCCCACAAACCATTTTTTTATTACTTTTGAACCAGTTAGATTTCAAATAAACATTACGATAGGTCTTAGGATAGTTTCAATGGTGGGAATCATCCTCCTATTGTTTTCTATGGTGGCGTCCATTACAGATTTTTATCTATCTCATTCTTTTACTCGTGACTTAAAATGATACCTCAAAATGGATGGACGGTGTGAATATAACAAATACATTATAGGTTTTTATATATTTTTTTAATATTATATATATATATATATATATATATATATATATATATATATAGGGAAAAGGTACAATGCGCTTAAGTTGATTTTAACTTCCCATGAGGTCGAGTTGTGTGGGCCCCACCGTGATGCGTTTTGAACATCAACACCATCAGTTAGATGCACCATTCCATTGTGGGCCTAGGTCTAAAAAATCATTCCAAAATGTTACTTTTGTGGGCCACACCACATACAGAAGTTGAGAGGTGTCGTGCACTATTAAAACATTCATAACCATTTTTTTGGGCCCATCGAGATGTGGTTTGCAAATCCAGCCCATCCATTATGTGTGTCCCACTTGTATGAGGGTTCAGACCAAGTTTCAGGCACATGCAAATTTTAGGTGGGCTCCATCAAGTGCTTTTATATGTTTTTGGCATGTCTTCACATGATTTTAGATGGTATGGCCCACTTGAGTTTCGTATACGGCTTAATTTAAAGGGAACGCATCAAATGCATAGTGTTGATGTTCGAAACGCATCTTGGTGGGGCCCACACAGCTCGACCTCATGGGACGTTAAAATCAGCTCGAGTGCATTGTACCTTTTCCCACATAAATATATATAGGGAGAGATCATGGGAACTTCCCTTGAGGTCAAGCATGTGGGCCCCACCGTGATGTGTGTCGAACATCTACCCCAATGACCCGGATGCACCATTCCATGGTGGGCCTAGTCTCAAAAATCAAGTCAATCTATGACTTATGTGGGCTACACCACATACAGAAGTTGAGAGGGGCTACCCTCCATTAAAACATTTATAATCATTTTTTGGGCCTACCCAGATGTGGTTTGCAAATCCAGCCCATCCATTATGTGTGCCCCAATTGAGAGGGGCTACCCTCCACTAGTGTTTTCTCATCATGTGGTCCACCCAAGATTTATTTCAGGCTCCTTTTTTAGGATTGATGACAAAATGATGTATAAAAATGGATGGACGGCGTGGATGAATCAAATCGATGATGGTGGGGCCCATAAAACCATACAAGGTCCAAAGCTGAATTTAACATTTTTGGTTTCTAGTATTCACTTTGAGTTTTGTATTTATTGTAAAATAATGGTGACTTATTTGTAATAATATTGGCTAAGATACAGAGTTATCCAGACCATCTAAATAATCGGTATAGTTGTAAATGGTAAATATTTATACATTTTTATTGTATAATACAATCTTAAACATCTAGAAACCGGTCCCATGCATCTACGACCGTTAATAAATTCTGTGATATTATTTAGTGGAAAACTCACAAAATACGGATTTGAAAATGTTATCTTATTTGAAAGAGGATTCCCAAATCCAGCGGGCGCCTCTTTTTCCTCTTTCCCTCTTTTCCCTACGTCATCTTCCATCGACAAATCCTCCATTGAGCGTCATTCAAATGGCAATTTCCATCGACAAATCCTCCATCGAACGTCATTCCAACGGCCCCTTAGATTTCCTCTCTCTCTCTCTCTCTCTCTCCGGCATCACTAGAGTAATCATCCCTGGCTGCCCTAAGTCCTTCCAATCCTTCCACTAATCAGAGCAACGTGAAGGTGGGTAGGGCCGCTGCAGCCGCTGAGATCAAGATCGACATCGAAGATCCAAAGACTTATGACGGGCGACGCCATCGCCATCCTCGCCGGTGTGGCCCACTTTGGACCTACAACGATGAGGAGACCTAGATCGTCTTTGATAGGAATGATGTCGTTGGGCAGATGTAAGGACTTCTTGTAATTCTTGTGTGTTGTTTGGGCAGATGTTGTTTCTACTTCATTACTAACAATTGAACTATCATATTCTACTGATACTATGATCCTTGTTGCTATGCCAACTGTGGTTAGGGTATCATCTTCCCAATAAACACTGATGAAACTATGCACCTAAAAAATATAGCAGCTCGTTGTTCATCCCTGGTATGGTGGTTGATTATTTTGTATTTGTTTTAGATAATATTGATTATGATTCTCAGGAAATTTGTTTCTATGGAGTAAAGAGATATGCTTTTATTTCTGACAATGCATTGGAGATGTTCTCATGTCCCACTTACAGGTGATTTGTGATGCATCTCCACATCAACCTTAAATCTGATTCTCATAAAGTGGAGTTAGGTTCCACTTCTGGGGAGTTCAATCTACGATCTCCCTGTTTTGAATCTATGGTTTTTACTTGATTCTGATTTTTTTTCCTTTTTGTTTTCTTTCCCATTTCTAACACCTTCAAATTTGGACTACTCACTATTTACTTTTGACCATCTACTTGATAGGCATCAATCGGATAGTAAGGATTGCTTGATCAGTGTGATTTTTGAGATGCTCTACCCATAATGAGTTATGAGACCCACAATTTTGATGATCTCGTATAGCTGCACATCGATGTTTTTGGGTTATATTTGGGCAGTTTTGGATATTCTATTTATGTGATTTTAGTGTTGTAGCAGTAATTAGATTTGGGCGCTTTGGATATTCTATTTATGTGATTTTAGTGTTGCAAAGTAGTAATTAGATTTGGATAGTTTTGGATAGTTTATTTATGTGATTTTAGTGTTGCAGCAGGAAATTAAATTGTTTTGGGGGTATCATCAGTGTGCCTTTGTTATTGACCCAGAAGATATTGATAATGGCTTCAATGGGCTAGTTTTGCATCTTTAAACGGACAATATCCTGGCTTATTGTCTATTCAAGCTTCTAAACGAGGTGGGCGAGATTATGTTATGCATTACCGAAACATCTGTTGGACGATCCATGCATTTCCTTTTGTGACAAAAGATTAGGTAGACAGTGGGGTGTGTACTAACAGGCTAACCCAAAACATCTTCCTTCTTCCTTCCTCTTCATTCTTTTTTTTTTGTTTTTTTGCTTTCTTTTTTGGTTGTGCTGTGTGCGTGTGCGTGCACACATGCCCGGATGTACATCAACCAGTATGTGCACAATGCATACTAGTTTCGACTAATACTTTACACCTTGCTGACATATGAGATTGAGGGGATGGAATCATTAACTGAAAAGTAAGCCAAAGATCTTAAATCAACAATGTAGTGAATGCATCCACCAAAGTTGCATAATTAACAGATGCTTTGTGTTATCAATTATTTTTATACGTAATTGAGCTCAAGTGTGGTATGGGTATGGGTTAGGAAATGCTTTGTTGACTGAGATTGAATGCATGATAACTAAGATCTTAGCATGCCTAACCAGATATTCATTCTGTTTTGTTTTCTTTACATGCTTCTTTCTTGTGTTGCAGGCACGATTGTTCCAATGCTTGAAGTTGTGATAGCTACTGTCCATGTTGAGAAGCTTGTTGTACATTTCCATGACACGCATATGGGCAATCTCTTTCAAATATTCTCATTTCCATCCGAGTAAGCAAAACTTGAATAAATTTGTTGTACTAATGCAAATTGGTCAATTTGTGAAGATAGTTTCTTATTTGATATGTGGCGCAATGCTGAATGATTGAGAAAAAATGGGAGTTAGGAAGAGGATTATTGGGATTTTTAAAAGTTCAGTATCAGTTGGGATTATCCAAAAGCTTTGGCACTTGTTTATGGATGCTTGGCCATTGAACTCTTGATTCTTGTAGTATTCTTTTAAACACCATAATAGCTCTCTTATTAGAAAACTGATCACCTACAACTGGAAGTATGGTATGACGATTCTTTCAGTATTCTAAGTTTTTTTTATTTCTACTTTTTTCGCTTGAAAATCTTTTATATTTTCAAGAGAAAATGTTTATAGGAATGGATTTTAAGCTAACCTACAGCTAGTTGTCGGTGCAGTCTTTTTATTTTGCAAAAAAGAAAAAAAAAAAAGAAAAAAAAAAAAGAAAGTACTTATTCACTTGTGCATATTCTTTGGTAGTTATGGAACGTTGGCTTTGTACCTTAGCTTGTGGCTGCATTTGCTAAGGATTTCCAATCCATGCATCAGGTAGGCCCCACCATATGGATGACATGAACCATGACCTTAGATGGATGATGACCATAACATAAAATTTCTCAGATGGGAATTTTCTAACCATTTGATTATTTGACTCCTTTCCTTTTGAGTTTGGACATGGACAGCCTCAACTTTTGAATCAAAGAATTTCCCCTGTGGAATGCATGTGATTTTGGGTTAGAGGATATTTGTTGGGCTTTTCTTGATAAACAACCCAAATATCCCATGTGTGCCATGTTGGCATATGTGGGACACCAACATTTGGCGGTTGCAGATGCACATCTATAGGTAGTATTTTCCCAAGCAATTCTAACATGAGAAAATATAAAATCTCAAAGTGATGTTGTGGTTTTGTTGGTCATTGGGTGACACTGGTTATGTAGCCAAACTCATGAAAAGAGAGCATATATAGCTTTGGTTTGGTTGTTATTGCAAAGATATATCACACTCATCTCTCACAAGAGAGTAGACAAGGGAGTACCAACTAGACCCCTTGTAGTGTTGGGGCTTGAAATTGGGCCCCATATCAGTCATAAATGGCCATGGGCAGTTTGGGTTTCAACAAAGAATGTTGTTGAACCTTAGACTTGTCCGCATACTTAATAATCAAGTCTGATTTCGGCTCATGCATAGTCTTTGGGACCAACCCACATAAAGAGTGAAGTGGTACAGTTGAGGAAACAACTCTGTTCTTATCCGCCCACACATTGTCAACTACTATTCTTGGGGCAATTATATCACGGGGTTTTCTTTGGCCATTCATTAGTAAACGTGCTGGTGATTGGAACCTGGATAACCTTGTTATAGCAATGACTTCAAAGGTCTCTACAGATACAAGCAATGGTAAAATCATTTTTTTGGTAGTGAATGTAGAAATTCCACCAATGAAGTTTGCTAAAGAAACATCTTGATGTATAAATTCATATTATTTTTTCCTTTACTTTTTTTTTTTTTTTTTTAAAGATCTAGATGAACTCATTTTGGATATACTAGTCAATCTCTAGTTTTGAACCTTTGATTTGTGACCTCCGTAAAGTCTCAAGCATCTTGAACTTGCTTCAAGAGGCCTTCCAATGGATGAAGTTGAAGCAATGGTCATTTGTAGGCCTTCTATAGTTTGTTGATATCTTGCAATCTAGCATGAAATCAAGCACTAAGGAAGACCTTTGCTGGTGTGCTGCAACCCTTTCCTTTTTCAACAAACAGGTGATGAGTTCTCAAATAGAACAAACATGTGCACACACATACCAATAATAAAACATAACATGCATAAAGAATGCAATTTAAGCAGGACAATAAATAACTAGCACTGCCACTGTATATGCACCGTCATATTTCTAGTAGTTATTATGCCATGATTGACACATACACATACACATGCATACAGATACGTGTACATATACATATACACATACACATTTTCTGTGTTATATTGTTGAAGCTTTGTTGCTTATCCCATTGTTGAACAGGGGATTGAGCTTTTTCTACTTGAACTAAAACAATTTCAACTTTTCCTGAAGCATGAACATGAAAGAGAACCCCATTTCCACTTCAGCAAACTGATTATTTCAATTCATTTCAATAACACATCCAAACACAGCTATAACCAATGCTAAAGATTATATGTTGAATTCTGTGTTTTGCCTATTTTTATGAACTTATGGCTGTACATGTTTATAGGGATTTTACTAGGACTATTTATGTTAATGCCATTGAATATTTCTACCTTCTGTTTTTTCTTTCATTTCAAATGCCTACCTACTACTGTGTAAGATGTCTACCATTGGCTCAAAATTCCTTGAGGTATCAAGATCAAGGCTTCATGTGCCTAAAGAAACTACATCCATATATTAACACTTTCAGCCCTTGCCAATTTCATTGAATCATTAGAGTGAACATTCATAAAAATCTCTGCTTATCTAACATTTGTTCTCTTTTGAAGAATCATGAGTGTAACATGTCACTCTTTTTTTCTTGAATTTTGTGACTTTATGGTGTTTTGTAATATTCGTTTTCTTCAATCCTTACAAAATTGATGTTCTCTTATGGTTGTCTGCATGGTTGTCCATGTTTTTGTATTCAATCCACTCTATCTTGTATCTCATTGCAGAGATTGCTAATTTTTAATTTTTTATCTGGTTGCATGCTTACAGGGGCCTAGATGGTTATAGAAGTGTGTTTAGTAGTGATACACATGTCATTTGGAAACAAATGCTTCCCCAATGCTGCAACTAAGTCTATTGCCACTTCATTTCATGATCTGTGCAACTAACAATTATTCAATCATGGACCGATTTTGTCCATTCACCTTGAATTCATTGCATTTTTCCCCGTCTCTTGCATGCATCTGGCCTTGTCTCCATCGATAAAAAACTGTAGGCTTACCCTTACATTAAATGTGGGATGCCAACATATATTACATAGTTACAATTTTTTATTTTTTTTTTGTCTTCTTTGCATCATTTTAGTACACAATTCTAGGCTTTAGCATACAATTGGTCCATGTTCATAACTTTTGGTTCTCAACAACGTTATGTACAGAGGATCTCACCAAGTTAGGGGATGCTGGAAAAATATATCATGTCCTGCAATCCCATCCATCTGATTGTTAGCCTATAGATGGATGATTAAAAAATAAACTATAGCCAACATTCCACATGTACCCGAAAGCACACCTATCTAATAGGTGGGATTATGTGATGAACGTAATCACTCATCCAGAAGTTTGCCACCCATGTGTAGCTCTCTCCACAAGCAGTCTGCAAGTAGTTTATTCAATCATGGAATGCATTTGAAAGTAGGTAAGCAGTTTATATTCAATCATGTAGCCCCATTTGTAGCTCTCTCCACCGCTTGCCTTCTTTTCTTACAGATCTTTTTAGTTGCATTTGAAAGTAGGTGATACATCTTCTTATTTATTCAATCATGGAATGCAGGATGTTGCCGTTAAGGTTCTTACAGATTAGGACTTTCATGAGGATCAATCAATGACTTTCTAAGGGAGGTATGCATTTGAAACATTGCTAATAATGTTCTTTGAAACCGTACCTATTTATGTATCCTGGATGTGCATCGGAGCTATCCGGATGTTGAGCGGGGCCCCCGGAAGGTGGGAACTGCTGTTATAACCATGATGAAGTTGTCCAAATCCCCGGTATTTTTATCATATAATTTCACTGTGAATAGGGAACTACAGTGAGAGTAGAATTTGGAGATTCCACCACAGCTGCAGATCCTTTTGATGCCCACACGATTAGCCGGTCCTTTCCCAACATATGGTCAGCCGTTGGCTCACTTCCTGAGAGCAACTGCTAAGGTCTCTAAGGGTCAAATCGTCGCCAACTTGACAGAAAGATAAATAACATCAGTGGCCACAGATTGCAACTTGGATTTAAACAAGGTTCGAGGTGCCGTCAACAATACTAATAGAACTTGATTTTATTTACATGATCTTGATAATCCATTTTATTTAAATGAGCAGACCCGGATGTGCGTCGGAGCTATCCGGATGGATGATGAATGTATTTGCGAATGTAAATTAAAATAAAAAACTTATAATATTAATATATATATATATGTTATCAATGGAGGATACCTTGTTTAGGGGGACATGAAATTCTTGTAGCTTATGGTATGGTGCCCCAATATTGGTTGTATGTTACTAGTATGTAGTAAATAATACTAGGTTCAATAGTAGATAATACTAGAGAATACCTAAACCTAAACCTACACTTATAACTTATAACCTAAACCTAAACCTAAAACCCAAACGTAAACCCGATCTCGAACCCGAACCCGATTTCTTAAACCTAAACCTTAATGTATTATCAAATCTCTAAACCGTAACCTACACCTAATCTTAATCTCAACTCCCTAACCTAAACCTAAACCTAAACCTAAACTTGAAAACCCAAACTTAAACCCAAACCCGAACCCCATCTCGATTTCCTAAACCTAAACTTATCACCTTAACCTAAACCTATTCTCAAATCCCAAAACCTATAACCTAAACCTAAACCTTAACCTAAACCTATAACCTAAACTTAATTCCCTAAACCTTAACCTATAACCTAAACTCACTTCCTAAACCTTAACCTATAACCTAAACTCAATTCCCTAAACCTTAACCTATAACCTAACCTAAACTTAAACCTAACCTATAACCTTAACCTAAACATAAAACCTAAATCTAAACCTATACTTATAACCTAAACCTATTCTCAAATCCCAAAACCTATAAGCTAAACCTAAACCTAAACCTAAACCTAAACCTATTCTCAAATCCCAAAACCTATAACCCGAACCTAAACCTAAACCTTAACCTATAAGCTATAACCTAAACTCAATTTCCTAAACCTTAACCTCAGAATCCCAACCTAAACTTATAACCTTAGCTAAACATAAAACCTATACTTGTAACCTAAACCTATTCTCAAATCCCAAAACCTATAACCTAAACCTAAAACCTAAACCTAAACCTATAATCTAAATGTATTCTCAAATCCCTAAACCTAAACCTACACCCAATCCTAATCTCAACTCCCTAACCTAAACCTAAATCTAAACTTGAAAACCCAAACCTAAACCCGATCCCAAACCGGAATCCGATTTCCTAAACCTAAACCTTAACCTATTCTCAATTCCCTAAACCTATAGCTTATAACCTAAACATAAACCTAAACTTAAACCTTAACCTTAACCTTAACTTAAACCTAAACCTAAACCTATAACCTAGATGTATTCTCAAACCCCTAAACCTAAACCTACACCCAATCCTAATCTCAACTCCCTAACCTAAACCTAAACCTAAACTTTAAAACCAAAACTTAAACTCGATCCCGAACCCGAACCCGATTTTCTAAACCTAAACCTTAACCTATTCTCAATTTCCTAAGCCTATAACTTATAACCTAAACCTAAACCTATAACCTATAACCTATAACCTAAATGTATTCTCAAATCCCTAAACCTAAACCTACACCTAATCCTAATCTCAACTCCCTAACCTATACGTAAACCTAAACTTGAAAACCCAAACCTAAACCCGATCCCGAACCCGAACCTGATTTCCTAAACCTAAACCTTAACCTATTCTCAATTCCCTAAACCTATAGCTTATAACCTAAACCTAAACCTTAACCTAAATTTATACCAAAACCTAAACCTAAACCTATAACCTTAACATAATGGTATGACCTAAAACCTTAACCTAAAACCTATAACCTATAACCTAAACTTATAACCTATAACCTAACCTTAACCTAAACCTTAACCTATAACCTAAACCTAAATCTAAAACCTAAATGTATTCTCAAATCCCTAAACCTAAACCTACACCTAATCCTAATCTCAACTCCTCTAACCTAAACCTAAACCTAAACTTGAAAACCCAAACCTAAACCCGATGTCGAACCCGAACCAGATTTCCTAAACCTATAGTTTATAACCTAAACCTAAACCTTAACCTTAACCTAAACCTATAACCTTAACCTAAACCAAATCCTATGACCTAATACCTAAATGTACTCTCAAATCCCTAAACCTAAACCTACACCTAATCCTAATCTCAACTCCCTAACCTAAACCTAAACCTAAACTTGAAAACCCAAACCTAATCGCGATCTCGTACCCGAACCCGATTTCCTAAACCTAAACCTAAACCTATAACCTTAACCTAAACCAAAACCTATGACCTAAAACCTAAATGTATTCTCAAATCCCTAAACCTACACCTACACCTAATCCGAATCTCAACTCCCTAACCTAAACCTAAACCTAAACCGAAAACCCAAACCTAAATCCGATCCCAAACTCAACCTGGTTTCCTAAACCTAAACCTTAACCTATTCTCACCCTAAACCTATAGCTTATAACCTAAACCTATACCTTAACCTATTCTCAAATTCCTAAACCTACACCTACACCTAATCTTAATCTCAACTTCCTAACCTAAACCTAAACCTAAACTTGAAAACCCGAACCTAAACCCAATCCCGAACCGAACCCGATTTCCTAAACCTAAACCTTAACCTATTCTCAAATCCCTAAACCTAAACCTATACCTAATCCTAATCTAACCTCCCTAACCTAAACCTAAACCTAAACTTGAAAACCCAAACCTAAACCCGATCCCGAACCCAAACCCGATTTCCTAAACCTAAACTTCAAAACCCAAACCTAAACCCGATCCCGAACCCGAACCCGATTCCTTAAACCTAAACCTTAACCTATTCTCAATTCCCTAAATCTATAGCTTATAACCTTAACCTAAACCAAAACCTATGACCTAAAACCTAAATGTATTCTCAAATCTCTAAACCTAAACCTACACCTAATCCTAATCTCAACTCCCTAACCTAAACGTAAACCTAAACTTGAAAACCCAAACCTAAAACCCTATCCCGAACCCGAACCCGATTTCCTAAACCTAAACCTTAACCTATTCTCAAATCCCTAAACCTAAACCGACACCTAATCCTAATCTAAACTCTCTAACCTAAACCTAAACCTAAACTTGAAAACCCAAGCTTAAACCCAATCCCGAACCGAACCCAAATTCTTAAACCTAAACCTTAACCTATTTTCAAATCCCTAAACCTAAACCTAAACCTACACCTAATCCTAATCTCAACTCCCTAACCTAAACTTGAAAACCCAAACCTAAACCCGATCCCGAACTCGAACTCGATTTTTCTAAACCTAAACCTTAACCTATTCTCAATTCCCTAAACCTATAGCTTATAACCTAAACCTAAACATTAACCTTAACCTAAACTTGAACCTATAACCTATAACCTAAATATATTGTCAAATCCCTAAACCTACACCTACACCTAATCCTAATCTCAACTCCTTAACCTAAACCTAAACCTCAACTTGAAAACCCAAACTTAAACCCGATCCCGAACCCGAACCCGATTTCCTAAACCTAAACCTTAACCTATTCTCAAATCTCTAAACCTAAACCTAATCCTAATCTAAACTCCCTAACCTAAACCTAAACCTAAACCTTAACTTGAAAACCCAAACCTAAACCCAATCCCGAACCCGAATTCTTAAACTTAAACCTTAACCTATTCTCAAATCCCTAAACCTACACCTACACCTAATCCTAATCTCAACTCCCTAACCTAAACCTAAACCTAAACTTGAAAACCCAAACTTGAACCCGATCCCGAACCCGATTTCCTAAACCTAAACCTATTCTCAATTCCCTAAACCTATAGCTTTTAACCTAACCTAAACCTAAACTTATTTATATGTATTATGCGTGGATGAATGTAATGTGGATAAGATTGTTTATGTTTGGATAGATGTAGTTTATGTTTGGATGGATTTACGTAGTTTGGGTTTAGATGGATGTGAATGTGATGAAATGTGGATAAGATTGTTTTTTTACTAATGAAGTTAAACTTATATGTATTATGCGTGGATGAATATAATGTGGATAAGATTGTGTTTGGATGGATTTACGTAGTTTGGGTTTAGATGGATGTGAATGTGAATGTGATGAAATATATTGTATAACAGGTGTATATCAGGAAGATTGTGTGTTTGGATAGATTTACATAGTTTGAGTTTAGATGGATGTGAATGTGAATGTGATGAAATATATTGTATAACAGGTGTATATCAGGAAGATTGTGTTTGGATGGATTTACGTAGTTTGGGTTTAAATGGATGTGAATGTGAATGTGAATGTGATGAACTAACAGGTGTATATCAGGAAGAAGACTATAATAGGTCAAATTTGAAAAGCCCTTTAAGGGTCATAAGAGACGGCCCATAGTAGTCCTTTTAAAGGACGGTCCATGACCGTCCTTTTAAAGGACGGTCTATAACCGTCCTTTGAAGGCTCATACGAGACGGTCCATGACATTCCTTTTAAAGGACGGTCTATCGCCGTCCTTTGAAGGCCCATAAGAGACGGTTCATGACAGTCTTTTTTTAGGACGGTCCATGAGAGTCCATTTAAAGGACGGTCCATGGCCATCCTTTTTGGGCTCATAGGAGACGGTCTATGATAGTCTTAAGGACGGTCCATGACCGTCTTTTTTTTGTCAATAAGAATGACGGTTTTCAACCGTCCTTTAAGTAATAGGACATGTCAAAATTTGACTGCCTATGCGACGGTCCATGACCGTCCTTTTTGGTCATTTGAGACGGTTTTGGACCATCCTTTTTTCGCTGTTTTGGCGTAGTGAGGAGCACGTGGTCTATTGCGATAGTCAGAGTACTATACAGTTGAGCAAGAATCCAAGTCAGCATTCCAAGTCAAAGCATATAGAGATTCGGTATCACTGGATCAGGGATACTTTGGAACAAAAGGTGTTACAGCTTGAGAAGGTCCACACGGACGATAATGGGTCAGACATGATGACTAAGGCTTTGCTCAAGGGCAAGTTTGAGGTTTGTAGAAACCTGGCTGGCTTGAAGAAGGTGGATCCCTCCTGGGTTAAAAAGGGAGAGATTTGATGGATTTTTGGACCCGTCGTCGACCAGTCGTGAGCCTCGCTCGACCGGTCGAAGGTTGGTCTCGACCAGTCGTGGAAGACGAGTCGTGGCACGACTCAAAAGTCCAACAACTGTAGACTATTTTTCTTTGGGGTGCTCGACCAGTCAACCGAGGTGCTCGACCGGTCGAAGGTGGCTCTCGACTGGTCGTGGACTCGGTTCGACCAGTCGAGGTTACGCAGATTCGTTCCGCGATTTTGCGCGGATTTCATGTCGCAAGTCCTTTCGCAACTGGGATGCGGAAGGGAGTTTCCTAAAACTTTAAATAGGAGTTCCTAGGGCTTTCTAGGTATGACAAGAGGGTTTCCTAAAGCTTTACAATGGATTTGCTAAAGGGTTTAGGGCTATCAAAAGGTGAGAGAGAGGGAGAAAGAGAGAGAGAGGAAGCTTATAGAAGGGAGGTTCTGCTCGTGGAGGTTATCTACTGTGCAATCTATATCTCAGCATTTCTATGTCCTCGTAATCAGTTAGATCTCTCCGTTTTGTCTATTTCTCTTATTGTTTATCCACTCCTGTGTGAGTGAAGAAGGTTGTAACGTTCTACTTCATAGTAGATTGTTGATCTGGATGAGGTCCCGTGGTTTTTACCTCTTTGAGGGTTTTCCACGTAAAAATCTCTTGTGTGGTGTGTGATTGATGCATTGATTGTTTTCATTGCTTTATTATCCATAATTCTGGTTTATTTTGGAGGGCTAGATCCTAAGGTTTTGTGTAAGGCCCCCAACAGATTCAATAAAGACACTTTCCTATGACATGGTCCGCATAATATTTGGATCTGCTTCATTTTTTTTATCATGCCTTAAAATGAGCTATCAAGATGGATAAACTTAACAATGTAAGGCACATACATCATAACAGCCTCACAATTAGACAGGGATCCACCGAAACCCTGCACCGGATTCCATGGTGTTGTTAACGTCACCAAGTTATGTGGGCCCACCATGATATATGTATATATCAAAACCATTCATCCATTTCACGAGATTATTTTAGTGCTTGATTAAGAGAGAGAGAGAGAGAGAGAGAGAGAGATCCAAACCTCTCGTGTAACACACCACAAAAAGCAGTGATAGTGAATGCCTATTCTTGAAAACTTTGGGCCACAGAAGTCTTGGATTATATTGGTATTTATTTATTTTTTCCATTAATCTAGGACTTTATGACCTTATAAAAAGGTTGGATGGCAAATAATCATTATGGTGGAGCTTGGGAAGATTCCACCGATAGGCATTCTTTTCCAGTTTTCCTTTTGTTGTATCCAACTTGAGTTTCTAAAATTATCTCAAAAAATGAATGAACCAAGTAAATTTCTCACAAACGTCATGGTCACAAGAACTTGGGAAAGTTAATGAATAATGCTCCATGTGCCAATCCATGGTGTATATTTTTATCCACGTTGTTCATTTATTTTTTAAAAACATTTTAACATAGGGAGATTAAAATCTCTAGTGGACCACATCACATAAAAATAATGGTGATTGAACCACGGTAATTTTATCATTACAAAAAATATAGTTTAATTTTACTATATATTTTTGAAAATATAGTTCATAAACTTATAGAACCTGATAGTAAGCAGCTGAATGTGCAATGGTGCAAACACCCAAGATATTTTAACGGCTGTATGTTTAAATATTTGAATGGGTATGTAAGAGTTGAAAATAAGAGTATGTAATCTCAAGGCAAACACCGACAACTGTACGAATGAGCTCTCATTATCAAGTACGATTAACCACAACGGACGGGACACGAATTGCGTCCTACCCCCACCTGGATAGTAATCCATCCGGGCAGGGCTCTGTGGGCCCACGATGATTTAAGTGTTTTGTCCACGTCTTTCATCACTATTCTGGTTTAAGGTATGATCATAAAAATGAAGCATGTCCACTGCTCCAATGGACCACATTATAGGAAGCTTCAATGATAATAACACCCACCATTAAAACTTTTTTAATGGCAACCCTGATGAATTTTTTACTTTCCAACCTATTCATGATGTCATGTGGGAAATCGGACTGCGCATTGAGTTACTCAATATGCTCCTACCTTACTGAGTAAACCCAATTGGGCCCACCGGGAATGTATTTGTCTTATCCACTTTGTCTTTTTCAGATCATTTAAGTGGTGGAGCACATTTGAGGTTTTTCTAAAGCTCAAGTGGGCCATACCAAAGGAAACCGTGGAAATAATGATTTCAACTGTTGAAACCTTTCTATGGACCACAGTGATATTTATTTGTCATCTAACTTGTTTATAATGTTACAAAGACATGGAATTGAGCAAGGCAGACTTTGGAAAAATGAGCGAGGCAACCTATTCAATTGAGCGGGGCAAACTTAAAATTCAGCAGGGGCAAATAGGAAATTGAGCGAGGCAAACATGAAATTGAGCCGGGCAAACTTGAATTTGAGTGGGGCAAACTGAAAATTTAGCAAGGCAAACTTGAAATTGAGCTGGGAAAACTGGAAATTCAACGGGTCAAATTTGAAATTAAGCGAGGAAAACTAAATTTTGAGCAAGACAGCCTAAAATTTAAGCGGGGCAAACTGGAAATCGAGCGGGGGCAAACTGGAAATTGAGTGAGGCAAACTACAATTTAAGTGAGGCAACCTAGATATTGAGAGAAACATGAAATTCAGCGACGCTAACTTGAAATTCAGCGACGCTAACATGAAATTCAGCGAGGGTAACATGAATTTCAATGAATTTGAAATGAAATTGTACTAGCCTAACACATAATTGAACGAGCTTCACATGAAATTCAACAAGTACTTCGGTGAAGTTGACTGAGCAATTAATGAAAATAACAAGGCGGTTCATAGATTTTCCGTAACATCACTTGAATCTATGGATGTTCCCGGTCATATCTTTATAATTTGTCTGTTAAATTCATGAATTACTCGGGGAATTCAACCAATCATGAACCGGGAATGTCGGCGACAACTCGACCATATTGTCGAGAAGTAGGTCAAATAGATCAAGAACTCTTGAAATTTGAAATCAGTTTGATCAGTATGCTTTTATTGCACTGAGTTAACTGATTTGGGCCTACATTAAATGTATGTGGACTATCGACGACATTCATCCGTTTTTCCATCTATATTAAGGGTTTGAGCCCAAAATCGTAACATATCCAAATATCAGGTGGATCATACGAAAGGAAATAGTGATTCAATCGTAGAAAGCTTGCTATGCCCCCCAATGATGTTTTATTTGTAATCAATCATGTTTATCGGATGATGTATAAATAGATGAACCAAAAGCCTATATGCAAGCTTCATCCAACAGGCAATATATTAAAATATATCTGTGGTGCATGCTTTCTTCAGTGGATCGACCATTTTGAAAATGCTGATGTATGGAGAGGATGCAATCTAATGAAGGAATGATGCGATCCAATAGAGAGATTTTCGTGCTGAAGAAAAGAGTTTTTTATCTCTTTATTAGTAAAAATGGAGCGCAAACAACGTGAGTGAAAGCAACAACAATGAAGAGCAGGGTTATTTTCATCCTCAAATACTTTGTCTCTAAGTGGGTCCAAGTTGGGAAGTTAAGTTTGGGATGTTTCATAAAAAACGCTGGGTAAAAAGTGACATCTACCTGGTCATTTTCTCTATAGGTTTAAGCGGTTCATCGACTCCCTTAAACAGGTGGTGCGGATGATTCCAGTCACTTTTTTTTTTTTTTAATTTTTTTGCACGTTCTTTTCATTTTTCTTTACAGTGTGGCCATCAACTGCATTTAATTATACCATCTCTCAAATTAATTAATATTCTATTAATGAGTTATTTTTGATAATGGGTTATTTTGATAAACTGACAGAGTACGGCCATCCATACGTATACACATTCCTATTACACATGCAGCAATCCAAACCATTCAATTGTGGACCGAGTTCATGATAGATATAGTAAAGCAAGATTGAATGGACAATCCCGAACTTACAAGTGGATCTTTGTTTGCTGAATTTGGAGTGATTGAGTGACAACCTTTAATTGTAACTGTTCCTTATTTAGCCACTGGTCGGACAGTTAAAAGAATCCTTTAATGATTTTTCCTGGGTTGTGAGTTATCTGAAATGGGACCACTATTTGGACAATTTGAATTAAAATTGGGATACTTGTGTGCCACGTGTACTAGATGTCTGCCTGAGCATGGACGGTAATTCGATGCTAGAGTATTAAAATTTTTGTCGTTGTTCTTGAGATGGGTAGGTTTGAGTTGGAGATATAATCTGCAAACTCAAGGCTGCCGTACGATGAGCTATCGAGTACGATTAACCACAACCGACGTCAATTTCCCATAGCCTACGCCCCACAAGGGAACCCGTACACGCGTAAGCTCTGTGTGGCACACCACGATGTGGACGTAGCATCCAGTAGTCTAACCATCAGTTTTTCTAAATTATCTTGAAATAAGAGCTTATGAAAACCTCCGCCGTTAAAACCTTCCTGAGGCTCATCATGATTAGGGCTGAAAGTTGGGCGGGTTCAACCCCACCTACTGGTGAGCGACCCGACATTGGCTTGGGCTCCGGTAGGATGTACTGGGTCTGTCTTAAGCTTAGGCTATACAAACACTAACCGATAAAACTTGGACCAGGCAGGTTGAGGTCTGGGTTTGCCCAATCCGAACTAGATGCATCATTTTTGTTGAAGGCATGTGAAATTTCAGTGTGGTCGGGCCTCATTAATCCACGTTTTTTTCAATGATTCAAGATAACAAGTTACAATGAATTTCTCTCTACCAAAAAGGTTGCATGCTGCCCACCAACATGACTTTTAAAGGAGTGTTGTTATGTATTTTAGCTTATTTATTTAGGAAAATGAAGTTTTTATAATAAATAATTATATATAATTAAAGACATGTATTGAAATATAATAAACTAATATAGTAATAAAATATTAGGATATACCTATTGACTAATCCGTCCAACCCAACTGAGCTTGTTTAGATTGAGCTTGGGTTGAGAATTTTTAACTGAAGGTTGAATTGAATTGGGTTAGGATTGAGGTATGGGAACCTTGGGTTGAACACCAACCCAACCTAACCCACCGGACTTTTAGATCTAGTCATGGTGCTTATATGCCATTCAAAATGGATCAAAGGCTGGATCCTTACTCGTGCTTGGGTGGTAGGCTCTTAGGAGTTGCAACACCCGGTCAAGGGTTCGAGTATCCATGGGTTGTGAAATTCCACTAGCGTGGGTGTGTGGGGGTGTGTGCGCGTGTTTTAAAAAAAAAAAATAAATAAATAAAATGGATCAAAGGCGCAATATAATACCTATGTTGGGATAGGAGAAGTGTGTGCCTTGTGGTAAGGCTTGAGCTATAAAATAAAAAAGATCCAAAAATCAAGTAAACCACTCTAAAAAGCAGTGAAGGATTCAACGTCTGTCATTGAAACCCTTTCCGATGTAACAGAAATTTTGGATCAATATGATATTTGTTTTTTTATTTTTACCTTCATCCGGATTGGATATAAAGTATACGTTATGGTGGGCCTATGAATTTTTAACAGTAAAAATCATTGTCTCACTGCTATCTGTGGTGTGGTTTACTTGAGCCTTGGAAATTACTCATTTTTTGGATAAAGATCTAAAATGATCTCGAAAAATGGATGAACGGTGCAGATATGATAAATACATCATTTCGGGACATGTAACTTTGATATCTTTTGAACCGTTCGTACAACCAAGAGCCTGAGGAGCGTAAGCGCTCATCTTCGCACGACACGTACGCATACCAGCTAGGTTGCTGGTGTGTGGTACACCAGACAATCTGATTCCTAGGGTAGGACCCACAGAACTTTGCCACGTCAATACATCACTAAGGTCGGTGGTGTGTGCTACACTGCCCCGTCCAAATCCCGAGCAACGCTTCTCTGCTTAAATGAAAATAAGTGGTTTTTTTTTTTTTGGCGGGGTACACATCCGTGTCAATACCCTCACTAGGGATCGATACCAAGACCTCAAGTGTTGAAACGTGTGACAATCCTGACCTGTTAAAATTAGGGAATTGATCCAAAGGTTAGGAGCATTTCTAGCTCACTTTTTATGCTATGGCGTGATTCATAGTCATGTACGCGCGAGAAATGTGTCCATTAGCAAAAGGGTTTGATTGATGTGGACCGTTGATCCGGTGGTCATCACTTCACATGAAAATAGTACCGGTGGAGTCATCATGCCAGTGACATGTGTACGTAGAATATGGGGAGTCAAATTTTGGATGTACGTAAGGTCCACATCATGAGATAAAACATATGATCGCAAGGTCATTAACACCATAGCCTAGGGCTGAAAGTCGGGCGGGTTCAACCCAACTGACCCGTGATGGACCTGGCATTGGTTTGGGCTCGGGCACAATGTATTGGGTTCGGTACGGGGGCTTGGGCTATACAAACACCAACTCAGTAAGACTTGGGTTAAGCTTGGGTTTTGAGGTCTCAGGTTTCTAACCCGATCGATATATAATTGAGTGTGAATTGTCTGCGTTGAAGGCACAAAAAATTTCAGTGCAATCAGGTCTCATTAGTCTAGTCCATGATATTTTTTATTACTCAAGCTAACAAGATATTCGTTGGATTTCTCTCTCTCAAATAGACGATGTGCTACACAACATGACTTTTAAACAAGTGGTTGTCCTGTATTCTACCTTGTTTATTTAGAAAAAAAATGAAGTTCTTTACAGTAAATAATTACATATATAATTAATAAAATCATAGCTACAAAAAGTAATACGTGTATTAAAGCATAAAAAACTAATGTAATAACAAAAATATCAGCAGGTATCCACCTAATCAACCTGGCCAACCCAACCGAGCCCGCTTGGGTTGAGAATTCTCAACCCAAGGCTGTGTTGGGTTGAGTTAGAGTTGAGGTATAAGAACCTTGAATTGGGTTAGGGTTGAGCACTGACCCAACCCAACCCAACCCAACCCAACCCAACCTACTTTCAGCCCTACCATAGCCATCTGATGGAGCTACAAGGCTCATTAATGACAATGACTCTATTTTCGGCACTAGGCCCATTTCAATGTTTATCGGGGCCATCCAAACCGTTGGTAAAGCCACACAGACAATGATGAAGGTAAGACAAAATCAGCTTGATCCGAACTTCCATGACCCCTACATGTTTATAATAAAAAGCATTCCCTCACAAGCATTTCCTATGGTGAGGTCCACGTGTACCAATACACAAAACATCCATCAAGGTGAGCCCTACTATTGGGGGCCTCACTCACTATGTTACTTGTCACCTTAGTAAGGTTGCAGCGGTGGCTGTAAAAACATGGCAGGTGGCTCGCGTACCGATGAGGGTAAAAACATGGGATGTGGATTGTTGGTTGTGGCTTGATCTGGGGATTTACCGAGGTGGGTGGGATCCCCGACTGTGGGGCCACCTTGATACATATGCCTGATGTCCACATTGTCCAGCTATTTTTGAAAACTCATTTTAAACACGTCCTCTATCCATATTTTAAGACTAGAGCAAAAGTGTTGGATCAAGCTGATATTTGCATGGTCTCTTCGTTAGGGTCTTAGTGACCTTATCAGCAGCTTGGATCGAAAAAATAAAATTCCAGTGCTGCCATGAAGTTTTTAATGGTGTGGATTCAATAACGACACTTTCATATGACATGGTCCGCATAATATTTAGATTTGCTTCATTTTTTTTGGACCATGCCTTAAAATGAGCTATCAAGATGGATAAACTTAACCATGTAAGGCACATACATCAAAGCAGCCCCACAGTTAGACAGGGATCCACCGAAACCCTGCACCAGATTCCATGGTGTTGTTAACGTCACCAAGTTATGTGGGCCCACCATGATATATGTATATATCAAAACCATTCATCCATTTCACGAGATTATTTTAGTGCTTGATTAAGAGAGAGAGAGAGAGAGAGAGAGAGAGAGAGAGAGAGAGAGAGAGAGTCCAAACCTCTTGTGTAACACACCACAAAAAGCAGTGACAGTGAATGCCTATTCTTGAAAACTTTGGGCCACAGAAGTCTTGGATTATATTGGTATTTATTTATTTTTTCCATTAATCTAGTTCTTTATGACCTTATAAAAAGGTTGGATGGCAAATAATCATTATGGTGGAGCTTGGGAAGATTCCGCCCATAGGCATTCTTTTCCAGTTTTCCTTCTGTTGTATCCAACTTGAGTTTTCATTCTGACTCATTTTTTGAGATTCTGATTCATTTTTCGTTTGCATGTTCTAAAATTATCTCAAAAAATGAATGAACCAAGTAAATTTCTCACAAACATCATGGTCACAAGAACTTGGGAAAGTTAATGAATAATGCTCCATGTGCCAATCCATGGTGTATATTTTTATCCACGCTGTTCATTTATTTTTTAAAAACATTTTAACATAGGGAGATTAAAATCTCTGGTGGACCACATCACATAAAAATAATGGTGATTGAACTACGGTAATTTTATTATTTTAAAAAATATAGTTTAATTTTATTATATATTTTTGAAAATAGAGTTCATAAACTTATGTAACCCTGATAGTAAGCAGCTGAATGTGCAACGGTGCAAACACACAAGATATTTTAACGGCTGTATGTTTAAATATTTGAATGGGTATGTAAGAGTTGAAAATAAGAGTATGCAATCTCAAGGCAAACACCGACAACTGTATGAATGAGCTCTCATTATCAAGTACGATTAACCATAACCGACGGGACACGGATTGCGTCCTACCCCCGCCCGGACATTAAAAAGTCTAGGCAGGGCTCTGTGGGCCCATGGTGATTTAAGTGTTTTGTCCACGTCTTTCATTACTATTTTGGTTTAAGGTATGATCGTAAAAATGAAGCATGTCCAGTGCTCTAATGGACCACATTATAGGAAGCTTCAATGATAATAACATCCGCCATTGAAACTTTTCTAATGGCCACCCTGATGTAATTTTTTACTTTCCATCCTATTCATGACGTCATGTGGGAAATCGGACTGCACACTGAGTTACTCAGTATGCTCCTACCATACTGAGTAAACTCAGTTGGGCCCACCAGGAATGTATTTATCTTATCCACTTTGTCTTTTTCAAATCATTTAAGTGGTTGAGTGCACATTTGAGGTATATCTAAAGCTCAAGTGGGCCATACCATAAGAAACCGCGGAAATAATGATTTCCAATGTTGAAACGTCTATGTGGACCACAGTGATATTTATTTGTCATCTAACATGTTTATAATATTACAAAGACATATATATATATATATATATATATATATATATATATATATATATATATATATATATATATATATATATATATATATATATATATCAGATTGATCTAAAACTTTCATGGCCCCCAAGTAATTTTTGATAGTAGATGTTCAATTTACACTATATCAAGTGGTGTCGTCCAATCAAGTTTTGAATATGCTTCATTCTTGAGCTAATGATCTAAACTTATCTCCTAAAATGTATAGGCGGAGTGGATAAAATGCATGAATGAATGTGGGACTTACCGGGTTTACTCAGTTTACTAATTGTATGAGTTAGTACGCAATCCGCTTCCCTGAATTGTATACATAAATACCAACATCTTCCGAAACTTCTCCAACTCCCAGGAAGTTTTTAACTGTGGACGTTCAATTCCCACTTTGTGGTCCACTTAAGCCCAAGACCTGCCTCATCTTTTGGCTCATACTTTAAAATGATTTGATAAAAAAGATGAACGGATTGCGACCTATCCCCACCGGAACTGTAATCCCGTCCGGACAAGGCTCTGTGGAGCCCATTGTGATGTCGACGTAGCATCCACTCCGACCATCACTTTTTCCAACTCATGTTTAGGTAGGATCCAAAAAACGTGAAAAATCCAAAATACAAGGCAGCTACATCATAAGAAACAGCAGGAATGAAAACCTCCACCTAAACAGCGAGAATGGATTGAAAGGTGTCGATATAATACATAAATTACGGTAGGATCGACGGAACTTTGCCACGTCAACACACCACTAAGATCGGTGGTGTGTGCTACACTATCATAGTCCAAATAACAGGCAACGATTCTCTGTATAGATGAAAGTAAACTAAAACATGCTTTGAAACTTGTGTGCACGCCATCACCATAGTTTAAAGGGCGATTTTTTGGACCACTACGTGTAATAATCCTGACCGGTTAAAAGTAAGAAATTGATCCAATGGTTAGGAACATTCTCAGCTCACTTTTATGCTATGGATGGGGCACATTGATTAAGCACGGTTGATTTATGTGGACCGTTGATCAGGTGGTCATCACTTCACTTGAAAATACTCTCAGTGGAGTCATCATGCCGGTAACATTTATACGAAAAACATGAGTGGTCAAATTTCAGATATATGTGGGCCAACCTGATGAGATAAAACATGCGAATTCAAGGTCGTTAATACCATAACCGTCCGATGAAACTACGAGGCTCATTAACAACGACTCTGCTTTCAGGGGCCATTAGGTGAGGCCCTGACAGTGGGGCCCACCTTGATGTATGTGTTGTAAATCCATGCCGTCTATCTGTTTTTCCAGCTTATTTTAGGGTATGAGATAACAAATGAAGCAGATTCAAATATCAGGTAAACCACGCTATAGGAAAAAGTGGTGAATGAATTCCTACCATTAAAAACCCCTTAAAAGTTCCATTGTAATGTTTATTTGCTGTCCAAGTTGTTGCCCCCCTCCCTCACCTAATCGCCCTTCCATTCTAGAATTTATTTATTTTTATTTTTTTACTTTTGGAAAGGATGCCAATTGCTTCCACCTACTTGTTGGTTGGACGGAGCTACTATGTAAAACCCTATGAGGCCAATGACTATGTACATGTGTTGATGCAGACATCTGGTTAGTTGTTTTTGAACATTTGTGCACTTGCACAAATAATGAATAAAGGAGGCCCTGGCTAGTACAAGGGACTCAATGCCTAAGTCAGGTAGAGAATATGAATTTAGTTGTAAATAGAATTTTATGTTTAAGATTGTGCGTACCTTTCACCATTAGAAATGCTCCTATTTATAGTGGGGGAGAGGCGGCGACGTAAATAAGATCTTCTTAATCGGTAGATGCATATTGTAGAGGGATTCGGATCCCATGCTTGTCATGGAGATCTCCCGAGATCCTTGGCTGAGATCTCGAGCGAAATCGTGTTGTGGGCGTTGAATAAAATTTTTTATTGGGATTCTAGATAGATACCATCGAGACCAAGTCGTAACTAACAAGAGCGAGGTTGCGCCAACCTAGGTCTTTTGACGAGTAGTGTTCTTCTCTAGCATTGAACAAATTAACGGGCGCTCTGATATGCTATTGAGGTCTGTCAAAAGATCGAGTCTGACCTCATTTCTTACTCGATTCGAAAATTGTGAAGAATAGAGCCTTTGGTCACATCATTTATTAGCCAACCTAGGTAAGTCTATTAAATGCCGACCTGACCTTATCCTATTGGTCCGTATATTTTCCCCATAACAACATCTAACACCTACTCCATGCGTCACTTTCTCTTACTCATGTTAAGTTGTGATTCTAAAAATGAGGTAGAACCATGAATCAGGTGGACAACACTACAAGAATAATCCGGTATTCAACACTTGAGGGCCTGTTTGGACAGTCACGTGGGATGGAATTAAGGCGTATTAGGTCGGCTACGGAAGGAGAACCTATCCCATAGTCTGTTTGGAAGCGACGGGTTATCTCATCCCAGCTGCCCTCGTAAATGGCGCCAACAACTACAAGGGATACAGCCGATCTCCTTGGGATATCGTCTGATCGACGAATTTTCTTATGTGGGATACGGGATGGGTTGGGAAAAGACGAATCGGGCAGCCGTCGCAGCAGCGTCTGACGGACGAGATTTTTTACGGGAGGGGAGGGGGTCTCTATTTAAAGGACGACGAGCAGTGAGAGGGATGTTGCAGATGGTGAATCCTCTATCTCGAACTCATCCCGACTTTGAAGGGTCGATCGTCTTCAACCCAGCCGGCGAGGAGGTCGGAAACTCTATCATTCGCAAGTAAGTCTGACTGTGTCTCGTTCATTTGGGATAGGATTTGGTTAATGGGTTGTGTGGGTGTACGAATCAGTTGCTCGTTGGGTTTCTGGGAAGATGAAAACGGTTTCTCAACTGAATCCAGATTGCAGACCTGTTTTTGGCATTGGGGTGTCTCTTTCCTTCTGTAGATTGTATAGTAGCTGTTGTTTTTCTTTTCCTTTTTCTTCTAAAAAGGTCATGAATTATAATAGTAAAAAAGAAAATGCAGCTTGTTGTAGCTATCTCCATCTGCATGCCTGTGTTTCTGCTGATGCGTTGTTGATGAATCCCAAAATAGTCAGTAGCAAGATTTGGAAACTCAACAAAGGCCTGACTCCAAATTGATTTGAAACTCACCCGAGCTTTTCAATCCAGCTTGTTGAGTGCTAAATAGCATTTTCTAGGTGCTCATTTGAGGTTCACTGGTCTTAAAACTACCAGTTAGACCTTTAGTCTGACCACTTGGTTGAGTCAATTTGACGTAGAGAGTTCATTTCATATATGATCAAGTATCTAGATGGTGGTCAATAGATACCTGGTTCCTTATCTGAAATGTTCTTTTGCAGTTGCTAGCATTGGTTGAAATTTTATCTCCACCATCTGTAGCCTACTGATGATGGACAATGCTATGTATGGACTATATCTACAATGGTAAATGTGACAGAGATAATGTTGTATGAGGCAATGTGGTTGCTAGTGTGTTTTAGATGTTTGTACTTCATTTCTGTAAATATTTTCTCCCATCGGTAGTCAAGCCTTGCAGATAGGTTCTTAACTCTGTTTACTAAACTACGTTAGGCTAGATGTTGCGCAACAAATCCAAACTTTTTCTGTTCCCACATATAGGACATTTTTGTGCCTACCTTGACTAATAAATGCACCTGCTCCCTGTACTTTTTGGTAATACAATAGCACAAAGTTGTTCCATTGTCCAACCATAAGTAGAAAATAAAGGGTCTGTTTGTCAGCAGGGTGATATTGATTCCCTTGATAAAACGGATGGGCAATTCATCGACCACTAAACTGAACTTGGAAGCTGAAAAAATTATAAAGTTGTACCATTGCCTAATCATAAGTAGAAAATAAAGGGTCTATATGTCTGTCAGGGTGGCTCTCAATATCAATTTCCTTGATTAAAGTGATGAGCAATGGATCAACCACTAAACTAAACTTGGAAGTTGGAAAAAAATGTCCTGGTTGGTCTTAGGGCCTGTTTGGTTGCCACTTTAAAAAGGAGTTCATTTTAGTTTAGTTAATATCAAATATGTATTAAAGATCATAGGTTATATAAATGGATTTTCACTGCAAAATTCCTGAGAAAATTGTTACTTACCAAAATGCCCTCGTTTGGGTTCCTTTGAAAAGTAGTACAGTTGAAAATTGTGAAGCCCACTTTGGTATATGGACCCAAGATGGTGATCACAATAGCCAGAGTGTTGTTTTTTGAGTGGTATTTGTAATCCTATTGCGCGACATTTGGATTGTATTGCTGGAACAGACTTTTTTAAGAGGCCAGGTATCACAAAAACCTCGTTGCAACAAACTACGTATCAACATAATACAGACTTTTTTCTTTTTTGTATTGAAGGTGGTAAGAACTGAAAATTGGGGTGGATTGTATAGTGGGCTAAAGGCTTCCTAGTTTGGTAGTGCAACATTACAGGTTAGTGAATATCCTTTTATCTCTTTATATATCCTAGAATACGCTCTGCAGAGTTTTATAGCAGCATCCAGGACCACATGTGCAACTTTGAAATTTTCTGAAGCAATTGAATGTATTTTCTGAAGCAATTGAAGCAATTATGAATGTATAAGTTTAGTTTTCGCTACTAACTGTGATTTGGATTCCAAATCATGTAAGACTTTCAATTATGGCAATGATTTGGAGTTTGTGAATACTGCAACCTCATCCTGATTGAACTAGGGAAGTTTTGATCATTTAGATTAGGCATTGTGTTGTGAATGCATGTAGCAAAATCGAGTTCCATGAACACTAGATAGCCTGTACTTTTTAGGTCTTACCTAAAGTGAGCAGAGTATTAATTTTGGGTGGAAAAAGAGGAGAAATGATAGCCCACCTAATGCAGCTTAGGCTTTCCATGCAATACAAACCCCATGGTGAATCAACCGTGGTGGCCTCACACCCCATGGTTTCAGTGTACTTCCAAACACACCCTTACTCATTGTGAATTTATGATTTGTTGAACTTTCTTCTTTCAGTTTTATTAAGTGATTCAACCTTAGGGTGTTTCGTACGTTATTGTGTTTTCTACATCAATCTCAACAGAAAGAAATGTGTTTTCATTTTTTTTCATTGAACTAGACTTCTCTTTTCAACATAAACTCAAAAAATCTATTGACCAGTCACCTGATTGAATTCAGTCAACCCGGACCTTCATTGAGTTCACATCAATTCAAATTTGTTGGAACCATGGTTCTCCAGTGGAATTGTTCTTCAATATTAAAATGACTTCAGACGAATACGAAATGCATGACCACATTACAAATTTGCTGAAACTAAATTAACAAGTCAGGCATTTGCACTAAGCATGATTTGAAGCTATGTGTCATTTTGGTGGCAACGAGAAAGTTTATGTAAACTATCATAAACCTGAAAAAGGAGGCTTAAATGCTCCTCTGCTTGAGACTCTTCCATTGGCATAAAATTCATCTGCAGATGCTTCCCACACCATATGCTTGCCTATAAAATGGTAATCAAGGTACCATGCAGTGCTTGCCATATAAGTTTACAACATAGTAATGAGTAGGTTGCAAGTATGAAGAATACAAAAGAGAATACAAAATAGATGAAACTAATGGGTCTGGGTCATGGAAATACCTTTGTTCCAAGAATAAGAAATTGGCTTAAACAGCTGGAGTGGCTCAATTCCAAGTATTTTTGCAGCAACATGCAAAATAGATTTGTTCAACGTGTATTGAGAAATGCCTGAGCAAGGCGACTCCTCCCAAAATGTCCACCCATAAATTGGCTTATATATATAGAAGTTTTCTTAATATTTCTGACATGGGTTTCTGTCATCTTCTGTTTTTTCTACAGTTGATTCAGAATTTCTTTCTTACTTGAATTGGGTTCTTATTTTTCCACAAGTATTTTTGAAATATTATTTCAGTTTCACAGCATTTTCCTTAATATGAACAGTCTGGATGATCAAAGGGTGGCGCCAACATTGATTGTTTTATGAGTCCAATAAAATGCCGACCTCGTCAAGAAACTGTTCTTTCTTGGTGAGTACTATGAAACAATCTTGTTTAGGAAGACAATGCCTATGAGTTGAGAATTCTATCAATGGCAATTGCTTGACCATTGATCTTCTAGTCAGGACATGAGGGCAGTGGATTTTCCATCATGTGGTTCAAGCAAATGTGGGTTAGTCTGTGAAGTTAAATACCACAAGAATAACATAAACTGTTAAGTAATTATAGGGAAACTCAATATTAGCCCCCCTAAAATGAAATAATTGGGAAAAATCATTTTTAGTGGTCAATTGCGTTTGATAGTAAAAAAGATTTAAAACCCAACATCGTCTTTTGAATGATGTATTATATGCGTCAATTGGTCGCAACGTTATGACCGTGGAATATTTAAGGAATATTGATAGTGGTGGAAAAGGCGCAGTTATTTACATTCAACACAATTTCCTACAATTTAAGTGTAGGTGATCTAGTCGTCAGTATGGATAGTGAATCGGATGAA
Source organism: Magnolia changhungtana (assembly GCA_030180095.1). Taxonomy (NCBI): domain Eukaryota; kingdom Viridiplantae; phylum Streptophyta; class Magnoliopsida; order Magnoliales; family Magnoliaceae; genus Magnolia; species Magnolia changhungtana. The sequence continues at coordinate 2,926,758 of JASAUF010000161.1, read as the reverse complement.
GAGATGGAAAGATCCATGGTTATGCATGCCGTGGCAGCTTGCGTGTTGGCGATCGGCGAATATTGTCGAGAATACTCGTTCAAACTGCCGGCACGTACCGGAGATGATGAACGGGCGTGGTTTATAAACTCAATCATTCGGTCCAGTGATCGGGAATGTGTTACTCAAGTAAGAATGAGTCAGGAAGCATTTTTTGCACTATGTAATGAAATCCGTGATAAGACACATCTTACAGATACTCGTTACGTCAGTCTGGAAGAACAACTGGTTATTTTCCTACACACAGTTGGTCATAACGTTCGAAATCGGGTGATAGGACACAGATTCATTCGATCGGGTGAAACCGTAAGCCGCTATTTTAACCATGTACTAGATGCATTGGTATCACTATATCCTCATTACGTAAATCAAGCTGGACAAGAGACACCCGTTGAGATTCAAACAAACTTAAATTGGGCGGCATACTTTCAGGTATTAATTTAATACTTAAGGTTTATTGTTTATATATCGTTGTTCATACACAACTATTCATATGCATACTTCTGCCTTTTGAATTGTCATGAAATGCAACTAGGATTGTGTTGGCGTAATTGATGGGACACACATTCTTGCTTTCGTACAAGCAGTCGACCAAGCCAGTTTTCGCAACAGGAAAGGTGTCTTGTCTCAAAACGCACTAGCAGCATGTTCATTTGATATGAAGATTTTGTATGTATTGGCCAGGTGGGAAGGTTCTGCCTCAGACACGAGGGTGCTACACAACGCTTTGAGCCGTGCTGATGATCCTTTAATTGTCCTAACTGGTAGCACTTGGTGATCTTATTCGTTTTACCTACTTGTCTATATGAAGTCATGCTTCAAGTGGGCACTTAATAAAGCCATCATTTAAATGTGTAGGCAAGTATTACGTCGTCGATGCTGGATATGCTCATTCACCGGGATTTATGGCTCCTTACCGTGGGGTTAGATATCACTTGCAGTAGTATCGAACTGGGAGAGCACCAGCAAACATGAAGGAGCTATTTAACTATCGACATGCGCAGCTACACAATGCCATAGAACGTTGTTTCGGCGTAATTAAGGCCAGATTTTCGATTATGAAAAAAAATGATAAAGTATCCCTTCTATACACAAGTGAAAATTGTGATAGCTTGTTGTGTTTTGCACAATTTCATACTATCAGATGGTCAGAACCATTGTGTTCTACAAGATTCTGGTATACCAGTAAATGATGTGGATAATAACACTACACCACATAAGGTCTCAACAAACGATGAAAGACAATGGCTACTTTGAACCACTCAAAGAGAAAAAGAAGCGTGGGTTCGAGTGCGAGATGATATTGCGCGACGGATGTGGGCAGATTCGCAACAAAACAGTAGGACTAGATAGCGCACTATATCTCTTAATATGTGAATGTTTTGATTAATGTAGCACAACGTATGCATGAATATAGGCGTGGTTATTTTTAAGTGTTTTGAAATTGTACAACATCTTCTACTTTGATAACTAGGCAGTAGACATTTATATTTCTGATTTGATTTGTGTTACTGTACCAAATGCTTCAATGCTACATGTAACTTTGCGTCATATGCGCAGGTCCCATGTCGAGTTCTTCGCCTATCGATGCATCGACACCGATACAGTCACCTCTTAGGTCTGTAGTGACACCATCTCGAAGTTCACCTCGAGAGAAGACGGTGAAATCACTTGCAGAACCATTATCCCGGGCAGCGAAGGTCAGATGGACAAAACCAATGGATGAAGTAGTATTTGACACTTTATTGGAACAAATTGCAATGGGACGGAAGGCAGACAATGGCTTCAAGAGAGAAGCGTATCAAGTAGCGGCTGATGCAGTGACAAAACATATACAGGTGACTGTCAACTGGCAAAATGTGCAGAATCGGGTGCGCTATCATAAGAAAGAGTATAACGACATAAAGGACATGCTGGCAGCCAATGGATTTGGCTGGGATAGTGAGCGCATGGTGGTTACAGCACCTGATGATGTATGGGAAGAGTATCTTCGGGTATGATCTTCTAAACTTTGTTAAGTATCTAAATATGGCAACAAACAGTGAGGATGCTAAATATGTTCTATTTTGATTAATGTACTTACTACTGGTTATTTCGAATTTGTAGTCACACTCGCGCGCTGAAAGGTTACGAGGCAAAAGAATAGAGAGAATGGATGACTTAGCGGTCATCGTTGGATCTGATCAAGCAACAGGACATTACGTCCAGGGCAGCAGGAGTATGACAGCATCATCATCTCGGGTCCAGTGAGATCTGAACGAGACATGGATGTGGATCGATGACGATGTTGACACGGTTGACCTCTCGGACGATACTATAGGTGGATCGACGAGGAACGCTCCATTTTCCTCCGTCCCATCGGGTGGGGGAAATCGGATGTTTCGCGATACTCTTGTCGGCACATCCGATTCTAATAGTAATCGTAGTGGGAGTAGCACTAAGAAATGACAACGACCACCTCATCCCTGTGACGTCCTTGGCATCTCTCTGAATACTATAGCAGATGCAATGCGTGATTTCGGCCTTGGAAAAGAGGTCAATCGAACTAGCAAAGTATTGGATTTGCTAGAGGAGGTGCAGGGGCTGACTAACAGCGAGTTCATTGAGGTTGGTCAGCTCTTAAGTCGAGACAAGCAACTCACTTCTTTCTTTGTGAGTCTACGCCCTGAGCGTCGTGTAGAATGGCTAAAGACAATAGTATCTGATAAGTTTGCATCTAGTGGTGGTGGTTCTGTTTGATATGGTTTTTTAATTTTGGACATGTAATAACTTAAAAGTTTATTTTGGACATGTTCTATTTGGTAGACATTACGTATGAAACTGTTTAAGTTAGATATAATATTCAATTTGACCTCTGCTATTATAAAATCGTAGATTGGTTATAATCGTATGCCCAGATTGGCTTAGACATGATGAATTCGAATATTAAACTTAGCAAATACACACTGAGCGCGCCTATCACCTCCCATTTGTTTGAATTTATTATATTTTCTAAGTTGGCAAATATACACAAGTGCATTTGATTTTGTATAAATAATATATCCTCTTACTTATTTGAGTTTATTGTAATTGTATTTACAGATGGGGAAAGAGAAATATTACGTTGTACTCGTTGGTCGCAATCCAGACATTTATTTATCTTGGGAGGAGGCCAAATTAGAGGTAGAAGGCTACAGCGGGAGTCGACATCAAGCCTTCAGAAACATGGAAGAAGCATCTACCTATTGGGAAAGTCACTATGGCAAATCAATTGCCCAACCAGCTGCAAGACGAACCACATATGATGGATGTGTACCAAGCTCTTCTAACCATCTCGACCGAAGGAGGATATGTTCGTCGTCAACCCAACAGACGTCACAACCCATGGTATCTCGGGCTACTTTGACGGATGAGCCTGAGATGTCCTTTGGTGAGAGAGTAGCTGCGTTTATTACGGGCATCGTGGTTCTGTTCCTCATCCTATATATTATTATTAGACTGTAGTATATTTTATGATGTATGTCTATAGTAATCCTTTCAAACTCGACTTGTGCACTTATTTCAGGAACTCCATTACATGATGCTTCATCTAATACTTCTTTTTTTGCTTCAGTCTTATCTACATAGTTTTCCCACACCACGTTGGAAGTTATCAGGATGGGATATGTGCAATTGGATTGATCTGATGGTTCACAATTTGTACGTTACCATTTCTTAGGACTGTCAACCAAACAGGACGTTACCATTTTTTGTGGATCTGATGGTCCACAATTTAGCCCACAAGAAGTTTTTAATGGTCAATTACTACTGTTTCCTTTACTATGATCCATTCGACATTTGGATCTGCTTCATTTTTTGGATCATGTCCTAAAATTATTTTTAAATGCATGTGGATATGGATGGCGTGGATTTAGTCAAATACATCAAAGTGGGCCGTACAGTCTGGGGTCCCACGCATCCGGATCGTCTGAAGTCGCGCACGTGCCTCCCAAATGCAAACTGCACTCAAGCGACTGCATTTCTTTGTCACTCGCCCGCTCAAGGTGGCAACCAAGAACATGTGTAAAAGATCCAATCTGCTCATCAGAAGCGACACACCATCCAGATGCCCGATTAGTCAGATGATCGTCTGATCTGGTATGCCACACCCGTCTAGTGAATTTCCACTACGTCTATTTATCTCAACCGTTCATTTATTTTGCAGCTATCTGGCCAACCTAATGAGTATAACATTCCAACTTTTTGGCAGCTGCATCTAGTGGTGGGCCTTACTAATGAAGGATTCGATTTGATAAACATCTGCCACGTTGGCACTACTATTGTGCGAGTTCTTAAAAGGTGCTCTGTCGCAAGAGTGCACCTGCGAGTACTGTACTCGCAAGTGTCCACGTGCCGGCCTGCACAGAGAAGAAAAGCGAAATCGATTGCAACAATTGCCTAGACGCCATCCAATTTGGTGTTGCTCTTTCAGCTCACGTGCAACACACATCAAGACCCCAAGTGGTGCTTGCGACGCACATCACAACCACTAATTTCTGCCTGCCGAACATCAATTTTGGATGGTACCATTTCTCTCATACTCAGCACTTCAATATGGCCTAAAAATTAGAATTAAAGGTCGACGCTAATTCAACATTGTTTCCTATAATGTGGTCCACTTAAGATTGTGATATACCTCTCTTTTGGTCTCATCCTATAAAATAATCTTTAAAAATAGATGGACGGCATGGATGAAACACATACATCATGGTGGGGCCCACATAGCACCACGCCAATTCGTTTTCGTAGTAGCATCTATTATAGCACATAAGTGGCGGGCGTTGGATACGGCAGAAGTCTAATGCCATATCTAAACACACCCCCCTAGAAATCGACGGTGTACACCGAATTCAACGGCCATCCCAAACACACTGGGCATGCGTCCTGGAATTCATTCTATACCATGGGATACGCAGACAACCACTGACACCACCATCATTACCTTAAAAACTATCCCTCCCAATTCCATGGGATTTGCCTGGCCAAACAGGCCCTGAGAGTCCTAGAAATCTTAGATGAAGCTGATATGTCTATTTGCCCTTCATTCTTGTGAAATAACCTTCTCGCGTATAAAACATCACATCAGGACACAGAGACATTTTAATGATGAGAAAATGACCACTGTAGACAAAACCTTTTACCTAGCGGTTTCTATGAAAGAATACAAACTTTAGTTACCAATCTAGACTAGCACGTGCGGACAGCGACTTTGAGGACGAAACTACCCCTCCTTTCACGGAAACGAATTGGGTACTCCCCACCTGCCCCAATGGCGGATGGTCGGTGGTGGTCTGTGGGCCCCACCATGATGTATGCTATTCATCCATGCCGTCCATATATTTTTCCATATCGTTTTATGGTATACGACCAAAAATGAGGTATATGCAAATCTCAATTGTACCACATTACAGGAAACAATGTTGAATGAGCGTCGACCATTAAAAACTTTTTGGGGGCCCACTGTGATGTTTGTGAGAAATCCTCCCCATCTAAGTTCATTCATAGGTCACAAAGACCTGGATGAAGAAGAAAAACAAATTTCATAATGATCCAAAACTTCTGTAACCCCTAAAAGGGTTTCAATGGTAGACGTTCACTTCCCCATTGCCTTTTACAGTGTGGTCTACTTGATAGTTAGATATATCTTATTTTTAGTCTCAAGCCTGAATATGAGCTCGCTAAATAGATGGACGGTTTGGATATAACACAGACCTCATGATGGGACCCACAAAAGGCGGTGGGGATTACAACAGCAAAAAAAAAAATAAAAAAAACAAAAAAAAAGGAACTTATGGCACGGTTTTCATGGCTATGGATTATAACCGTAGCTATAATCGTTGCTACGGATTACTTTCAAAAAAAATCTCTCTATTTTTTTTTTTCATTTATTTCATTATTCATTTAACAGGAATATCTTCTAAACTAAAATTAGTTACTTGACGTACCACATATGATTTTGGGGTAAGAGAAGCTACTTTAGCCAACCAACCTAGTTATTTTCCAAGATTCCATCAGGTCAATGGTTGAAAATACATTTCATTCACTTATTTGTCAATTTCTCACTACTTCGTGGTCAAACTAGAAATTGAGCGGACAAATATGAAATTGAGTAGGGAAATTGAAAATTGAGCGAGGCAAGGTAGGAATTGAGCGAGGAACCCGAAAATTGAGAGAGGCAAGGTAGGAGTTCAAATGAGGGAATCTAGAAATTGAGCGAGGTAAGCTAGAAATTGAGTGAGGCAACGTAGAAAATGAGCGAGGAACCCACGATTTGAGCTAGCAACCTAGAATTGAGCGAGGAAGTTAGAAATTGAGCAAGGAAGCTAGAATTTGAGCGAGGAACCTAGAAATTCAAATGAGACAACTAGGATTTGAGCGAGGAAGCTACAAATTGTGCGAGGGAATCTAGAAATTGAGCGAGGCAACCTAGGATTTGAGAGAGGCAACATAGGAATTGAGCGAGGGAACCTAGGAAATGAGTGAGGCAACGTAGAAATTCAGCGAAGAATCCTAAGAATTAAGCGAGGGAAGCTAGAAATTAAGCGAGGGAACCTAGAAATTCAGCGAGACAACCTAGGAGTTGAGCGAGGGAAGCTAGAATTGAGCAAGGGAACCTAGAAATTGAGTGAGGCAAGGTAAAAATTCAGCGAGGAAACCTAGGATTTGAGCGAGGCAACCTAGGAATTGAACGAGGGAAGTTAGAAATTGAGCGAGGGAAGCTAGAATTTGACGGGAACCTAGAAATTCAAATGAGGCAACATAGGATTTGAGCGAGGGAAGCTACAAATTGTGCGAGGGAACCTAGAAATTGAGCGAGGCAACCTAGGATTTGAGCGAGGCAACGTAGGAATTGAGCAAGGGAACCTAGGAAATGAACGAGGCAATGTAGAAATTCAACGAGGAATCCTAGGAATTAAGCGAGGGAAGCTAGAAATTAAGCGAGGGAACCTAGAAATTCAGCGAGACAACCTAGGATTTGAGCGAGGGAACCTAGAAATTGAGTGAGGCAAGGTAGAAATTCAGCGAGGAAAGCTAGGATTTGAGCGAGGCAACCTAGAAATTGAGCGAGTGAAGTTAGAAATTGAGCGAGGGAAGCTAGAATTTGACGAGGGAACCTAGAAATTCAACGAGGTAACCTAGGATTTGAGCGAGGGAAGCTACAAATTATGCAAGGGAACCTAGAAATTGAGCGAGGCAACCTAGGAATTGAGCAAGGCAACGTAGAAATTGAGCGAGGGAACCTAGGAAATGAACGAGGCAACGTAGAAATTCAGCAAGGAATCCTAGGAATTAAGTGAGGGAAGCTAGAAATTAAGTGAGGGAACCTACAAATTCAGCGAGACAACCTAGGATTTGAGCGAGGGAAGCTAGAAATTGAGCGAGGGAACCTACAAATTGAGTGAGGCAAGGTAAGAATTCAGTGAGGCAACATAGGAATTGAGCGAGGGAAGCTAGAAATTGAGCAAGGCAACCTATGAATTAAGCGAGGCAAGGCAACCTAGGATTTGAGCGAGGCAACCAGGATCTTTCTTCTCTGAGGGCTTTGGATTCAACGATTTTTAAGAGCAAGAGAGAGAAAAGAAGCGTTGAGATAACACCTTTCGTCATAATCTCATTTACTGGAAAAGGGGGCCCTCTTGATCACCTAAAGAGATTTGTAGGTTCCGTCGCTCAATTTATAGGTTCCTTCGCATAATTCCTATGTTGGCTCACTCCAATTTCTATGTTGCCTCACTCAATTCCTAGGTTACCTCGCTCAATTCCTAGCTTTCCTCGCTTAATTCCTACGTTGCCTCGCTCAATTTGTAGCTTTCCTCGTTAAGTCCTACGTTTCCTCGATTGCCTCGCTCAAATCCTACGTTGCCTCACTCAATTCCTAGGATTCCTCGCTGAGTTTCTACGTTACCTCGCTCAATTCCTAGTTTCCCTCGCTCAATCCCTATGTTGCCTCGCTCAATTTCTAGGTTGCCTCGCTCAAATCCTAGGTTCCCTTGCTCAATTTCTAGCTTCCCTCACTCAATTCCTAGGATTCCTCGCTGAATTTCTATGCTGCCTAGCTCAATTCGTAGGTTCCCTCGTTCAATCCCTATGTTGCCTCGCTCAATTCCTAGGTTGCCTCGTTCAAATCCTAGGTTACCTCGCTCAATATCTAGGTTCCTTCGCTGAATTTCTAGCTTCCCTCGCTCAATTCCTAAGTTGCCTCGCTCAATTTTTAGGTTCACTCGCTTAAATCCTAGGTTACCTCGCTGAATTTCTAGCTTCCCTTACTTAATTTCTACCTTCCCTCGCTGAATTCTTACATTGCCTCTCTCAATTTCTAGGATCCTTTTAGCTTCCCTCGCTCAATTCCTAGGTTACTTCGCTGAATCCCTATGTTGCCTCGCTCAATTTCTAGCTTCCTTCGCTCAATTCCTACGTTGCCTCGCTCAATTTCTAGCTTCCCTGGCTCAATTCCTACGTTGCCTCGCTCAATTCCTAGGTTCCCTCTTTCAATTTCTAGCTTCCCTCGCTCATTTTCTAGGTTACCTTGCTCAATTGATAGGTAGCCGCGTTCAAATTCTAGGTTGCAATGTCGGGTGGGTCGCAGGTTGGTCAGGTTGAACCCGCCCAACTTTTAGCCCTAAAATCATATATGGTACGTCAAGTAACTAATTTTGGTTTAAAAGATATTCTTGTTATATGAATAAAGAAAGGGTTCGAGTACCCACCGGTGGTGAAATCCCACGCCGTGTGTGTGTAAGCATGTGTGTGTGCGTGTAAAAAAATAATAATAATAAAGAAAGAAATGAAAAAAGGAGAGAATTTTTTTTATATACTTATATATATATTTATATAAATGTGTTAGAGAAAAATGTAGGTAGAATAAAATTCTAAATGTAAAAAAATTAAAAAATTTAAAAAAAAAAAAAAATTTAAAAGAAAAGTACATAAGATATGGCTATAGCTACAGTTATAATCCGTAGCCATAGCCTTTTGTTTGAATCGGGGATCAATCGCGGATTCCGCGATCCATCCCCGAATTCTACAGCGAGTTGCGGTGGAATCGCGGAATCCGCGATTGATCCCCGATTTTGTTTTTTTGTTTTTTTATTTTTTTTTGAAATTTTCGTTGCTTCTGTGGGCCCCACCATGAGGTCTGTGTTATATCCAAACCGTCCATCTATTTGGCGAGCTCATATTAAGGCTTGAGACGAAAAATAAGACAGAGCTAACTATCAAGTGGACCACACTGTAAAAGACAGTGGGGAATTGAACGTCTACCATTGAAACCCTTTTAGGGGTTACAGAAGTTTTGGATCATTATGAAATTTGTTTTTCCTCTTCATCCATGCCTTTGTGACCTTATGAATAGATTGGATGGAAAATAAATGTTATGGTGGGCCCTACAAAATTTTTAACGGTGAAAATCAAATTTCCGCTGCTCTTTGTGGTGTGGTCCAGTTGATCTTTGGATATGATTTTTTTTTTTTAGGATAATGCTCCGAAATGATCTCAAAATATGGATGAACATTGTGGATATAATAAATAGAATCAATGGTGAGGCCCACAGAAGCAATGAATTTTTTTTTAAAAAAAAAACAGAATCTGCGATTCATCGCGGATTCCGCGATTCCGCCACAGCTCATTGTAGGATCTGGGGATGGATCCCGGAATTTGGGATTGACCGCTGATTGAAACAAAAGGCTATGGCTACGAATTATAACCGTAGCTATAGTCGTATCCTGTGTACTTTTCTTTTTCTTTTCTTTTCTTTTTATTTATTATTATTTTTTTTTTTTTACATAATTGGTGGCTAAAATACAAAGGGATTAAACTTATGTCACACACTCACAATATGAAGGTCCGAGAGAGGGTGGTGGAACGAGGATTGAGACAATAAACAAGGATTTATAGGTTAAGGGGGGAGGAGATCTGTTGGAGGAAGAGAAAGACGCTGGAGTTAAATTATCTTTGGAATATAAGAACCATTTAAAGGAAGAAGAGATCTAGTGGAGGTAGTGGTCTAGAGAGACTTGGCTAAAATAAGTTTTTTCTATGGCATTACTAGCACACGGCCCACATCCACATAAATCCTGGTGTAATTATTGCGGTTGAAAGAAAAAGCTAGTCAATCTGAAGAATATAACCATTTACTTTTAGGCAAAGCATCTTCAGTGAATTTGACCGAGCAATTAATAAAATTGACCAAGCGGTTCATAAAATTTTCCGTTACATTACATGAATCCGTGGAAGTTCCCCATCATATTTTTATGATATGTCCATCAAATTTATGAATTGCTCCGTTACAATTCCTACATTGCCTCGCTCAATTCCTAGCTTCCCTCATTCAATTTATACGTTGCCTCACTGAATTTCTAGCTTCCCTCACTCAATTCATAGGTCTTCCCTCAATCTATTCCTAGGTTGCCTCGCTCAATTCATAGGTTGCCTCGCTGAATATTTACATTGCCTCGCTTAATTGCTAGGTTCCCTCACTCAATTTATATGTTGTCTTACTCAATTTCTAGTTTTCCTCGCTCAATTCTTAGGTTGCCTCGCTGAATTTCTAGCTTCTCTCACTCAATTCCTAGGTTGTCTGGCTCAATTCATAGGTTCCCTCGCTGAATTTTGTAGCTTCCCTCGATCAATTCGTAGGTTTCCTTGCTGAATTTCTACGTTGCCTCGCTCAATTCCTAGGTTCCTTCGCTCAATTTATATATTGCCTCACTGAATTTCTAGGTTCCCTCGCACAATTTGTAGCTTCCCTCGCTCAAATCCTAGGTTGCCTCGTTGAATTTCTAAGTTCCCTCGCTCAAATTCTACCTTCCCTCGCTCAATTTCTAACTTCTCTCGCTCAATTCCTAGGTTGCCTCGCTCAAATCCTAGGTTTCCTCGCTGAATTTCTACCTTGCCTCGCTCAATTTCTAGGTTCCCTCGCTCAATTTCTAGCTTCCCTCGCTCAAATCCTAGGTTGCATCGCTGAATTTCTAGGTTCCCTCGCTTAATTTCTAGCTTCCCTCGCTCAATTCATATGATTCCTCACTGAATTTCTACGTTGTCTCGCTCATTTCCTAGGTTCCCTCGCTCAATTCGTACGTTGCTTCGCTCAAATCCTACGTTGCCTTGCTCAATTTCTAGGTTCCGTCGCACAATTTGTAGCTTCCCTTGCTCAAATCCTAGGTTGCCTCGCTGAATTTCTAGGTTCCCTCGCTCAAATCCTATGTTACCTTGCTCAATTTCTAGCTTCTCTCACTCAATTCCTAGGTTGCCTCATTCAATTCATAGGTTCCCTCACTCAAATTCTAGCTTCCTTTGCTCAATTCATATGTTGCCTCGCTCAATTCTTAGGTTCCCTCGCTCAATTTTTAGCTTGCTTCGCTGAATTTTTAGCTTCCCTTGCTCAATTTCTAGGTTGCCTCGCTCAATTACGAGGTTCCCTCGCTCAATTTTTAGCTTCAATCGCTCAATTCCTAGGTTACAACTGGGCAGGTGTGTGGGTTGTGCCATGTGATGACCTGGCCCCAAAATTAGGCTGGTCAACTCCTCAGGTAGAACCGCATGTAAGAAAACAAAGGAAAGTTTTAATTGCCCCATGGATCCACATTCCACCTGATGAGCAAACCATCTTGATCTTTGGACTCATCTGATGAGCAGACCCATCCTCATTTTTTAGGCCCATCTGATGAGAGGAGAAACTTTTTTTTAGCATGCTTTTTTTTTTTTTAATGGCCTAGGTGTACAAGGCTTATCAACTACATGATCAGGAGGAAAAAGAGAGTTACCATTTCTAGGACTTCATCCCTTGTATATGCTTTGTTTGAAATGAGAATTAGATCCTCTACAACTGGTACGGACACTTCTTCATACTTGCATGCTAGAAGCCTGGCAGTCACTCCAACCAATTGAAGCTTCTTCCTTACAAGCTGCACCGACACTCTAAGAATCTGTCTATGAAGTTGACAAATCGAGAATAAGGTCTCATCCATGAGTTCAAATTTGTAGTGCACCTGTTATAAAATATAGTTAGATGTCTGCTCATATAAAAATTCAGAACTACATAAGAATCATAAGATCGATACATCTATTTCATCTACCTCGATCAGCCAGTCAATCAAAATAGCCCTCATCTTCTCGTTGATGTCAGATTGGTGGGACATATAGTTTAAAGAGACACAGCTGGAAGTCTGCATAGAAAAATGAGTCCTTGTAATTATTTAATCACCTGGTATCAAGGGAAGGGTAGGATTCAAAATGAAATTGACCAAGCAGTTCATAAAATTTTCCGTTACATTACATGAATCCGTGGAAGTTCCCTCGCTCAATTTCTAACTTCTCTCGCTCAATTCCTAAGTTGCCTCGTTCAAATCATAGGTTTCCTCACTGAATTTCTACCTTGCCTCGCTGAATTTCTAGGTCGCCTCGCTCAATTTCTAGCTTCCCTCGCTCGAATCCTAGGTTGCCTCGCTGAATTTCTAGGTTCCCTCGCTTAATTTCTAGCTTCCCTCGCTCAATTCTTAGGATTCCTCGTTGAATTTCTACGTTGCCTCGTTCATTTCCTAGGTTCTCTCGCTCAATTCTTATGTTATCTTGCTCAAATCCTACGTTGCCTTGCTTAATTTCTAAGTTATACCTCGCACAATTTGTAGCTTCCCTCGCTCAAATCCTAGGTTGCCTCGCTCAAATTCTACCTTCCCTCGCTCAATTTCTAACTTCTTTTGCTCAATTCCTAGGTTGCCTCGCTCAAATCGTAAGTTTGCTCGTTGAATTTCTACCTTGCCTCGCTCAATTTCTAGGTTCCCTCGTTCAATTTCTAGCTTCCCTCGCTCACATTCTAGGTTGCCTTGCTGAATTTCTAGGTTCCCTCGCTTAATTTCTAGCTTCCCTCACTCAATTCCTAGGATTCCTCGCTGAATTTCTACGTCGCCTCGCTCATTTCCGTTTGAATACAGCTATTACTTTATTTTAGCCATAGCCTTTTGTTTGAATACAGCTATTAATTTATTTTAAATCATACTTGATGAGCATACAATGGCTAAAATCAATTTGATCCATACTTTACGCTAGCATAAATATATGTTAAGAATGATGACCACATATTATGGAGGGTATGGACAGTTAGGGTCTTAGAACAAGCTCATAAATAGACTTCCTTCAAAGTATGGTATAAGAAAGTTTACAAGGTCATAGAGCATCATAAGTGATGCACCTAATAAAATCCTAACATCCTTCTCATATATAGATCATTTTTTTAACATAAACTACATGGGCACTTGATACCATGACTTCAATGTTGAAACTTACTCCGTATACCATGGGCTAAACCCGAATCATATATTTATCCTATCTCAGAAGAGAGAGCATCTCAGATAGAGAGCTTGGATGCCCAAGCCCCTTTTGGGCATCATGATGAGAGAGAGAGAGGTTGACACACCCATATCTCCACACATGCACATCATGACGAGATAGAGAGAGGTGTTGACACACCCATATCTCCCCACATGCGTACACCCTTGCGTCCGGATCCACCCCTTGGATGACTCAAGTCAACCCTTCTTCCTTATCTTAAGATTCTAATGGTGGTTCTCCTCACAAGAGATATTTTTTTTAGTTGGAAGATTGACAATGACAAAAATTGCTAGCTTTCTACACTTAAAGTATGAAGATTGATTATACATGATTTTTCATTTTAAAAACATGAGATGCTTCAAAATAGAAAACAACTGGGGTAATCTTAAAACGTGGACTTTTTCACATCATTTAAATTCCACAACATTTCTAAAAATCTAACAAGTCCAATATAGGACTTGCATATGCCTCGTGGTAAACTTGCAAGAGTTTCAACACAAGGTCATGGGTTCGAGTACCCATTTTGGTGAAATCCCAATCGTCCATTTACATCAGAGGGCCACAGTTGCTGATGATTATATCCATGTACAACGGTTAAGATTTTCCAATGTTGGATAATATAGATGGAATAATTACATTGACGGTTTGTATACCTTATACCAAGCACACTTTCTCATGTAGAAATGGACAAGCGAAGCAAACTATAGAAACTTTCGGCCCGACCATTGTATTATATTCCCTCACGAGTACTGCCTGTTATTCCTCACAACCCTTCACCTACAAGCAAATGCACCCCAACGTGTGGTGTGGTACGGTCTTTTACCACAAATTTTTTTTTATACTTATATATACATATTTATATAAATATGTGTTAGAAAAAAATGTAGGTAGAATAAAATTCTAAAGGTTAAAAAAAAAATTAAAAAAATATCAAAAAAATTAAAATTAAAAAGAAAAGTACATATGATACGACTATAGCTACTATTATAATCCGTAGCCATAGCATTTTGTTTGAATCAGTGATCAATAGCGGATTCCGCGATCAATCCGCAAATCCCACAGCTGCGGTGGAATCGCGGAATCGCGGAATCCGCGATTCATCGCCGAGTCTTTTTTTTTTTTTTTTTCTATGAAAATTTTGTTGCTTCTGTGGGCCCCACCATGAGGTCTGTGTTATATCCAAACCGTCTATCTATTTGGTGAGCTTCTATTAAGGCTTGGAACGAAAAATAAGACAGATCTAACTATCAAGTGGACCACACTGTAAAAGTCAGTGGGGAATTGAACATCTACCATTGAAACCCTTTTAGGGGTTACAGAAGTTTTGGATCACTATGAAATTTTTTTTCCTATTCATCCATGCCTTTGTGACCGTATGAATAGATTGGATGGAAAATAAATGTTATGTTGGGCACTACAAAATGGTGAAAATCAATTTCCCCGCTGCTCTTTGTGGTGTGGTCCAGTTGATCTTCGGATATGATTTTTGTTTTGGATAATGCTCCGAAATGATCTCGAAATATGGATGAACGTTGGGATATAATAAATACATAGCTATGGGGCCATGTAACTTTGATCTCTTCTAAGCCGTTCGTGCAACTCACAGTTGGAGCAGTTGGAGGAGCGTCAGCGCTCGTCTTCGCAGTGAAAAGGAGGGGTAGTTTCGTCCTCAAAGTCGCTGTCCGCACGTGCTAGTCTAAGTTGGTAACTAAAGTTTGTATTACCTCATAAAAACCGCTGGATAAAAGTTTTGTCTACAGTGGTCATTTTCTCTTTAATGATGGACTTTCAATTCCACTCTCTTCCATGGTGTGCCCGCCCTAAGCCGTGAATCTTCCTCATTTTTTAACCACATCCTTATCATGATGTGGAGAAAGCGGACGTTAGGTAAACATCAACGGGCCCAAAGCTTTACGGAGGACGGGCTTCGCCCCGCACGTTTCTAGATGCAACTCGTGTCCGATTAAAATATGAAAAAAGACAAGGTATATACTCTGGCAAACCGATGCTGCAACAGAAAGCGGTCAGACACATGGCACGTGTCCATATGCAGCTCGAGGATAACGTTGGCCACCAATTATTAAGACTTAGACAGCTGAGGACGCGGATTTCCTGCTAAGGGCCCGTTTGGCCGGTCGGATTGGAAGGGATTGGATGGTAATGGAAGGGATTGGTAGTTAAATCCCGGGAATGGCCGGGCCTGCCAAACACGGTCGGTGATCTATCACAATTCCATGGATCTTCAGACAATCCACTGACAACACCATTATTACCCTTAAATCCCATCCAATCCACCCTAATCCGTTGAAATTTGCCGGGGACGTGTTTGGTTGGTGGGATTGGAAGGGATGGGAAGGTTGAATCTCGGATTGGCCGGGCGTGCCAAACGGACTGGGTTTAGCAATACAGGGATATATCCAATCCCATAGATCTCAAGACAATCCACTGACAACACCATCCTTACCTATAAATTCACGCCATCCACCTTAATACCATTCAATCCCTTCCAATCCACCCGGCCAAACGGGCCCTAAAGCCTTTCGCTGGGACTTCCTGCTCAAGGATGCTGGATGGGGCCGACCGTGATGTTTGTGAGAAATCGAAACCGTTCATCCGCTTTTCTACCTCATTTTAGATTGTAAAACAAAATATATGTGTATCTAAAAATCAATTGGGTCACACGAGAGGGAGAATTGGGGAAAGAAATTTGTAACGTTAAAACCTTCCTGGGCTCCATTCTGACGTTTATAGGAAATCCAAACCCTTTATAAGGTCATTCACAATGGGATGAAGTGAAAAAACGGAAAAGATATTCTGATACAAAATTTTTATGGTCATTAGAATGTTTCAACTGTGGTCACCGAATACCCACTGTTTCCTCTTTTGTGGTCCACTTGAGCTTTTGATTCATCTTATATTTTTTTCGTATGTCCTAGAATGCTCTCTCAAAATGGATGAACCGGTGGATTTCTCACAAACATCGCAATGCCCCACCCAGCATCACCTAGGAAATCCGCGTCCGACAGAGGATTATTACTTATTGGTACGGTGCTTGTTGGCCATGATATGCCATCATGCTTGTTTTATCCCAGCCTTCCATTCATTCCGCGCTCCTTTTAAGACATCAACTAAAAAATGAGGCAAATCCAAATCTCAGGTGGACAATGCCACGATCCACGATGCATATGTTTTATCTACAACTTCCATTCATTTTGTTGTTGTTATCTGTCGTACTATGATGTATGAGTTACACTCTTTATTTATTTTGCGGAACATTTTAAAAATTTTAGCTAAAAAATTAAGCAAATTCAAATCTCAGGTGAACCATATCACTGGAAAAGGTGATGATTAAACACCTACGGTTAAAAACTTTGTGGGAGCAATAAAGGTTTTGCATGTAGCTAATGTTTATGGTTTCCTCCGTCCATTTCTTTGTTAGCTAATCAAGAAGTTGGATTTAAATAAAAATTAGTGGACCTTAGGAAAATTTTAATAGTGTCTTCAATTAGGAATGTTTTTCTATGGTGTAGTCCCCTTGAGATTTGAATATGCTAAGCTTGCAAAATAGATAAGCCGTCTCGATAAAACATATATATATATATATATATATATATATATATATATATATATATATATATATATATATATACACACACACACACACACATGGTTGATCACAATCAGATCAAACTGTCCAAATGATGCCACGAGGTACATATAACATGTGGTGTAAATAAAGTTCAAAGAAAATGAGCTAAAACTAATATATTTGGGAAGCATTAAATTTTAGAGTTCATCAAAGCAATTCTAATAAATATTAAATGCCAGAATCCTATCAAAATATAACTATCCGCAAATACAATAGTTCAATAATATGAAGGCTCCTGCAAAACTTTTTATGTAAGAGTTTAATGACGTGAAAACTCCAGAAAAATTATCCATGTACATTGCTTGATCAAAATAATAAGAAGCATACATGATCTCTTTTATATATATGACCAAATGCTATTTGCTACATTTATGTGAATGATAAAGGAGAATTATACAAGATCTCTTATATTATCAAACATTAGGTACAACCATCTTCTTTCAAAGTCTAAAAAAGCAGCACACAAAAAAAGGTTCACGGCCGCATACTAATATAATCACATATAATCTTTTAGCTCCATGTTGCTTATATATTTTATCCTCTATGGACACATACTAGTTTAGCTTCTTAGCTTCATTACCTCCAGTTATGTCTAGTCATGCTAAAGCAAGCTTAAAATCATCTGTTCTTAGCTTAGTTTCACTGTTGTCCGCGCACATAGTTGTAGTGCACTAATAGGTTATTTTAAACTTCCACATCCCTAGTGTTTGGATTCTTATATTACCGAGTCTTCACTTGGGACATCTCTGGTCACGTCCCACTGACCTTGGGATACAAGACCATTTTACTACCTCACACTACAAGAAATATTGATATCAGCGGCACCTGTCCACAGGCAGCCACAACGAACCGTCCGTGTAAATAGCAAATAAGGGGCGTTTTTACGTGGCCGCCCCTGTATGGATAAGCCACCGCCGCTGCAAAAACGAAAGAGGGCTTTTCACCTCTCGCGCCCGTCCCAAATCCGAGTGGTAATCTCCCAAAATCATTTTCCCTCTTCTCTCCCCAAAATCGTCCCATCCCCAAATCGCGCATGCGCCAATATTTCTCTCCCAAAACCCTTCTTCCCTCCTCTCCCAAATCGCCCCATCCCCAAATCCCAAAAGTCTCTCTCTCTCCAACGTCCCTCCACTCCGGCCTCGATTCTCGTCTCTCTTGCTGCATTCTTTCTGAGATCGTTCTTCCATTGAAGGATCCGATGCTGATATCTATGACAGTTTTTTCCCTGATCTTATGTAGGGACGGTTAGATCGACTGCAATGGCGAGTTACATATATTTACATGCGTTTGTTCTAGATTTTTTACAACTTGTGTTTGGATTGTATTTCTTTGAGGAGTTGGAGGATTTTTCTGTGATTTTCGTTGCAGATTCTGCAAAAGATCCTTCGTTTTCTCTGTAGGAGGGAGATCTGGATGTTAGGGTTTGTCAATAGAGCTGTGAATAGGAATAAGATGTCGTAGATGCTTCTGTTTGCATATATGAGACATTCTAATATTACTATATATGGATTTCTTGTCAAAAAAAAAAAGTTGTTGCAGATGCAGAGAAAGAGGAAGCTGGCAGAGGAAGAAGAGGCAGTTGTGCTGCTGATGGCTCTCTCATGTGGTTTTGTATCTGCTGCCTAATCCAAAAGCATACAGCTAATCTCTCTCCCTCTCTCTGTTTTATTACTGTGTTGGTTTTGTTCGTTTTGGTTTCTTTCAAGAGAGAGAAAGGGGGCAAAGATCAACTGTCTATCTCTCTCTTTACAAATCGTTCAAATGCAAGGAAAGTTCATGTAATGTATAATGTTACTTTTGGAATATATGAGGAATTTTGGAATTTTGGCTTTTAAAAAAATGATGCATACATGATGTTGAGCAGACCAAATGTTTTTTTTTTTTTTTTTTTTCAAGAAAACCTCCTTTAGATTTCATAGCCAAAACACAAAGCTGTACAAGGAGGGAGGACCCCACAACAATAATGGGGCACCCTGCAAACAACCACATTCGGGCGGCACCCTGCACCAAAAAGGCAAGCCCGCCTATCATATCTATATAAGAGACCAAATGTTTCCCATACACAAATGAGCTTTCTAAAAGAACTGATGGTGTAAACATGAATAGCCCATACACGAAATTCCAAGCCAACATTTTGGTCTAGGAAGCAATCATTGAAACATTGGATACCACTCTAGTAACAACAAAATGGGCTATGTATGAACTTGCGAAAAACCCCAAGAATCAGGTAGCTCTCTGTAGATTCAATCATCTATTCATCTTTACCTTTTCAGTTTTATATGTTTCTGATTCCAATTGTTGTTGTAGGACCGTCTATACCATGACATTAAAGAAGTTTGTTGGCTGCAAAAGATCATAGAGGAACATCTGTCACGATTACCATACTTCCAAATCCTACTGAGAACCAGGTTGGAAAAAATGTATTATGAGCTTAAGCCCTTTGTAAAAGAACTCCTGATGAACTTGAAACAATATGGAAATATGTTGCAAGTTGAATGATCTTAAATAAGTTGACGTTTGTCCTCTTCATTTTTTCTTGTGCTTTTGACCAACATTAGCCATTTTTTCTTGTGCTTTTGACCAACATTAGCCAGGTTGCTAGTTTGCAAGGTCCTTGGCATTTGCTTTTGAAACATTCCTACCTTGTCATAGTAATATATATATATATATATATATATATATATATATATATATATATATATATATATATATATCTTATTCTTTGTCAAGCTTTGAAAAATTCATTCTAGAAGGGGTTCCTCTAAATGGCCTTCATAGCTAATTTGAGAAATAAATACCAACTAGTCAAATTCCAGCTTGTTCAATTCACTAGTGGGCATGCTTATGGCTTCACATGGTATGTTTGGATACTTCGTCCAAACTAAATGGTACTCACTAGTGGGCATGTTCAATTTTTTTTTTCAAATTTCTGATAGGGTAATGTACTGCAATGTATCGCATGTATTGGTGATAAGGGAGAATTTTATGAAGGGTTTTTGGCAAAATATCACAGAGCTAACAGGACATTTGGTAGAATTTTGTTGGTCACCTCTGACCAATTGATGTATTGAAACTGTTGACAACTTCTCATTTCCTATTCTATTGCCTACCTCATCTTCTAGAAGACAGGCCCTCGTGATCCATGTCATAATTTTCATAGAGAAAAGGTATAGCATTTACTTGAGGAAAGAAGAGGAGATGATTTATTTGGTAATGATGTGAAACAACTCTTGTAATTACACATGGTGCTATTGCCTTTCTGAAGTTCATCGCTATGGTTGGTGTCCTTCCCATGTCATATTTATGGCTTGGTTGATGGCATGATGCTTATTTCTTATATAATACTTCCAAGAGGCCAAGGTTCCTATTCAATGTGAAACTGAACTACCCTGTTTGGTACCTAATCTGTACATGCCCCATGGGTGATTTATCCAATCCATTGATCTGATGGCCCCTGCCAGAGATGAACCATGCCTGAAAATCTCTTCACTTGATCAAACTCTAACCATTCCATTGTTGGCATGTAAATATGCGGTTAAGAAAAAATGCACCAACAGTCCATATTCAACGGAGAAAAGTCAACATTTGATGGTTAGCATCTCCCAATTTGGGAGATTGTTTTTAGCATGGTTCATCCATGGCAGGGGACATCAGACCAATGGCTTGTATAAACTAACCATTAGCTCTGCATGTCCCTGTTTATATTGAATTAGAAACTCAACCTCTAGCTACAAATGTTATTCATTAAGCTATTTCTTGTTGGCACCAGCATTTCTTTTGCTGCAGGTTGGTGCAAACAATGGATTATTCTGTTATAGTGTTTGATATGGCTCCAACTGGCCATACATTATGGCTTCTGCAATTCCCCACGACATTAGAGAAGGGGCTGGACAAAATGATGAGCTTGAGAAATAAATTCAGTGACCTGTTGAATCAGGCATGATAAGTTGCAGTTTTTCCGTTCTTCTTCATTCTCTTGCTACAAGGATTTTTAGTTCGCACTTATGGGATCTATCGGTCATAATTAGCAGGTGATGCACATATATGGATTCATGAGAAATTCAAATTGGTGTAAACAAAGGATTACATGATAATATTTGTGGAATATGAATAAATTCGAAAATACATCGAATATTTCATGTTTCAGATACCATTAGAACTGTTGTGCTATCCTGTCAATTAGCTAGTATGTGATTTCTATTAGGTGCTGGGGGTGGGGTGCAACTTGGGCAGATTGCGTCAGGTTGAGGGTCAACTCGACCCAACACGAATTGTAACCTAAGCCCTCAATTTGACCTCAAGAGGACCTGGCATGCAACCTGACCCAACATGAATTGCAACCCGAGGTGCCCAAAATTCCTCTTTACTCGACCCGACCTTAACCAAATCAACCCGACCCAAATTCATGCGATCATACCCAACCTGATCCGAATTTGCTCCACCCAATTTCGAATCAGGTTGGTGTTTTCCAACCCTAACAAGAACAAGTTCTGGTTCACCCAAACCCTAGTTGCAGCCCTATTAGCTACTTGATTAACTAATTTACATGTGAATCTATAACAGTGCTCAACACCAAATTGATATTGAATTGGTATTGGTTTTCAAGGAAAAGTGTTGATGACTACTCATGACAGGTAACTCAAATTTTTGGCATTCATTAGGAATTTGGCGAGGATGCAATGTTAGGAAAGCTTGAAGGCATGAGAGATGTGATTGCAAGTGAATAGGCAATTCAAGGATCCTGTAAGATTTTGCTGCTTCAAAATGCTATTTCTGTTAATATATTGAACATGTTTCTTACATCCAAAATATCACCTTTTGCCTCTTTTATTTCTATTATTAGAGCTTCAACAGGACTTCCATATATTGTTTTCATGTTTTTTGCCCTGATTTTGAACTGCTGCTTGCTTTATGTAGGGAAATGACCTCCTAGTTGAATACACCACTAGTGTTGTAGATGAATCCATTGGGACTCTTGGATAGTCCAATGATCGATCCGGACTATCCATTAGGTCAATAATGCATTTCATAAGCTATCATGCAAAAATCACACCAATTGGGTGATTTGGTCCATCAGTAAGATGCCCCTCTTTTCTATAGCCATCCTTTTTCCAAACCATCCATTTTTTTGCGAGCCATAGATTGGGTGGTTAACATCATCTAATAGTAGTGCTTTTGTAAAAATCATAAGCAATCCACGCGGTAGGGCCTTTTGAACTTCAAGACGATGATTGGACCTAATTTTTTCTCTGCTCGATGTTGACTTGTCCATTTTTGTGCTATTAGTTGGATGATTAGGACCATCTGATCTGTCTGATTTTTGCATCATGGTTTGCCAATAGTGGTATGAAACCAGTGGACTGTCTGGATATATGTTTGGCTGTTCAAAGTATCATTTAAAAGCTTTGGGGATGTTGCTAATTTCCCCATGAAGGTGGGTATGTCAGAAACCTTGATATGAGAAATGTACTATAGCATTATTTCTTATTAGTTATTACTGGGGTACCATGGTTTGTTGATTCATCAATCAGTCACCCAACAAATGCTTCAAGGCGCATGGTTGGAAGTACCATTGCATCAATGATTGTTAGTCTTCTTTCTTGTTGTTCACAATATAAGCCATTGAACATCATCATTTTCCCCTTGATTTTTTTTTTCCCGAGAATCGCCACTTGGAAAAGGATGTTCCTTTGACAAGACAGAACTCCCACTACGTGAAAAATGGAAAAAAATGACGGATTTAGAGACGGTTCTGGACCGTCTCTAAAATTGCTTGGTTTAAAGACGCTTTAGAGACGGCCATAAACCGTCTCTAAAATTAGGGACGGCTTCTGACCGTCCCTAATATTGTCTTTAAATATTCTGCGTCCGCAAATAATTTAAGACGGTCTTTAACCGTCATATATAGGTCATCTGAGACGGTCAAAGACCGTCCGTATTAGAGACGGTCTTCGACCGTCTTATATCTTGATCATTTGAGACGCCATGACGTCCGTCAGTAGTAGAGACGGTCATTGGCCGTCTTTTACTTTAATCTGAGACTGTCAAAGACCGTCTCTATTAGAGACGGTCCTTAACCGTCTTATTACCTTGTCAAAAACCGTCTCTATTAGAGACTGTCATAGACCGTCTCTATTAGAGACTGTCATAGACCATCTCTATTAAAGACTGTCAATGACCATCTCTATTAGAGACTGTTACTGACCGTCTCTATTAGAGACGGTCCTTAGCCGTCTTCTACGACCGCGGAAGACCGTCTGTATTAGAGATGGTCCTTAACCGTCTCTAATGCTCAGGTACCAATTAAGCTATTTGGTTTAGAAAAAATAATTAACAATGTTTTTTTTAAAAAAAAAACTGTGATTTTATAAAATTCTACATTTTGAAAAAAAAAATTAAGAACTTTGAATAATGTTGATAACTTTGAAAAAAAAAAAAGATTTCAATAAAAAAATGATATTTTGAAAAAGAAAATATAAAAAATTAAACAAAATTGTGAAAAAATTGACAAATTGTAAAAAATATATATTTTTTTAAAAAGAAAACTAGATTTTGTATTTTGACAAAAAAATTTGAAAAGTTATATAACAAGATTTCGATAAAAAAATAATATTATGAAAAAGAAAATTTAAAAAATTAAACAAAATTGTGAAATTTTTGACAAATTGAAAAAAAAATAATTTTTAAAAAATAAAACTAGATTTTGCATTTTGACAAGAAAAATTGAAAAGTTATATAACAAAAGTGATATTTAAAAAAATGATATTTTGAAAAAGAAAATTTAAGAAATTAAATAAAATTGTGAAAAAATTGACCAATTGTAAAAAAAAATATATTTTAAAAAAGAAAACTAGACTTTTTATTTCGACAAGAAAAATTGAAAAGTTAGATAACAAAAGTGAGATTTTGATGATGTGTTGTATATCCTTGTCACCCTTATGTTTTCCAACCCATTTTTGGGCCGTATAAAAAATTGTGTAGATTTAAATCTTAAGTGGACCACACCACTAGAAAGAATGATAATATAGTACCTCGCCATTAAAAATTATAAAGAGCCCATCGTAAGGTTTTATTAATGTTTATTTGCAATCCAACTTGTTGATAATGTAAAGAATATCTAGATGAAGGTAAACTGCAAAGATCAAATTGATCCAAAACTTTTGTGGCCTTCAAAAGGTTTTTAATAGTTATTCATCATTGTTTTGATCGATATGGCCTACCTGAGATTATTGAGTTCTTGTGATTTGAAATCACATCCTAAAATATGATGGAAAAATATATGGATGGTGTCGATATACATAAAATATATCAAGGTGGGCCCTACACGGTTAGAGTAACACTCATGAAGGACTTACCTAAATAGTGAAATGGTACTATAAGGTCACCTCATGGGAATTTCCCATGAGGTTAATCTGTGTGCGCCCCACCATGATGTGTGTAAAACATCAGCACCATGTATTTGATGTGTTCCCTTTAAGTCCAAAAATCAGTCATATAAGAAACTCAGGTGGGCCATAGCATCTAAAACTATGCGAAGACATCCATAAAACATATAAAAGCATTTGGTGGGGCCCACATGAGTTTTGGATGTGTATGAAACTTGGTCTGACTCTTCATCCAAGTGGGACACATATAATGAATGGGCTGGATCTATGAATCACATCTAGGTGGGCCCAATAAATGATTATGAATGTTTTAATGGGAGGGTAACCCTCTCAACTATAGTATGTGGTGTGGCCCACCCAAATCATGGATTGACTTTATTTTTAAACTCGTGGCCCACCATGGAATGGTGCATCTGATTACGGGACAAATCCAAAGTTCAAATGGACCCACCATAGAAAAGAGTGGGATAGTGACACCCACTATTGAAACCTTCTTAGGGCTCATCGCGATGTTTATTTGAGATCCAATCTGTTTATAAGTTAATACAGACATGGATGCGGTTGAAACTTGGTCTGATTCCTCATCCAAGTGGGACACACATAATGAGTGGGTTGGATATGTGAATCACATTTACGTAGGCCCAATATATGATTATGAATGTTTTAAGGAAACCCTTCTCCATTACATTTAAGTGAGTTACTCGTTATCCTTACCAGAGTAAACTCTATGGGGTCCACCGTTATTTATTTATTTTATCCACTCCATTCATCCATGTTAACAGATAATTTGAAGTCTAAAGAACAAAAAGGAAGCATATCCAAAGCTCAAGTGGACCACGCCACAGGAAATAGTGTGATTGAACCTCTACCATTTAAAATTTCTTAGAGGCCATAGAAGTTTTGGATCAAGCTGATGTTTGTGTTTTCTATTCATTCATATATATTTTGATATTATGAACAACCTTTAACCGTTTTTGGACAATCTGATCAGTCCAGATTGAAGAGTAATAACTTCAGATGTTTAAATCAAAATTCACTCAAATCGTTGATCAATCTTGTTTGCCCAATATCTCTCATATGTAGCATGATTGGGGCGAGTAACCGTTTTTGGACAATCTGATCAGTCTCGATTAAAGAGTAATAACTTCAGATGTTTAAATCAAAATTCACTCAAATTGTTGATCAATCTTGTTTGCCCAATATCTTTCTCATATGTAGCATGATTGGTGCGAGTAACCATTTTTGGATGTTGGTTGGTGCTCTCTGGGTCCCACCATGATGTATGTGTTTCATCCATGCCGTCCATCCATTTTTACAAATCATATTAGGCCCTGATACCAAAAATGAGAGGGATATAAATCTCAGGTCGACCACACCACATGAAAACAATTGTGATTGGATATCCACCATTAAAACCCTCCTAAGGCCCACTATACTTTTTATTTGACATCCTATCTATTGATTAGGTCATACAAGCCCAGATGAAGGGAAAAAAACTATGCGAAGACATCTATAAAACATATAAAAGCATTTGGTGGGGCCCACATGAGTTTTGGATGTGTATGAAACTTGGTCCGACTCCTCATCCAAGTGGGACACACATAATGAATGGGCTGGACTATGAACCACATCTAGGTGGGCCCGATAAATGATTATGAATGTTTTAATGGGAGGGTAACCCTCTCAACTATAGTATGTGGTGTGGCCCACCCAAGTCATGGATTGACTTTATTTTTAAGCTCATGGCCCACCATGGAATTGTGCATCTGACTGACGGGGCAGATCCAAAGTTCAAGTGGACCCACCATAGAAAAGAGTGGGATAGTGACACCCACTATTGAAACCTTCTTAGGGCCCGCCGCGATGTTTATTTGAGATCCAACCTGTTTATAAGTTAATACAGACATGGATGCAATTGAAAATTGGTCTGACCCCTCATCCAAGTGGGACACACATAATGAGTGAGTTGGATATGTGAATCACATTTAGGCAGACCCAATATATGATTATGAATGTTTTACCAAAAATTTGGGATTAACACACACTGTTCATCCATTTTTCAAGATCATTTTATAGAAATATATAAAAAATGAATCATATTCAAAGATTAAATGGGCCACACCACAAATAAGGGGAACAGATTGGCTACTCCCCCTACACCATCAAATGGCTGGTGGTTGGTGTTGTGTGGGCCCCACCATGATTTATGGCCCCACGACCATTTTTTATTTTT
Source organism: Magnolia changhungtana (assembly GCA_030180095.1). Taxonomy (NCBI): domain Eukaryota; kingdom Viridiplantae; phylum Streptophyta; class Magnoliopsida; order Magnoliales; family Magnoliaceae; genus Magnolia; species Magnolia changhungtana. The sequence goes on along the minus strand of JASAUF010000161.1, from coordinate 2,900,108 downwards.
ATTTTTAACTTTTAAACTAGTTGGATTTCAAATAAACGTTACGATGGGCCTTAGGATAGTTTCAACGGTGGGAATCACCTTCCCGTTCTTTTCTGTGATAGGGTCCACTACAGATTTTTATCTGTCTCATTCTTTGGCTCGTGATATCTCAAAATGGATGGACGGTGTGGATATAACGAATACATCATAAGTTTTTATATTTTTAAAATTTTATATATATATATATATATATATATATATATATATATATATGGAAAAGGTTCTATATGTCAAGCTCATGAGAACTCCCCATGAGGTCTAGCTGTGTGGGCCCCGCCATGACTTAGTGTCGTAAATCAACACCGTGCATTTGATGGGTCCCCTTTAAATTATGGGATATCCCAAAAATCAGCCGTATACAGAACTCTGGTGGGCCATACCATCTAAAATCATGTGAAGACATGCCTAAAACATATAAAAGCACTTGGTGGGGCCCACCTGAAATTTGGATGCGTCTAAAACTTGGTATGACCCCTGATCCAAGTGGCACACACATAATGGATGGGCTAGATTTGTGAACCACATCTCTGTCTCAAGTGGATGATAAAAAAAATGAATTATATCTCAATCTCAAGTGGACCAACTTACAGGAAATAGTGTCGATTGAATTTTGACCATTAAAAATGTTTTGGGGGCCATAAAAGTTTTGGATCACGCTGATATTTATTTTTTCCCTTCATTTGGGTCTTTATGACCAAATCAACAGATTGGATGTCAAATAAACAGTACAGTGGGCCTTAGGAGGATTTTAATTATGAACATCCATTCATTATTTTTGTCCTGTGGTGTGGCCCACCTAGGATTTATATCCCTATCATTTTTTGTATCAAGCACTAAAATTATCTGTAAAAATGGATGAACGGAATGGATGAAACATGTACATCATGGTGGGGCCCACAGAGCACCGACCATCAGCCACCGTCCCGCCCAAATTTGGGCGCGCTCAACAGAGCCCGCCCAAAATTGGTCGACCTGGGTCGGTGCTCTATGGGTCCCACCATGATGTATGTGTTTTATCCATGCCGTCCATCCATTTTAAAAATTTATATTAGGGGTTGACGCCAAAAATGAGAGGGATATAAATCTCAGGTGGACCACACCACATGAAAACAATAGTGATTGGATATCCACCATTAAAACCCTCCTAAGACCCACTGTACTTTTTATTTGACATCCAATCCGTTGATTAGATCATACAGGCCCAGATGAAGGGAAAAAAGTTATCCGATTGATCCAAAACTTTATGTGGCCCCCAAAAGGTTTTTAATGGTCGACGCTCATCCAACACTATTTCTTATAATGTGGTCCAGTTGAGATTCTGGATATACCTCATTTTTTGTCTCAAATCATAAAATGAAATAGAAAAATAGATGGACGAGGATGAAACACATACATTATGGTGGGGCCCACAGAGCACCGACCACGTGACACGCGAGAGAGACTTATAAGTCTCTCTCTGTCGCGCCCTCTCTCACTCTCTCGCCATCGTCCTCTCTCTCTCTCTCTCTCTCTCTCTCTCTCTCTTTCTCGCTCTGTCCTCTCTCTCTCTCGGCTCTCCACCGCGCCCTCTCTGTCTCTGTCTCCCTGTCTCTCTCCGATTTAGCTCTCTCCACCGCCCTCTCTCCACCGAGCCCTCTCTCCACCGCGTCTCGGATTTAGCTCTCTCCACCACCTCTCTCCACCGTGCCCTCTCTCCACCGCGCCCTCTCTCCAACTCAAACAGGTATCTCTCTCTCTCTCTCTCTCTTTGTCTCTCTCTCAATCTCTCTCAATCTCAAAATCGATTGAAACGATTTGGGGATTTAGGGATTTAAGGATTTGGGGATTTGGGGATTTAGGGATTTGGGGATTTGGGAATTTGGGGATCCACCGCACATGATCTCTCTCTATCTCTCTCAATCTCAAAATTGCACCTGAAGAGAAAGTAATTCCGATGGTTTTCACTTTGGATGTAATACCAATGTTGGCTTGTCTGACTGGAGTTGATAAATTCGTTCTTTTGGTAGAAGTTGCCTAATTATCTATTGATGATCATGTCTCATGTATCACGCTAGGATGATCATGTGTAGCGAATTTGAAGATGTGAATCCTAGAACACATGCCAATATGCCACACGTGCAAGAAACAGGCTATTTTGGGTCCATGAACATGACCTGGTCCAAGAATCAGGCCAGTTGGCTCATTAGGTAGGCCACACTTGTATGTTTGAATATAGACAACCATTTTTTGAAAGCGTTCATTTCTCATACATGTGGCCCATCGATGAGTGGGTCAATGTTTGGATTTTTTTTTTTTTTTTTTTTTTGCTAGGGAATGTTCATGGTGGGCATCAACTGATGAGTGTGAATCATCTTACGGTTTCTTTTCATGTATATTCTGTATCCATTCACGGATATACTGTGTGTTCCCCTTCATTCCATAAAATAGTTATGTAATATCTTTTATTGAACTCTTGGCTAGTCATTTAACTTAAATATGGTCATCAATCCATGTTCAGTTTCTTAGAAGGCCATGTTCTTCATCAATGGCATGGATATCTTGTCATTGACTGATCTTCTGCTATCCATTCCTTCAGGTGGAAACTACAAAGTTCTTATACGTTGTGTGCAATAGACACCTTGTTGCTTGAAAGCTAACGGCTTAATGATTCGGTCTTGTCTGGTTCTGTTTTATCACCGGATAAGTAAGTTGTAACATTTTTATTTTTTGCATGCCGGAATTTTTAGTTTTACAATGAGTCTGCATTGTTCCACGGCATCAATGCACAACTATAAAATGTTAGTGGCATGAGTTCCTGATAAAATTTTAAAACATGAAAGTGGAAATAGTTGTTCCTTTTTATGATGCAGTGGTCCCAACACATTAGAAGAAAAACCAAATGCTAGTACATAATATTTTGCTAAGCACACATTCACCTCTACACGTGCTACCCTGACATGTATTGGGACATATAAGCTGAGTGCATTTTGTGGTCCCTATTCTGCCTATAAGCTTGAGGCAAAATCAGGTTGGTCCACTTTTTAAGGCAAGCCATAGGTCTACACTGAATGTGGACTCTTGGCTAGTCAATTCTTTAAATTGTTTGTTGTTTCAGACATGTTTGGTCCGCATGATGAGTTGACCAGCCCAACTATTTGGCCAGGTTGTTCAGATGGTCATGCCCACCTCAACATGGTTTTTGAACCCTAAACACATGTGGCTGCATGTAGAGGTGCATCTGGAGAGGCATGTATGGGCTTCATCTGGAAATTGATATGGATAAGTGAACGTGCCACCCTTTTTTGAGAGTTCTTATTTTTTCTCCTGTAGTGATTTATTGAAATTTTTTTTTTTTTATTGACTAACTCTTTAGGGGTCATTTTGCAACCTGGATTTGGGGTTGAATTTGGATTCCAAATCCAAAAGATCTCAATTCTCATGTTTGGCAGTCTCTTCTTTGCATGGAAATCCATATTTTAAGCCACCTCTTTTTTTCTTTTTTTTTTTTCCTTTCAAAAAGATGGTTTGCAAAATCCAAGGATTTCAAATCCAACCCGATGGTTAAAATTTCCAAACTATTCCCTCTTGTGTGGCTCCCTGACTACTGGAATGGCCTCATTTTTTGGTGTACATGAATCCTGGTCAGACACATCTTCTAAATGGATTAGATGGTGTGTAAAAGGGATTTGGGGATTTAGGGATTTAGGGTTTAAGGTGGGCCCTACTGAGTTTACTCAACTTGTAGTTAATAGACTAGATGAGGAGAGCGATACAAAATGATTGTAAATGGGTTATGCATACATTTAATCAACTGTTTCTAGTTCAGGTGTTATTTGTACATTTTGTTGTTTTTGATGTCTAATTTCAACTATCTATGGTTAGTTTACTTGCTGTTCAAGCCCTTTTAACATCAGTCCTTTGTAAAAACCTTAGTTTGCATGAAATTTCAATGCCTTATAACTAGGTTTTGTGACTTCAACTGAGAACAGAATATCTGACCATTGGATTAATACATGGATACACATTATTTGTTTTAGGTTGATTTTCTGACCATTGGTCCTTTGTAAAAACCTTATGTGACTTTTCATTTCATGATTTTCTTTTAGGTTGTGGTTGATTTAGGGATATCAAATATTAATATTGATTGAGGTTTATAATACTAATCTTCAATCTTTTACATTGGCAAAAAGTGTTTTTGAAAATTTTTAATTATTTGTATTTTTTTTCTAAAAAATTTGTTTAATAAGAATAAGATAGGTTGTCATGCATGCTTATGACAAGTACTTTGCGAAGGAGCACATTGACTACCGGGCAGTTAAATTGTTCGTCATCTGCCTCACGACACTGGTGGTCATCATATTGCTGAGATTCAACAGGTGATGATGTGGTTATTTCAAACACACGGTTTTGAGTAATGTCAGCTATTTCATTTACTTTGGGTTGGCATTTGTAGAGTCTATATAGGGATTTGGGCTGCACAATGAATTTTTAGGGTTATTTTTTCACTATATCCATATTCTCCTGGCATTCTTCACTATTGTATTTAGAAAAGATAAATTTTGATGGTTGATGCTCCCAGGGAAGTTGTTGGTGCGGTTTTGAAGTATATGGGTGCCTCATACAACACAAAGGATGTTGAGTCACAAGTTGGTGGTGGAAGGAATGCTACCATGCAGAACTTGGCAATGCTTCAAAGATAGGTACTGAGATGAAAATGTTTTTCAGCTTGTTGTTTGTCATGCTCACTGACTGACTCTTTGATCTCTTATAAAGTTTTCATTTTTACTAAAAATTCATCTTGCATGTTTGTTACTAAGATTGAGTTTGGTTTGAGAGTTGTACATGCACTCCCCTATTCATAATTCTTGTTGATTCTGATTCAATAGTATGGGGTACATGGGGATCAAAAATTGGATTTGACTCATCTTTTGGCTCATGCTATGAACCTGAGATGGAAAAATGGATGGACATTGTGGATATAAATTAGATACATCATGATGGGATTGGGGTCTTTTGGCTCATGCTATAGACTTAGTGGAAAATTGGATGGACATTGTGAATATAAATTAGATACACCATGATGGAATTGGGGTCTTTTGGCCCATGTTATAAACTTAGATTTGGAAAAATGGATGGACGTGTGCAATATGCAAGTAACTAATTCCTCAACCAAGCCATGGATGGAAATGAGTGAGTTATGACTGATTTACAAAATGGTTGTTACTTGTTAGGGATGTTTCACTATCAATTATTTTATTAAAATAGATGGCTATAATTAGAATTAATGAATGAGTAGGATTAGTTCTTTTTCACTGGAAAAGGTGTGAGGGATTTTCCTAGGAGCGCAACAATCCTTTGCTCAAAGTGATCCTTCTAGATTGAGGAGAGATTCCAAATCCATCCTTTTTTTCTTCTTTTCTCTTTCCATCCCCAATTCTTCAACCAACAAATCACTCTTCATTTTACTGCTTTTAAACATCTATCCTAGCATCCTTCCTGACTGTCTAATGTGCATGTGGCATGCATGTAGATCAATCGAACAATCCTAACAAATAAATGGTTAGAAAGAAAAAAGGACAATGGTGCAAATTCAAAATGCAAAAGAAATGTTTCAGATTGTCTAATCAGTACAATTTCTGAGATATATGCTCCATCCACAAACAATTTGGAGTCTCTGACAGTCTGGATTGACATGCATGTATACCACATGTATGCTGGATGTGTCACCACCACCCACTTAATATAGTTGTGGAAATGCAAAGGAAAGTCTTAACCATTTCTTTAGCACAATGAAGTGCCTTCACCAAATTGGCTACGCCTCAAGGATATAACATTGAGGTCAGGGGTTTAGACTTCAGGCTAATCTATCAAAAACATTTTCTAGCACATTAATCCAAATCTCTAGAAAGGGGTTAATAATTCAATGATGATAAAGAAGAATGCAGATGCGAAGAAGTAGAAAGATCTGTGAAGGTACGCTTTTCAATGGTTTGTGACTATAGACATTGCCCTCATTTTCCACCATTTCCTGAATGGTGGTAATTTATCCACCATACATATGGCATAACTGTATGTCAACCCAGACATGAAAATTGCTTGAGTTGTGTAGCCTATGCAACATGATAATTTGCATATGCTATTCGTTACATTGCTGACAGAAACATTGTTTTCTAATATGTCTGTTGAGGCATAAAATAAGCAAGGAAGTGAACAAGAAAAAAGATCAAAAAATCACTTTGAAGATGAAAGAAACAGCTTCAAGACTACTTTGCGCGAGGTCGCGCAAAGTGAAATAGTTTCACAAGACCGCGCAAAGTGAGGAGTTTGCGCGTATTGAACAGAAGAGGGTTTGCGCGAGATTGAGGGTTTGCGCGAGACCGCGCAAAGTATATTGTTTGCGCGAGTCCGCGCAAAGTCTATAATGTTTACAAAAAATAGTTGGATGATATTTTTGTCCCACATCAACCAGATCCGAGATTTTCACTGGTGAAAATGTCTATAAATACCCCATTCCTTCTCTCAAAAGGGGTTGGAAGATTTCAGAAGTAAAGCAAAGACGAAAGAGAAGACAGAAGGTGCGGAGTATTGGACTCCTGCACTTTGCGCGACCCCGCGCAAAGGAGTATTGGACTCCTGGAAGTTTGCGACGGTCGGCGCAAAGCAACAGAAGGTTTTTATGGTTTGCGCGGATCCGCGCAAAGTATATAGTTTGCGCGAACCCGCGCAAACCCATTACTTGCGCTTTGACAATGAATGGGTCAAATGTCTTTGTTGGAATGATTGGAGTCCTCAAAGCTTCAAGTTCTTCTTGATCAAGAGAAAGGAAAAATCATCGATGTAGAGACGTATTCCTCCTAAGTTTCAGGAGATGACTAAAATAGTACCGAAATGCTGCCGGAATCTTCGTTCTCTTGAAGACTGTTGAACAACTTGACTATTTCCTCCTAAGTCATAGGAGATGATTGAAATCATTACCGTTATGCTGCCAAAATTATATTTAGCTATAATAATTGACATTTGTAATAAGTTCTTTGTAAGCTATCTTAGAATCAAGGGATACCAGAGGATGTAAATGAATTCAGAATCAATAAAGTGTGATGATTGTCTTTGTAATTATTTCATTGTTATGTTTAAATAAGATGACTCTCCCAAATCAAATACATTTTGTTTCCTTGTCGAAACAAAATGGCGACTCTGCTGGGGACATTATCTTATTTAACACTAACATTGGGAAAGTTGCAAGACTCTTGTCACTATTTTTGGCGTCTATTAGACGCCAAAATGGCGACTCTCAGTGGGAACATCCTCCCCTTCATCTCCAAGGTAGTTTACTTAATCTTTCATGTACTAATTTCAGGTATGTTTTATTATTGAAGGTACCTGAATTCAATCACACAACACTACTAATGGCTAATATCGCGAGAAAAGTGAACTTCCGATTCATCGCCACCGGATTCATAATCGAATATGCGCTAAACCAAACTCCTGAGCGTACGAAAGCAAGCACTACAAACAGGCGCAAAGTGATTCCAGTAACAGCGGGAGTCATTTCCGTTTCACCTCAACCACAAGAGAGTGATGAAAACTGGACTTTGGTCTTGTCCAAAAGAACAAAAGCAAAGACCTTAAAAAATCGCAAGGCAAAATTGTTTGCACCAAGAGCTGAGGGACCAATCACACGGAGCATAGCAAGAAGAAAACCCGAGCTCGCTCCTCCGGCAATTTATCCTGAACAAACTGCTACGCAGTTCTCCTCACAAGATTTTCCAGCTTTGGTCGCTCCAAAGACCAAATGGACAGAAGCACAAAAGGGTAAAGCACTGATGATAGGATCACCGATACAAGTATCGCCTCAAACAAGCTCGCCTAAAGCTGTATCACCTCAATCAATCAAAAGCATGGGAAGTACACAGGAATCAAACAGGACTCCAATTTCTCCTTTCTTTACAAGCCCTGTTACGTCAACGTACTCTCATTTTACTCCAATAACAGCTTCGGTGAACAGTCAAGAGGCCGCGGTATATATGGCAGAAACAGGTCAAGGAAATAGACCGACTACTGAAGAACGTGTTGATCAGATGGCGGAGGCACAAAGAGTGCTGATGGACGAATGCCGAAATCTCAGAGAAGCTCTAGCAACTCTGGCACATAATGTAGCCCAAATAGTGGCTCCGCCCATGATGGGAGCAACAAATGGACAAGAGAACCAACCTGAAGGTTCCCGTCCACAGGGAATGGGATCTCGAGGATCCGTTCCGGACAAGAGCCATAACACAAGATGACGTAAGACAAGTTGTCGAAGAAGCGGTCAGAATAGAAAGGGAGCGCGCAAATACCGGTCGTTTCAATAATCGAACACCCTATCCAAGAGAGGTAGAGGATGTTCCATTCCCAGCCAATTTTAAGCATCCAGATTTTCAGAAATTTAATGGGGAAGGATCACCGGAAGAACACCTGATGCATTTCATCACCAGCATGGGAAATTTCTCCACGATACCTCAATACTGCTTACGCTTATTTGGGTCATCGTTAACGAGTAAGGCTTTCAGATGGTATTCAAATTTGGCACCAGGGTCCATACGAACATGGGAAGAAATGCAAGATGCTTTTATGTCAAACTTCTTTTCGTCAGAGCGTGATGTTAGCATCACAGAATTAGCTTCAGTACGACAGCGAGAAGGAGAACCCGTTGAAAAATTCATAGACAGATGGAAGACACTGGGGGCATCGTGCAGGCAGTTGCCGGAAGAAAAGGAACAAGTCAAAATGTGTCTAAACTCAATGGAGACAGGAATCGCATTCGGACTCACTAGCGCTGATATCGGAACCTTCCGTGATCTAGCTACCAAAGCCCATGCATTGGAGCTAATGACTCGCAAGATGCCCGCATTTCATCATGAAACTGTCAGAAGAATACCTAGCAGGACAACCATCAATACCATCGACCGGGATAAAAAGAATCAAGATGAGAGGGGTTCAAGAGATAAAAGGCCAGAAAGAAAAGAAGGCTGGAATCAAGCAAGAGACAGATACGGTGGCAAAAAGCTCAGAATGCTCGATTCTCATGAAGGATTTGAGTTTGACAAAGAGGACGTGGTACCTATGATGCAACAATTGTTAAAGGCAGGTACCTTGGAATTGCCAGAACCAAAACGCCCTGAAGATGCGACGAGGACTCGAGAAAGAAACTTTTGTCAATATCATCGCCTAGTGGGACATCCGACAAAAATTGTTATACATTAAAATGTATCATACAGCGAATGATAAACAGAGGTGACATAATAACCAAATAAGCAAGGAAAAGAATGCAAAGGCAACAAGAAAATGTATTGTCAATACAAGAAAACACGCGGGGATGAAAAAGAAAGGTCAACAAGAAACGCAACAATGATCACTTTGCGATCAGGGAAGCAAATAACAAGTCCAGTAAAGCAAAAAACAGGAATCATAAGGAAAGAAGTGATTGAAAGACAGAGCACTGAAGACAAGAGTAGAAATGGAGATGCAGTGACAAAAGTGGCTTATGATGTAGTCAGCCACTTGAAAGGTATACCGGCTCGATTAAGTATTTACGATGCGCTCAAGTTGTCAGAAGAATTCCGGCAGAGTTTGATTCAAGCACTATCTGACCACGATGTCAGAGAAACTTTACTGGCAGAAATGAAGAATGAAAGGAACAATGAAAAGATGAATTGTCTACCAGTAATATCTTTCTCTGAAGATGATTTAATTGGTGAAATGGAACATAACAGGCCACTGATGATAGAAGGGTATATTTGCGAAAAGAAGATAAAACGAATTATGATAGACAATGGGTCGGCGGTGAACCTTTTGCCGCTCTCCATGGTTACTAAATTGGGTTTTCGCCGATCAGACTTGCGCCCCAGCGGAATGATGATACAGGGGTTTAATCAAGATGGGCAACGTGCACTCGGTAAAATCACAGTAACATTGGAAATAGAGGAATTAATCACTACTGTTGTATGTCATGTTATAAATGCTGTGACGACATATAACCTTCTCTTGGGAAGGCCATGGATACATCAGTATCATATCGTACCTTCTACTCTACACCAATGTTTCAAATACTGTAAGGATGGAATGCAGTGTAAAGTGATGGCCGATGCAAAACCCTACACGTGTTTTAAATCTTTCTTTGCGGACGCCAGTTATTACAAATGTTTCTCCGAAAAAATGAGAAATGATGACGGGAAAAGAATCACAAAAAATGCCAGGTTAAATAAAGATAAAGAAGAAAGAGCAGAATCTTCTGGGTCTGCAGAAGCAAGAAAGAAATTCTATTTTGTACCAAAGCGGCTGAGGCAACCGGGACAACCGCCGTTGACACTATTGTCGACAGAACAGCTAAAAGTTTTACAGTCCAATTACACGGTGCCATTACCCAATATTGAAAGATGTAAGCCATTTGCAGCCGCTCCAAGAACATTTCGAGTCAAAGCCAGTGCTAAATATCCTGAACCGATAGAATTTTATGCTGCAACAGAAGAGAAGAGTGAAAATGTAAGCAATGTATATCATGGAGAATTAGCACCGCAGAATTTAAGAAAGTACAGTGCAATAAGCAAGAAGATTATGAGAAACATGGGTTTTGATTGTGATGAACCCACTGGCTTGAATAATGGGAAAGGAATTCAAATCCCACTCGGGGTTAATCAAGAAAAGCGAAGAAAATTTCAAGGATTGGGAGTAGAATCAGCAGTAAACATGATATCAGTTAATATGACTTCAACCGCGCAAGATACTAAGATAGTTGAATATCCCAAACCGCTCCAAAGCAAATAGAAGACGGGGCAACCGACGATAGATGGCTGCGAGAAATAAATTTGGGAACAACAAGAGCCAAGGAACACATTCATCAAAGATCAGTTTTTCAGATCAAGAATTTGAGAAATATGGTCAACTTCTCAAAGAAAACAAAGATGTCTTCGCTTGGACATATGAAGAAATGCCGGATCGAACCCTCCGTAGCGATGCATCGGTTAAATATCTCCAAAGAAAAGAAACCAGGTCAAGCAAGCACAAAGGCGATTTCACCTGCACCTAATTCCATTAATCGAAAAAGAAGTAAATAAGCTAATAAAGGTTGGGTTCATCGAGAGAAGTTAAATATCCCAAATGGATATCAAATATTGTCCCGGTAAAAAGAAGAACTACATATCGAGTATGTATTAACTTCAGAGATTTGAATGAGGCATGTCCAAAAGACGATTTCCCCTCCCGATAATGTAATTACTAATCGACAAAGACTACTCAATATGCTATTATGTCCTTCATGGACGGATATGCAGGCTATAATCAAATCAGGATGGCACCCGAATATGAAGAGGCAACGGCTTTAACGCCGCTTGGAATTTACTGTTACAAAGTCATGCCTTTTGGTCTTAAAAATGCTGGGGCAACATATCAAAGGGCAATGAAAAATATCTTTCAAGATATGATGCATAAACATGTCGAATGCTATGTTGATGACTTGGTAGTCAGATCCGGGGATCATCAAGAACACCGCGAACATCTAGCATCGGTCTTCCGATGACTCAGAAAGAAGCAATTAAAGATGAATCCGGCTAAGTGTGCATTTGGAGTGTCTTCCAGAAATTCCTCGGCTTTGTTGTACGGCACAGAGGAATCGAAATTGATCCAGAAAAAGTTAAAGCTATTCAAAATATGCCGCCACCAACGACGCTGAAGGAATTAAAAAGCTTACAAGGAAAGTTGGCATACATTCGCCGTTTTATTTCGAACCTCGCAGGAAGATGTCAGCCATTTTCCCGGTTAATGAAGAAAGATACAGAATTCGTATGGGATCATGCTTGCCAGAATGCCTTTGATTCAATTAAAGAATTATTAAAACAAGTGTTAACAGCTCCAGTAAAAGGTAAACCACTTATTTTATATACATCTGCCGCTGCAAATTCTTTGGGTGCTTTGTTGGCACAGGTAAATGAAGCCGGAAAAGAGACTGCTCTTTATTATCTAAGCCGAACACTGATGGGGGCAGAGTCCAATTATTCTCCGATTGAAAAAGAATGTTTGGCGTTAGTATTTGCTGTGCAGAAGTTGAGGCATTATTGTCTCTCTCATGATATAACTTTGATCTCGAGAGCAGATCCGATAAAATTCTTGATGACCAGGCCAATGTTATCGGGAAGACTAGCCAAGTGGATGCTATTATTATCAGAATATACTATTTCTTATAAGCCGGCGAAAGCAGTAAAAGGACAAGCTATGGCAGACTTCCTGGCAACATCCTATAGCAGAAAATGAAGAAATCAATGATGAATTCCCAAATGAGCAGGTTATGGTGGCTGAATCCCGAGAATCTTTGGCGATGTATTTTGATGGTGCTTTGCTCGAGTATCGGAGCGGGGCGGAGTGATATTCATTACCCTCGGGGTGATTTATTACCATATTCTTTCACGTTGGGTACCGCATGCACAAATAATGAAGCCGAATATAGAGCCCGATTATCGAATGGAAATAGCACAGCAAATGGAAGTAAAATCATTGCATATCTTCGAGATTCTAAGTTGATTATAAATCAATTAGCAACAGAATTTGAGGTAAGGAAAGAGGAACTTTTGCCTTATTATCGGAAGGCACAACAGTTGCTTGAACAATTCTATTATATGGAAATTAAACACATACCGCGGTCGGAGAATGCAAAAGCAGATGCTTTAGCCAATTTGGCAGCGGCTTTATCCTGCACAAACCGAAGTCCTCTTCAGGTAACTATAGAAGAAAGAAGATTTTTGCCATTTATGGAAGTTATCAAAGAGACTGTCGAAATATTGCCTATATCTTGTCTGGAGGTGACAATAGATGATTGGCGTCAGCCTTTTGTTGACTATCTCAAATATAATATCTTGCCAGAAGATAATGCACAAAGACAGCAGATTAAATAGAGATCAAGTAAATTTATCATATGCAGAGAAGTGTTATATAGAAAATCTTATAATGGAATGTTGTTAAGGTGCTTAAACAAGCAAGAAGCAAATCGATGCTACGAGAGGCACATTCAAGCGAATGTGGAGCACATCAAGCTTCCGAAAAATTTATGCCATAGAGTGCATCGAATGGGTTATTATTGGCCTACTATGTTTAAAGATGCAATAGAATATGCAAAGCGATGTCATGAATGTCAAATACACGGAGATATAATACATATTCCTCCAGAAGAATTACATCAGTCTGTGGCTTCTTGGCCTTTTTCAGCTTGGGGATTTGACGTTATTGGTCTTATAAATCCCCCTTCGTCCAAAGGAAAACAGTATATTCTGGCAGCAACAGATTATTTCTCCAAATGGACAAGCGATCGCTTGCGTAATGTTAAAGAAAAAGACGTGGTCAATTTCATCCGTCATGCTATAATATACCGTCATGGTATTCCGAAGAAAATCGTCACTGATAATGGTACCCCTTTTAAAAATAAAGGCATGGAAAAGTTATGTCAGAAGTTCGGTATCCAACATTCTTTTTCAACTCCTTACTATCCTCCGGCCAATGGATTAGCGAGAGCGTTTAACAAAACAATTGTCAAGATTATGAAGAAAACAAGTGACAGCAATAAGCGCGATTGGGATGAAAAGTTACAAGAAGCGTTATGGGCCTACTAGAACCACTCATCGTACAACAATAGGGGCGACACCGTATTCATTAATCTACGGTATGGAGGCAGTTATCCCAATTGAAATACAAGTGGCATCACTCAGGGTGGCAGTGCACCAGTCTATAACAGATGATGAAAATGCAAAAATAAGGCTGAAAGAATTAGACTTACTCGATGAGAAACGTCTTGCAGTACTCAAGAAATGATTGCAATCATATCGAGCCGTAATATCGGTGCATTTGATAAACAGTCAAATATCGCTCTTTCAAAAAAGGGGATATGGTGGTAATGTTGAAAAGACCTATAGTGGTCACCTGCCGGACAGGGGGCAAGTTCGAGCCTAAATGGGACGGCCCATATGTGGTAAAAGAAGTATATTCTAATGGGGCATATAGAATCACAAATCAAGAAGGACAGGGTATCGGTGTACTCGTCAACGCCCGTTTCATCAAAAGATACTATCCCTAAAAATAGACGTATGGATCTTGATCCAGAATATTATCAGCATAATGATTCTGTATAGAAGGGGGGGGGGCAAAGATGAATAAGATCATGTCTATATGCCAGCAAAAGAAGTCATAAAGAAGAAATTCACAGGCATATCAATTATCAAAGCAGCAAAATCTGGAAAATATATATATATGATCATCATCGTCAAATAAGATTGACAAAGTTATATTGCCTTACAAGGCATAAATTCTTGAAGATTCTCCTGAAGATATTGACAAAGTTATATTGCCTTACAAGGCACAAATTCTTGAAGATTCTCCTGAAGATATTATCTAAGCTAAAAAATTAGATTGCTTCACAAGGCATGGATCTTCTTGAAGATAAATATCTGCTATATTTGCAAATGATGATGATCATATATATATTATCGCCTCACAAGGCATGGATCTTCTTGAAGATACTATCAAAAGCAAGGATATATCAATATCAATCAAAGAGGCAGTATAGCCAAGCCAAAATCCTAAAGGAGCCAAATTGAGCAAAATCAAAAAAGATCAAGCTCTCAAAAAAAAAAAAAAAAAAAAAAAAAAAAAAAAAAAAAATGCTCTCAAAGGATCAAGCTCTAAAAGAGCCGCCAACTATACGTAAGACCCATGAAGATCGCCATTCGGGCAATGCGCGAGAGTCGGTGGCCCTAAAAAGCCCGCGAAGACCATCGTGCGCACCCATGCGGGTAGCTGACGAAGTCAATGATTCAAAGCCTAAAAGGCCACAAATCCGCGAAGGCTAGTCACCGTAATTCTCATGCCGTCTCGTATAGCTTCCGGCGTCACGGGAACGGATGAAAATGCCCTCCGTGAATGGGCTCGACCTTGCGACGAAGAAAACAGGGGTCCGCAGCGAGCTTTATGCCAACCGTGCGTAAGACCCTCCAGGTCTAGGGTTTGATTTCGAGTAACTCGTGAGGAAGGGCTTAAACCTACTCATTGATGGATGGCGACCCTAGATTTGGTGCCCAAAGGTAGCCTTGCGAGCCCTGCGAACTCTGAGAGTTACCGTGGCCAACCCCGCGCGTAAATCCAACAGTTCACCGTCCGGTAGGTGTCAATGGGCCCCTCGATGGACCGTGACCGTGAGCTCAAGGCGTGAGAAGCCCAAAAGCGAACTCTAGAGAGTTACAAGTGGCCATCACATAAGACCCATAAATGCTCCACTACTCACGAGCTTAAACTGTGTGTGTGCGCACGCTCCACTACTCATGAGCATAAACTGTGTGTGGCTAATTGAATTGAAACTTAGTACCGCCAATCTAAATACTCACCTAGAGAATCCCATACTAACAAAATATAAAATGCTTAGAAATTGTAAAAAATATATAAATAGAAAATATTATATAAAATATAGATATAATTAGATAAAATTAGTAATGAAAATATTATATTAAGTATAAATATAGTTCGATAATATTAGTACAAATATCATCAATATGCAAGGTGGAAAATACCATCATAAACATCTCAAAATAATCTCATGAAATAGATGTCAAGCAAAATAAATTACATCCGAGAAACACAAAAGCAAATATCACATGTTTAAAATTACATGATTCAAAGATTCTCTGTGATCCCCATTGCTTCTGAATATCTGAGCAAATCTTCTTTTAATTGTGCTTGAGCTGCATTATGTCGAGATTTTTCTTCAAGAATAAGTTTCGCCTGATCAGGAACGCCAGCAAGTTTGTTCTCCAAAGAAACAACCATTTCTTGATTCTGAAGTTGTGCAGATTTTTCAGTATCAATAGATTTAGCATTCACTCGCATCTTCTCTTCAACCTCTTGAATGATTAAGGCTTGCTCATGATTCTTTTTCTCCAGCTGAGAGATTTCTTCCTTCAGAGCTGCAATGCGATCTTGGATAGTTATGCTTTCATCAACATGAATCTTTAATTGATCTTGAAGAATCATACGTTCTTGTTCAAATTTGGAAATTGAAGAAGCTGTTAAAGAGACTTGTTCTTGAGAAAGAGCCAGCAGCTTTCTATATTCTAAAATTTCAGGCGCAATTGTGATATTTTCCACTGAAGCTAAAGAAATTACAGAATCACGAAACTTGAAGAGTGAATCCCGTAAGGGAGATATGTCAATTCTGGCCATCTTGGCAGAACTCTCCAAAATCTCTATGGCAACGTCCAAATCCAAATGACTGATCGGGATTCTTGAAGATATGGATTATTGCTAATAAAGAATGCTTCACCATAAGCATCTTATGAACTGGTATCTTCGCAAAAGATGATAATTCAAAAGCGGTGGCCACAGAATCGGAACTAGCCGCACCACTACAAGAAGGAGTTCCTATAGCAGAAGGAGAAGGATATTCAAAATATTATTAAATAATCTTGAAGAAAGGAAAATCAGCGCATATATATATATACCTGTCATTGGGATACGGCTAAGAGAAGGAGAAGCTCCCTGAGGTATGGAAGGACCAAGTCCCACCATATCAGCAAAAGAGGGTGCTCTGGCTTCTGTACTAGAATCCCTAGTAGCTGGAGTTGGCAAATCAGTAGTTTCTGTAGAAAATATAATCTCACGAGCAACTACTCTTGGTACTACCAACGGAGCTACAGATGCTCTCGGTGAAGATATTACAAGAGGGGCCACTGGAGAGATGACACCTGTTTCTGCAACTTGGGCACCTAAAAAAGGGAGATGCAATGATTTTAAATAAATAATAGTTGTCACAATATAAATTGAGATATATATATATATGAAATTTTCCTTTACCTGGTGAATATCCATATTCTCCATAATCTAAAGGTTCCTCTTCATCTTCCTCAGCTGTAGGAGATTTAGTAGGAACATTAATGCCAGAAGGAGTCTTAGCAGTTGCAGGGGAAGATTCTATCTCAACTTCTTTCGCAGCTGTTTCTTCTTCTTCGCCAATATCAACTTCTCCTTCTTCAAAGTCATCATCTTTATCTCCGCCATTATCACTATCTCCGCTATCTTCATCCTGCGAAGATTCGGTTGTACCTGATGATGAAGTAGAACTTTCGTCTCCCAAAATTTCTTCGTCAGCTTCTTCAACGATAACTTGCTTCCCTTTATAAGAAACGGGTCGACTGCTCTCCGGTGCAAGCTCTTGAACTGAAGGGGAAGCAGATGCTTGGCCGATCTTTTCCGAAGGGATAGGAGACGATGATTGCAAACGTGTTCTTGATCTAGTCATCGGAGAAGATGGACTAGGACCAATGGGTTGCGGAGGAGATATTGAAGTACCAATAGCTGGTCCCTCTTGAGTCGCCACGGTCTCTGCGAGGAATTGGAGAAGATGTACTGCAGCATCATCCACACCTTGATTTGAAGAGTCCCGACGAGATTTTTCAAATTCTCTTAGATCTCCGTGGGCAAACCAACCATCCAAAGTATTGATGGGCTTGATTTCACGGATGGGATCCTCCAATGATATCTTTCTGCAAATCTCTCCTGGATGAGATGCATGGCTTTTCTCCTAATATAGCCAATTCCGCTCTCTAAAATTCCGCCTTCAGCCTGGGTGGATGAAGAAAGATAGAAGAGTCTCTTGTGACATTTATTGACCAGGTATGATTGATGATCCCACCATCGCATCCACTATATGATGTACGGACTATGCGATCACGGCCTGGAATTATGAAGGAGGAGCCAACACGGCTATTCAAAGAATTGTTTCCATATCATGGCCCGATTAAGAGGACCGGTTCCATAACAACAAGCATTTGTCACGGTAACCAACCCGCAGATCTTGTGGTACGGTTTGATCATAACCAAATTGACGAGCAAAACGACTCGGGTAGTAAGGTTCTCTCCGAATTTTGTCCCTTCCCGCAAAGGTAAAAAGCGCACGAACGAATAGAGAAGAAGAAAGCTCTCTCTCTGCGGTAAGTGTTTCGTTGTCCACCATATCTCGTGTCTCCGCAGGATAGCGATAAAGGCGGAATCGAAAGAAGTTTATCGATCGTCGTCTCGAATTTTATTTGCCACCCACTCATATGCTCTTCTAGCCATTGCTCTTTCTTTGAAAGAACCAGAGTGGAAGATGAGAAGGATGCGAATATGCTTGCTCGAGACTTCGAAGGTCCAGGGAAATAAACTCCAAGCCACCACAGTAAAGTAATGCCAAGAAGTATGCGCAGATGAAGCTCCCGAGTTGGATCTTTTACATGGGTAGCTATTTCTCCAAGGGCCCCAGTAGATAGAACATAATACGGGAGGAGCAAGAGAATATTTATGACCCTCTGCTAAAGCGCCGCCTACGACAAAGACAAGATGGGGACGAATAGCATCGCCACTTGGGCTGGCAATACAACCAGGCTTAGCCAGTAAGCCAAGAATGCTGCAAGTTCTCCAAAAGGGGTATACTCTGGTTTTCCTCTTATCGTGTCTCGAGCTTAGTCAATTCTTTCGAGCGGCAGTCACGAAACCTTCAAAGAAAATGAAGGGTGTTAATATGCGAAATAATAAGAATATAAAGAAGGAAAATAATGATTAGATTGGCAAATACCTGAGACCCCTAGAGAAATGGGCCAGCCATTGAAGAGGGGGAATTTTGTGGAAGTTGGGAAATTTGCCCATTTCTTTGAATAGTTCTATAGTGGTCTCAGAGATGGAAGGCTTGCGGTCCGGGGAAGATACAAAGGCTAATTCTCTGTTGGTAGGAATGAACTCATCATAAAATTTGCCTGTTATTGTGAGACCAGCTATACGGTGAAGGTCCCATAAAGATATGCTCATTTCTCCATAAGGAAGATGGAAGGAGTTGGTTGTAGGCGACCAGTATTCCAGGAAGCCTTTTAGAACGTTGGGTTCCCGATAGAAGTGTTTTGAGGTTACTTCTATTGCATCATAAAGGCCTATTTTTGCAAGAGTGCTCGTATGCTTCAGCAAGATAGCTTCCGCCCATTCAGAATAGTAGCGACGAGCAGTTAACAAGCCTCTATGCGAAATTCTGTCTGACTCCAGAGTTGCTCTCGATCTCTGAAGCGCTGTCTCACTGTCTCATAGAAATGAGAAGGAAAGAGATTATGAGGACTGTAGAAGGGAGTCAAAAAGATCATAGGACGAGCTTCTCCTATATTCTGTCGCGGTTTCTGAGCTTGAATGGTTCCTTCTAAGATGCGGGGCTCTCTTGAGGCCCATGATTCGGTATACATAAGCCTGTCGCCATGGGAATAATCTCTGGATTCACAGTCTAGCATAGACTGATGACGATACACCTTTATAGGGATGATTGTCATGCCCTCTGCATGAGGGTTGTCGAACTTCATGACACCTTCTACAACTCGCACCGAATCCCACGAGTTTTGGAGTCGCTTCTTCTTATGTTCTTTGATTTTTTCAGCAAACTCTTTCGCCTTATTGTGGCGAGTTTTCTTCAAGCGAGAAGGTGGAGGAGTATCTTCACGAGGGGGCGGTCTTTCACTGTCAGTAGGAATGTGGGCTGTGGTCTTAAGCCACTCATCCCAGTCGTATTCTCTCCCATGTTTTGGCGGGCATTTAATATCTCCCAAGGAGATGGATCTATGAATGGGAGAGGGTAAAGATTTAATACGGTCGGAAAAATCAAAGGTAGGGAGAACGGGTTCTTTGAAATAAGCAGGATTCCTGGAAGTTGTCTTTACCCGCTTAGCAGGAGGTTGATCAGAAGGTGAACTAGAAGGAGACACAAGACGGGCTGTTTGTTTAATACGAGCCATGGAAAAGGGACAGAAGAAAGATGAAAAGTGACTAAGTGTTGAAAATTTTCTAAGTACAGGGCACTTTGCGCGAGGTCGCGTAAAGTATAAAGGTTTGCGCGGAAAATCTCAAGTTCAGTGGAAGTCGCGCAAAGTGAAACGCTTTGCGCAAGGTCGCGCAAAGCCAGAGGTTTGCGCGGAATAAAATCGCCAGAGCAGAGTTCTAACAGAGAGCAGATTGTGAAAATGACTAAGTCGTTGGACTATTTATAGGTTTTATGGCCGAGTACAGTACTCGAGTGGGACTTTGCGCGAGGTCGCGCAAACCCTGGAGTAAAAAGAATGGTTTGATCCTTTTCTTTGATTTTTGAAATAAGCAAAGAACGGATCAAGGGGGCATCTGTTGAGGCATAAAATAAGCAAGGAAGTGAACAAGAAAAAAGATCAAAAAATCACTTTGAAGATGAAAGAAACAACTTCAAGACTACTTTGTGCGAGGTCGCGCAAAGTGAAATAGTTTCACAAGACCGCGCAAAGTGAGGAGTTTGCGCGTATTGAACAGAAGAGGGTTTGCGCGAGATTGAGGGTTTGCGCGAGACCGCGCAAAGTATATTGTTTGCGCGAGTCCACGCAAAGTCTATAATGCTGCGGTAAAAATAGTTGGATGATATTTTTTGTCCCACATCGACCAGATCTGAGATTTTCACTGGTGAAAATGTCTATAAATACCCCATTCCTTCTCTCAAAAGGGGTTCGAAGATTTCAGAAGTAAAGCAAAGACGAAAGAGAAGACAGAAGGTGCGGAGTATTGGACTCCTGCACTTTGCGCGACCCCGCGCAAAGGAGTATTGGACTCCTGGAAGTTTGCGACGGTCGGCGCAAAGCAACAGAAGGTTTTTATGGTTTGCGCGGATCCGCGCAAAGTATATAGTTTGCGCGAACCCGCGCAAACCCATTACTTGGCAGTTTTGACAGCAATGGGCTGAAATGCTGTTGGAATGATTGGAGTCTTCAAAGCTTCAAGTTCTTCTTGATCAAGAGAAAGGAAAAATCATTGATGAAGAGACGTATTCCTCCTAAGTTTCAGGAGATGACCAAAATAGTACCGAAATGCTGCCGGAATCTTCGTTCTCTTGAAGACTGTTGAACAACTTGACTATTTCCTCCTAAGTCATAGGAGATGATTGAAATCATTACCGTTATGCTGCCAAAATTATATTTAGCTATAATAATTGACATTTGTAATAAGTTCTTTGTAAGCTATCTTAGAATCAAGGGATACCAGAGGATGTAAATGAATTCAGAATCAATAAAGTGTGATGATTGTCTTTGTAATTATTTCATTGTTATGTTTAAATAAGATGACTCTCCCAAATCAAATACATTTTGTTTCCTTGTCGAAACAATGTGCTACCAAAAAATTTGTTTATATAAAAAAAATTTCCATTTGATTTTTTTTTTTATGGATGCATCATGCATGGTTTTATGATAAAACACATGTATGTATAAAACAAATTATTTGTTCCAAACAGGACATTTATGATAAAACAAATTATTTGTTCCAAACAGGACATTTATCAAAGGAGCACTATCAGGTGATATTTAAGTTTTTCATTATAAATAGATTAAGAGCCAATGATAATTATAAGTAGACTTGCAGCAAAAAATAAAGAATTTAATTTTTTTCAAAACATGGAAAGACTAATCAGTCCTACTTCTTGTAACTTGACCACTTGCTTCAAATGGAGGAATTTGCACAAAGATTTGGTTAGGGAGACTACGATGGTGAACTAGCAGATGCAACAAATATGAGAGTGCAAAGGTGAAAAGAAACATAAGGCGGTCGGTAAGATAAGATAGATTGACAATACTTGTTTCAATTTTCTTGGATGGATGATGAATGTATTTGGGAATGTAAATGAAAATAAAAAACTTATAATATATATATATATATGTTATCAATGGAGGATACTTTGTTTAGGGGGACATGAAATTCTTATAGCTTATGGTATGGTGCCCCATATTGGTTGTATGTTACTAGTATGTAGTAGATAATACTAGGTTAAATAGTAGATAATACTAGAAAATTCCTAAACCTAAACCTACACCTAGTCCTAATCTACTCCTTAACCTAAACCTAAATTTGAAAACTTAAACCTAAATCGATACACAAACCCAAACCCGAACCCAATTTCCTAAACCTAAACTTTTACCTATTCTCAATTCCCTAAACCGTAACCTATAACCTATACTTATAACCTAAACCTAAACCCATAACCTCAACATGTAACCTTAACCTAATCTCAACTCCCTAACCTAAACCTAGAGATAAACTTGAAAACCCAAACCTAAACCCGATCCCGAACACAGATACGAATTCCTAAACGCCAGCCTAAACTTAAAACCCAAACGTAAACCCGATTTCGAACCCGAACCCAATTTCCTATACCTAAACCTTAACGTATTCTCAATTCTCTAAACCTAAACCTACACCTAATCCTAATCTCAACTCCCTAAGTTAAACCTAAACCTAAACTTGAAAACCCAAAACTAAACCCGAACCCGATCCCGATTTCTAAACCTAAACTTATGACCTTAACCTAAACCTATTCTCAAATCCCAAAACCTCCAACCTAAACCTAAACCTATAACCTATAACCAAAACCAAAACCTATAACCTAAACCCGAACCCATTTCTCAAATCCCATAACCTATAACCTAAACCTAAACCTTAACCTAAACCAAAACTAAAACCAAAACCTATAACCTAAACTCGAACCCAAACCCAAAACAGAACCCGAGATTCCTAAACCTTAACCTAAACATATAACCTATAACCTATAACTTAAGCCTATACCTAAACCTTACTTATAACCTAAAACTATTCTCAAATCCCTAACCTAAACCTAAACCTTAACCTAAACCTATAACCTAATCCTAATCTCAACTCCTAACCTAAACCTAAACCTAAACTTGAAAACCCAAACCTAAAACCCGATCCCGAACCCGATTTCCTAAACCTAAACCTTAACCTATTCTCATATCCCTAAACCTAAACCTACACCTAATCCTAATCTAAACTCCCTAACCTAAACCTAAATCTAAACATGAAAACCCAAACCTAAACCCAATCTCGAACCCGAACCCGAATTCCTAAACCTAAACCTTAACCTATTTTCAAATCCCTAAACTAAACCCTACACCTAAACCCGAACCCGATTCCCTAAACCTAAACCTTAACCTATTCTCTCAATTTCCTAAACCTATAGCTTATAACCTAAACCTTAACCTAAACCTATAACCTTAACCTAAACCGAAACTTATGACCTAAAACCTAAATGTATTCTCAAATCTCTAAACCTAAACCTACACCTAATCCTAATCTCAACTCCCTAACCTAAACCTAAACCTAAACTTGAAAACCCAAACCTAAAACCCGATCCCGAATCCGAACCCGATTTCCTAAACCTAAACCTTGACCTATTCTCAAATCCCTAAACTTAAACCTACACCTAATCCTAATCTAAACTCCTAACCTAAACCTAAACCTAAACCTAAACTTGAAAACCCAAACCTAAACCCAATCTCGAACCCGAATTCCTAAACCTAAACCTTAACCTATTTTCAAATCCCTAAACTCCGAACCTAAACTTGAAAACCCAAACTTAAACCCGATCCCGAACTCAACCCGATTTCCTAAACCTAAACCTTAACATATTCTCAATTCCCAAACCTATAGCTTATAAGACCTTAAAACCTTAACCTTAACCTAAACCTATAACCTTAAAACCAAAACCTATGTCCTAAAACCTAAACTTATAACTTATAACCTAACCTTAACCTAAACCTAAAACCTAAACCTTAACCAATACCTAAAACCTAAAACTAAACCTAAAACCTATATGTATTCTCAAATCCCTAAACCTAAACCTACACCTACACCTAATCATAATCTCAACTCCCTAACCTAAACCTAAACCTAAACTTGAAAACCCAAACCTAAACCCAATCCCGAACCCAAACCCGAATTCCAAAACCTAAACTTAACCTATTTTCAAATTCCCAAACCTAAACCTACACCTAATCCTAATCTCAACTCCCTAACCTAAACCTAACCTAAACTTGAAAACCCAATCCTAAACCCGATCCCGAACCCGAACCCGAGTTCCTAAACCTAAACCTTAACATATTCTCAATTCCCCAAACCTATAGCTTATAAGACCTTAAAACCTTAACCTCAACCTAAACCTATAACCTTAAAACCAAAAACTATGTCCTAAAATCTGAACTTATAACCTATAACCTAACCTTAACCTAAACCTAAAACCTAAACCTTAACCAATACCTAAAACCTAAAAATAAACCTAAAACCTATATGTATTCTCAAATCCCTAAACCTAAACCTACACCTAATCCTAATCTTAACTCCCTAACCTAAACCTAAACCCAATCCCGAACCCGAACCCGATTTCGTAAACCTAAACCCTAACCTATTCTCAATTCCCTAAACCTATAGCTTATAACCTAAACCTAAATCTAAACCTAAACCTTAACCTAAACCTAAACCAAAACTTATGACCTAAAACCTAAATGTATTCTCAAATCTCTAAACCAAAACCTACACCTAATCCTAATCTCAACTCCCTAACCTAAACCTAAACCTAAACTTGAAAACCCAAACCTAAAACCCGATCCCGAACCCGAACCCGATTTCCTAAACCTAAACCTTGACCTATTCTCAAATCCCTAAACTTAAACCTACACCTAATCCTAATCTAAACTCCCTAACCTAAACCTAAACCTAAACCCAATCTCGAACCCGAACCCGAATTCCTAAACCTAAACCTTAACCTATTTTCAAATCCCTAAACCTAAACTAAACCTAAACCTAAACTTGAAAACCCAAACCTAAACCCGATCCCGAACCCGAACCCAATTTCCTAAACCTAAACCTTAACATATTCTCAATTCTCTAAACCTATAGCTTATAAGACCTTAAAACCTTAATCTTAACCTAAACCTATAACCTTAAAACCAAAACCTATGTCATAAAACCTAAACTTATAACCTATAACCTAACCTTAACCTAAACCTAAAACCTAAACCTTAACCAATACCTAAAACCTAAAAATAAACCTAAAACCTAAATGTATTCTCAAATCCCTAAACCTAAACCTATACCTACACCTAATAATAATCTCAACTCCATAACCTAAACCTAAACCCGATCCCGAACCCGAACCCGATTTCCTAAACCTAAACCTTAACCTATTCTCAAATCCCTAAACTTTAACCTACACCTAATCCTAATCTAAACTCCCTAACCTAAACCTAAACCTAAACCCAATCCCGAACCCGAACCCGAACCCGAATTCTTAAACCTTAACCTTAACCTATTTTCAAATCCCTAAACCTAAACCTACACCTAATCCTAATCTCAACTCCCTAACCTAAACTTAAACCTAAACTTGAAAACCCAAACATAAACCCGATCTCGAACCCGAACCTGATTTCCTAAACCTAAACCTTAACCTATTCTCAATTTCCTAAACCTATAACTTATAACCTAAACCTTAACCTTAAGCTAAACCTAAACTTTGAACCTATAACTTATAACCTAAATATATTCTCAAATCCCTAAACCTACACCTACACCTAATCCTAATCTCAACTCCCTAACCTAAACCTAAACTAAACTTGAAAACCCAAACCTAAACCCGAACCCGATTTCCTAAAAACCTTAACATATTCTCAATTCCCTAAACCTATAGCTTATAACCTAAACCTTAACCTAAGCCTAAACCTAAACCTTAACCTATTCTCAAATTCCTAAACCTACACCTACAACTAATCCTATTCTAAACTCCCTAACCTAAACCTAAACCTAAACTTGAAAACCTAAACTCAAACCCGATCCCGAACTCCGAACCCGATTTCCTAAACCTAAACCTTAACCTATTCTCAAATCCTTAAACTTAAACTTACACCTAATCCTAATCTAAACTCCCTAACCTAAACCTAAACCTAAACTTGAAAACCCAAACCTAAACCCAATCCCGAACCCGAACCCGAATTCCTAAACCTAAACCTTAACCTATTTTCAAATCCCCAAACCTAAACCTACACCTAATCCTAATCTCAACTCCCTAACCTAAACTCGAACCTAAACTTGAAAACCCAAACCTAGACCCGATCCCAAACCCGAACTCCGATTTCCTAAACCTAAACCTTAACATATTCTCAATTCCAAACCTATAGCTTATAAGACCTTAAAACCTTAACCTTAACCTAAACCTATAACCTTAAAACCAAAACCCATGTCCTAAAACTTGAACTTAAACCTATAACCTAACCTTAACCTAAACCTAAAACCTAAACCTTAACCAATACCTAAAACCTAAAAATAAACCTAAAACCTATATGTATTCTCAAATCCCTAAACCTAAATCTACACCTAATCCTAATCTCAACTCCCTAACCTAAACCTAAACCCGATCCCGAACCCGAACCCGATTTCCTAAACCTAAACCCTAACCTATTCTCAATTCCCTAAACCTATAGCTTATAACCTAAACCTAAACGTATAACCTTAACCTAAACCAAAACCTATGACCTAAAACCTAAATGTATTCTCAAATCTCTAAACCTAAACCTATACCTAATCCTAATCTCAACTCCCTAACCTAAACCTAAACCTAAACTTGAAAACCCAAACCTAAACTCATACCGAACCCAAACCCGAATTCCTAAACCTAAACCTTAACCTTAACCTATTTTCAAATCCCCAAACTTAAACCTACACCTAATCCTAATCTCAACTCCCTAACCTAAACTCGAACCTAAACTTGAAAACCCAAACCTAAACCCAATCCCGAACTCCGAACCCAATTTTCTAAACCTAAACCTTAACATATTCTCAATTCCCCAAACCTATAGCTTATAAGACCTTAAAACCTTAACCTTAACCTAAACCTATAACCTTAAAACTAAAACCTATGTCCTAAAACCCGAACTTATAACCTATAACCTAACCTTAACCTAAACCTAAAACCTAAACCTTAACCAATACCTAAAACCTAAAAATAAACTTAAAACCTATATGTATTCTCAAATCCCTAAACCTAAACCTACACCTAATCCTAATCTCAACTCCCTAACCTAAACCTAAACCCAATCCCGAACCCGAACCCGATTTCCTAAACCTAAACCTTAACCTATTCTCAATTCCCTAAACCTATAGCTTATAACCTAAACCTAAACCTTAACCTAAACCTATAACCTTAACTTAAATCAAAACTTATGACCTAAAACCTAAATGTATTCTCAAATCTCTAAACCAAAACCTACACCTAATCCTAATCTCAACTCCCTAACCTAAACCTAAACCTAAACTTGAAAACCTAAACCTAAAACCCGATCCCGAACCCGAACCCGATTTCCTAAACCTAAACCTTAACCTATTCTCAAATCCCTAAACTTAAACCTACACCTAATCCTAATCTAAACTCCCTAACCTAAACCTAAACCTAAACTTGAAAACCCAAACCTAAACCCAATCTCGAACCCGAACCCGAATTCCTAAACCTAAACCTTAACCTATTTTCAAATCCCTAAACCTAACCTAAACCTAAACCTAAACTTGAAAACCCAAACCTAAACCCGATCCCGAACCCGAACCCGATTTCCTAAACCTGAACCTTAACATATTCTCAATTCCCTAAACCTATAGCTTATAAGACCTTAAAACCTTAACCTTAACCTAAACCTATAACCTTAAAACAAGTGTATGTCAGTCCTGTTTGGATGAAACAGGTGAATGTGAATGAAACAGGTGTATGTCACTCATGTTTGGATGAAACAGGTGTATATCAGTCCTGTTTGGATGAAACAGGTGTATGTCAGTCCTGTTTGGATGAAACAGGTGTATGTCAGTTTTGTTTGGATGAAACAGGTGTATGTGAAACAGGTGTATATCAGTTCTGTTTGGATGAAACTATCAGTCCTGTTTGGATGAAACAGGTGAATGTGAATGAAACAGGTGTATATCAGTCCTGTTTGGATGAAACAAGTGAATGTGAATGTGATGAAACAGTTTGAATTTATGTAGTTTGTATAACAGGTGTATATCAGGAAGAATACTGTAATAGGTCAAATTTGAAAATGTCGTTTGAGGGTCATAATTGTAAAGGACGGTCCATGACCGTCCTATTAAAGGACGGTCCATAACCGTCCTTTGAAGGCTCATAAGAGACGGTCCATGACAGTCCTTTTTAAGGACGGTCTATGACTGTCCTAAAAAAGGACGGTCCATGGCCGTCCTTTGAAGGCTCATAAGAGACGGTCCATGACAGTCCTTTTTAAGGACGGTCCATAACAGTCCTTTTAAAGGACGGTCTATGGCCGTCCTTTTTAAGATCATAAGAAACGGTTCATGACAGTTCATTTTAAGGACGGTCCATGACCGTCTTTTAGGGACGGTCTATGACCGTCTTTTTTCGTCAATAAGAATGACGGTTTTCAACCGTCCTTTAAAAAATAAGACACGTCAAAATTTGACTGCCTATGTGACGGTCCATGACCGTCCTTTTTGGTCATTTGAGACAGTTTTGGACCGTCCTTTTTTCGCTGTTTTGGCGTAGTGTCCTATGACAAAGCAAAAACTAATGAGATAAGCTCACAAGCAAGAGTGACAACAGATCATGAGCTTCTTGCAGTGGGTTTAGGACTCAATTTTCAATAGATTTTGGAATTGCCACTTGGTAAGGAAATCATTTTCCAAACCATGTATGTCTGTCTTCTGATTTTCCACCTCTATGACCCATTTTCCAAACCAATTAAGATGGGCCTTTTTGAAATCTTAAGTGGTAGCATTCTTGTTTGGCCTCTGTACTAACAATTCATGATTAGGGGTATAACTCGGGCGGGTCGGATCAGGTCGAGGCTCAACCAAGTCCAACCCAACCTCAAGAGGACCCAACCTGAATTCCAACCCTAGGCTCCCAACCTCCTAGCAATTCATATTAGCACCATCTTGGCTCTTGGAGAAGTTGTTTGTTCCATTTCTTTGTGGGGAGTGAATTCCATTTGAGCTTTTCAGCTCAGTTTGGTACCTTTTCCATTGTCTAGTGCATGTCAAACAAGGTAATGGTGTTTTTTGGCTGCACTTGCATAGTCATCTTATATTCATCATTTAGTGAACACATTGACTTAAATAAAACCATTGTCCGTGACCTAATTTACAGGGAATAACTTGATCTTTATTTGTATTGTTTGTGATTAAAACACCATTGATGTTCTCAAACTATCTTACCTAATTGTACATGTGGTTTGCATTTATTGAGTGCAAGGCATGATGGTGAATGTATTAAGTAAATAATTACGATAACAGGCTTTCATGTCATGTGGTTGTACGGTCATGATTGCCATTGGGTATAATGCATTTGTGGAACTATTATAGGTTCTGTCTACAATATCATTTTCCAAATGAAAAGGCCCTGATCTCATATGGTTGCAGGTGGCATTCTCATGGTCCATAATTCCCTCAATGAAATGTTATTGGTTGTCTAATTCAAGTGGGGTAGCTTTGTAAACGTTTTCCTAATCTAAAACCTAAATGTATTCTCAAATCCTTAAACCTAAACCTGCACCTAATCCTAATCTCAACTTCTTAACCTAAACCTAAACTTGAAAACCCAAACCTAAACCAGCGGTTTTTTGGACTTTTAGAGGCAATTTTGGCTGCCGGTAATGCCTATTTTTCTTGTAGTGTCATTTTAAGGCATGGACCCAGGAAATAAAGCAGATCAAAATCTCAGGTGGACCACAACACAAGAAGAAGTGGTGAGAATGTCCACCGTTGAAAACTTCCTAAGGCTCACCGTAATGTTTATTTGCCATCCAACCTGTGGATGATGGGAAAACACAAATATATGCTTGATCAAAACTTTTCAAATGGTGGGAATCCAATCACCACCGTTTCCTGTGGCGTGGTCCACCTAAGATTTTTATGACTTCATTTTTGGCCCATGACCTAAAATGATCTGGAAAAACGAATGGACGGAGTGGATATACAACACATACATTTTATTTTCTCAGTTCTCTTTTATTGGATATGTTCATTTGAATCCTTTTCTTACGTATATAAGTGTATATGTTCCATGTTTATGGTGGAGATTGTTGGAGACTAGCAAGCCTTAATCTCTAAGGAGACTCGTGGGGCTTCCAACCTTTTCTCGACAAATCTTCTTTTACTACTGTAAAATTCATGCTACTTGGTTAGAGCTGAAGACCCTTTTTTTTTTTGTGATCGATGATTGCATCATATTGCATTTGCACCATCAGGTTTGTTCATTCAGAACTTGCACTATGCTGATCAGCTACTGGAATGATCTCTTTTTTATTATTTTTACCATTGTCATATTTCCAAGTTTTAAGTCCTTGACTTAATTTCATATGATCAGATGTTGGTAGTGGGAGGAATATTGCTAATACTGGAAAGGATAATGGGGTCAATCAAAGCACCGACAGAGGCCTTACATCCACCTCTTCACCAGCTTTTGCAGATAGATAAAAATAAGGCAACCATTCCAACCATGAGGTAAACTTCATTTATAGATTTTTCTGATCATGGGACCGCCAGCCTTTGAGGATTTTCAGCCTTTGAATTTGAGGACTTTTAGGGAAATTACAGTAGATCAGCCTATGCTCCTCTCACTATCTTTTTTTCCCCTAAAGGAGGTGCTCGAGTCCAAGGGCTGG
Organism: Magnolia changhungtana; assembly: GCA_030180095.1. Lineage (NCBI taxonomy): Eukaryota > Viridiplantae > Streptophyta > Magnoliopsida > Magnoliales > Magnoliaceae > Magnolia > Magnolia changhungtana. The sequence goes on along the minus strand of JASAUF010000161.1, from coordinate 2,869,542 downwards.
AAAATTCCAATTAGGGCTCACCAATCGGCCCTGTTGTTTTCCTTTGTGATTGCATTCGGGAACTCAGCAGTGATTATAAGCTTGTGGCCATGCCATGTCGTTTGGACATACTACTGCATTGCAAAGTAATAATTTCAGATAACTTTTGATTTTTTATTTTATTTATTTATTTCTTCCAAATTTATTTGGCTATTTTGGGTTGGAAAATGGTAAGGCGGGTTTTTGAATTTGGACATAATGAAGATGTTTGGTGTAATGTTGAAGTTTTCATACTAAATCACTAAATCAAGTATATAGTTTTCATACTACAGCTCTGGTTGCTAGTCCCTGATAATAGTTACCAATGGCAGGGTTGTTCTCATGCTGATGGTTAGGTGTTCTTTTGCCCCCCATATAGTGACACTTGCTGCCAACAAGAGAGGAAGACAATGACTAAAACAAGTAGCTGTGTTCCAACCTAGGATGTAACCCGAACTTCCCACCACAGCTAAACTGTATGGGGAAATCTGTCGGTGGTGAGCCTTGTGGGGAGGATTAGAAGGGAATATCATGCTCTAGAGCTTCAGTTCAATCCATGTATTGTAACTATTACTTTCTTTTTTAATCCAAGGAGCCATTTGGACTGCACACTCTCCTCTTTGTAAGTACCTTCTTTCTTAACAGATCCACTAATATGTCAGTCTACAAGAATATTAAGGATAAAGATAATGAACCTGCAGTGTTGAAGTTTACCAATCTCTTGTTCATCTCATTCTCTACCAAACTTGTAAGTTTGTTCTTGATGAATCCTGGCTTGAGCCCTGCCAGGGATCTTACATTAATTTATGTGCCAAATAAATGTCCTGTGCTAGTATTTGCCATATCCATGTATCAATTTCACATGTTACTTTTAATGTTTCATGTGTTAGTGGTACCCTTGCAACTCAGTTTAATGGTACTTACTGGTTGCCTTTAATATCTTCTACCTAGATTAGGAGAGATAGTGAGCTTTCTTATTGTGGTACATAAAGTAGTTGTCCCATTGCAGTGTCCAAGTGCAATGTCCATGCTATTCATCAGGTGGTTTTGACCATGTCATGAAAGTAAATCTGGTTCATTCAGCAGGTGGGCTATAATCTTAGAAGCAGTTGGATGGGTGAAGACACTTCAACCAAGTTTTTTCAGCCGTATATTTGTTTCATAAACTCTGGCCCACCTGATGAGTGGAAAGGAGAAACATGTTACAATTTCTATTGATGATGGAACTCGACCGAACACATCATTGTCTGATTTAGCAAAGCTCAAACATGCATTTAAGGAGGGTGGATTTCAACAAATTGTTGAGGCCCATGATTTCAACAGTCTGATTCAAGTAACCAATTTTCCACACACATTGCCAGAGTATCAAAGTTCTTCTCCGATTAGTTATTGAAGTTGACCCTTTTTTTGTCCTCATTTTGTAATTTATTAGAAGATTGTGCTAAAAGTTGCACCATCTTTTTTCCTGTCTGACAGAGCTCACAGTTGTGGCGGAAGGCAATAAATTACAGGTATGGGCGATGTATTGCTAAGTATTGTGAATGTATCAATATCGCCAATATTTTTAACTGTGCAAATTCCAGGTGTTGATGGGATTCATCTGCTAGATTATGAACAATCAGAGTCATCACCCACATATAGGTAAATATAGAAGGACCACTTTTGTTTCTTCTCCAAAGAGATTATTTTCATGATATTTTTGTAGTTGTATGATTACATATTTACAGTTAATAGATTAGCAAGAGGCCACAACAACCTTAACAGTTTGGATCCATGGTTTGCAAAGAAACAACAGGGAATTTCTTCTTAAGAATTTCTTAGTGATACAAAGAACCGGAAAGGGGTTGAAATATGATATCTCACCACTCAAAATTAAGAGTTATTTTAGCGACATGGAGTATTTTACTCGATGTCAAAAGCTATGTCAAATAGAAACCAGGAGAATGGTTATTATGATGGGGATAATAACATCTGCATCAGAATGCCTTATGATACCTTCTAAAGGTATTAAAAGGTACTCCTAAGTACTCATTGAAAATGATTCTTTTTGTATACAATATAGCATGGGCCAAATAAGTTCATCTTGAACTCCCTCTCTCTCTCTCTCTCTCTCTCTTTTTTTTTTTTTTTTTTTTTTTAATATCACATGAGACTTGGAGAAGAAATGAGGCCTGTAAAATTGACCCATCTCTAGCCGAATCAGTCGATTCATTTTTCACCGATATTGTCAATCGTACATTGGAGCGATGATGAACCGAGATCAGCATTCATTGTCAGAATTATAAAAGGGCCTCTTGCATGTGTAGACATGTAGATGATCAGATGTAGTCTTGGGTAACTTGGAGAAAAAAGTTTCATAGATTTGAAAACAGATTTTTTTTTTTTTCCATTCAAATTTCCTGATGCATCAAGACACCTATAATTCCAACACCCAATGAATAGATTGCATCCAAGTTTATAGACTAAAAGGTTCAGATTGTTTGATCATAAGCCCATCAAATATGGACGTTATCATGAATATAGCAGAGAGCTCACATACACTTGAGCTTTGGTGTACATAGGATCATTTTCTCAGATACTTTAGTTGAGCATTCTATAATATTTTAGAGAGTTCACATACACCTGAGCTTTGGTGTCATAAAAAGATGGTTTTGGTTTGCTTGGGAGTCTAATTAGTGACCCAAGTTTCCAGACTTGGGAATCTTTGATTTTGTTTTACAAATGGGTTGCATTTCTCCACTGCTTTGTTACAATTAGCAAGAATTCTGCTACTTTATTCATTTATTTGACTATAAAGTATATTTTGCCTAGAAATATGAACTGTATTCATTTCTCTTTTATATGTTTCTACCATTTCATTTCTCTATTATTGCCATGCCAGAAATGGTAATTTCTTGAGTCTAGAATGGAATGAAAGATCGGTTTTCAGTAAATTGTTCCCTAAATTCTTTTCTTATAGGAAGATCTGGAATTACCAATAGGCATGCAACATTTTCCTTTAGAAGGGCACATGTTTTCTAAGAGGCGTGTCTTCTTTGCTAAATAATTTGTTCCTTAAAGCTTACCAATGTCAAAGTTAGCCTTAAAGTGACTCTACTATTATAGTGAACATAATGATTTGAAGGAGAAATGCTATGCATGCTTTCTCACATGAGGTTGAGGGTTATCTTTGCGTAGATGTGTGCATGACAGGGCTATTCATCAGGTGGGTCTCACCATCAACATGCCTTACCCTAAAACCAATTTGATCCACTCATTGGTTGGGCCATTTACATGTGTTGCATATGGACCATTGGTTGTGTTTTTCCTATATGTCCACTTTTCTCATACACTAAAAACAGGGGACTGATGCAATTGAGAATGTAATGGAGGATTTAACCAAAATTTTTGTTGGTTTGTTTTCTGTAGGGATTTATCTAGTAACTTGCTATATGGAGATATTCCGTTCTCGACATCTAGGCTCAAACAGCTTGCTATATGGAGATATTCTGGTAACTTACTATGTAGGACCTTGAAATGAAACCCACCTTTGTTCCTAAATCTGTCAAGGCTATTACCATGTTATTCTTGGCAATCTCAAAATTTAGAGACACTGTCAAACACCTGACACAGCAAAACATCCATCACTAAAGATAAATATCAATCAAAATGCATCAAGAATCATGCACTATTTATGACTACAAATATGAGAGTAGATAAGCAATGGACTACCTCTCGTAGCAAGCAATAGCTGATTCCAAGTCCCCACGATTTTTATATATAATACCCATGTTAATATGCTTCAACATACATAGGCCTTTGTAGTGCAGCTTTCTCATAGCAGGTAAGAGCCAAATCATATTGCAGCATATCATAATAGACCACCCCAAGGTTGTAATATGCAGGCTAGATTTGAAACACAACACACCAAGAATTAACAAGGTTGTCAGAAATATAAAATATATGAAGGCCATACCAATAAAACATGGGTAATATAAAATATATGAATTAACAAGGTCTTGACCCCATCTTTTCTTTCATTCTCCTACCTTTGGAGGGTGGCCTCCACACTCCACAGTATTTAGAAAGCACCAATCCATATTAGGCTATCTGCGTTTAATGGGAACAATGAGGTACTGGATAGTAACTCATTAGGCGAAAATTTTCATCCCGTACCTAATTTAATTACCTTTACCGAGATACCTCTTAAGGAATTTAGATTCTGGTACCTCTTAAGCATTTGGATGTCTTTAATTTAATCTCTTTTGTTTCTTTTCTTTTTACATGTGGTCACTTGGTCAACATATTTGTAGTGTAAGAGTTCTTATCATACCTTTTAGTAAATTTGCATGTAAGTCTTAGGCTTCATTTGGTCATCACATTGATCTTTATGAATATAATTTTTTCTCAAACCAAATGGAGCTTAAACCCTTTTTTAACTCTGCCAATGCAACTTCTTGCATTGCCGGTCCCAAGCCCGGGTAAAGGAGGGGAAAGGGAGTCAAGGTGAGTTGTGTCATTTTCTTCGATTTTATTTTACATACAACGTTAATCTTCAGGTCACTCGACTAATTTTCAAGTCACTTGACTAATTTTCAGGTCACTTGACATAGTTGACATAGATCACTCAAGGGCTTCTTTATCTTCACCGGTACTCGAGATTAAGAGTCAATCATTGAGATCTAAAGGCCAGCAACATTCTTTTAGATAGTGAAATGAACTCGAAAATATCAGACTTTGGTTTAGCAAGGATTTTTAGTGGAAATCAAACCCAAGGAAACACTGCTAGAGTAGTGGGGACATTGTAAGTACTATTTATGGACAGAAATGTGGATGAATTTTTGTTCGAAGAAACTAATTTCTAACACTGCTAGCTTTTTTATTCTTTATTTTTATTTTACAATTGAATGATTGATTATAGGGGCTATATGTCACCGGAGTATGCCGTGCAGGATCTTTTCTCAGAGAAATCCGATGTATTTAGCTTTGGATAGGCTGTCAAGGGACCAGGTTTCATATTGCCAAATCCCAAGAAAAAAAAGCTGTGTCTACCAAACAGGGTGAGTATAAATATCAATTATCTGATTTTTTTTAGTGTGATATTTTTACATATTCATATGGAAAAGATTACGAGAACACTGCATGAACCAAGGTCGCATAACATGTTATTAAAATTATAGTATTTTAATACATTGTACAGGAAGTATCACATAAGAATTCTCATAGATACATAATCCAGTTCGGTCCAGATTCGAGCATGGGCAGGGGTGTAACAACACCTGGTGCATTTATTAACCAGGCTAAAAAACTTACCCAAATCCATGCCCATTCCCATTTAACCACACTCTTAGTGCATGAACCTGTAGGGCCTAGCTATCTCATTTACAGCCATACTGAAATGTCATTCTTATCCATTTGCATGTTGGATTATGCAATATATGCTGATTTTTATGAAACAACAGGTTTGCATTCAAATTATTTTAGAAAGACCCATGTGATGCTTTGTGGAAGTTGCAACTCTTCTAGTATCACCCATTGCTATAATGACCAATTTTCATACTTTGGTGGATTACATGATTTTACAATGTAATGAAATGCACTCATCTTATGTATCCATTGACATTATTTATACAGCAGAACGTTCTGTGTTATCCAATCATGGGAATAAAAATGAAAGATGTTCATTTATCTGGCAACATATTCAACCACATAACATGTTAAGCAATTTTGCATTTTCATGGTCTTCGGTTGCCCTTGGAGAACAGTGTTATGTATTTGGGAATCAAAGTTCACATGGCACTTCCATTTTTTTCGTGTCAAATGGTGCCAATGAGGAAGCCAATAGCCTCACTTGTGATGGAGCTACTGGCCATTCCTTGCCCCTTTTGTTATTTTCATTTTTCTTTCAAAATACAATTCACATCTGTACAGAGCTGATGTCGACCATTGTCATCTTTTAGTGCCTTTCCTGAAATGTTGACATTTTCTTATTTTTTGTTGCCCAGGTGGATTATATCTTATGGAAATTGATCGGGTTTTGCGGCCTAGTGCCTACTGGGTTTTGTCTGGCCCTCCCATTAATTGGAGAAACAACTACAAAGGTTGGCAGAGACAGCTGTGCTGGAAGAAAATTGCAGAGAGGGGCCCATTTGCAGTGTGGCAAAAGCCTACGAATCATATTCATTGTTTTCGAAAATCAAAGATTCTGGCATCTCCTCCCTTCTGCACAAAGAACTAATCCCGATGCTGCTTGGTGAGTTCACTCTTTCAATTTTCACTGTTGATTTCTTCCTTCTCCGGTCATTTCAAAATACAAAGGCACCCATTAGTGTTATAATATTGCCAACCCACCTCCATTATTTGAAATTCACCAAATTCTCTCGATGTGTTGAAAACTTTGTTGAATGCTCCTTATGTTGAAACTGAGTGAGACATTAGAAGTTTGAAGTAGCTCCAGATGAATTGAATTACAAGGTTTCGATGATAAAAATGCAATTGCCAAAGTAATTTTCAGTCTGTCCAGATAAAAATGCAATTGCCAAAGTAATTTTCAGACGTTAGACGTTGAAACCTTCCTAAGGTCCACCGTGATGTTTATTTGAGATCCAACCTATTCATAAGTTAATACAAACATTAAAGAAGGAAAACACAAATATCAGCTTGATCGAAAACTTTTGTGGCCCTTAGAATTTTTTAACGGTGGGTGTCACTTCATGGTGGGGTCCGCTCGAGATTTGGATCTGATTCATTCTTTGGCTCACGCCCTAAAATGATCTCTCCAAATGGACGAACGGTGTGGATACAAAACATACATCATGGTGGGACCCACGGAGAACTAGGTGACGTCACTTCGAGCGACTCTCGCTACTCGACTGTCGCAGCTTAATCCGCGTCCTCGATTGACTACGGCGACAATGCATCGGGTTGGATTGCACTATGTGTCGAGTTTGGGCCCAAACTCCTAGGCTTGGCCCATCAGTTGGGCTTGGGCCATGCCCTTGTATTTCAAAGTTGGGCTTGTCTTATTAATCAATGCTGGGCTCGACGCAGTCCATCAACATCCAACACCCTTACTAATCGTGGTACGTTAATGGGAACGGCGTCACGCCGGGCTCAGCAGACTTGGGTTTACCTTTAAACTGCAGGGTTGGGCTCCACAAACTCGAATCGGAGTTGGTTGGACCCTATATGATTCATACGAGTCGAGCCTACTCACTTGAGTCTCGACTGACTCAAGATTGAACGGGTCGATCAATAGTCGAGTCTTTTAAGCATATTGGGTCCTACTGATTTTTGGGCCTGAGAGAAGAAAAGTGGGCCCATCTTGAATATAAACAATGTTATGTGTTAAGGCCTGGTTCGATCTTCAAATAAGCCCACTTATACCTGTGTTTCTAATCTTGTAATCTGTTTTATCTTAACAGCCTGGTGCTATGGTACAACACTATATTGGTTCTACTAACAGGACATATGAAAAATGCTGAAATTGCTATAGATGCTCTCTCAATCTGGTACTTGAAACCCCATCTTCATCATACCCTTTGTTCCATGGTTTTTAATTGGGTGACTCGGAGGATGACTCATGGTTTCGAACTGGATCAAACTCGGCTAAGTCTGAGTCGACTCAGATGAGTCAGAAATACATGCTTTTATTTGTCAATTTCAAGATTATCATTACAAAAACTCATTCATTTCTTCGCATAGCCTCAACATCAATGGGAGGGAAATGATGATAGCACTTGGTTTTATAACAAATGGTCGTATCTGATGAATAAGAAGACTAACCATGCATTTAAACTTTCATTTGTGTCTATCACAGGCTCTATCAAAGACACTGACCGTTGATCAGCTTTTTCATCTGAAGGAGCAGTTTACACTATTGGAGCCGAACAAAAATGGGTGCATCTCTCTAGAGAACATCAAGATGGTTAGTTTCTTTCTTTTAATATTTAGATTTGTACTGTGGATATGACTTTTGATGGTTGTAATGGTATCTTCCTCTGCTATTGATGTTTCCAACCATCATATTCTTAGCCAGGCCTTGTTGAAAAATGCAACTGATGCAATGAAAGAGTCCCGCATTCAGCTATACTTCTCAGCCCATTACAGGGAAACTTCCCAGGGAGGAATTTGGGCTCATTGCAAGAAAAGGGCCTACATCACACATGGTGGACATGTGATCATGACCAGTGAGGTTGGTGTTGTAGACATTTGCCAGAAGATGTGGCTAGGAAAGGAAGACATATGATCGGTCCAGAAGGGGACCTTACTGAAACAGTTCATGTGAAAGGCTAGGAAAGGAAGACATTTATAGTTTGTTTTGGAAACTTTAAATAGACCATTAATTATTTTGTTGATATTGTGCTAATTGTTGTCTTGATGAATGTTAAATTATTGGGTAATTCAAATTCGTGTCATTCAATCATAGGTTTTTGATAGTTATGCGATAGAGATTTGATAGTTAGATTGATGGACATTTGATTGTAGGACAACAATTATAAGAAAGGATTAGTTAGTTATGCAGATAGAGATTTGATAGTTAGATTGATGGAGATTTGATTGTAGTTAGATTGATGGAGATTTGATTGTAGGACAGCAATTATAAGAAAGGATTAGTTAGAATCAACAGGAATTTGTGTGAAAGGATTAGTAAAGAATCAGTAGGAATTTCTATTATTGGAACTTTAGCGGCGTTTTTTAAAGATTTTAGCAGCGTTTCGCTTCGTCTTTCAGCGGCGTTACTCCCGCGTTTCTCCCAAAAATTCACTGCATTTCTTGTAATATTTAGCGGCGGTTTTATAGTTTTTAGCGGCGTTTTTATCTCTTTTTAACCGGCGTTCTAGCTCTTTACTGGCGTTTTTAAAGTTTCTACGGGTGCTTTTATATTTTTAGCGGCAGTCACTAGAAGCGCCGCTAAAATTAACTATTGACGGCGGCCGTTAAAAACGCCGCTAAAAAGGAGCGACCGTCGGTAAAAAATACAGCGACGCCCCCCTTTAGTGGCACGTGCCCGACCGTCGCTAATTCTTTTACCGGCGGTTTTTTGGACTTTTAGGGGCGGTTTTGGCCGCCGGTAAAGGTCAATTTTCTTGTAGTGTCATATTTCCACAATTGTTTTTTCCAATGCGACCTGTCATAGGTTATATCTTCTGTTTATTTTCTTTTCCTTTTGGTGATTGTAATTTCTTGGTACTCTTAGTAATAAAATATCTGCAATCTAGCCTTTATTTTTAATTTGTCTATCTTTCATTGCTTATCGATAAACACAATCTAAGCTATTATAAGTTAGGGTCAATTTATTTTTTTATTTACCTTCTAAATATACGGTAAATGAGTAATCATTATTTATGGAAGTAATTCATGCTAGCCATCTTTTCCTAACATGATAGTTATGATTGTTTGAAAATTTTTCTTTTAAAATTAAGAAAGGAAAATAAGGAAGAGAACAAAATATATGGGGCCCACTTGTATATATGTGCTTGATCAACACCGTCCATCCATTTTACATTTTCATTTTAGGGTTTGATCCCAAAAATGAGACAAATATAAAGCACAAATGGATCACACCATAGGAAAATGGCGTATTGACGCCACCAAGATATGTGGGGCCCACTGCTGATGACGTCAGTAGTGGTTTGGACCCCACCATAATGTATGTTTTGTATCCCACCGTCCAGATGGCTAGACGGTGGGCCCTCCATGATGTGTATATGACATCCAAACCGTTTGCCCATTTGGCGAGCTTGCTCTACGGTGGGTCATGTACGTAGACCCCACCCTGATGTATATGGTTCACTCAACAACCATCTATTTGGTGAGCCATTTTTAAGGCTTGAGACTAAAAATAAGACAGATCTATATCAAGTGGACCACACTGCAGAAAATAGTGGGATGAACGTCCACCATTGAAACCCCTTGGGTTACTAGATTTTGGACTAATATGACATTTGTTTTTCCTCCATATCCAAGCCTTTGTGACCTTATGAACAGACTAGATGGGAAATAATACTATGGTGAGGCCTACTGGAATTTAATAGTGAAAATCATCATCACCACTGTTAGCTGTGGTATGGTCTAGATGATCCTTTGGATATGATTCATTTTTCTTGTGATAATGTTCTAAAATGATCTCTAGCAATATATGAATGGTGTGTTGGTTTGGGCCCATTTGAATCGGCCCATTTGATTCGGCCCATTTAATGTATATGAGGCCCAATAAAACGTGTGTGAGGCCTTTGTGTGGGTCGAATATGATGTATATGAGGCCCATTACGATGTAAGATTCCACCATGATATATGTGATGATGTTTTTTGGCGGTCATGCCTTGGGAGCAATGATGGTTTGACATCCACATTGTAAGAGCAATGATGGTTAAATGTTCGCATTGTAACTCTCCCTAAGGCCCATTGTTAGGCCCATACTTGTAGTGTGTAGGCCGTCTAGGCCCATCTTCGTTATGAACAGAATTCATCACCATATAACATGTTTAGTATAGTTCCATAACTCATGCTCATACGCATCATATGTATGCTTGATATGAGGAGTGACTGATCATAGCATATGCCTTCGGGCAGATTGTTTATGGACTCCCGGATAGGCAGTGATGCCCTACATGAGCGCACGAGCGCACGATACGTGCAAGATTGTTGCATGACTAGATAGTGTGATTCATGCATTCCGCATTGTGTGATAAGGTTACTGTATGCCCTAGCGACATCAAGGTCGTAGCCTCCACAGGGGTATCGTGGTTAGCAGGATTGGACACCGAAAATTTTATTCTACATGGGGTGCTATAGATGTCCCTGGGTGAAAGTCCCTAAACCCTTATGGTATCAGGAGGTTGTTCCAATGTCTAGACCGAGTGGATGCATGAGCATCGAGTGCCGAATACTAGGAGGCCGCGCTTTCCACTGTATCGTGGTCGGTTGTAAGGGGTGCGGCCTTACCTGCCCAAGAGGAGTGGGCAAAGCTAGGCTGAGTTTGACCAGCTCGAGGAATGGGTCCGTTATCGACAAGCCAGGCCTGATATTGGTAGGTGGATAGTAAGGTATCTTTCACTTACCTTGTTGTGCATGATGGGGCGGCAATCTGGTTTGGAGTGTACTAGACCCCGGTGATATTCCAGAGTTGAGTTGTATTGATATATGGACTCAAATGAGGATTAGTGTGCTTGAATTGCATCTCGTATCACATGACCTAGGTATGGCCGACATCATTCATGCCTTGCATCGTATGGCCTTGGTACGGCTAATAGTATTCATAGATTCATCATCATATTCCGCATTACTCTGATATTGCATAATTGTATTACTACATTGTGCACACACTTTCACCACCCTCTAAGCTTTCCATAAACTTATGCACGACCGTTGCGTGCAGGTGATGTTGGATCGCAGCAGCGCTGAGGTAGGAGCGCGTAGCAGATCTTGGAGTTTTTGTCTATCATCATTGTATTTCCCTTTATGCGCTTTGTACTTATAATTTTTTTTATCATAGTGGAAATGTGATGGATTTTTTGGTTGTTGTTTGTGGGTTATGCCTTTGGTTATGCTTATTATTAATCAAACTAATGTTGAAAATCCTCCTCGTAGCATCCCAGGATTAGAACCTGGTGGATGGGCGCCAAGAGCCTAAATGGGGTTCTACGGAGGCTGTCGATGCCGGATTCGGCAATCGAGAATTTTATGAGCCCAATTTCCGAGTTTGGGGCGTGACCGTTTATCCCGCTTCTTAGCAACTGCGTAGGCTGTGCTCATGTCGCCTATTAGCGAGACATGTTCTAATGCCGACTTGGAGACCCGGTGTGCGATCAAAATCAACAAACACCCCTCAAGGCATTGATGTTACAAACATGATCAAAGATCAATACATGTAAGAAAATAAAAAAGAAAAACGGATTAAGGATTGTTCGAATTAAATAGTTACCGTAAAATGCATGGAAGAGAACTTGCAATACTGAGGATATACTATTGACAGGTCAGACTGCCTTTTCTCAAGGAAATTGATATATTTGTCAATAGCCTAATCAATAGGATAGTATGTTTTAGCCATAAATTAATATAAGAAATAAATATATGTAAATCAATGCATATAACATCAGAATTAGTAATGCTTACTACGCTATCAACACACGCATCATTCACCCATATAGTACTGAACCAAAAAGACATTGTCGTGTCCTTATTTGCTTCATACCAGTCCTCTAGTTCTTTCAATTCCTACACTAATAGCATCCTGAATGGATCCATCTGTACAGAAAAATGGTATCGGAGAAGCAGCAAAAGTTATTGCTTGCTCGGGTTCAGGAACCAAACCAGGGGTTGGTGTATCAAATGCAGACATGGACAAGTACGGAGAAACCTTATAATATTACGGCTTCAATACCCTTTTAATTCTCCTTTGATAAATGGGAGGAGAAATGCGTGTTTCATCCAATACATTACCCTTGGCAATACTATACGATTGCACATCTAACTCTCCATGTCCAAGTTCTTTCTCTTTAATATCATTTACTTCCCCTCTCTGCTTCAACTCCTCACCCTCCTTCTCCCTCATAAAATGCCCCCTTTATGTACAACAATCTATCTTCTCCTTATTGAATTCCTCTCTCTCCTTCACTAACTTTTCCTTATCCTCAAAAAATAATTCCTTCTCCCTCTTCAATTGCGCTCTCTCATTCAATTCCTCTCTCTCTCTATCTTCAATGCTTCTTTCTCTTTCAGCAATGCCTCCCTCTCATCAAGCCTCTCTTCTTTCCTTCTCAACTCTTCCTTCTCTTTCCTCAATTCTTCCCTCTCCTTCTTCAATTCCTCTCTCTCCTTCTTCAACTCTTCCCTCTCAACCCTGAATTCTTCCATAAAAAGAACATTCTTCATAATATCCCCCCAAGTCCCTCTCCCTCCACGTCCTTTTCATCATTTTCATCTACTTCGTCATCCTCCTCATAATCATTCTCATTACCCTCCTCATCTTCCTGGGTTTCAATGACCTACAAAATGTGTCAATGGATATGTAAGAGTCATGATACTTTTATAATGGTATTGGAATTACGGACCGGCCGAATTAAAGCAGAAAAAATATAGTTTATTTTTCATAACATCTCACCTGGAAACTGTCATGGACCAAGCGAACGGCTTCCGTTTCCCATTCTCCTAGGGTCGATTCAAGGTCATTACTACCAATGTCTACAAAAAAATAAAGACCAATGTTTAAAAAAAGCGTATACGTCAAAATAAGTAAAGTAAATGCAAGAGAAATATATATACTTACAGCTTTACTGTAACGCCCCGAATCTTCAGGACCAGAGTACACAACTCGTTTCCCAAAAACCCGAGTGTTAACCTTAAAGGATTGTCAAAGTCGAGTATATATTTTTCTTTTATCTTTTATCAGAGTAAGCAAATGAGCGTAGAATGGACAAGTAAGCATGAAGGGAAATTTCAAATTTCATTTAGAATATACAAGTGGTTGCCCATAATGACTTATATAAACCAATGTCTCCAAAATTAACAAATACAAGAATTATATGATACAATACATGAGAAATAGTAGAATGTATGTAAATTTGAGCCGTAAAACCCCTCATCTTCTCAAGGTAGATACAGTCATGCAACTCTGGCACTTGAACCCGGCTCCTCATCAGCCCGAACCTGAAAATCACTTAAGCCACCTATGCTACCTGTACGGTTATATTTATTTAATGGATGAGTCGCCAACTCAATGTGAACTCCCCTTAAGATTACACACCGCCACATTAGGTAAGCATAGTTATAAAAAAAAGCATACAAAACAATACATGATGCAGGTCTTATTAGGTGCATGTATGCATGAAATATGCAATCACTCCCAGGGGATGCTCATCCGTGTGAACAGTGGGTCGTCACCCAAGCAATCATCGAACCTGGAAAACATCATCCACTCGGAATCATCGAACCCGGGACACATCATCCAGATAGAATGATACGTACATCATGTATGATAACAATAGATACTGGTCTGTGCTATATATGCATGATTAGTCAATCCGTTATTAATCCAATTACAACCAGCCATTTTAAATAAGATCAAAGGTCACTACGGGGAGCACATGGCCCAGCGTAGGCCGACGGCTTGGGCATAGTATCCCATGACTACCATCATTGGCCCATGAGGCTACCATCTTAAGATGTTTAATGGAAACTCATCGACTAGTGGCCAATCACATTATAGTATATGAGGCTTACCATCGCATGGCTGCACAGTATAAAATATCTAACCCATCTAGGGTGAATACGAGAATAAAACCACGTAGGGCGAGTATCAAAATATGCCACATACGGCCGATATCAAAACCATACAATAAAGACCATCTTAAAAACCATCAGGCACAACAACCCTGGATGGTAGGCCCATATCAATGATCCATCTAGACCACTACTTAATAACCACCAAGTCGAGAGTCCATTACGATCACAACTAGTCAAATTATATCCCAAGTATGGGTGTACATTCATATGTGGGAATTTCTCACTAATGTACCAGTTTAAGTTCCATAAGTAATCCACAAGAAGAAATCCATAAGTATGACAAATATGCAGGATAATCATAAAGCATGTAATACAGCAATTCAATTTCCACCATAAACACATGTGATTATAAAGGGAGATATTAATTATGAATTTAAATAAAAACTATAACTTAAGCTAATGAGAAGATGGAAAGCTCAAGGGGAAGAATCATCACCTTATAGTTTGCATCGCCTATCAGCATCGTTAAGGAATATGCATTCCCTTAAAATCAGTCCTACCATAAATCAGGATGTACAATTAGATCCAAGTTATACACACCACCTAGGGTTTAAGATCATAGCCTGGGGTTATTTTTAAAGATTTTAGTGTAGAATTAGGATTTTATCCTAGGGTTTGGTTAAATGTTAAGATCTTAGTATTTGAATTCTAGTTGGTGTACCATTAATTATAATGTACATTAATAAATAGAAAATAACTATCATTATTGGTGTTATAATTCATATTAGCTAACATAGTAATAGTAATCGTCATGATGATAATTAATATCATGATCTACTATCAATGATAATATTTAAGAGTGATAAAAACCAAACACTAGTGTCTAATAATGATATTATTTTATTTTATTTTATTTGTCTAACATAACTAACATTAGTATAGATAATTTACTAGTGGCTACTCTTAGCTAATATTCATAGTAGAAGTATTAATTAGTCAATACTAATAATGATAATTCACAACACAAGAGGGTGGAGGGTTTATACCTCAGTAGGAGTTGAGTGTGGCCCAACTCCTATTCCAGTGAGTTAACTCGGTCCTAAGTCAACTCCTTGACTCGGTCGAGTCGAGCTAGTGCGGCTTCACTCCCACTCACTCGCTCTCTTCTTTCTTCCTTTCTCTTTGTTTTCTCTCACTTTCTCTCTCTCTCTCTCTATGCTGGAATCCAGCCATGCCTAGACCAGTCCCAAGCTTGACTCAAGCCAGTCAGACTCAGTTTCTGCTGAGTTAACTCGGCGGTGAGTTAAGGCTTAACTCCCTTCTTTCTCTTTTCCTCTTTCTCCTCTCCTTTATTCCCTTCATTTCTGCTTCTTTTTATTTATTTTTATTTTTTTTGAATTGGTAGAGAGGCTGGAGGAGCTTGGCAGTGGCTCGACCAGGCTCAAAACTCGGCCTGACCCAAACTCCCAACTCAGCAAAGAGTCAGGCTCGGTCTGGTTCGAGTTGACTCAACAACGCACCCACTCTTCCACCATTTTCTTCTTCTCTTCTTTTTCTCCTTCTTTTACGTTTCTAGAAATTTTGGATGTGGTTGGACTTGTTGCAGGGGTAGCCCAACTCAGTACATCTCGTCAGCTCGCAGGACCGAGTCACCAGCAGACGGCCCTTACTCATCAGTGAGTTGGTGCGGCACGAATCTGCACCTTCTCCCTCACTTTCTTCTTTGTTGAAAACTTGGCATGGCCTAAGTCGGCAGCAATCCATAGCATTGAGCTCGACTTAGATGTGGCCCAGACCCAACAGACTTGGATCTGACTCGGTCCTAGCTCGAACGGGAGTGCGGCAGTTGCACTCACCCACACCCAATCTGTTTCCTCCTCTTGTTTCTTCTTCTATCTCTTTCCCTTCTCCATATTCTAACATCAGGGACGTCTCCATATGGTGAGAGGCTGGAGATGGCACGCTCGAACCGACCTCGACTCGATTTTAAGTGGTGGAGAAGATGGCTACCATTAATGGCATCTTTGAAAAAGGGTCTTCTGCCTCTGATCTGTTCCTTCCAGACGGTCCTAATGGACCCTAGGAAGCTTGCAGATAAGCTTCATCAAAGCTTCATGGAGGATAGACTGGTGGGTTCGAATGGAGAAGATTTTGGAGGGCTTGCGGCTGTAAGAGGTGGAGAGACAGAGCTGTTGTTACTCGGTCCTCCCTTCTTTACAGAGAACCCTAGTTCTCCTGAGCTGTAGGATTGGAATCAGATGGCCAGGATTGGATCCCACTGTCCGGTCTCATGAAACTGCTATGCAAAACAGTGGTCTTGAAGTTGGTTCTCCTCTCTCACATGAACAACGCGTGGATGGTTTAGGTTCGTCCGAAATAGAGGTGTGTGATTGACGGAAGGATCCTCACATGGATCGCCCTCGTTGGTAGCAACGAATTCCTATTTTTGGGAAGGTATTTGTGCTACCGAGTCCTACTTTGGTTGGTTCTCGTATGCACGAGGTTGCACGTCAGCAAGTAAGATTACCTAGGGTTTGTCCAGGATCACCGTCTGGCCATGATGAATGGTCCTGATCATTGAAATAGACCTTGATCGAATCTAACGGACATCGGTCCGTCCACTGGCAAGAAGAAAACCGGAAAGGAGGGAGAGAGTTTCCTCCCTTTTCGGGTGCGGGTCTGACCCATTTGACCAGGTCCTCTGGTCCAGTGCACAGTTGGTGCACCTCCCCTGATGCACACACGCACCAATGTGGGGCCCATCATGATGTGATTCACAAATCCACCCCGTCCATTCCATTTGGAGGACTCCATCAAGGCCCCTGGCCAAAGATCAGGCTTACCCAAAACTCCGGTGGGCCATACTCTTAAGCTTCGACTTCTAATGGTTAATTTTTGTTGATCCAATACTTGGATCATTTTGTATTTGAATATCAACAGTTAAAATCGTCCTAGGGATCATTTGTTTGTGTTCCAGCCTACTCTCTCTATATTAATGACTCCATTATCGTTATTAAAATCCCTTTAATAATATTATTCATCTTATTATGCCATTATCACTTGTTTTATATTTTATTATTATATATGTATACATATATACTTATTTATTTATTCGTAGGACCTGCCTTTTATAAGACTCATAACTGATAATGTTATATTGAGCTGGTTTATTATTTCAAGTTAAGCTGACGGTTGGATCGAGCCTACATTTAATTTGAGTGGTCCCTAATCCAGTTTAGATGATCCTCAACAATACTCCTATCTGTCGGGCCACTACACTATAGTATTCGAGTGTTAAATCGTTTGATGTTACTTATACATTAGATGGATGGTGGATCCATCGATCCAAGGTTTAAATCAGCTAATCCATATCTTCCATTTGTTTTGTCAACTCAAATTGGTGCAGACCCAAAGGATGAGGTGTATCCTAAACTCAAATGGACCATGCTTAGTGATCTCACGGCTAACTAATGATTCCTGCTAGCCCGATGGTCAAATTATGGGAATTTATCGTCGGATCGATCCATGGAACATTGTGATTGATTCATAGTTTATCTAAGGAGTCCTAAAATGGGTTATACTGATGATATGATGGTTCATCTCAACATTAGTGGATGGATGACTTAATATATGGATTGAGATTGTTTTCAACGGTTGGATTTAAATCGTAATGAACGTGAATATTCAAGTCAAGTTAGTATTTGTAATAAGTTAGGATACTTGGTAACACCCGAGTACTGAAAAGTACGGGGCGTTATATTTACTCTCGAAAATAGTATGTATTTTGTTGTACCTCCAACCCTTGCAGCCTCGATATTGAATGAAGGGTGGAATTTGATGGGGAACATACGAAACAACACACTCTCGTAAGGCTGGTAATATCTCTACTGCCCATATATGTTAGAATGAAATTGCACTAAGTTAAAAATCTATAATTGACTATAGACTGTAATCATGTAGAAAATAAGAAGTGTTCTTACTGGTAGAGGAAGGGCGTAACCACATACAGCGTAGTGAGGGGCACTTGATGCGACAACACTAGCTTCGATACCTTGCGACATTGTATAGTATGCCAAACTACCCCAAGGATAGTTATAAAAATCATCTAGCAAGTCGACCAGGTGAATATAATCTATGTTGCACATGGTTTTCGGTTCGGTTCCCCTAACAAAGCACTCCACAACCAGAAGTAGGCCAACCTTCACGACATCCTCGTGCTTATTGGTGTCAACTAATCTTTTAAACACATCCATTAAGTGCTTCTTTAATACTGGATATTCTTTAAAGTATTTATCTCTTAATGTACTCATATTGCGACTATTGGTATTGTAAGTTCTCCAGTCTTAAGGCTCGTAATAAGGGCGAAGTCCATCTCCGTGAACTGCAATCGTCTCCCCCTAATCTCAAATACTAGATCACCTTTATATCTTAGAAAAAGAAGGTGAAATAGAGCCCCTATAAATCTAAAAGATGTAATATGCAATAAAAATAAAAATGGGGATTGGCTAAACAAATTTAGCCGACTATCATGCTTCTCCACTCTACCCTTCACCTTGTCAAACCACCATTTCAGTGTACACCTAGACGTTGGGTTTAAGATTACAGCAAAATTTTCTTCACCTACAAACATGGATTGAAAAACATATCAAACATAAAGTTTACAAGATAATCATAGTGTACAAAATCAGACATAATTGATAATAATGTAGCACTTCATGAATTTAAACAAGCTTCATACGAAATCGAGATAGAAATTGAGCGAGGAAGAACCAGAAATTGAGTGAGACAAACTATCAAAATGAGTGAGGCAAACTATTAAATTCAGCGAGGCAAACTAGAAAATGAGTGAGGCGACCTATAAATTGAGCGGGGCAACATATAAATTGAGTGAGGCAAACTGGAAAAATGAGTGAGGCAACCTAGAAATTGAGTGGGGCAAACATGAAATTCAACGGGGCAAACATGAAATTGAGCATGGCAAACTAGAAATTCAGTGGGGCAAACTAAAAATCGAGCGGGGCAAACTAGAATTTGAGTAGGGGAAACTAGAATTTGAGCGGGGCAAACTAAAAATTCAGTGGGGCAAACTAGAATTTGAGCAGGGCGAGCATGAAATTTAGCGAGGCAAATTGGAAATTCAGCGAGGTAAACTGAATTTTGAGCGGGGCAAACATGAAATTGAGCGGGCCAAACATGAAATTTAGTGGGGCAAAGTAGAACCTCGGATGAGCGGGAGAGGAAGTGTTCAAGTTCCGAATTCTATTGCCTAACGGTGCCATCGCAGACTTAATGTTATATGGACCTGGGGAGAACATGTTCGTCAGTGAATTTATTGGTGCCGTGAGAGTAGAGTTTGAGAGATTTACAAAAAGAACACCTGGAATTAAGCGGAAGATAATGTGGGATGGAGACGTTTATCTTAAATATCAATGAGTGAGGCAAACTATCAAAATGAGTGAGGAAAACTAGAAAATGAGCGAAGCGACCTATAAATTGAGCGGGCCAACCTTGAAATTGAGCAAGGCAAACTCTGGAAAAATGAGCGAGGCAACCTATTCAATTGAGCAGGGCAAACTTAAAATTCAGCAGGACAAACAGGAAATTGAGCAAGGCAAACATGAAATTGAGTGGGGTAAACTTGAAATTGAGCGAGGTAAACTAAAAATTTAGCGGGACAAACTTGAAATTGAGCGGGGGAAACTGAAAATTCAACGGGTCAAACTTGAAATTGAGCTAAGAAAATTGAAGTTTGAGCAAGACAGCCTAGAATTTGAGCGGGACAAATTGAAAATTGAGCGGGGCAAACTGGAAATTGAGTGGGGCAAACTTAACATTGAGCGAGGCAAACTACAATTTGAGTGAGGCAACCTAGATATTGAGAGAAACATGAAATTCAGCGACACTAACTTGAAATTCAGTGGCGCTAACATGAAATTCAGAAAGAATAACATGAATTTCAATGAACTTGAAATGAAATTGAACTAGCTTAACATATAATTGAATGAGCTTGACATGAAATTCAACAAGTACTTCGATGAAGTTGACTGAGTAATTAATGAAAATGACAAGGCGGTTCATAAATTTTCCGTAACATCACATGAATCTATGGATGTTCCCGGTCATATCTTTATAATTTGTCTGTCAAATTCATGAATTACTCAGGGAATTCAACCAATCATGAACCGGGAAGGTCGGCGACAACTCGACCATATTGTCGAGAAGTAGGTCAAATAGACCAAGAACTCTTGAAATTTGAAATCAGTTTGATCAGTACGCTTTTATCGTACCGAGTTAACTGATTTAGGCCCACCTTGAATGTATGTAGACTATTGATGACATTCATCCGTTTTTCCATCTATATTAAGGGTTTGAGCCCAAAATCGTAGCATAACCAAATATCAGGTGGATCATACAAAAGGAAATAGTGATTCAATTGGAGAAAGCTTGCTACGCCCCACAATGATGTTTTATTTTCCATCATATTCATCGGATGATGTATACATAGATGAACTAAAAGCCCAGATGCAAGCTTCATCCAACAAGCAATATATTTAAATATACCTATGGTGTGTGCTTCTTCAGTGGACCGACTATTTTGAGAAGATGAGAAAATGCCGATGAATGGAGAGGATGCAATCCAATGGAGGAATGATGCGATCCAATAGAGAACTTTTCGTGCTGGGGAAAAGGGTTTTTTATCTCTTTATTAGTGAAAATGGAATGAAAGCAACATGAGTGAAAGCAACAGCAGTGAAGAGCAGGGGTATTTTCGTCCTCAAATGCTTTGTTCGTACGTACGGGGTCTAAGTTGGGAAATTAAGTTTGGGATGCTTCATAAAAGACGCAGGGTAAAAGGTGACGTCAACAGTGGTCACGGACTCCCTTTAACAGGTGGTGCAGATGATTCCAGTCACTTTTTGTTTTTTTTTTTTTTTTGTCTTTTTTTTGCACTTTCTTTTCATTTTTTATTATTATTTTTTTTTACACGCACACACACCGCCATACACTCATGCCACACGCACACACACCCCAACACACGCACGCCGTGGGGTTTCACCACCGTGGGTACTCGAACCCTTGACCCGGTGTTGAAACTCCAGGGAGTCTACCACCCGGGTAAGAGTAAGCACTCTTCTTTTCATTTTTCTTTACAGTGTGACCATCAACTGCATTTAATCATACCATCTCTCAAATTAATTAATATTCTATTAATGAGTTATTTTGATAAACTGCCAAAGTACGGCCATCCATACGCATACACATTCCTAATACACATGCAGCAATCTAAACAATTCAATTGTCGACTGAGTTGATGATAGATATGGTAAAGCAAGATTGAATGGACAATCCCAAACTTACAAGTGGATCTTCGTTTGCTGAATTTGGAGTGATTGAGTGACAGCCTTTAATTGTAGCCGTTCCTTATTTAGCCACTGGTCGGACGGTTAAAAGAATCCTTCAATGATTTTTCCCGGGTCGTGAGTTATCTGAAATGGGACGACTATTTGGACAAATTGAATTAGAATTGGGATACTCGTGTGCCACGTGTACTAGATGTTTGCCTGAGCATGGATGGTAGAGTATTAAAATTTCTGTGGTTGTTCTTGAGATGGGTAGGTATGAGTTGGAGATATAATCTGCAATCGCAGGGCTGCAAACCCAGAAACCGTACGATGAGCTACGATTAACCACAAGGGACGTCAATTTCCCATAGCCTACGCCCCACAGGGAACCCATACACGCGTAAGCTCTGTGTGGCACACCACGATGTGGACGTAGCATCCAGTCTAACCATCCGTTTTTCTAACTTATGTTGAAGTAAGAGCTTAAAACTGAGGAAGATTCAAAATGCAAGGGAGCCTCATTAGAAGAAACAGTAGGTATGAAAGCCTCCGCCGTTAAAACCTTCCATTTTCGGCACTAGGCCCACCTCGATATTTATCGGGGCCATCCAAACTGTTGGTAAAGCCACACAGACAATGATGAAGGTAAACATAAAATCAGCTTAATCCGAACTTCCATGACCCCTACATGTTTATAATAAAAAGCATTTCCTATGATGAGGTCCACATGTACCAATACACAAAAAACATACATCAAGGTGGGCCCTACTATTGGGGGCCTCACCCGCTATATTACTCGTCACCTTAGTAAGGTTGCAGCGGTGGCTGAAAAAACATGGCACGTGGGTTGCGTACCGATGAGGGTAAAAACATGGGATGTGGATTGTTGGTTGTGGCTTGATCTGGGGATTTACTGAGGTGGGTGGGATCCCCGACTGTAGGGCCACCTTGATACATATCCCTTATGTCCACATTGTCCAGCTATTTTTGAAAACTCATTTTATACACGCCGTCTATCCATATTTTAAGACCAGAGCAAAAGTTTTGGATCAAGTTGATATTTGGGTGGTCTCTTCGTTAAGGTCTTAGTGACCTTATAAGCAGCTTGGATCTAAAAAATAAATTCTGGTGCCCCTATGAAGTTTTTAATGGTGTGGATTCAATAACGGCACTTTCCTATGACATGGTCCGCATAATATTTGGATCTGCTTCATTTTTTTGGATCATGGCTTAAAATGAGATATCAAGATGGATAAACTCATCAATGTAAGGCACATACATCAAAGCAGCCCCACAGTTAGACAAGGATCCACCGAAACCCTGCACCGGATTCCATGGTGTTGTTAACGTCACCAAGTTATGTGGGTCCACTATGATATATGTATATATCAAAACCATTCATCCATTTCACGTCACCAAGTTATGTGGGTCCACCATGATATATGTATATATCAAAACCATTCATCCATTTCACGAGATTATTTTAGTGCTTGATTAAAAGAGAGAGAGAGGTCCAAACCTCTCGTGTAACACACCACAAAAAAGCAGTGACAGTGAATGCCTATTCTTGAAAACTTTGGGCCACAGAAGTCTTGGATTATATTGGTATTTATTTATTTTTTCCATTAATCTAGGACTATTACCTTATAAAAAGGTTGGATGGCAAATAATCATTATGGTGGAGCTTGGGAAGATTCCACCCGTAGGCATTCTTTTCCAGTTTTCCTTCTGTTGTATCCAACTTGAGTTTTCATTCTGACTCATTTTTTGAGATTCTGATTCATTTTTTGTTTGCATGTTCTAAAATTATCTCTCTCTCTCTCTATATATATATAGGGTTAGCTTGTTAGTACATACCTATGTCAGTACTGTTGCCACCCTCGCTAGGCATCGATACCAAGACCTCAAGTGTTGAAACGAGCTATCTCCACTCAGTCTGTCAATTGAGCCATGGATTTGGGTATAGTTCATAAACTTATATAACCCTGATAGTAAGCAGCTGAATGGTGCAAGCACCCAAGATACTTAACAACTTTATGTTTAAATATCTGTATGTTTGAATATTTGATTGGGTAGGTAAGAGTTGAAAATAAGAGTGCAATCTCAAGGCAAACACCGACAACCGTACGAATGAGCTCTCATTATCAAGTACGATTAACCACAACGGACGGGACACGAATTGCATCCTACTCCCGCCCAGACAGTAATCCGTCCGGGCAGGGCTCTGTGGGCCCACGGTGATTTAAGTGTTTTGTCCATGTCTTTCATCACTATTCTGGTTTAAGGTATGATCGTAAAAATGAAGCATATCCGCTGCTCCAATGGACCACATTACAGGAAGCTTCAATGATAATAACACCCACCATTGAAACTTTTCTAATGGCCACCCTGATGTATTTTTTACTTTCCAACCTATTCATGATGTCATGTAGGAAATCGGACTGCACACTGAGTTACTCGATACGCTCCTACCTTACTGGGTAAACTCAATGAGTTACTCAATATGCTCCTACCATACTGAGTAAACTCAGCTGGGCCCACCGGGAATGTTTTTGTCTTATCCACTTTGTCTTTTTCATATCATTTAAGTGGTTGAGCCCACATTGGAGTTATATCTAAAGCTCAAGTGGGCCATACCACAGGATACCGTGGAAATAATGATTTCCACTGTTGAAACCTTTCTACGGACCACAGTGATATTTATTTGTCATCTAACATGTTTATAATATTACAAAGACATGGATGAAGTGAATATATATAATGTAGCATCCACTCCAACCATCACTTTTTCCTCATGTTTAGATAGGATCCAAAAAACGAGAAAAATCCAAAATACAAGGCAGTTACATTATAAGAAACAGCAGGGATGAAAACCTCCACCTAAACAGCGAGAATGGATTGAAAGGTGTCGATATAATACATAAATTACGGTAGGATCGACGGAACTTTGCCACGTCAACACACCACTAAGATCGGTGGTGTGTGCCACACTATCATAGTCCAAATAACAGGCAACGATTCTCTGTATAGATGAAAGTAAACTAAAACATGCTTTGAAACTTGTGTGCACGCCATCACCATAGTTTAAAGGGTGATTTTTTGGACCTTTACGTGTAATCATCCTGACCGGTTAAAAGTAGGAAATTGATCCAATGGTTAGGAACATTCCCAGCTCACTTTTATGCTATGGATGGGGCACATTGATTAAGCACCGTTGATTTATGTGGACCGTTGATCAGGTGGTCATCACTTCACTTGAAAATACTCGCGGTGGAGTCATCATGCCGGTAACATATGTACGAAAAACATGAGTGGTCAAATTTCAGATACATGTGGGCCAACCTGATGAGATAAAACATGCGAATTCATGGGTCGTTAATACCATAACCGTCCGATGAAACTACGAGGCTCATTAACAACGACTCTGCTTTCGGGGCCACTAGGTGAGGCCCCAACAGTGGGGCCCACCTTGATGTATGTGTTGTAAATCCATGCTGTCTATCTGTTTTTCCAGCTTATTTTAGGGTATGAGACAAAAAGACTGAAGTAGATTCAAATCTCAGGTAAACCACACTATAGGAAAAAGTGGTGACTGAATTCCTACCATTAAGAACCCCTTAAAAGTTCCATTGTAGTGCTTATTTGCTGTCCAAGCTGTTGTCCACTCCCTCACCTAATCGCCCTTCCATTCTAGAATTTATTTTTTTATTTTTTTACTTTTGGAAAGGATGCCAATTGCTTCCAGCTACTTGTTGGACGGAGCTACAAGGTAAAACCCTATGAATGTCAATGACTATGTATATGTGTTGATACAGACATCTACTTAGTTGTTTTTGAACATTAACGAATAAAAGAGACCCTGGCTAATACAAGGGACTCGATGCCTAAGTCAGGTAGAGAATTTGGGTTTAGTTGTAAATAGGATTTTATGCTTGAGATTGTGAATTAAATTTTCGATTAGGATTCCGGATAGATACCGTCGAGACCAAGTCGAAACTAACAAGAGAAAGGTTGTGCAAACCTGGGTCTTTTGACGAGTAGTGTTCTTCTCTGCTTCTTTGGCATTGGACAAATTAACGGGCGCTCTGACCTGCTATTGAGGTCTGTCAAAAGATCGAGTCTGACCTTATTTCCTGCTCAATTTAAAAATTTCGAGGAATGGAACCTTTGGTCGCATCATTTATTAGCCAACCTAGCTAAGTCCACTGAATGCCGACCTAACCTTATCCTATTGGTTATAGTATATTTTCCCCATAACAACAAGTACACCTACTTTCTCTTACTCATGTTAAGTTGTGATTCTAAAAATGAGGTAGATCCATGAATCAGGTGGACAACACTACAAGAATAATCTAGCATTCAACACTCGAGAGTCCTAGAAATCTTAGATCAAGCTGATATGTCTATTTGCCCTTCATTACGGTGAAATCACCTTCTGTCATATAAAATATCACATTAGGACACAAACATTTCAATGATGGACTTTCAATTTCACTCTCTTTCATGGTTTGTCCGCCGCCTTAAGCCGTGAATCTCCGTCACTTTTCAACCACATCCTATCATGACGTGGAGAAAGTGGACGTTAGGTAAACATCGACGGGCCCAAAGTTTTACGGAGGATGGGCTTCGCCCCGCACGTTTCTAGATGCAACTCGTGTCCGATTAAAATATGAGAAATGACAAGGTATATACTCTGGCAGACCGATCCTGCAAAAGAAAGCGGTCCGACACATGGCACGTGGTCTATATGCAGTTCGAGGATAACGTTGGCCACCAATTATTAAGACTTAGACAGCTGAGGACGCGGATTTCCTACTAAAGCTTTTTGCCGGGACTTCCTGCGCAATGATGCTGCCGCCGTGACGTTTGTGAGAAATCCAAACCGTCTATCCGTTTTTCTACCTCATTTTAGATTGTAAAACAAAAAAATATGGGTGTATAAAACTCAAGTGGGTCACACCAGAGGGAGAAATGGGGAAAGAAATTTGTAACGTTAAAACCTTCTTAGGCTCGATTCTGATGTTTATAGGAAATCCAAACCATTTATAAGGTCATTCACAATGGGATGAAGTGAAAAAATATACTGATACAAAATTTTTATGGTCATTAGAATGTTTCACCTGTGGTCACAGCATACCCACTGTTTCCTCTTTAGTGGCCAACTTGAGCTTTTGAACTTTCTCATATTTTTTCTTATGTCCTAGAATGATCTCTTAAAACGGATGAACGGGCCAATCTCTCACAAACATCGCAATGGCCCCACTCAGCATCCTTGGAACTTCTTGTCACGAGGAAATCCGTGTCCGAGAGAGGATTATTGCTTATTGACACTGCTAGTACGGTGCTTGTTGGCCGCATCATATGTCATCATGCTTGTTTTATCCCAGCCTTCCACTCATTCGGCGCTCGTTTTAAAGCATCAACTAAAAAATGAGGCAAAGCCAAATCTCAGGTGGACAATGCCACGATGCATATGTTTTATCTACAATTTTCATTCCATTCATTTTGCTGTTGTTATCTGTCATGCCATGATGTCTGTGTTTTATCCACACTTTTTATTTATTTTGTGGATCATTTAAAAAAATTAGCTAAAAAATTAAGCAAATTCAAATCTCAGGTGTACCATATCACTAGAAAAGGTGGTGATTAAGCAGGCACCGTTGCAAACTTTGTGGGAGCAATAAAAGTTTTGCATGTAGCTAATGTTTATGGTTTCCTCCATCCATGTCTTTGTTAGCTAATCAAGAAGCTGGATTTAAATAAAAGTTTGTGGACCTTAGGAAAATTTTAATAGTGTCTTCAATTAGGAATGTTTTTCTATGGTGTAGTCCCCTTGAGATTTGAATATGCTAAGCTTGCAAAATAGATAAACTGTCTCGATAAAACATATATATATATATATATATATATATATATATATATATATATATATATATATATATATATATATATATATATATATATATATATATATATATATATATCTGTTTACACATGGTTGACCACAATCCGATCAAACTGTCCAAATGATGCCACGAGGTACCATATAACATGTGCTTATCGATAGACACAATCTTAAGCTATTATAAGTTAGGGTCAGTTTATTTTTTTATTTACCTTGTAAATTTATAAGGTAAATGAGTAATCATTATTTATGGAAGTAATTCATGCTAGCCATCTTTTCTTAACATGATAGTTATGATTGTTTGAAAATTTTTCTTTTAAAATTAAGAAAGGAAAACAAGGAAGAGAAGAAAATATATGGGGCCCACTTGTATATATGTGCTTGATCAACACCGTCCATCCATTTTACATTTTCGTTTTAGGGTTTGATCCCAAAAATGAGACAAATATAAAGCACAAGTGAATCACACCATAGGAAAATGGGGAATTGAATGCTTGCTATTAAAAAAATTTTGAAGGCCACGAAAGTTTTGGATCAAGATGATAGTTGTATTTTCCCTTCGTCCATGTCTCATGTGACCTTATGATTAGGTTGGATGATAGATATACATCTCTGTGGGGCCATAATCCATGGTTAAGCTTTCAACGGTGGACAACATTATCCTTCTTGCTTTATGTGGTGTGGTTCACATGAGCTTATAATCTATCTCATTTTTGGGCTCATGCCCTAACATAAACTAGTACAATGGATGGAGAATGTGAATTAGACACATAATTCACATGGGCCCCACGAAATTAATCAAACCCAATACATCACAATGGGCTCCACAGAATTAATCAGACTCAATCTCAACCGATTTCATACATGCAATCTCGATTACCGAGGTATCATTGGAAATGGAACTTTTCTCTTTTTGGAACACTAATAATAAGTTATCATGGCTCATTTACCACAATTTATGGTAGGAAATATAAAATCAAATATGTCATTAAAGAAAAATCATTGTCTTTAAGGCAAAAATAACTATTTCACAAGGAGTATCTTCTCCTTCTTAAATTCTCTAATTGTTGTAATAATTAGTAGTTGAATAGTCATGTCAATTTTCACATATTTAATTCTAATCTAATTAATTTAGCACTAATTTAATTAATTTAGCACATGGGGTCACAAGCATTCAGTTTGGTTTGAGTTAAATACAACTCTAGCACACTCGACACCTAATCTAATCACACGCATATAATTGGAATTGGGATGTTCATTATACACATGGCCATGTATCTGAATTGAACGGAAACAACATCATGATGGGCCCATGGAGCACTGTCCAATAGCAACATAGTGTCAATATGCAATGACAACCAACGTAGAGAGTCACATCTAACTTTGTAAATTGGTGGGCATCTACTGGATGGTTAAAATGAAAATCATTCTTGAGTGGAATTCAAGAAAACAAATGTTTGTCCCGACCATTCACTCAACATGATTTACGGTTTATATACATTGGGTGGGCCCATTGTAATATTGTGAGAAATCCACTTCGTTAATTCGTTTTAGCCGCCCATGATAGGAGCCCAAAAATGAGGTAGATTCAAAACTCAATGTGGATGGAGAAATGCCAAATGTTAAAACCTCTTTGAGTCCACCATAATATTTATATGTCATCCAAACTGTTATAAGGTAATTACAATTTGGATGAACTGAAAACACAAAAATTTTAACTTGATCCAAAACTACTGTGGCCCCACAAATTAAATGTTTCAGCGATGGATGTTCAGTCTTCACTGTTTGCTGTCATGTGGCCCACTTAGGTTTTTGAATCTGTCTACACCCTGATCTATAGGTCAAGTGGTAGACAGAGTGAAAGATACCTTGTTTCAATAATGAGGTCTTGGTATCAATTCCTTAGTAGGGGTGGCTAACAATATAGTGTGAACTGACAATAGGTGTACTAACAAGCTAACAAAATTAAAAAAAATTTCAATAGGGTCTTATTTTTGAACCCATGTCCTAAAATGATCCAAAAAAAAATAAAAAATGGATGAACAGGATGAATTTCTCACAAACACCGCAGTGGGCCCTACCTAGCTTTTGATATAGTAACAACTTCCGGCCACACTTGTTGTAGGCAATCCGGGGTCCACTAATGTATTAAGATGAGCTGGCACAATTATTAGATGGGATGGATGTCACACACATCATGGTGGCCCACATAGTGTTTTATTATTATTATTATTATTATCATCATCGAATCATAGAGGTACGTAAGATAAGGTATTCTAATTTCGGATTGGTGCAGCACATGCATTGCCTGCAGTCATATATGGACAAAACTCCGATTCAACGTTGGGTGACTTACCTTCTGTACTCATGTGCGACTATTCAGACCATCCAAGTTGTGGGGTTTGTCGTGGACGGAGCATATCTCACTGATCAAGAAATCCTAGCCCTTCGATTGATGGCTATCAAGTGGATGGTTAAAAATCAGATGGGCAGTCTAGATTAGCATGCAACCCATGCCATGACTGCAGTTGGTTATTCTCAATATGTAACTTAACAGTGCCTTGACCCTTGGCGTACACCATCTCCGTTGTCAATCGGGCGTTTTGTTGGGACTTTTAAATTTGGTAATCCTGACCGTTTAAAGGTAGCAAATTGATCCAACGGTTAGGTGATCTCGTAGTACAATTTTAAACTGGTTGATGGGGCACATTGGAAACTTCTCAGGGCTGTAGAAGTTTTAGATCAACCCTTCCACCTTCTCAGTGTGATCTTATGCACAGATTTTTTTTTACACACGCACACACACCCCCACACACTCACGCCACACACACGCACACCGTGGGATTTCACCACCGTGGGTACACGAACCCTTGACCTGCTGTTGAAACTCTAAGGAGTCTACCACCCGGGTAAGAGTAAGGACCCATCTTATGCATGCACAGATTGGATGATAAATAAACATCACTGACCTAAGGAAGGTTTCAACAGTGGATGTCATTATATATCCCCACTATTTCCTATATTGTGGTGTGGTGTGGTGTGGTCCAAGTGAGGTTTGAATATACTTCAATTTTGGGATAACAACTTAAATGATTAGGAAAACTGGATGGATGGCACGGATAAGACATATACATAATAGTGGGCCCCACAAAGTTTATTCAATATAATGTAATGTGCTCAAATTGTGGAATTCTTGCAGCCCAAAGTTTTTTGGGACCATGGTGGTGTATGTGTTATATCCAACCAGTCCATCTATTTATCCCTATCATTTTTGGAGATGAACTCAAACATCAAGCTAGCATATCCAAAGTTCAAGCGGACCACAAGACATGAGAGAAGGTATTGAATGCTCACCGTTGAAAACTACGTGGCATCACATGTTGTATTTTTGTAATAAAAATATATTTTAAAAATAAAAGTAATTTTTAGAAAGTAAATAAATATATTAATTATTTAAACTTTTCATAAATATTATGTATAACTAGTCGGTAAGAGAATGAGTTTTTGCTTATGCAACTAGGGTCCAAATCTCTTTAGAGACGGTGTGAAGCATCGCGCGCAACGTGGGCACGTGGTTCAAATTTTATTTTTTTTTTGCCATGGTACAACTTCACTACCCTAAAGTATTATTAACCTTAGTGTTGATTGAGAATGACTATGACATGGTTGTACATATGGCACATATGTCACGTGTCGCTCATGTGGAAACAATTTTAAATTGTTGGATGACTTTTTTCTATCTAAAAGAGTATAAAAATAACTGTCATAAGACAAAAAGGTTTATATCCTTTTACGAAATAATGTTGTTTATTATGAATGGGTGTGGATATCTTGAAGAGGCACTTTGGTATCTGGACATGAAGAATTCCATGACAATTTAATTATTATAAATCCTAGATATTATAATCCAGAATCGTGTTCTTCTCTCTCTATTATACAGTACTCTTGAATCTAACATCTTACTGTGTTTTTCCAATACATTAAAAATGTATATCGATATCAAAACTAGAGATCTGTTTAATGCTTAAATGTGTAAATTTTCGTGTTAAAATTCGGATTAAGTATTCATTATATCATGAAGATAATTTGCGGATTTGCTTCATTTGCACTTGTTGGAACTACTAGGAAAAAAAAAAAAAAAAAAAAAAAAGCAAAAAAAAAAAAAAAAAAAAGGCAAAAAATCTGTCTTGAGAAATTAACTATTCAAATCGTGACTTGAAACCGATAAATCTAATTGCCTCATTATATTTTTCCTCTATCATCTTTGTGTGCTAAGGTTTTTATTATTTTCCAACATCACAAAGGTTTTAGATCAAGCTATTATTTAAGTTTTCTCATCACCCATATCCTAGTCACCTTATGAGCGAGTTGGATGAAATATATACATTAGTGCAGATGTTAGAAAGTTTTCAACAGTAGGTGCCTTTATCCCCATTGTTTCCCATGGTGTGGTTAGGGGTGTACACGGGTTGATCCGAGTCGAACTAGGCTAAACCCGGCTCAGTCCGGTCATCAGCCAAACCCAACCCGAACCCGACCTGGCTCGGTCACCGGGCCAACACGTCCAGCCCGAACCCAGCTCAGGCAGAGTTTAGGCCAGTTTCGGACCTTACTGTCACTTCAAAGATGTGCAGTGAACTGTCCCAAAAGGGTAAAGAGAAAAGGGACTAATAGGGTTTTGAAAAAAATCGTAAAGGGAAAAGGGACTAATAGGGTTTTGAAAAAAATAAAAATGAATATATACACTACTTGACCGAGTCGGGCCAGGTCGAGTCGGGTTTCGGGCTGAGTCGGGCCGAACTGGGACATATCCGAACTCGGCCCGAACTCAATTTCGGGCCGATTAAAATGGCCCGTCCCGACCCGAACTTAATTCTGGGTCGAGCCGAGTCGACCTTTTTCGGGCCGAGTCGAGCGAGTTAACCGGGCTAGCCCGGTTCATGTATAGCCCTAGGTGTGGTCACTTGAGCTTTGGTAGACTGAGTGAAGATACCCTAATTTCAACACTGGGGTAGCTAACTATGGGGTATGGACTAACAAGCTAACTAAAAAAAAACACAAACAGAAGAGCTTTGGATATACCTCGTGCTTGTGGAACTGGTAAACTTAATTTGCTCGGTCCAGAACTCATGCCACGTGGACAGAGAACATGGCTTGTTAAGGTAAATGCAGGGGCTGCTCTAAGGGGTAGGCAGGTGAGGCAATCGCCTAAGGCCCCTAATTATGAAGGCCCAGGATTATAAGAATAGGCTTTTAATACTCTGATAGCGTTTGATAATCTATACACATGCATTAAGAAATTGCAACCTTTGAACATTTTTAAATTAAATTAAATATATATAAAAGTGGATCCCAATTTAGATGGTTCATGAAAAACAAAAACAAAAACACACAATGGCTGGATCTCTCCTAACTAGTTGATTCTTATATGCTAAACAAATTATTTCAATTCAACATACAAATTCCCACTAATTGGAAGATAAAATAGTTAAATCAATGGATTTTTTGTAATTTAGCCTATCTAGAATGGATCACCTAATTTAGACGGTTTGGATGGAGTCAAAATATGCTATATTAATAATCTAGGAGTGACTACTTATTAACTATAACAGTGCTAGAGTACTATACAATTCTAAATTCATTATTCTCACAATAGACGCGGATTGCGGGCAGGCCACTCTTCAGGGATTCCTGTAGCCCTGAACTCTGTGGGGTCCACATTATTATATGTGTTATATCTATTCTGTTGATCTATTTCTTCATCCCATTTTAGAATATTAGAAAAAACATGAAGCAGAACCAAATCTCAAGTGGACCACAACGCAGAAGAAAAGCGGATATTGAATGCTCACCATTAAAAACTTTTCTGCAGGCGGCAGAAATTTTAGATAAGCTGATATTTATGTTTCCTTTCATCCATCTAGGATTCACCTTATGAACGGTTTAGCAATTTTATCCATCGAAATTGATTTATTGGGTAAACTTGAATACGAAAGTTTAATTAGTAATTTTGCATCTAATAAAAAGTCAAGAAGCAAATTTATGGTTTAATTTAAAATTTATTAATATTTAAAAAAAAAAAAAAAAAAAAAAAAAAAAACTAAAAAGCCTCATCTTTGTGACTTGCCTAAGGCCCCCAAGAATGTTGAGCCGCCCCTGGGTAAATGACGGACCTTTTAAATTTGGAATATATGTCTGAACCAGCTGGTGATTGGTCTGGCCTGATTATCTAGGCACCATAGATGCTGCAATGAGGAAGACTTGATGAACGGCTTGGATTTTGCATTCACGTGCCACTGCTGTGCATAAATTAAAAAATCGAGATACACGTGCAGAGATTTTCCGTATACAGAAATGTTTTTAAAATCAAATGGCTGATCGCCGACCAGAAAGGTCTTTTAGTACGGTGGAATGGACTCGGATTGCGTAGTGTAGTTCACAGCTCCAGGTCGGTACTGTGTTTGCTGGAAAAGCTGTGGGCCCACCGTGACATATGTGTTTTATCCAATCCGTCTATCCATTTTCTAGCTCATATATGTTGGGGCATGAGCCCAAAATGAAGCAGATATAAATCTCAAGTGTACCAAACTTACAGGAAACAGCATCGAACGGACACCCAATGTTAGGTGGTGAGGAGCTCCGTCGTGATGGGTGATGTGGCAAGATTTGATTGCTAGCT
This sequence comes from Magnolia changhungtana, assembly GCA_030180095.1. Taxonomy (NCBI): domain Eukaryota; kingdom Viridiplantae; phylum Streptophyta; class Magnoliopsida; order Magnoliales; family Magnoliaceae; genus Magnolia; species Magnolia changhungtana. The sequence goes on along the minus strand of JASAUF010000161.1, from coordinate 2,835,392 downwards.
GAATGTTGCCAAAATAGGCCTGGACCTTTTTTAAGTTATGTTTTTTAGCCTACTGGCCCATCTTGGGCAGTGTATAACCTGCTGACCTATACTCCTCATCTTTGATAGCGTACAACCTTCTTTACTGTCCTCCCTTTTTGCGTTGGAAACGGATTGGCTACTCATGGTCGGTGCTCTGTGGGCCCACCATGATTTATGTAATTTTATGGTATGAGCTCAAAAATGAGGTTGATCAAAATTTCAAGTGGACCACACCACTGTTGAAAACTTATCGGGAGAGGCAAAAGTTTTGGATCAAGCTGATATAGTTGTTTTTCCTTCTTCCAAGTCTGTATTACCTAATCAGGTTAGATGGCAAATAACCATTGCAGTAGGCCCTGAGAAGTTTTTAATGATATTCAATCACCACTATTTTTTAATGGTATGGTCCATCTAAGATTTAGATATATTTCATTTTTTAGATCAAGCCTTAAAATTATCTTTCAAAATGAGTAGACCGTGTGGATAAAACACATACATTATTGTGGGGTCCACATAGCACAACTACTAGCTAGCGTCAATAGCCAAACCGTGTCCTGGTTTTAGTACACACCCCACTTGGAATCATGAGCAAGGCCTCAGTGTTGAGACGAGGTTATGCTCACTCAGTCTACCACCTAAGTCATGAATTAGTACCAGACAACATACCACTTACCAATCAAAACTCGCCATGTAACCTTGTCATTGTCAAAGGTGGTGAGGGCTACCTAACCCACATGTGCATGTTAAACACAATCACCCGCACATGAACCTCTGTGGCAGGTGTGAGATCTAGACAAGCAAGTGAGTCCATGAGTTAATGAGTAAGAAACAAGGCATGGAAAAGGGCGATTTTTACAAAGAGAGGAGATAAATTGCTATAAAATTTGAAAGCTTGTTAGTTGGATGCTGATTATTTTGTGAGGTGCTCACCACACTTTACTGTAGTGTGAAGACTCTATAAACCCCACCATAATGCATATGTGGGGATGATGACATCCATATTGAAAGCTTCTTAGGGCCTATGATGATGTTGATGATGATGATGATGATATATATATATATATATATATATATATATATATATATATATATATATATATATATATATATATATATATATATATATATAAGGTTATAAAGACTTGAGAGGATGAGGAAACATGAATATCAGCTAGCTTGATCCAAAATATCTATAGCCCTGATATGTTTTTGATGATAGGAATTCAATTCCCACAGTTTTTTATGGTGGTCCACTTGAGCTTTAGATATATTTTAATTTTGGGGCGCGCCCTAGCCCCAAAAGGAGCTGAAAAATCAGATGAATAATACATAGATAAAGCATATACATCACAGTGGGTCACACAGTCATCACACCAGTAGCACCTCACTATACAATCCTTTGTAGGGTCGTTGTGAGCTTGATTGCTACCTAATAAAAAATGAAGGGGCCATTTATGAAAGTGAAAGGGGCAGCCATACCAATTAATGAGATAGGCTGTCAAATGAAATGGTTATGTTACTGAATCGACTGCGTTATGAGTAACTTAATTATTCTGCTAAGCGTGCTTGGTAAACTCCGCGGAGTCCGCCATGATTTTTATATGTTATCCACTTCATCCATCCGTTTTATCAGATAATTTTAGGGTTTGAGCCTAAAAACGAATTGTATCCAAATCTCAAGTGGGCCACACCATAGAAAACATTTTGAATTAAACTTTTATCATTGAAAATTGTTGGGGGCCAGGAAATTTTGGATCAAGCTGATATTTGTGTTTTCCCATCATCCATGTCTATGTAATCTTATGAACAGGTTGGATGATAAATAAACATCACTGTGGGCCCTAAAAAGGTTTCACCAATGGATATCATTATTCTCACCGTTTCTGTGGCATGTTCCACTTGAGCTTTGAATGTGCTTCAATTTTAGGCTTAAACCCTAAACTGAGTAGGGAAAACAGATGAACCGCATGGATAAACCAGATACATTCCCAGTGGGCCCAACGGAGTTTACTCACTGTAATAAGAGCCTAACTCGGTAAGCCATCCTATTTCTATGTTCCTATCTTCCTCTTTTTCTTTTTTTCTTTTTTTCTTTTTTTCTAAATTTTCTTTAATAAAAAAAATTGGATGGCATCAAATGCGTTCATGGTTAAAATATCAGCCCTTAGACATGACAAATCAAAGACAAAATTGTAAAAAAATAAAAAATAAAAATCTGACAAAGAATAGGGGAGGAAATGTATAGACTATATTGATAAAATTTTAAGAGGGTAATCTTAATTTTTAATTATTCCTCAGGGATAATATTGCATTTATTCCTATCCTTTGGATATGATAATTCAATTCAGAGCTTATGGTTTATATAGCTTGTCTACATCAACGCCTGCCTGTCGACATGCTGACTCATGCAAACTGCAAAATACAAGATTACCTTACAAATCTCGATGGGGGAACTGAATCTTAGTTCGTGTGTTTACAGCCTATAGCATTTGTTTTACAGGGAGCGGATTAAGTGCGGCCAAGCCTCACCCAAGAGGGTGTGGCCCTTAATATGGAGCCCATCTTGATGTATGTATTCTATATCCACACTATCCATCCGTTTTTCCATATCATTTTAGGCCATGAGCCCAAAAATGAAGACGATCTAAATCTTAAATGGACCATGCTATAGGAAACAGTGGTGATTGAATGCTTCACTATTAAAAACTTCCCTAGGTCAACATTATTGTTTCCTTAATGTTTATTTGCCATTTAATCTATTGATAAGATCACAAAAGATTGGATGAAATGAAAAAACAAACAAACACTAATTCATCCAAAACTTTTGTGGCTTAGGAGAAGTTTTTAATGGTCAATCACCACTTTTTCCAATGGTATGGTCCACATGAGACTTGGCTCTACTTCATTTTTAGGTTCATGTCCTAAAACGACTTAGCAAAATGGATGGACAATATAGATATATAATATATAGTCAAGGTGGGTCCCACCTAACCCACTCCCATTTCACCTAGCCTATGCAACAAAATTTGCGTGTCACTATCCAAGTGAGATCACTTCGTCCATCATCATTAGTTTTGTCACCCAATCATGTTAGGATCTAAGCATAAAAATGAGACAAATCTAAAACTCCAAGGATCTGAAGGTCTACTAGTGAAACTGGTTGACAATGGGTGCTTTAAATCTATGATGAATAGGGTTGTTCGATATCATCGAACACTGCTTGATTCCACCAAGAAGCTCTTACAAATTCAAGCTTACTTGTTAGCTAGTTTTTTGGTCCTGTCCAATTCTATCAAAGAAAACTTTGATTTTATTAATAGGCCATCGATGGCTATCGATCATATCAGATGTCCTATCGATAATTTGCGTAACTTCTACATAAGTGTATAGTTTATTTCTAATTTTGGATCCAAGTTATATAAATGGGTGTAATGTGGGATTAGGGTTAATGGAAAACTTGTTCTAAAGATAGCTAGGGTTCAGAGAAAGGGAATCTAGGATTTTCTACTCTAGGGTTTATATGTAAGTTGATTCCATCTCTTATAATTTTGTTTTCATAATGAATTGCTTGTTGCTTTATGTTGTAGTTTTTTCTCACAAGGGTTGCTTTATATGTAAATTTTTGTGTTCTCTATGCATGCTCAAATTTCCTATCCCTCTGCTTGTTTGATTCACGTCTTGGTGATGCTTTCATACCCAATAAGTAATATCAGAGCAATCGAGTTATCAGGTTAGGGTTTTAGATTAATCTAAAGACATGACATCGAATGAAATGAATGTTTTTATGGGAAGATCTGAGCCTATCCAAGGACCGAAGGGAAATGTCAAGCTAACTCGACTAAGTACATGAGCATCCAGGGCGACGAATGTCCGATCTGATACAATCATTCTTGGAGGAGACAAGTGGTGTGCAGTCATCACCATTTGAGAGGTGCGAGATAGGATGGTCTCTGCACTCCGATCGGATAATGTAAACTGCCCCCTTATCACCCCACGACGACTCCACGGCGACATACAATCCGTCCCCTGACGTCGACTGCAATGAACCCCACGGGGTCAATTGCAGGACGTTTGATTTACCACTTTGGGGCAGGTCCTAAGATCGGCTTGATTTGGAAGACTGTCACAGCTTAATGAGGCGATGACAAACGCATACGATAGTCGAGCGAGCCGACCCGAGGCGGTCAAGTCGAGCCGAGGCGATACGTGCAAGTATTCCATTTGCCAAATGCGAAAACATGAAAAAAGCCATAACTAAATGTGGCTGATAACCTCGCCCGTAGATACGCGCAACTCATCACACGATCGACAAATTAATGCGCAATGTATCCATGATCCGAAAATCTCCTTAATTGAGCAAATTGTGTCGTGATTGACGGATCCAGACTATCCTACAGTCAGGTATAAATGAGAAGGGACCCCATTGCTACAGGTACACAATATCTCGCACTCTTCCTCCACCCTACAACTAAAACCCCAATTCCCTTAACCTGACTTAGGCATCGGAGGGTGCCCTGGTTTAGCCAGGGTCTCCTTTGTTCACCCTTTGTGCAAGACCAGGGTTCATTTGAGGAGCATCACATGAAGTGGAGGGCGATCCAGATTTTGACCTCAACAAATGTTAAATTCGAGATGGAGAAGTTTATGAGTAAAAATAATTTTGAACTATGGATGGTGAAGATCAAAGCCCTTTTAATTTAACAAGGGTTACAACAGGTAATCCAGGAAAGCGAAACATCTTGATATTATGAATAATAAAGAGTGTGACGAACTAGATTAAAAGGTAATTAGCACAATTCAATTGTGCTTGATCGATAAAGTCCTCTATAATGTCATCAGTGAGACTACTACCAGAGGATTATGGGTGAAATTAGAGAGTCTTTACATGATAAGCACTACAACAAATTAGACTTTTTGCAACAATTTTTTTAGCGACGAGTCGAATTTCATTGGGAAATGCAATTTTTTACAACGACATTTCAAGTCGTTGCAAAATATAGATTATTTACGATGACATTTTAAATTGTCGCTAATAATTAACTTTTTTTGCGACGAGCTTCAATTATCATCGCAAAACTTGTTGCAAAAAGTTTTCGTATGAATTTTTTACAACGATCTTAACCAGTCGTCACTAATAGTCACTTTTTGTGACAAATTAGGTGTCGTAAAAACAAAAGTTGTCGCAAATAGTAGCTTTTACAACGACTAGTTCAACTTATTGCAAAAAATACTGAATTATACTTGTGGCGACGAATGTAGTTTCATTACGAAATGTTAGAGTATTTACAACAACATTTGAAATTATCGCAAATAGTTAACGTTTTTGTGACGAGTTATAATTATCGTCGCTAAAACGTTTCCCACCAATTTCTTATGAGAAAATTACATGGCGGGAAAGACGTTTCCCCAAGCGTTTCTATGGTCATCGCTAATGTCCACTTTATACGACGAATTGAGTGTCATGGTAAAATATTATATTTTGCAACGACATGAAAGTTGCTACAAATAGTCTGTTTTAGCAACGACTAGGTTAACTCGTTGCGACAAATACCAACTGAAATATTTTGCGACAAATGTAGTTTCATTGCGAAATGTTAAAGTAATTGCAACAACATTTTAAATCATCGCAAATAGTCAAAGTTTTTGCGACAAGCTATAATTAGCGTCGCTAAAACATTTCCCACCAATTTCTCCTAAAAAAATTACATGGCGGGAAAGACGTTTTGCCACGTGTTTCTATAGTCATCGCTAATATCCACTTTATGCGACGAATTGAGTGTCGTGGTGAAATATTATTTTTTACAATGACACGAAAGTCGCTACAAATAGTCTGTTTTAGCGACGACTAGGTTACCTCGTTGTGACAAATACCAACTGAAATGTTTTGTAACAAATGTAGTTTCATGGCGAAGTGGTAGAGTATTTGTAACAACATTGTAAATCATCGCAAATAGTCAACTTTTTTGCGATGAGCTATAATTATCGTTGCTAAAATGTTTCTCACCAATTTCTTATGGAAAAATTACATGGCGGGAAAGATGTTTCGCCACATGTTTCTATGGTCATCGCTAATGTCCACTTTATGCGACGAATTAAGTGTCATGGCAAAATATTATTTTTTGCAACGACATGAACGTCGCTACAAATAGTCTTTTTTAGCGACAAGTAGGTTAACTTGTTGCTACAAATACCAATTGAAACGTTTTGCGACGAATGTAGTTTCATGGTGAAATGTTAGCGTATTTGCAACAACATTTTAAATCATCGCAAATAGTTAACATTTTTGCGATGAGTTATAATTATCATTTCTAAAATGTTTCCCACCAATTTCTCCCGTAAAAATTACATAGTGGGAAAGACGTTTCGCCACGCGTTTCTATGGTCATCGCTAATGTCTACTTTATACGATGAATTGAGTGTCGTGGCAAAATATTATTTTTTGCAATGACATGAAAGTCGCTACAAATAGTCTGTTTTAGCGACGACTAGGTTAACTCGTTGCGACAAATACCAACTGAAATATTTTGAGACGAATGTAGTTTCATGGCGAAATGTTAACGTATTTGCAACAACATTATAAATCATCGCAAATAGTCAACGTTTTTGCGACAAGCTATAATTATCGTCGCTAAAACGTTTCCCACCAATTTCTCCCGAAAAAATTACATGGCGAGAAAGACGTTTCGTCACGCGTTTCTATAGTCATCGCTAATGTCCACTTTATGCGACGAATTAAGTGTCGTGGCAAAATATTATTTTTTACAATGATACGAAAGTCACTACAAATAGTTTGTTTTAACGACGAGTAGATTAACTCGTTACGACAAATACCAATTGGCACTTTTTGCCTCGAATGTATTTTCATGGCAAAATGTTAGAGTATTTGCAACAACATTGTAACTCATCGTAAATAGGCACCATTTTTGCGACGAGCTATAATTATCGTCGCTAAAACGTTTCCACAAATTTCTCCCATAAAAATTACATAGTGGGAAAGACGTGGTCATCGCTAATGTCCACTTTATGCGACGAATTGAGTGTCGTGGCAAAACATTATTTATTACCACGACATGAAAGTGGCTGTAAATAGTGTATTTTAGCGACGATCGGATTGACTCGTTGCGACAAATACAAACTGAAACTTTTTGCAATGAACGCAGTTTCATTGCTAAATATTATAGTATTTGCAACAACATTGTAAATCATCGTAAATAGTCGATGTTTTTGCGATGAGCTGTAATTGTTGTCGCTAAAAACGTTTCCCACCAATTTCTCCCCGAGAAAATTACATGGCGAGAAAGACCTTCTGTCACGCATTTCCACGGTCATCGTTAATGTTTACTTTATTTTACGAATTAAGTGTCGTGGCAAGACATTATTTATTGTCATGACACGAAAGTCGTTGCAACTAGGCTGTCTTAGTTACAACCAGGTTAACTCGTTGTGACAAATACAAACTAAAACTTTATGCGACGAACGTAGTTTCATTGCAAAATGTTAGAGTATTTGCAACAACATTGTAAATCATCGTAAATAGTTGACGTTTTTGCGACACACTATAATTATCGTCGCTAAAACGTTTCCCACCAATTCTAATTTTTAATTTTGACACGAAGTGTTGTTGAACATGCGATGAACCTCCAATTAATGATTGAACGATACAAACCAACATAAATCTTGTTATCAATTTCCTTATTGACGATAGAATGGTACACATCGACAATCACTTGATCGACCTCCAATCAACAATCGAACGATATATAGAAAGTGTTGTTGACCATCCGATCAACCTTTAATCTTTTATTGGATATTGGAAATCATCGTGCATCACTTCATTAAGTCTCCAATCAACAATCGAATGTTGCACATCACCAAAAATCACAAGGTCAACCATGTTTGATGGATAGATGGAATGGATGGATGAATGTTTTGATGATTGATGGGATGATCAACCATGTTGATGAACAAGATGGTTGGATGTTGGATGGATGGATAGTATGGTTGGATGGATGGATGTATGGATGGATGTTTGGATGACTGGATATATAGATGGATGGAATAGTTGGATAGATGGATGTTTGGATGATTGTATGAGATGAATGGGTGGTTTGATGGGGGATGCAATGGTTAGATGGGGGATGAGATGAATGAGGCTCCGATGGGCCACTAAGTGGCCAACAAGATGTATGAATTCTATCCACACTGCCCATCTTTGCATAACATGTATCTATACACCAGCTGCAGGCTACAACTTACAGCCCATAAGCTGTTGCAAATTGAATTGCATACCTACTCAGTAGTCAGTACGCTCTCATCATACCGAGTAAACTCAATTGTGGGCCCACCTTGAATGTATGTAGTCTATCCAAGGCATCTATCCATTTTTCCATCTAATTTAAGGGGTTGATCCCAAAATTGAAGCATATCCAATAATCAAGTGGATCATACCACTTGAAACAGTGGGGATAATGATTTCCACCATTGAAACCTTTTTAGGCTCACAGTGATGTTTATTTGTCATCCAACCTGTTCATAACATCATAAATATATGGATGAAGAGAAAACACAAATATAAGCTTGATCTAAAACTTCTGTGGCCCTCAAGAATTTTTCAACAGTAGATGTTCAATTGAACTGTTTAATGTGGTGTGGTCCATTTGAATATTGGATATCTCTAATTTTTGAGCTCAAGCCCTGAAATTATTTTGTAAAATGAATGAATGGAGCTGATAAAATACATAAATCATGGTGGACCCCACAAACTTCACTCCGTACGCTAAATGTAGTGAGTTGATCATTATGTAATCCGCTTCCAAGCTGCTAAGCTGTGTTAACGACTTGACGTGCACATCACAAAATTTCTCAGTGGCCTCTTATCGTACTGAGTAAAATCTGTTGGGGCCCACCGTGATTAATGCATGTGGTTTATCCACGCTGTCTATTCATTTTTCTAGATCATTTTAGTGGTTAAACCCATAAACCCATAATTGATGCATATCCAAAGCTCAAGTGGACTATACCATAGGAAAAAGTAGCAGTATTGTTTTTCACCGCTGATAAATTTATAAGGCCCCAGTGATGTTTATTTTTCATCCAACATGTATGTGATAAATATTCATAAATATTCAGACGAATAACTCTGGATCGGATCGGTCTAATTGGATCCATTCAATTCAGATCGGTCTGGATTAACCATGATTCAAACTTGATTCGATGAATGGTCGGATCTGACTAATCCAACTCGAACAACACCGATCTAGGCCTTCGGATCGGTTCAGATCAGGTCGGATCTGATGGATCGGGTCGGTTTGTGTCCAGCTCTAATCAACATGTCAAATGTGCCAATACATGTCCTACACTACATGGCATTTCTTGTTCCAAGATGTCACATATGTCATCATCCATCTTTATTAGTTCCGAATATGCTACATGTATCTTTAAAAATGGTTAGACGGTATGGATACAACTAGAGGTGGGCATCGAGTCGAGTCGGACCGGATTGGCCCCAACTCGTTTTGGTCTGAAGTTTTTAGTACCGGACCCGAACCCGATCAGATCCGAGACCGAGTCTGGGTCCTTTAACTCAATCCGATCTGTTGTATTGTTGGCCTGACTGGAACCGAGTCCGACTCAGTCTGGAAAATCGAGTCAGATCGGGTTATATACGGTTCGGATCGAATATTCTTAACACTAAAAGAATTTCAATAGTAGAGGAAGGTGGTCATTAAATCTATATTGTGTCCTCTTGTAAGGGCCACTTGAGTCTTGGATATAATTCATTCTTGGCAGCATGTACTAAAATGAGCTCCTAAAACAGATGGACGGTGTGGATTTATCACAAACATCACGGTGGGAGCCACCTAACATTTCAAGCAAGAAAGGTGAAAGACTTGTTTTTCGTCAGGAGCTCTGATCGAGGAACCTCGAGCTGTGTGAGAAGAAAGATTGGGTACTCCCATCCCACTAGTCAAAGCATGTTCGGGTCGGATAGGGTCAGATCCGCCGGATCGGTCGCTTTCTGCCCAGCTCTAGATACAACACATGCATCATGGTGGGGTCCACAGAGGTTGGTGACATCACTTCAATAGCAATTTCTAACATCTAATCTGCGCCCATATATACGATATAGAGGGGAAACAGATTGGCTACTCCCCCTTCCACCGGCCAATGGCTGGTGGTCGGTGCTCTGTGGGCCCCATTATGATGTACATGTTTCATCCATGCTGTCCATCTATTTTTCCAGATAATTATACTATCAGACCAAAAATGAGGTATATCCCAATCCCAACTAGACCACATTACAGGAAAGTTAAATGAGCATGGACCATTAAAAATCTTTTCGGGGCCATAAAAAGTTTTGGGTCAAGCCGATCTTTGGTTTTTCCCCTCATCTGGTCCTCTATGACCTAATCAACCAATTAGATGTCAAATAAATAGTACAGTGGGCCTTGGGAGGATTTTAATGGTGGATATCCAATCGCCATTGTTTTCCTATGGTGTGGTCGACCTAAGATTTATATCCCTCTAATTTTTTGTATAAAATTCTAAAATAATCTATAAAAATGGATGAAACACATACATCATAGTGGGCCCACAGAGCACCCACCACGGTTTCCCGTATATATGGCAGGGAGTAGCCAATCCATTTCCCATATATATGGGATGCAGATTTCCTGCCAAAGCCTTTTAAAGGGAAGTGGATTGCGTACTGAGTAACTCAGTACGCTAAGAGTAACCTCTTTGGGGCCCACCATCATACCTACATTTTATCCACTCCGTCCATCCTTTTTACCAGATCATTTTAGGGATGTATTCCAAAAATGAAGCATATCCAAAACGCAAGTGGAACACACCACCAGAAATAGTGTGAATTAAAATTCTACCGTTGAAAAGTTCACAGGGGCCACAAAAGTTTTAGAGCAAGCCGATATTTGTGATTCCATGTCTGTCTGATCTTATGAATATCTTGGATGACAAATAAACATCACTGGGGGCGTTAGAAAGGTATCAACGAAGGAAATCAATACTTCCACTCTTTCCTGTGGTATTGTACACTTGTGATTTGGATATGCTTCAATTTTGGGATCAATGATTAAAATGATCTGTAAAACCGGATGAACGGTGTAGATAAATGTCATACACTCAAGGTGGGCTCAACAGAGTTTACTCAGTACGATAAGAGCGTACTAAGTTACTCAGTACGCAATCCAATTTCCTTTCAAAGTAGTATTAAACTCTGTTGGACCCACCGTGAATACATGTGGTTTATCCACGCCGTCCATTCGTTTTTCCAGATAATTTTAGGGGTTCAACCCAAAATTGAAGCATGTACAATGATCAAGTGGACCATACCACAGGAAATAGTGGAATTATTGATTTCCACCATTAAAAACTTTTTAAGGCCCCAGTGATGTTTATTTATCATCAAACCTGTTCATAAGATCATAAACCCATGGATGAAAGGAAAACACAAATATCAGCTTGATCTAAAACTTCGGTTGACCCCAAGAATTTTTCAACGGTAAATGTTCAATTCACTCTATTTCTGACGGTGTGGTCCACTTAAGGTTTGGTTATACTCCATTTTTGAGATATATCCCTAAAATCATGTGGTAAAAGAGATGAACGGGATGGATTTCCCATAAACATCGCAGTGGACCCACCTAGGTTCCCAGCGCCGGAACTTCATGGGAAATGCTTTCCGAGGAAATCCGCATCCCTGATATCGTCGACGCGGATTGCGTCCCACCACCGCTTGGACGAGTGTCACGCCCCAAACCTGGAAACGGATACACAGGAATCCCGATCGCCGAATCCGATGCCAACAGCCTCCGTAGTACCCTATTCTCGGCTCCTAGCGTCCATACGGCAGATTCCGATCCTGGGATCCTACAAGGAGGATTTTTTTTTTGTACATTTAACTCGCAATAAGCTTAACCACAAGAATACCCAATTCACAAAGGCAACATCATCATCATCACATATCCACTAATATAATCATTTGAGTACAATGCTGAAAGGGAAATACATATATCAAAGCTCCAGAAGACGGTTGCATGCTCCAAGCTCGACGCTGCTGCAACCTATCATTGCCTGCACGCATCTATCGTGCATAAGCATATAGAAAGCTTAGAGGGTGGTGTAAGTGTGTGCACAAGGTAAGTGCCAAGTATTCAATACAATGCCTTAATCATACAATACCAGAAACACTGGTAATCCATAAATCGTACAATGTCGGAATAAGCAGAAATACTGACAAGAGCAGGAATTATTAGAGTAAACAGAAATGCTGACAAGATCATAAATCATACGATAATAGAGTAAGCGGAAATACGGACAAGTCCATGAGTCAATCAATATCAAAATACGCAATATAGGATAGCTATGCAAATGAGGAGTCATAATAATCAAATATCGGATGTCAAGGATATAATGTAATATGCAATTCGGAAGAGCTAACAAATACCATCACTCTCATCTAAGTCACAGGAATACAGAAACATAGCAACCTAAAATGTCATATGCTGAGAATGTAATGCAATATGCAATATATGGTGCTAATGGAATGGCCATGCTGGAGTATGAAGTCGGGATGATAGTACGTAGTATCGTAGGCTACGGGATCCACCACAAGGAACTTCTATCCAAACCAGTCCCATACCTAAATTTGGATAGTTAGACTCAATGTGGTAAACTCCTAATCTCAAGTTAGTCGCGCGCCCCAACCGAAATCATTGCCATAATGAAGGTACACAACAATTAGTAGCGCACCACCAGCCCGAGTGGATAGTGAATGAATGAATGAATGAGCATGCAACTCCTACTTAATAAGTCCACATATCAAGACATGCTTCACCTCTGGATCATCATCAACAGCTTAGTACACTCTAAATGGCACTGTCTCTCCCCAAAGAAGACAATCCAAGTCGAGCGTAAGAAACCTCACTATCCACCTGGCCAATAGTTTGCCAATACCTATCCGGCACGTCGATAGCGGACCCATTCACGAGCTGGTCAAACTCAGCCTAGTATTGCCCCCTACCCTCGGGCGAGTAAGGCCACACCCCTTTCCAACCGACCATGACACAGTAGGAGAAGCGGCCTCCTGGTATTCGGCCCTCGTGCGCTCATATATCCACTCAGTCTTGACGTTGGAGTCATCTCCTGGCCACGGAAGTTTAAGGATTTTCACCCAGGGACATTTATGGCGCCCATATGCTAGAACCAAATATTTTCAGTGTCCCGTTTGACCATCCATGATATGCCTATGGAGGCTACGACCCTGATGTCGCTAGGGCATATACACATAATGAAAGATGCATGAGTCACACAATCCAGTCATGCATTAATCCTGCGCATGCTGTGCGCTCATGTGAGATAATCTCCGCCTATCAGGGAGTCTCGTATCAACTGCTCAATGACATATGCAATGATCAACCACATCTCATAACAAACATGTAGATGATGCGTATGGGCATGTATCATGATGCTATGCTATCACATACTCATACTCGGTATCAATAACCGACATCGACAATCGACCTCGATAACGTGGACATTTAACCAACATTGCCCCCAAGGAATGGCCCACATAGAGCCAAACATATCGTGGGCCCATGGCCTCACACAAGGGCCACATACATCAAATGGGCTGCATCACATGGGCCAGAAATACATCTTAATGGGCCTCATCATATGGGTCTCATATGCATCAAGTGGGTCACATCAACTGGGCCATAACAATGGGCCTCATATAAATCCATTGGGCCGCATTAAATGGTCATATACGGTTTCAATAGGCCGTATCCTATGGGCCTCAAATATATCATAATGGGCTTCATCATACGGTTTAATATACATCATAGTGGGTCGAATACACGGGCTTAATATACATCACCATGGGCCACGACCCATGGTCCTCAATTACATCATAATGGGCTACGACCCATGGGCCCTAATATACATCAAGTGGATCGCATTAATGGGTCTCATATACATCAAATGGGCCACGCATCATAGACCTAACACATATCACAATGGGCCTTGCCCTTAGGCCACGAATACATCACAATGGGCCTTTGACACGGGTCTAATATACATCATGAGGGGCCCCATCCTATGGGCCTTAATTATATCACAATGTGTCATGTCCCATGGGCCTTGAATACATCATAATGGGCCACACCACCTGGCCTCGAATGTGTCACAATGGGCCATAACCCATGGGCCTCGAATACATCATAATAGGCTACAACTCATGGGCCTCAAATACTGAACAAATGGGCCCCATATATATTAAATGGGTCAAATGGGGCAGTCAATGGTTTAGCAAAATAAATGGACAGCGTGGTTGAAACATATTCATCATGGTGTGCCCCCCATGCCGATGGGTGGCGTGGTGAATACATACATCATGGCGGGTTCCCACACTACCCTGGACAGATGGACGGCTAGAGAACCACATACATTCAAGTGCGTCCATGTCCTCAAGCGGAAGGACGGTTGGATATAACAATACATCATGGTGGCCTTACGCCACTCGTCCAGATGGACAGTCGAATATAGAGCATGTACGTCAATGTGGGTCTCAGGAATAGTCTGCCCAATAACGTATGCTATGATTAGTCACTTCTCATATTAGGCATACATATGATGCGTATGATCATGAATTATGGATCTCTACTAAACATGTATTATGGTGATGGACTTTGTTCATAACGAAGATGGGCCTAGGCGGTCTACATACTATAAGTATGAACCTATCATTGGACCCTAGGGAGAGTCACAATGCGGACATTTAACCAACATTGTACTTATAATGTGGACGTCAAACCATCATTGCTCCTAAGGCATAGTCCGCCATAAAGGTCAGCATATAAACCACGGTGGGATCACATTACAATGGGCCTCAACCCATGGGCTCCAAATACATCATAATGGGCCTCAGCCCATGGGCCCTATACACATCACAGTGGGTCTCAACCCACGAGCCTTTATACATCACAATGAGTTTCAACCCATGGGCCCTAATACATCACAATGGGCCTCAACCCATGGGCCCTAGAATACATCAAAATGAGCCTAATCACATAGTCCTCATATATGAGCCTAATCACATAGTCCTCATATATGTTAAGGTGGCCTCAACAATGGGTCTTATACACATGATAGTGGGCCTCAATAACGGCCCTCATACACATCAAGGTGGGCCTCAACAGATGGCCACAATTGGTTCAAGATGGGCCTAATCACATAGGCCTTACATTCATATCAAGGTGGGCCTCAACAACGGCCTCATGCACATCAAGGTGGGTCACACCAATAGGCATTGATATACAATATAATGGGCTGCAAATACATCACAATGGGCCTCGTCATATGGGCCATAAATACACCATGATGAGCCACAACCCATGGTCCTCAATACTTCACAATTAGGCCACAACCCTTGGGCCTCAAATACACAACATGTGGGCCCTACACATGGTCCTCAAATACATAACAGGTGGGCCGCATCAATGGGTCTCATAAGCATTATGTGGGCCTTAACAAATGGGCCACCAAAACATCAAGGTGGCCTCATGGAGGAGTCATAAATACATCATGTCGGGCAGTATCAATGGGCCGCACCAATGGGTCGCACCAATGGGCCTTATAAACATGAAATGGGCCGTATCAATGGGCCTCATAATATCAAGGTGGGCCTCAACAACGAGCCACAAATACATCACTTAAGTATCATTAAATGGGCCTTATGTAAGGTGGATGACGTGAAGATAAAACAGATGGATGGTTGAGATGTAAAACGGATGAGCAGCGTGAATGTAAAACAGGTGGACGGTAAGGATGCAAGGCACATACGTCATGGTGCAACACCATCTCAAGATGGACGACTTAGATTAAAACACGTATATCATGTGGTCCCACACCCATTAGGTGGATGGATGACGTGCGTACAAAACATATACATAACGGTGTGGCACAATACATACATAAATGGGTCCTAAGTAGGACCCACCATAATGTTTATTTTCCACCCAAACTATTCATAGGGTTACATGGGCCTAAGGCCCACTGTAATGTTTATTTGCAATCCAACCTATTCATAAGGTCACGTGGACGTTGGGTAGGGCCCACGGTAATGTTTATTTTACATCCAATCAGTTGATAAAGCCACGTGTACATGGGGCCTACCATAATGTTTGTCTGCCACCCAACTTGTTGATAGGGTCACGTGGACAGAGCCACTACAATGTTTATTTGCCAACCAAACTTTTGGTATGGTTACGTGGTCCTGGAGTCCACCGTGATGTAGTTCACACATCTAACCCATTCATTGTGTGTGTCCCACCAATTTAAGGGTCCAAACCGAGTTTCAGGTGGTTCCAGGCTGTAGGTGGACCCCAGCATTTGATTCCATGTGGTTTGACATACCACCGCATGAATGGTGATGGTGTGGGCCATCTGAGAACTGTTTATGGCTGATTTTTTTGAAGCCAACGCATCATAAAAGGGGACCTATTAAATGAATGGCATGGATGTAGAACATACATTATGGTAGGGTCCACAACTGAGGCTAATGGGGCCACCCTATTTAACGTTGGACGTCCAGACTCCTCTGAACGTCAAGCAGCAAATGCATGCCATAAGTATGTACATTTTTTCCTAGGTGGGACCCACATTAACCAGATCTAATCCGTCCATTGTATGTGTCCCACAAAATTAGGGGTCCAAATTAACCAAGTTTCAGGTGGGTCCAATCTTCTTGTGGACCCCAGCAATCATTTTCCCAAGTTTTAACGGAAAATACTAGCATTCTCAATGTCACGGCCCGCCAGATAATTGGATCGGTCTCATTTATCGGCTCAATGCCTAAAATGATGCAAGGGTTGAGATGGATGGAGTGGATTGGATTGATACATCAAGGTGGGGCCTATAGGAGTGGTCCACCAAAAGTTAAAAAAATCAAGCTGACATCTTTTTTTTTGTTTGCTGGCCAATACACAACACTGTCGGTTCACTCTTCACTTTCAGCCACGTCGTCCCTGGACACTGGACGGTTTGAATACAAAGGTGGGTCCCACATGTGGGGATCACGGCTGGTGGGTCCCACGTGGACGTGGCCCACATGATTTGGATCAACATGATATTTGTGTTTTTCCAACTCCCTAAGGTAGGGCCTACATGGTTTGGACGGTTGGATAAGAAATATATTAAGGTGGGGTACATCCGGGTGGGCCACACGGCCACATCATCACACTAAAATATTGAAAGAGAGAGGGGGAAAGAGAGAGAAAGAAGCACCTACCTTTGATCACCTATTCCTTCTTCGACATATGCACTCTAGAACTCCAAGAGGACATTTTCAACGGTTGAGATGATGATCCAAGGGTTGGATTTGATTGTAGGAAGGTAGGCCACACCTAGCTTCTCCATGGAAGCCATGGATGGTTTCTTGCTTAGAGGATGAAAGAAAGAGAATGAAAGAGAGGGAATGAGAGAGAGAGATGATGTAAGGAGAGAGGGATGGGTTGTTGTAAGGAGGGTTGACTTTGGAAATGGGAGAGAGAGGGGGGTCATGCCTTGTTAGTAAAAGAAGTATGGATGTTGTACTTGTTGTACTTGACTTGATTGATGTGATTGATTTGATAGATCTCTTGGAATTTGTAACACGCGGTGTTTTCCTCGAACTGAATGACGGCCTGCATCTTCTGGTCAGGGTATCGCCTCGGTGCGGCATTGGAACCGCGGTGACGGTGCAGTCGCAATGATACAAGTCTCGGATTAAGTCAACTTAATTCTACAGTATATGACTTAGGGTCGATCACAAACGTTGATTATACGTCACAAGTTGCCAGAATTCGACGGGAAGGATCGCGGAAGTCGACAGAATAGTATGAACTAGGATACAGGTCTTACAACGGGACAAGGCTCTCTAGGGCCCACAGTGATATAAGTTTTTATCCATGCCGTTAATCGCATTTCTCAGATCATTTTATGGTATTAGCCCAAAAATGAGACAGCTCTATATCTTAAGTGAACCACAACATGAAGATTGAACGTATACCATTAAAAACTTCTTGAGAGCTAGAGAAGTTTCGGATCAAGCTGATATTTGTGTTTTCACCTCATCCACGTCTACATAGCCTTATGAATAGGTTGAATGGTAAAAAACATCACGGTTGCCCTTAGAAAGGCTTCAACGGTGGGTGTCATTAACACACCAGCTTCATTTGGTGTGGTCCATTGGTGTTGTGCCCCTGCCTCATTTTTTGGTTTTACCTTAAAATGATTTAGTAAAATCATTTAATGGCGTAGATAAAACACTTAGATCACGGTGGGCCCCATAGATCCCTGACGCAATCAGTGTTTGTGCACTGCCAAAGAGAGAAGCTGTAACGGGAAGAGCATCTATGGTAAGACAAGAGACTCTTCCGCCTCCCAAGTTTGAGTAGACGTTATTCCTTATACTCCCAAAAATTAAAAATATTCATCAACTCTCCATCCTCCCTAAAATGAAAAATATCCATCCAACTCTCCATCCTCCTGTAAAGAAGATAAGAAGCTTTAAACGGTAAAGTACAAAGAGAAGGCAGCATCAAAGCGGTGGTCAAGTTCAACTGGTGATCTCTGTATGTGTTTCTGTTCTGAATTATATCTCTATATTTTGAGGCAGGTATGTTCGCAAGACCCCACTATATGCGAGGACTCGTCGCAATATGTCTTCATTCGTGACGAGTCTTATATTTAGCGACGTTTTACGATATGCAATGGCGACGTGTCAACTCGTCGCTACTTAACTATATTTTGCGACAAGTTATTAGGTCGTCGCAAATAGTTGAGTTATTGGCAACGAGTTACCGTTTCCGTCACGAAATAGAATTAGTGACGCCGTATCTGCATCAAACGTGGCGACGAGCACACTCATCGCTAAAAGTTTTTAGCGACGAGTTTAGAGGTTTTAGCGACGAGTTAACTTGTTGCGAAAAGACTGAATTGTTGTAGTGAAGATCATTCTCCAATCATCTGTTTTTTAAGAAGTAGTTCTATAATATGAAGATGGCAAAAGAGACAGATCTCGATGAATACATCAATAACTTCAATAAAATACTATGCAAATTGATGAGCGTGGAAGTGAAGATCGATGATGAAGACCAAGCCTTAATCATTTTGAATTCTCTTACAGAGTCCTACGAGAATCTCATAGACACTTTATGACATGGTAGTGAGATCAAACCATTCATTTAAAGCAGTTGAGAAAGAATAACATTGGTAAGGGTCTATAAATGTATTTGTTGTTAGAGGAAGAACTTTGGAGCAGGAGTAGGGAAATTCGTGATCGAGATCCAAGTGCAAGGGCAAGGGGCAAGATGAAGTGTTGAAATTGTGGTAAGATTGGACATATGAAGAAGGATTATTGGTCCCTTAAAACACAAAAGGATGACAATTCAGATAATTAGACCAATTAGGCCAATTTAATGGAATCACGTGAAGGTTTAGATGGTTGCAATGTATTATCAGTGTCTAAAACGAGTCACTTCTATCAGGAGTGAATTTTGAATATATGGGCTTCATATCACATGATCCCTCATCGGAGTTGGTTCACCACATATTGCGAGTATGATGGTAGCCTGATTTTAATGGGCAATGATCATGCTTGTAAGATAATTCGAATTAGATATGTTCGCATTAAAATGTTTGATGGGGTAGAGTGTAATCTAACCAATGTGAGGCACGTTCGATATTTGAAAATAAAAATTTGATTTCTCTAGGTGCTCTGGATGCAAGTTTGCCGACCATGATAGTGTCCTGAAGGTTTCAAAAGGCTAGTCACCCTTATGAAGGTATAAAGGAGTGAAAATATCTACAAGTAAATCGAGAATAACATCTCAGGTGAAGATGCGGTGTTTGTAGAAGAATCCACAACAGCATGTGTGTAGCATGCATGCCTAGGCCATATAAGTGAGTTCGGTATAAAGGTATTTCTAGATCATGGTTTAATTTTTTATTTTAAAATTTTTTTATTTGAATATACGTGAGTATTACACATATGATAAACACTCCAAATTGTCATTTAAAACTAAGAAACATAACAGTGAGGGACTGTTGGATTATGTGCACTCTCACGTGGGGGTCATCACCTGTGATCTCTAGAGGAGGGTTATCATTCTTCGTAACATTTATTGACGACTTCTCTAGAACAGTGAGTTTATTTTATAAAGAATAAATCTGACATATTTGCCACCTTTAAGTCTTGAAAAGTCATGGTTGAAAAATAATCAAGGTGACATTTGAAATTATTAAAGACAGACAATGACGGAGAATTTACTTTGAATGAATTCAATCATTTTTTTAAGGATGAGGGGATTGTGAGGCACTATATAGTCGAGAACACATCAGAGTAAAATAGTTTAACGGAACTTATGAATTAGACACTTTTAAAAAGGGCCTAAGTATGTTGAGTAATGCTACGTTGGGCAAAGACTTATGGGTTGAGGTCATTAACAAGACTTGTTATTTAGTGAATTAGTCCCCATTTATAACTATTGATTTTAAGATTCCTAAAGAAGTATGGAGTAGTTAAGAAGTAGACTACTCAGGGTTGCGTGTATTTTGTTGTGATGCTTATTCTCATGTACTGTTTGTTAAGAGAGATAAGCTAGATCAAATGGTAAAGAAGTATACCTTTCTTAGATATGATGATAGTATTAAGGGATACAAGTTGTATGACCGAGCCACATGGAAAATCACAACGAGCCGGAATATCAAGTTTAATAAAAATTCCTTATTCCGTAAGGATAAATATAAGAAAATGAAAAAAAATCAGTGATCATTGATGTCGAAATAGATGAGGGTAAGACATTTAAAGAAGCCAACCCACATGAAAGTATAGGAGTAGGTGAAGCTGCCACCTGTCAGGAGAAATCTACCACAAGATAACGTTAAGAGATAAATATGACTCAAACGTTGCATTTACCCTTATTACAGATGGGGGGACCCATCTACTTTTCAAGAGGCTCTTGATGATGTAGATGCAGATAAGTAGATGACAATAATACATGATGAGATGAATTCTTTGTATAAGAATGAGATGTGATAGTTGGTGGGGCTTCCCATTAGATGAAAAGCAATCGGATGCAAGTAGATTTATTGGAAGAAATAAGATAGATACAAGACTAGATTGGTAGCTAAAGTTTATGCACAGAATGAGGGTATTGACTTCAGTGAGATTTTCATAACTATAGTCAAGCATGTATCTATCAGATTTGTATTGGTGTTGATGCAAGTTGCCTAATACAATCTGAAACTAAAATAGTTGGATGTAAAGACTGTTTTCCTACATGAAGAATGGGAAGAGCAAATTTACAGTAAGTAATTAGAAGGTTTGAGATACATGGGTCAAAGAATAAGGTTTGCAGGTTAAGGATGTTATTATACGGCCTGAAACAATCGCCTATGCAGAAGTACAAAAAGTTTAATTCTTTCATTATGAGCTATCGGTTTACTAGAAGTGAATTCAATCATTGTGTTTACTTTAGAGCACTAAGTGATGGGGAATTCATTATCCTAGTATTGTTTGTTAATGATATGTTTATCTCTAGCTATAACATGTCTGAAATCAATATATTAAAGGTTCAGTTATCCAGGACATTCAAAATGAAAGTTCTCGAAGCTGGAAAAAAATTTCTTAGCATTGAAATATACTGAAAAGGAGCAGGCTATGGTTGTCTTGGGATAAATAACTTGACAATGTCCTACTCAAGTTTGAGATAGACAACATAAAATTGGTTAATACTCCTTATACTGCTCACTTTCATCTTTATTTAGAACAATGTCCTAGTGCAGATGAAGAAAAGCAATATATGTCTCATGTGCCCTACTTAAGGGCAATTGAAAATTTGATGAAGTCATGGTCTGTGCGAGACTGAATATTTCACATGTACTGGGTGTTGTGAGCAGATACGTGTCAACGCTAGGAGGCGGTGAAATGATTACTTCGTTACATAAGCGGTATGATTGACTACGTCTTAACATTTGAGAAATTTAGGAAGAAACTGGTAAGTTATGTGGATACCGATTATGCTGGAAACATAGATAATAGAAGGTCGACTTTCAATTACTCATTTGTATTGGCAAACAGAGTGATCAATTGGATGTCAAAACTTTAGTTTGTGGTTGCTCTTTTCACAACAAAAGCTAAGTATATGGCAGTGGCAAAGGCATTCGAGGAAGCAATTTGGTTGAGGGGAATGATGAATAAGTTCGGGTTTCAGCAGGAAGTTATGCTTTACATTGTAACAGCTAAAGTGCAATTAATTTGGCAAAGAACTTGGTGTGCCATTCCAAAACTAAGCACATTGATATTCGTTATCATTTTATTCGATAAATGCTAGAGAAAATGAGTGTTACTTTTAAAAAGATTTACATGAGCGTGAATACAGCTGATATACTTACGAAAGTTATTTTCATAGAGAAGTTCAGATTTTGCTCGACTTCTCTAGGCTTAGAAAAGATTTGAATGAAGACGAAGTGTGCGCGAAAATGAACTATGATGTTACTATGATGGAGATAATTAAAGATTGAGGATGTAGCTTGGAGCATGAGGACTAAAGCTACAGGGTTGTTCGATACTATCGAACACTGCCCCAATTCTATTGAGAAACTCTTAGAAATTCAAGTTTACTCATTGGACAGTTTTTTGGTCCTGTTCAATTCTATCGAAGGAGGCTTCGATCCTATCAATTGGCCATCGATGGCTGTCGATCCTATTGATAGTTGGCACAATTATTGCATAATTGCGTGGTTTTGTTTCTAATTCTGGATCCGAGTTATACAAATGAGTGTAATGCGGGATTAAGGTTAATGGGAAACTTGTTTTAGAGAGAGGTAGGGTGTGGAGAAAGGAGATCTAGGGTTTTCTACTCTAAGATTTGCATATAAGTTGATTCCATCTTTTGTAATTTCATTTTCATAATGGATTGCTTGTCTCTTTGTGTCATAGTTTTTTCCCATAAGTTTTTTTTTTCCACGTAAATTGTTGTGTTCTCTGTGCATTCTTGAATTATATATATATATATATATATATATATATATATATATATATATATATATATATATATGTCTTTGTGCTTGTTTGATTCACGTTTGGGTGACGCTTTCGCACAAAAAAAAAAAAAAAAAAACCCATCCTAATGAAATGAAAACATAAATATCAGTTGATCCAAAACTTCCATGGGCCTCAATATTTTTCAATGGCGAGCGTCCAATCCCTACCATCTCATGTGGTGTGGATCACTTGACTTTTGAATCTGCCTGATTTTTGGACCCCACTCTAACACGAGGTGGTGTAAGAGATGTACCTAATGAATGTAACACATATATCATGGTGGGCTTGGCAGAGCTACTTGTTGGGTACAAATTAGGTGAGTCCTAGGTAATAGCTCAGTGGGTAAGGCACTAATCGGAGCCCACCATAGTGTATTTGTTGTATACCCATTCCATTCGCAAGTTTTTTCTAGCTCATTTTAGAGCATGGTCTAAAAAATGAAGAAGATGCAAATTTCAAGTGGACCATACCACAGTTAGCGATAGTGGTTGATCATTAAAAACTTCTTGCTTGACCACAAAAGTTTTTGATGGAATTTGTGTTTTCCTTTCATCAGGTCTTATTGTCCTTGTTAATGGGTTGGATGGAAAATAAACATTATGGTGGGCCCTAATAATTTCCTTTTTTAAAAAAAAGGCATTCAACAACCACTACTTCCTGTGACGTGGTCCAACTGAGATTTGAATTTACTTCATTTTTAGCCATGCCCCAAATGAATGGTCTATGTGGATATAATACATACATTGAGGTGGGCCTCCAGAAAAGACCCAATGGAAGTTGGTTAGATCAAGAGCTGTACATGAGCCAAGCCAAATTGAGTTTGACCCAAGTTTGGTTTGGCTGGTTTATGTGATACCCTTATCGGAGCTTTACACGAGTAGAAGTTTGAGCCTATGCTTATTGTTTGAGCTTGGTTTGGCTTAGATTATACGAGCTTGAGCTTGGTCTGGTTTGGTCTAAATATCTGAGCTGAGCTAAACTTTATATATATATATATATATATATATATATATATATATATATATATATATATATATATATATAAAATGCTATGAACATATAATTTAGGAGCTGAATCAAGCTAAGCTGGCTGCCTACTTCGAGCTTAGATTGTTTTTTTTAAACGAGCTTGACTTCCCAACTTGGTTTGGCTTAAACTTCTATTTGAATCAATCCAAGCCGGCTTTTTCAAACCAATCTTAGCCGAGCTTCTGAGCTGCTTGGGTGGTGTCCAGCTCTAGTCAGGTCCAACCTTTTTGAATCTGTACCCCATATAGTGGAACCCCTTAGAAGGGGGCGTGCGGATTTGGTGAGGCTGGGGTAACAGCTCAGTGGGTGAGGCCCTGGCTGTGGTGTTGGACCACATGAGTACAAGAGAACAGTAATGATTGAACACTTATTTTTTTTTGTCATCCAACATGTTGGTAAGGTTACACATACCTTAACCAACGAAAACAAAATAGCAGCAGCTTAGATTGAAATTCTTTTGGGACACCAGGAAGTTTTTAACTGCTGGAATTCAATCACTGCTGTGGTCCAGCTGAATTTTCTATCTGCCTCACCTAAGATAGTGAAACCCTTGCTATAGGGCTCACCTTAATGTTTGTATTTTATATCCACGGTACTGTTTATTCTTTTTTTTTTTTTTTTTTTTTCAGTTTATTTTAGAGCATCGCCAAAAAACTGAAGCAGATGGAACTCTGTAATGAACCATACCACAGTAAATAGTAGCCATGTTTCTATTAATGGACTACAAAAGTTTTGTATGAAGCTGCTATATATTTGAATTTTTTTCCATTTCATCGGGGTTTGTATGACCTTATCATCAGGTTGGGTAGCAAATAAACATTAATGAAACATCATGTATTGCTTAGGGCCCGTTTGGCTGGGTGGATTGGAAGGGATTGAACCATATTAGGGTGGATGGCATGGATTTCAAGGTAATGATGGTGTTGTTAGTGGATTGTCTTAAGATCCATGGGATTGCTATATCGAGTCTGTTTGGCACGCACGGCCAATCCCAGGATTAAACCTTCCCATTCCTTCCAATCCCTCGGACCAAACACCTCCAAAGCAAATTTGAACGGGTTAGGGTGAATTGGATGGGATTTAAAGGTAATGATGGTGTTGTCAGTGGATTGTCTTAAGATCCATGGGATTGCTATATCCCGGGATCAGGTCACCCAGTTTGTTTGGTACGCGGCCAATCCCAGGATCTAACTTCTAATCCCTTCCAATACCATCCAATCCCTTCCAATCCGCCCGGCCAAACAGCCCTTAGGAAGTTCTTAATGTTAAGATACTCAATTACCTCTATTTCTTATAATATGGTCCACTTGAGATTTGGATCTTCTTCATTAAAAATGGATGGATGGTTTGGATATTGAATAAGTACATCAAGGTGGGCCCTACCGTGAGGGCTGCACTGTCTTGGGTGAGGAAGTGGACTGGCTAGTGTACCACATAGCAGCTATGTAGCTGCTATAGGTACGTGTATTGGGAAGATGAGTACCGTCGCTCGTTAAGGTCCGAGTTGTATGAAGGGTTCAAAGGAGATCAAAGTTACATGGGCCTACAGTGATGTATTTATTATATCTACACTGTTCATCTATTTTTAGAGATTATTTTAAAGTATTATCCAAAAAATGAATCATATCCCAAGATCATCTGGACCACACCAAAAATAGCAGCAGATATAATAATTTTCACCATTAAACAATTCGTAGGGCCCACCATAACGTTTATTTTCCATCCAATCTGCTCATAAGGTCACGAGGACCTGAATGAATAGGAAAAACAAATTTCATATTGATCCAAAACTTTTGTGACCCAAAAAGAGTTTCAATGATAGACGTTCAATTCCCCGTTATTTTCTGCAGTGTGGTCCACTTGATAATTAGATCTGTCTTATTTTTCGTCTCAAGCCTTAAGATGAGCTCGCCAAATTAATGGACAGTTTGGATATAACATATACCTCATTATCAGAACCACAAAACTTGCTTATGTCAATTAAACAGCTATATAGCTTGTGTGAGGTACACCAGCCAATCCGCTTCCCCCGGGTGATGCCGGCCGCACCTAATCCACCGGCAATTTTGGACCATGCTCTATAACGATGGATATACAGCCATGAGCTCGGCCCCGCGGTTAGTGCCTCACCCTCCCTGGTGCAATCGATCCTCGACTGTGGAGCTACTATGATGCATGTACCTTAAATCCACACCATCTATTTGTTTTGAAAGTGCACTTCAGGGCATCATCCTAAAAATGAAACAGATCCAAATCTCAGTGTACCACACCATAAGAAACATTGGTGATTGACCCTTAAAAACTACTTATGGGATGCAAAAGTTCTGGATAAAGCTGATATTTGCGTCCTTTCGTCGATGTCTGTGTCACCTTATCAGTAGGTTGGATCGCAAATAAACATTCGTGGAGGCACCGAAGAAGTTTTTAATGGTAGGTATTGAATCACCAATGTTTGTTGTGGTCCACTTAATATTTGTACCTGCATCATTATTCAATGCCCTAAAATGAGCTTTCAAAACGGATGGACGGCGCGGATGTAATGTAAATATATCACGGTGGGCCCCACAATCAGGGATTCACCGAAGCCACGCCCTCTGTTACCGTTGCCTCACCTACTCGGACTCGTGTTGCGTACTACCGCGTCCCACCTACTCCGCCCCCGCGGAAGGGATTGGCTGGTGTACCGCACACCACCGAACTGGCTGATGTGTTGACGTCACCAACTTTTGTGGATCCCAGTGACCTATATCCAAACCGTCCGTCCATTTGGTGAACTCATGTTAAGGATTGAACCGAAAAATAAGAGACATCTAAAGATCAAGTGGACTTCACTGTAAAAAGCAGTGGACAATTGAACGTCTACCATTGAAATTTTGGATCAATATGATATTTTATTTTATTTTCCTCTTCATCTAGATCAGTGTGACCTTATGAACGTATATGGAAAATAAACTTGATGGTAGGCCTATGAATGTTTAAACGGTGAGAATCATTGTCCCATGCTATTTGTGGTGTGGTCCACTTGATCTTTGGATATGAGTCATTTATGGCATCAAAATCTAAAATAATATTTACAAATGGATTAATAGTATGGATATAATAAATAAATCATTGTGGATCCATATAACTTTGATCTCATTTGAACCGTTCGTGCAACTCGATGGTCGAGGAGCGTCGCACGACACGTACCCACACCAGATAGGTTGGTGGTGTGTGGTACACCAGCCAATCCGCTCACCCTAATTGGTGGCTGCGGGAAATTCGCATCCCCGTCTGAATGCACACGTCCCGATATTCCGAAGGAGTACACAATGCTGGGTGATCCCGACATGCACGTGCGTTTTCTATCTTTTAATCGTTTCTACTTCAACATCACCCGTTGCAGCGATTCGTCGTCATTCCTAGCTCCCGGAATCGCTCCCAATCACAGGCCGAGTAGAAGAAAATCACGCTCTGACTCGATTTTTCATCTGGCAGACGTGTTTCTGCAGATGGGTTTTGTTGGATTTTCAGTTGCATGAACAGAAACCCGAAAAAGATCGGATCTTTTTGGGGCCCGTTTTGGGTGAGAGAATGGAGAAGAAGATGGAAGAAGGAGATGGGATTGAAGAGAGCAGCAGTGCTCGTTTCATTTCTGGTTCTGAATCGAGATGGGTTGATGGCAGTGAAGTAGATTCGGATTCCCAGACATGGTCTCTGTATGGAGAAGATGAGAGCAGAGAAGAGCAAGGGGGCTTGAGAAGGCGACTTTCGAAGAAACCGAAGAGAGTAGATTCCTTTGATGTTGAAGCCATGGGTATAGCTGGTTCTCATACTCCCCATTCAAAGGTAGCTTAGCTCTCTCTCTCTCTCTCTCTCTCTCTCTCTCAAAAATTGTTTATTTTTCTTTTTTCAATTTAAGTAGTAGTATGTTATGTTACTGTTCTTTGGTTTCACTACTGAGAGGATGCGGTTCTGACAAGTGGGCCCCCTGGTTTTGTAATCCAGACCATTGGGCTGTTGATTCCCGCCATTGATGGACCAAGCCAGAAAACACTCCCAGATTGGAAGGTCCCAACTACTAGTTGAATGGAAATTGTTGTTGTATTTCTCTTCTTAACTGTCTAGGTCTAGCTATAGGCTACAAATCTGAAGGTTAAGATTGTACTATGGAAGATTTTTTATTTTTTATTTTATTTTATTTTATTTTATTTTTTTTTTGGCTGGGGGGGGGGGGGGGGGGGCGAATTATAGGCCATCTACAGTGCGACGCAGCAGGTCAATGGTCTGGATTACTGAAGGGTGGACCCCACTTGGAAGAGTTGACAAAGTTCGTTATAGTGTGCGAAGTTGCAGGGCTCATATAATTTCTCTGATAAGGGATGGCTTAGTAGCTTTTCAATTTGGATCGCGAAGTAATTAAAAACAAAGCATGGGTTTTGCAGTCACCATAGAAAAATCGAATTGAGTCTTGTTGCAATGGCTGATTTGTTATTGTGTTTTCCTGATTGAGTGGGTTGAAGTAATATGTAGTTCCTTTATTTATATATCATTCTTATTTGTAAGTAATTGGAGATGAAATGGTATTCGGAAATCTGTTTACGATGCAATTCTGGTTTTATTTATTTATTTATTTATATATAAGTTCTTTTTATTTATTTATTTATTTAATTTTTTCTTTTTGATTGCTGTGTTCGAGTTCTATACTTTTCTCAGTTTGTTGTGATAATTCTAATAAGTTTGTTGTTATCTCAAAAAAAGTAAAAAAAAATAAAAAATTCCTATTATGCTTATTCGAAAGCATATCAGTTTGTTTGAATGTGCGGGTTTTTCGTTTATTTTGCGGTAGAGAAGAGGAGGAATTGTATGATCCTTATCTAAGAATCAGTTAGTATGCTTGAGGGTTGTACACATGATCTGGACCATTACTTGATTGGACCCATGATGGATAAAACTTGCCCCCAAAAAACTTATCGATTGGGATGAATCCAGTCCTTAATTTGTCACCTGTAATGGGAGTAGATAGAAAGAAAATACAGATATGTTTGATGATGAAGTAGCTTGAAGCTTTCATGGCTAGGATATTCCAACCTGGGAGATTTTAGGGTAGCAGTCTATTCATGGTGGAGGCTATCTTGTCAACATCTTGATCATTGAAATATGGGTCGGTCCCACTGGTACAAACTGAAAACCCCATCAGATAATTGGGTCAAGGATCATATAATTCCTCTGTAAAAGGTGGGTGTTGTAGTTCTGAAATTGGGTCTTGTAAGTTGCAACCGTAGTTATAAAAGACAAATTGAGTCTTGCGGTAACTGTAAAAAAATAATAATATTGGCACTTGCAGTAATTGGTGATTTTGTTAATGGGCTGAAGTAACCACAACCAGTATAGCCTTTAATTTCAATTTCGTTGCTTTCTAATGAATGTTGAATGGGTGGTCAGTGTTGAATAGTCTTTGGAGGTTAAGGATGCTATTCTCCTCCTCCTTGAGGCATTTTATGAATGTGTGAAGTAGTGTCGGAAGAGGTGGGAGATTAAAAGTCTGGTAGAAAATGTTTGAAATTGTTACATGGGGTGTGTTTGTTCTATGTTAGTTGTATGGATAAAATTGGTTATTCAACAATGATTATGGTGGGATTTTATGAAGGTTTAGATAAGAGGGAAGAGCCATGCTGCTACTCACCATGGAAAACCCAATTTCTTCAAATGTGTTATTCAATGCTCGGGTTGAGTTCATGGCATCATTGTGAAAATTCTCTGCTGATGCACTTTCCTATTGCATATGCTCTGTTGGCTATAATTTCTTCTTAACCAGCTAATTGTTGGGTGGCTAGGATTGTTGGGATTCATGTAGCCTCTTCCATCCATGATGGGGTCCACCGGACGAACAATCTGGATAATTGAAATATTAGCCCACCTGTGCGGAATGCTCGGCAGAAATGGAAACACTGCTAATTTGGACCAAGAGGAGTCTATTTCCTCAGTCTGTGAAGGCATGGACTGTATCTGCTACTTCCATAAATATGTTTCTTTAGGGCATGTTTGGATAAAGGAAAAATAAAAATTATCTAGTAATGATTTCTGCAAGCACTATTGAAACTTGGATTCTAATTTTATAGTTCTTTTTTTTTTTTTTTTTGGATAGAAAGTGGAAATAACATCTTCCTTTCTCAAGAATCACCTAGTTTTGTGTGCTAAAGAATTAAGGTATTCAATATTGGTAACGGTGGCCGTAACGGTCACTACCATTACCGATACGGGGGCGTAACAACCATTACGACTCCTGTAACGGTTGAAAGTTTTCTTTTGCTCAAAAAATTCTGAAAAAATATCTATAAAATCCAGAATAAATTAAATATTCTAAATATGTATTCATTTTTGTTTTGTTTCGTTTTGAACATGTTTATGGTAGTGTTATGGTCCACCTTTGGTGAGAGTATTGTATCGGGTTGTCTAGTGAATTTGTGAACATGATTATGTCTCTGAAATTTACACATAACAATCAAGCACTAGAACTAGAAGTAAGAAAAATGCACTAATACTACTTTTTCAAAATTTAAAAAAGATTACCCTCAGAGCTTCTATTTGATCAAATCACTTCAATTTATGGTTTTAATATTAAAAACTATAGTAAAAGTGGTCGAAATTTGTTGTAAAATGACTTAGGAGAGTTTTTGGAATGAGAAAAGTGAAAAACTGAGGAGAAAAATTGATTTAAATAGAAAAAAGTGGCCGTTTTTTACCTTTACAGGGGTAACCATTGTTATGCCCCGTAACGGCCTTTACGGTCATTGTAACGGCAGATATGGTCCTAAAAAACTAACTGCCCTGTTTACCCTCGTATCACGTAACGGTTATGGTCATTACCTATTTATATTGGCATTTACGGGTGTATCGTAATGGATATAGAGCACATTGCTAAGAATTTAAATTATGGAAAATAGTAATGATTGCTTTGTGTAATCCATCCTTTTCTTTGCTATCCAAACAACAAAAATTGTCACATCAAAGGAACTCATATTCAATTATTTGGCATGGAACCATAGTTATATAAACATGTCCTCAAGGGAACACAATAGAATGACGGGACTGCTAATGCGAGAGAAACTGATATTATGTATTGGAATAAACTTGGTTTTGATTGAATCTAGGAGGTAACAGAGAAGTTTCAGAGAAGCGTCAAAGGCATCAATTCCTACTTCATCAACATCACTCATTCTAAAACAACATAAAAACCCTCAAGGTGCAATTTCTTGCCAGTGAGATTCGACCATTGATAGCTAACCAGGCAGATATGGTTTATCATTTCTCTTAATGAATAAAAACTAAAAACAGTGTGTGGCGTCCTTTTTCCTGCTAACAACTTTCAGAAGCATCTCACTGGAAAGCTCCTGACGGGTCTCAAGCCCAAGTCGTTGATTCTAATTTAAAGACCAAAAGTAAAATAGGAGAATACGGTAATTTATTTACCTCTACTGTTTATTTATTTGCACCGCTACTTTCTAGACCTTTGCCTCCATTCGGTGGCAATGGTGAATTGAAAAACCTTCATTCCGAGTTTTTGATGATATGTTGATTCAAAGATGACCCGAAAATTGTTCTTCTATTTAATAATGAGGTGGTAATCGGTTAAATACACTGAAATCAAACCCAACTTACAATCACAATAGAGTACCGGAAAGCAAATCATTAAAAATGCTCCATGTGAAATTGAAAAGTTTCAAAATTCACAAGCAGGGACAGGGTAATAATCAGTTCATATGAGGACCGTTGAAGAGACTTTCAACAGTCTTCTAGGACATCACACTACTAGAAAAGAAAAAGGATAGAAGAATCACTGTTCTTAAAGAACCCAATCGCTGGGAAGCAAATGCCCAAAATTCAACTAATATAGCATGCCTTTTATTTATTTATTTAAAAACATTCTTAAACCAATTAAACTACTGATGGGTTTACTTGCTGAGCAAGTTAAAAAGAGAGAAAACTAGCTATTGTTCTAGCATACACTTGTGAACAGTGAACTGATGAACAGTGCACTCACATGGGGTCCACAATTTGATCAGACTACCTGTATGGTCCACAGATTAAGCAGATCAACACTAAGGGCCGACAGAACTGCTCGGGCTAGAAGTAAGAAAAATGCACTAATACTACTTTTTCAAAATTTAAAAAAGATTACCCTCAGAGCTTCTATTTGATCAAATCACTTCAATTTATGGTTTTAATATTAAAAACTATAGTAAAAGTGGTCGAAATTTGTTGTAAAATGACTTAGGAGAGTTTTTGGAATGAGAAAAGTGAAAAACTGAGGAGAAAAATTGATTTAAATAGAAAAAAGTGGCCGTTTTTTACCTTTACAGGGGTAACCATTGTTATGCCCCGTAACGGCCTTTACGGTCATTGTAACGGCAGATATGGTCCTAAAAAACTAACTGCCCTGTTTCAACCTCGTATCACGTAACGGTTATGGTCATTACCTATTTATATTGGCATTTACGGGTGTATCGTAATGGATATAGAGCACGTTGCTAAGAATTTAAATTATGGAAAATAGTAATGATTGCTTTGTGTAATCCATCCTTTTCTTTGCTATCCAAACAACAAAAATTGTCACATCAAAGGAACTCCTATTCAATTATTTGGCATGGAACCGTAGTTATATAAACATGTCCTTAAGGGAACACAATAGAATGACGGGACTGCTAATGCGAGAGAAACTGATATTATGTATTGGAATAAACTTGGTTTTGATTGAATCTAGGAGGTAACAGAGAAGTTTCAGAGAAGCGTCAAAGGCATCAATTCCTACTTCATCAACATCACTCATTCTAAAACAACATAAAAACCCTCAAGGTGCAATTTCTTGCCAGTGAGATTCGACCATTGATAGCTAACCAGGTAGATATGGTTTATCATTTCTCTTAATGAATAAAAACTAAAAACAGTGTGTGGCGTCCTTTTTCCTGCTAACAACTTTCAGAAGCATTTCACTGGAAAGCTCCCTGACGGGTCTCAAGCCCAAGTCGTTGATTCTGAATTTAAAGACCAAAAGTAAAATAGGAGAATACGGTAATTTATTTACCTCTGTTTATTTACTGCTTTGCTACAGACCTTGCCTCCATTCAGTGGCAATGGTGAATTGAAAAACCTTCATTCCGAGTTTTGATGATATGTTGATTCAACATGACCCGAAAGTTTTCTTCTATTTAATAATGAGGTGGTAATCAGTTAAATACTGGAAATCTGAAACCCAACTTCGACAATCACAATAGAGTACCGAAAGCAGTCATTAAAAATGCTCCATGTGAAATTGAAAAGTTTCAAAATTCACAAGCAGGGACAGGGTAATAATCAGTTCATATGAGGACCGTTGAAGAGACTTTCAACAGTCTTCTAGGACATCACACTACTAGAAAAGAAAAAGGATAGAAGAATCACTGTTCTTAAAGAACCCAATCGCTGGGAAGCAAATGCCCAAAATTCAACTAATATAGCATGCCTTTTATTTATTTATTTAAAAACATTCTTAAACCAATTAAACTACTGATGGGTTTACTTGCTGAGCAAGTTAAAAAGAGAGAAAACTAGCTATTGTTCTAGCATACACTTGTGAACAGTGAACTGATGAACAGTGCACTCACATGGGGTCCACAATTTGATCAGACTACCTGTATGGTCCACAGATTAAGCAGATCAACACTAAGGGCCGACAGAACTGCTCGGGCTAGAAGTAAGAAAAATGCACTAATACTACTTTTTCAAAATTTAAAAAAGATTACCCTCAGAGCTTCTATTTGATCAAATCACTTCAATTTATGGTTTTAATATTAAAAACTATAGTAAAAGTGGTCGAAATTTGTTGTAAAATGACTTAGGAGAGTTGATGCAGGACATGGAAAATTAAATATGACATGCAAGATTTCAGGCTTAGATCATACCAATTCAGAAACAATTACGCGAATTCCACATCCCACATGAAAATCCAAACATTCAATTAAAAGAGAATCTATGTGGGTCCAGGCCTACACATGATAGGGCTGGATCAATAAAAATTATGAACCAAACGATACTCAAAGATAAGAAATAATCATCCACACATGCATAGTAATCAGTCCCTAATCCAAGGGATTCACTAATTTCAATTCGGGGAACCCTAGAGTAAGAACAGGGACATATAACTTAGGGAAAACGTAATCTAGGGCTAGGTTTCATGAAAAACGGCTATGAGAGGATAAAAGAGGATAAAAACCTGAGCCAAAAGATGATCCCGCGCGTGGACAACAGCAATGGCCCAGACGGACGTGCGTGTGATCCCGGCCGCACGTGTGTGGGGCCCACTATTCAGAAAAAAGCTACCTTGGCCCTGATCGGCCAAGGATGGACTCCAAAACTCCCAAATCTCAACTCGATCCGATGTACGGTTTGTGCGTGGTACTCCGTCGAAGTTTCAGCCCTCCCGTAGGGCCAGATTCTGAAATTCTGATGTGGGGAGGAGAATTGCTGCAATAGATGATTGACTCAAAGTGTAGATGATGGGGTGAGATGAGAAGAAGGGATGATAGAAGATGGGTAGTAGAGATGACGATGGATGGGGGCGAATCGGGATAGATGTGGCTTCGCACCACGGTAGTTAACCCTTCGATGAAGGGAGGGCTTCGCACCCAATTAGGCTTCACAACTCAGAGAGTAGAAAAACGCAGAATTTTTATTAATCTTCAATGTCCCAAAAAAGCCACAAGGGGTGTCTATTTATAAGAAAACCTTATACCCCAAAAACTCGCACCATGTGCGCAACCTATTACTTGGCGATGAAGTAAACTAAAATAAAAACCAAACACAGAAATCTAAAGCGTTCACAATATTCTAAATAATAACAATAAGCAAAACCTAAAAAATGAAATCAATCCGACGAGTGAGCCACGATCATGAGATCCCATGATGGGCTTTTCTTGACTATCGGGCCCACTTTTCTGAACCAAAACTTGTCTTCTAACTAGGAGGCCCTCCTCACGTCGTCATCATCGAGCCAGATCGATGATGGGATCCTCCTTCTGCATACGTACGTGCATAGGGGTAGTGGTGTGCGTGCGCGTGTGCGCGAGATGTCCCCATCAATTCTCCTCGGCTGCGAAGATTTCGCCACTGGCGAAATAAAACTCCTGAACCGCTACAGGACGTCAAAATCAAGTCTCTCGAAGATCCTCCGCAGCTTAGCGCGTGTTGTCTAAAGCTGGGCGTGACTTCCACTTGACCAAGTACTTCTGAAACCTGCCGTCCGACGTTGAAACTATCTGATGGTCCAGGATATCCTCTATTTCCTCTCTAGGTGTGTGAAGGTTAGGTATGGGAGGGAGAGACTGAGAAGAAATGTCAGGAAGAATAGGTATGGGAGGTAGAGGCTGAGAAAATGGGTTGGGACGAGTAGGTATGGGAGGTAGAGGCTGGGAAAATGGGTTGGGACGAGTAGGTATGGGAGGTAGAGGCTGGGAAAATGGGTCGGGACGGGTAGGTATGGGATGTAGAGGCTGGGGAAATGGGTCGGGATAGGTAGGTACGGACGTAGAGGTGGGGAAATGGGCGGGAAGGGTAGGTATGGGAGGTAGAGGCTGGGAAAAAAGTTAGGAAGAGTGGGTATGGGAGGTAAAGGATGGAAAAATGGGTCAGGAAGGGGACATGGTTCGAGGGATAGATATGGGGAATCATGATGGGTGGGCGAAGGGCCAAACAAAGTATCAGTGGTCTCCTGAAAAGTAACTAGATCTTCCACATCGAATGTGAAACTAATTCTCATGGAAGGTGGAAGATCTATCTCATACACATTGAGACCGTTTCGTTTTATAATTTTGAAGGGTCTAGCGCTACGTGCGTGTAACTTACGAATGGCCCTCGGAGGGTACCGCTTCGGGCTGATGCGGACCATCACGGAGTCCCCAATATTGAATCCTTTGAAACGTTTATGTTGTTCTGCAGAAAATGTGTAATGTTCATTACTAGTCATGATCTTCTGCCTGATTTCTTGATGCCATGAATGAATGTGATGCGCGAAAAACTCTGCAGACTCTGACAGCCTATGGGACAGTGATATAGGGACAAGATTAATAGGTTTCCTAGGTTTATAACCAGTAACGACTTCACGAGGACTTAGAAATGTGGACCTATCGACAGAACTATTCAACGTAAACTCGGCTGTAGGTATTACGGTGTCCCATGTTCTGATGTGCTCTATATCCCTCCTGGGGGGAGACTCATCCGGTAAATCATCAGGAAAGACATAACGAAACTCATCTACTACCAGAATGGCCTCAATGGGTAACTCTATATTAGCCTCTGGAGCATTCTCTCTAGCTTCTGGGGCACTCTCTCAAGTCACAAGGCCGTACGTGTTGTGCCACTCAAAATAGTGGTTTTGATGCCCCTCTTGGGATGGGTGCACGGTTGCATACCCGTGACCGATTCCTTAACTACTTCCATTCATTGGTTTATCCTCCTGGCCACTTGCCTGAGATTGGACATTTTCTTTAATGGTGGGGTTTGTCCTGAGGGAGGCCTCTACTTGGTTAAGGCGTTGATTTATGCTTTGTTCCATGCGCTTACCCCAAGACTCGATCTGCTGGGACAGCTTGTTTAATGACTCTAGCAGTTGTTCCATATCTAGTGTAGGGTGCCAACCAAAATTCA
This sequence comes from Magnolia changhungtana, assembly GCA_030180095.1. Taxonomy (NCBI): domain Eukaryota; kingdom Viridiplantae; phylum Streptophyta; class Magnoliopsida; order Magnoliales; family Magnoliaceae; genus Magnolia; species Magnolia changhungtana. The sequence continues at coordinate 2,798,575 of JASAUF010000161.1, read as the reverse complement.
GCAATATAGTTGTCAAAATATAAGTTTTATTTATTTATTTATTTATTTTTATTTTTAAAGAAACAACCTAGTTTCTAAAAACGAAAAAGGAAAGTTTTTTTTAAAACAAGTTAGGAAAGTTTTTTTTTATTTAAAGAAACAACCTAGTTTCTAAAAACGAAAAAGGAAAGTTTTTTTTAAAAACAAGTTAGGAAAGTTTTTTTTTTTTTTTTTTTTTTTTTAAAAAAAACCTAGTTTCTAAAAACGAAAAAGGAAAGTTTCTAAGAAAAAAAAATTAGGAAAGTTTCTATTAAAAAAAAAAAAAAACAAATTAGGAAAGTTTCTAAAGAAAAGCAACCTAGTTTCTAAAAACGAAAAAGGAAAGTTTCTAAAAATAGAAAGTAAGTTAGTTTCTAAAAATGAAAAAGGAAAGTAAATTAGTTTCTAAAAAAGAAAAAGGAAAGGAAATTAGTTTCTAAAACAGATTAAGAAAGTTTCTAAAAAATTAGTTTCTAAAAAACAGAAAAGGAAAGTTTCTAAACCTAAAAATAGAAAGCTAAGTTAATTTCTAAATTAATTCAAATAAGGGGATACAAAAATTTCAAAGAAATTACATTAGGGTTTATGGACTTCTAAACAACCATATATGATGAGAATTGATGCGTAATGGACATAAACAACCAAACCCTAAACATGTAACGAATTCTCCTACAAGAACCCTAGGCTCTGATACCAAATTTGATGCAGGACATGGAAAATTAAATATGACATGCAAGATTTCAGGCTTAGATCATACCAATTCAGAAACAATTACGCGAATTCCACATCCCACATGAAAATCCAAACATTCAATTAAAAGAGAATCTATGTGGGTCCAGGCCTACACATGATAGAAATTTGGATCAATAAAAATTATGAACCAAACGATACTCAAAGATAAGAAATAATCATCCACACATGCATAGTAATCAGTCCCTAATCCAAGGGATTCACTAATTTCAATTCGGGGAACCCTAGAGTAAGAACAGGGACATATAACTTAGGGAAAACGTAATCTAGGGCTAGGTTTCACGAAAAACGGCTATGAGAGGATAAAAGAGGATAAAAACCTGAGCCAAAAGATGATCCCGCGTGTGGACAACAGCAATGGCCCAGACGGACGTGCGTGTGATCCCGGCCGCACGTGTGTGGGGCCCACTATTCAGAAAAAAGCCACCTTGGCCCTGATCAGCCAAGGATGGACTCCAAAACCCCCAAATTTCAACTCGATCCGATGTACGGTTTGTGCGTGGTACTCCGTCGAAGTTTCAGCCCTCCCGTAGGGCCATATTCTGAAATTCTGATGTGGGGAGGAGAATTGCTGCAATAGATGATTGACTCAAAGTGTAGATGATGGGGTGAGATGAGAAGAAGGGATGATAGAAGATGGGTAGTAGAGATGACGATGGATGGGGGCGAATCGGGATAGATGTGGCTTCGCACCACGGTAGTTAACCCTTCGATGAAGGGAGGGCTTCGCACCCAATTAGGCTTCACAACTCAGAGAGTAGAAAAACGCAGAATTTTTATTAATCTTCAATGTCCCAAAAAAGCCACAAGGGGTGTCTATTTATAAGAAAACCTTATACCCCAAAAACTCGCACCATGTGCGCAACCTATTACTTGGCGATGAAGTAAACTAAAATAAAAACCAAACACAGAAATCTAAAGCGTTCACAATATTCTAAATAATAACAATAAGCAAAACCTAAAAAATGAAATCAATCCGACGAGTGGGCCACGATTATGAGATCCCATGATGGGCTTTTCTTGACTATCGGGCCCACTTTTCTGAACCAAAACTTGTCTTCTAACTAGGAGGCCCTCCCTGTACGTCGTCATCGAGCCAGATCGATGATGGGATCCTCCTTCTGCATACGTACGTGCATAGGGGTAGTGGTGTGCGTGCGCGTGTGCGCGAGATGTCCCCATCAAGAGTTTTTGGAATGAGAAAAGTGAAAAACTGAGGAGAAAAATTGATTTAAATAGAAAAAAGTGGCCGTTTTTTACCTTTACAGGGGTAACCATTGTTATGCCCCGTAACGGCCTTTACGGTCATTGTAACGGCAGATATGGTCCTAAAAAACTAACTGCCCTGTTTTACCCTCGTATCACGTAACGGTTATGGTCATTACCTATTTATATTGGCATTTACGGGTGTATCGTAATGGATATAGAGCACGTTGCTAAGAATTTAAATTATGGAAAATAGTAATGATTGCTTTGTGTAATCCATCCTTTTCTTTGCTATCCAAACAACAAAAATTGTCACATCAAAGGAACTCATGTTCAATTATTTGGCATGGAACTGTAGTTATATAAACATGTCCTCAAGGGAACACAATAGAATGACGGGACTGCTAATGCGAGAGAAACTGATATTATGTATTGGAATAAACTTGGTTCTGATTGAATCTAGGAGGTAACAGAGAAGTTTCAGAGAAGCGTCAAAGGCATCAATTCCTACTTCATCAACATCACTCATTCTAAAACAACATAAAAACCCTCAAGGTGCAATTTCTTGCCAGTGAGATTCGACCATTGATAGCTAACCAGGCAGATATGGTTTATCATTTCTCTTAATGAATAAAAACTAAAAACAGTGTGGCGTCCTTTTTCCTGCTAACAACTTTCAGAAGCATCTCACTGGAAAGCTCCCTGACGGGTCTCAAGCCCAAGTCGTTGATTCTGAATTTAAAGACCAAAAGTAAAATAGGAGAATACAGTAATTTATTTACCTCTGTTTATTTGCACTGCTTTGCTACAGACCTTGCCTCCATTCAGTGGCAATGGTGAATTGAAAAACCTTCATTCCGAGTTTTTGATGATACGTTGATTCAGCATGACCCGAAAGCTGTTCTTCTATTTAATAATGAGGTGGTAATCAGTTAAATACCTGGAAATCTGAAACCCAACTTCTGACAATCACAATAGAGTACCAGAAAGCAGTCATTAAACAATGCTCCATGTGAAATTGAAAAGTTTCAAAATTCACAAGCAGGGACAGGGTAATAATCAGTTCATATGAGGACCGTTGAAGAGACTTTCAACAGTCTTCTAGGACATCACACTACTAGAAAAGAAAAAGGATAGAAGAATCACTGTTCTTAAAGAACCCAATCGCTGGGAAGCAAATGCCCAAAATTCAACTAATATAGCATGCCTTTTATTTATTTATTTAAAAACATTCTTAAACCAATTAAACTACTGATGGGTTTACTTGCTGAGCAAGTTAAAAAGAGAGAAAACTAGCTATTGTTCTAGCACACACTTGTGAACAGTGAACTGATGAACAGTGCACTCACATGGGGTCCACAATTTGATCAGACTACCTGTATGGTCCACAGATTAAGCAGATCAACACTAAGGACCGACAGAACTGCTCGGGCAGATTATGGGGTCTATTTTTATGATTGATTAGAACGTGGGGTCCACTCTTAGGCTCTTGGGGGCCCATTCGTGGGCTGCATCATGTGTTTCTGTGAGTCACCTCTATATTCTCTTACAACTACATGCAACCTATGGCACTGTATGAGGTTCTTGTATTTGTTTTCATCTTTGATTAATTTATATCGTGCATTGTATTTTGTGCGAGGTAAAGTGCAATGCTTGGGCCAGAAGGTTATATGATACAATTCAGGTTTTGTCTGGCCGAATTGGGTGCGCGTGGCCTCCAATTCAGTGATCCAAACAGTTGGTATTATGGGCCCCCCTGTGGATGGCCCATGCACCTAAAATCTCTCAGATTAGAGGAATCTTAACTCTTCATTCAGTGGTCAACAAATAGGCGATTTAGAGAGAAAATTACAGTAATGGTTAACTGTAAACCTAGAAGAAGGCCAAATATTATAGTGCTAGGATCTTCAAATCTGTTGGATTTCCATTGCACAGGACATCCTTGGTGAGGCCTATCATATTAAAGGTTTGGATTATTGAAAAGCCTCAACTGCACTGTACAAACTGCATCCTGAAAAACCAAGATGCATTTTTCTACCTGCAAATTGATGAATACTTTTAGTCGTGGAGTGCATTCTTGTTATGAAACTTTAATGCAGTGGTTGCATGATGGAAGGGGGATGAGAAGATCATTGTCTTCTTCCTCTATGATAATCCTTTTTTCCTTGAAAGGTTCCTCTATGATAATCCTTGAATCCAGAAGGTAAAAAAAAAAAAAAACTTCTAAGAAAGAGAATAAAATTGATAATAATGGATTAATTTTATTTACAATGCACTTGATATGGACTTATATAAGCCTTATGTTTGTAACTTACTGAAAATGTTAATCTTTCTAAAAATAGTTAACACATCTATAACTGATTCAAACTCTCTCAAATGACTCAAAGTAGGATTTTAAGACATTACAGGACTTTCAAACCCCTAAATAAATAAAAAATAGCAAAATCAGTAACTTACTAAAAATAGTAAATTTTAACTTTATATTCAAATTTGACTGCTAAAACGATTGGATTTTGTTAAACCATTCTAGGGCCAATGACACTTAATATGCATGATTTCCATTTCCAGTCACAATGTTATCGCCATTGGAAGCTAAAGTGCATGTTGGCCCCTGTCGGCATAATTTCTTTTGATCCTGGCCCTCTATTAAGATGTCCATGAGTTTTGGTACATCAAACTTTGTCACATTAAAAATCTCAGTGATCCAAACAGTTGGTATTATGGCCCCCCCTGTGGATGGCCCATGCACCTAAAATCTCTCATATTAGAGGAATCTTAACTCTTCATTCAGTGGTCAACAAATAGGCGATTTAGAGAGAAAAATACAGTAATGGTTAACTGTAAACCTAGAAGAAGGCCAAATATTATAGTGCTAGGATCTTCAAATCTGTTGGATTTCCGTTGCACAGGACATCCTTGGTGAGGCCTATCATATTAAAGGTTTGGATTATTGAAAAGCCTCAACTGCACTGTACAAACTGCATCCTGAAAAACCAAGATGCATTTTTCTACCTGCAAATTGATGAATACTTTTAGTCGTGGAGTGCATTCTTGTTATGAAACTTTAATGCAGTGGTTGCATGATGGAAGAGGGATGAGAAGATCATTGTCTTCTTCCTCTATGATAATCCTTTTTTCCTTGAAAGGTTCCTCTATGATAATCCTTGAATCCAGAAGGTAAAAAAAAAAACTTCTAAGAAAGAGAATAAAATTGATAATAATGGATTAATTTTATTTACAATGCACTTGATATGGACTTATATAAGCCTTATGTTTGTAACTTACTGAAAATGTTAATCTTTCTAAAAATAGTTAACACATCTATAACTGATTCAAACTCTCTCAAATGACTCAAAGTAGGATTTTAAGACATTACAGGACTTTCAAACCCCTAAATAAATAAAAAATAGCAAAATCAGTAACTTACTAAAAATAGTAAATTTTAACTTTATATTCAAATTTGACTGCTAAAACGATTGGATTTTGCTAAACCATTCTAGGGCCAATGACACTTAATATGCATGATTTCAATTTCCAGTCACAATGTTATCGCCATTGGAAGCTAGAGTGCATGTTGGCCCCTGTCGGCATAATTTCTTTTGATCCTGGCCCTCTACTAAGATGTCCATGAGTTTTGGTACATCAAACTTTGTCACATTAAGAATCTCAGTGATCCAAACAGTTGGTATTATGGGCCCCCCTGTGGATGGCCCATGCACCTAAAATCTCTCAGATTAGAGGAATCTTAACTCTTCATTCAGTGGTCAACAAATAGGCGATTTAGAGAGAAAAATACAGTAATGGTTAACTGTAAACCTAGAAGAAGGCCAAATATTATAGTGCTAGGATCTTCAAATCTGTTGGATTTCCGTTGCACAGGACATCCTTGGTGAGGCCTATCATATTAAAGGTTTGGATTATTGAAAAGCCTCAACTGCACTGTACAAACTGCATCCTGAAAAACCAAGATGCATTTTTCTACCTGCAAATTGATGAATACTTTTAGTCGTGGAGTGCATTCTTGTTATGAAACTTTAATGCAGTGGTTGCATGATGGAAGAGGGATGAGAAGATCATTGTCTTCTTCCTCTATGATAATCCTTTTTTCCTTGAAAGGTTCCTCTATGATAATCCTTGAATCCAGAAGGTAAAAAAAAAAAAACTTCTAAGAAAGAGAATAAAATTGATAATAATGGATTAATTTTATTTACAATGCACTTGATATGGACTTATATAAGCCTTATGTTTGTAACTTACTGAAAATGTTAATCTTTCTAAAAATAGTTAACACATCTATAACTGATTCAAACTCTCTCAAATGACTCAAAGTAGGATTTTAAGACATTACAGGACTTTCAAACCCCTAAATAAATAAAAAATAGCAAAATCAGTAACTTACTAAAAATAGTAAATTTTAACTTTATATTCAAATTTGACTGCTAAAACGATTGGATTTTGCTAAACCATTCTAGGGCCAATGACACTTAATATGCATGATTTCAATTTCCAGTCACAATGTTATCGCCATTGGAAGCTAAAGTGCATGTTGGCCCCTGTCGGCATAATTTCTTTTGATCCTGGCCCTCTATTAAGATGTCCATGAGTTTTGGTACATCAAACTTTGTCACATTCTTAGGCCTTTTACTTTAATCTTTTATATCAAATATTTTGTGTCATATGGCTATTCGGAATGTTTGCTTTGGTTTAAATTCATGTCATGGCATGAGAACCAACAACCTATACTCTGTGATTAACTTCATAGTGTAAATGAACTTTCCCCTTTGTTGTCTGAAGTGTGCCTTCCATCTATTGTGTTCATCTACATCTGCTTTGTTTGCTAAATTCTCAATTTCATGTCTTCACATATATGGGCAGTACTCTTTCTTTTTGTATAATCTTACATGCTTGTAACTCAGGATCTCTCTCTTTTGGGTACGGTTGCGCTGGCATTTCAAACTCTCGGTGTGGTCTACGGTGACATGGGTACAAGCCCACTCTATGTTTTTAATGATGTGTTCAGCAAGGTGCCGATAAAATCAGACGTTGATATCTTGGGAGCTTTATCGTTAGTGATGTACACGATTGCTCTCCTTCCTTTTGCAAAATACGTTTTTGTAGTTCTGAAAGCTAATGATAATGGTGAAGGTATGGATTCATGATATCATTTTTCCCATAAATGGTTTCTATGCTGGTGTGGTAGTTATTTAAGTTCTTGTTTCACGTTGACTACTTTTTGGTGTATTTCTTGCTACCCTTTTAATCTGTATTTGTGGTTTTTATACATGGCTGTATTCAGTATGCATCGACTACCATTATTATATCATATCGACTAATTGATAATCTTGGAGAATATTTGTCTTATCTGAACTGTCCAGCTGATAGGCCACCTAATGGATGGGCTAATGGTAAAGAGTTGCAGTCTTATCCGAACTACCATTATTATATCGTATCAACTAATTGATAATCTTGGAGAATGTTTCAGTCTTATCCGAACTGTCCAACTGATAGGCCACCTAATGGATGGGCTAATGGTAAAAAGTTGCAGCAATTTGCTGTTTCTAACAACTTGATCCATAACCTTTTTCCTTGACTGTTAAACTAAATTTTTTCCATCCATCCAAAAGTGGTTGATGCATTGGAAAGTTCTGAATGTCTGATCAGCGGGGCTTTTTTTTTTGGCCATTGTTTATAAATAAGGTGGTCCACTAATTTAGATAATGGTATTCACTGCACTGGATCCTGAACTTTCTTATATTTATCAACCCAAGCAAAAAGAGTGCCTGAAATATGGTTATTGTGACTGCAGGAGGCACCTTTGCCTTATATTCATTGATTTGCAGGTATGCAAAAGTCAATCTACTGCCAAATCAACAGCGTTCCGATGAACAAATCTCCAGTTTTCAGCTCAAGCTGCCCACACCTGAGTTGGAAAGGGCATTGAATATAAAAGAGTGTTTGGAAAGAAGATCTTCTCTAAAAACGCTTTTATTGCTTTTGGTTTTGATGGGTACTTCCATGATCATTGGGGACGGTATTCTGACTCCGGCAATGTCGGGTATTGAAAAATTTCCTTTTCTTGCATGTTAGCCAGTTGTCTATTCACCATCTTGAATCTCATTAATGCATCCCATCATGGTACCTTTTCTGTTGTTGTAGTAATGTCTGCAGTGAGTGGCCTGCAGGGCAAAATTCCGGGATTTAATACAGGTGTTTTACTTACTCTTTTGCTTTCTTTTTCTTGCATGTGTCATTTGTAGGTCTTTTCCTTAATGCAATCTGTGGCCTTTAGTTGGGCTGGAATGTACAACTCCAAACATGGCCAGGTTTGCTAACCTAGAATACTTGTGGGTCATCCAATCCATGCATCAGTTTGGCTATACCATATAGATTACCTGGCCAAAGTGCAGATCATGCAACTCATCAGGTTAGATACACATGTAAAAAGGCAGTGGACAGTTTAGAAGTTGTCAATGCTCCACATTCACCGTTCACCTGTGGCCCGCCTGATGAGATGTTTGGCCTGATTTTGGTCCAGGTTATCTAAATGGTTGGATTCTTCCACATGATGCATGGCTCAGTTGGCCCTCGCAAATGCCAAGTTGTAAAGTGTGGGTGCGGCTGCACGTTGAGGTATGCACGATGGGCTTAAGGAAACTCAGGTTCGGGTATCTCTAAATAAGAGGTTTGCTTGAATACTTCTTGATGTATTGCATGCTATATGTCAGGACCTTAACCTTGGAGTCCAGGTCATTTTGCAATGATCCAATCGTTTATATGACAAGCCTCCCTTTATACGGTGTAAAAACAACAAATAAAAGCCCTCAATTGGGCTATTTCAACCCTTCAATAATTTGACATTTTTGCTGTCAACATGAACGGTCACCATAACCTTTGTATAAGCAGTGGGTTGAAATATTCCATCCGAGAGTTTATTTTTTTTGGGCATCCCACATCAAAGGGGAGCCCTATGAAATAAACGGTTTGTGTCATTAAAAAAGCCCAAATCCACTGGCTAGAGTCCCTACGTATCTTGTTGTAATACATCGGGATGCATTCAAGCAAACCGCATCTCTATGATCAGCTTGTAATAACTTTGGAAGCAATGAATTTATTGATTTGAATCTTGTTGTTGCAGATGCTGTTGTACTTCTTTCGAGTGTTATTCTTGTGGCACTGTTCAGCATACAGAGGTTTGGGACCGGCAAAGTGGGTTTCATGTTTGCACCCGTATTGGCAATTTGGTTCTTCTCTATTGGATCGATTGGATTATACAACATGATTACGTATGATATCACCGTTCTAAGGGCATTTAATCCCTTTTATATCTATTTATTCTTCCAGAGGAATAGTAGAAAGGCATGGTCAGCTCTTGGAGGATGTGTTCTATGTATTACAGGTTGTCTCACCATTACACACTCGAAAAATGCTTTCAATTTATTTCCTCAAAAATCTCTTTTTGAAGTTAATATTTTCGACATCAACATTATAAATAAAAAAAATATTACTATGGCACATGCTTCACATAAGTTCTATGGAAAATATGTGTGGTGATCGGCATGGTTCCGAGTATATGTATAATTTCTGCCAATGCAGGTGCATCGTATCCGTAACTGTTGGCATCAATACTTGAAATGGGGCTGAAATAGCCAACTTCCAAAATTAGTAGGTATGCTTGGCCCATATCGGTCGTTCAAAAAAAAAAAAAAAAAAAATCATTTCAAAAAATAAATAAATTTGGCCCATAACAGTACTGATGCACCCATGTACTGCTTTGCCACCATTTTTTTCGATCTTTTATCACTTTCTTCACAAATTTATTTATTTTTTGTATTTTCATGTCAAGCATTAGTAGGAACTCATTTTCTTCTAGTTCTAAAGCCTATTTTGTGATGTAAAATGTTTAACATAATCCATATAAAAATTGACAATCAACCAAAGAATTTCTAATTCCCCTAAGCTTTAACACCATGTTTAGAGGTCAAAGCCTCAGAAACTTAATTTTCAGTAGGCCAAGCTGGCAGCAAGCACATTCTTACCAAAGAACGGTCAGATACACCATCAAGTATGTGTCAGAAAACACAGATAGATGATGGATTCTTGTGTTACCCATTCTTCCTTTAAATTTTTTTTTTTTTTCCACAAATTTTGGTAAAAGACAGCATCAATACGTTATATATGCTCCTCCTCTTTTTGGTGCATGGCAGATGCACTCTTCAATGTTAACATTCATAACTATGATGATCGTGATTCCGGACCATTGATGTGGTTGGTCATCATGTGGAAGGCTAGATAACTCAAACTTCTGATAATTGTGATTTCTGTGCAATGAGTTTGTACCTCTGCTCAGTTTTTAAACCAAGTATATCTTTTTTCAAGGCATTGATTGGATAGCTACAACATTCCAATGGTCATGCCTTTTGGGATAGAGCCCATCCAATTAGTGATCCACCATGTAATGTCCTCATCACTGGTATGCCACTTTTACAATAGAGCGGAGCTATGTTGAAATGTCCTAAAGATCCCAGCATGGGGCACTTCCGTGAACAAATAAATTATTTATTTATTTCTTTGTTGAGGGTGATTCTTCAAAAGCAATCAGTTGGGCTTCTTTGGCAGTCAATTACCCGGAGAGACTTGGAGATGGGTGGAGGAAATTAAGAGTTGAGTCAACACCCTTTTCTCATACTCACAATGAGGGAATTCTATAGCAGATGAATTAGCGAAAAAGGGCTCTAATCTCCAAGTGTTAGTGCTCGGAGACTCTCTCCCCTTCTAGCCTTTTGTATTAATAAAATTTCATTTCTACTCTTATTTTTTAACAATAAATTATTAATATTTTTTGAGAGATTTAAAGAATTATTAGCAATAAATAAAGTACAAAAGAAAACAACAAGACATAAAAAGAAGGAAATCATAATGTATAATTTGGGAAAATAAAGAAAAGGGGAAAGAAGAGGAATTGTTTGGAGAGATGGGGTGTCTGGTAACTGTGTTATAAAACAGGCTGAGTAGGGGAATTGAAGAAATTGTTGTGTCCCATGGCAGGAGCTGAAGCGATGTTTGCTGATCTAGGCCATTTCTCTGTAATATCCATACAGGTAACTCACCCGCATTCTAGTCTTTTCTTTCTGCCATTTTTTTTGATCTATTTTGGCATTTGTCATTGGTCTAAACATTTCATCCTTATTCTAGTTTTAACGTTCCTGTGTTCACAGATCGCCTTCACATGTGTGGTATTCCCATGCCTTCTTTTACAATACATGGGTCAGGCCGCATTTCTAATGAAATATCCCGATAAAGCGGAAAGAGTATTCTACGATTCTTTACCAGGTGGTGATTTTTCTACAATTCTTATGATAATCTTTTACCTTTCATGGAATCCTTGTTGAAATGTTTACCGCACACACCATTGTTTGTACATGATTTAGTTTAAGAATGGCACACCTATACATGGCCACATGTGCCAACCTGGGTTATGTGGCTGACATCTGAGCTGTGCATTGGTTGGTCTCCACGGTAGACTATCTGAACCAAAACCTGAGGTAGTCAACTCATCAGGAGGGCCACTTGTAGAACAACATTGGATGGTTCTGAAAATTTTCTAATAGTCCTTGTTCAACACTTGTAGCCCACATTATGTATTTAACACTTTGGATTTTGGGAAACTTCATGTGCATGGTGGGCCCCACCTGATGCATGTTTGATTTTTTGATACCTTTCATCAAAGGTGTATTTCCAATGAACAAGACTCAGCTATAATCATATTCAGACATTTTTTTCTCTCTCAAGAATGGCATGCATTTTAATCTTTTTAACCCGTTTGATGTTCTAATGTCGGTGAGCAGGTGTCCTGTTTTGGCCAGTCTTTGTGATAGCGACACTTGCTGCCATGATTGCTAGTCAGGCCATGATATCGGCAACCTTTTCATGCATCAAACAGTCCATGGCTCTTGGTTGCTTCCCAAGGTTGAAGATAGTTCACACATCCAGGAGATTCATGGGTCAGATCTACATTCCCGTGATAAACTGGTTCCTAATGATCATGTGCATAGTTGTGGTTGCTTCTTTCAGAAGCACTACTGACATAGCCAATGCATACGGTAAGTCCCAGACTCAAAATACCACATTGAAGTCTTCTACTACTTGTTGGTTGGGCCACACATGTACAAACAGATGGGTAGTTAAAAAGATAACCAGCAGTCCACATTTCACATACATGTTTGGTTCACCTGGTTAGTGGACCGGCCGAACTTCTGGGCTTGGGCACATTAGCGATGGGGCCCATGTGAACAACAGCTCAAATCTCGTACAAGTTTGCCACCATGGCACGTGTGGGGTGCTTGCAGACGTGCATCTGCAAGTAGCTTCTTTGTTCTTCTAATACATGCCCGAACTCTTTTTCCATGGTTTTCTTTAGACATTAACTTTTTGAAAGGAAAGAACGGAGACCTACAGATGTGAGTCAGAACTAATGAAATTGTTGTTCTTGCAGGCATTGCAGAGGTTGGTGTGATGTTGGTGAGCACGACATTAGTAACCCTTGTAATGCTTCTTATATGGCAGACGAATCTGTTTCTGGCTCTATGTTTTCCTGCCATATTTGGGACAATAGAGCTCATCTACTTATCTGCAGTCCTGACAAAGATCATGGAAGGTGGTTGGCTACCACTTGTTTTTGCTTGTTGTTTCCTATGCATAATGTACACGTGGAACTATGGAAGTGTATTGAAATATCGGAGCGAGATGAGAGAGAAGATCTCTATGGATTTCATGCTCGAGCTTGGATCCACACTTGGGACTGTTAGAGTCCCGGGGATTGGATTATTATACAATGAACTGGTCCAAGGCATCCCCTCAATTTTCGGGCAGTTTCTACTCGGCCTTCCAGCGATCCATTCGACAATTGTGTTTGTCTGCATTAAGTACGTCCCAGTTCCGGTGGTCCCACAAGAGGAGAGGTTTTTGTTTAGAAGGGTTTGCCCAAAAGACTACCATATGTTTCGCTGCATTGCTCGTTATGGATACAAAGATGTGAGGAAGGAAGACCATCACTCGTTTGAGAAGCTTTTGGTGGAGAGCCTTGAAAAGTTTTTGAGAAGGGAAGCTCAAGATCTCGCGCTGGAGAGCAGCGTGATGGAGATGGAATTTGATAATGAGTCAGTGAGGTCTAGGGACTCAGGAGTCCCAGGTACTGTCGGGGAGCTTCAGATTCCATTGCTTTCAGATCGAAGAAATGAAGAGGTGTGCACTTCTACTTCGGAAGAAGGTGCGTCCATGTTGCCATCAAGTATCATGTCATCCGATGAAGACCCGAGCTTGGAGTATGAGCTCTCTGCCCTTCGAGAAGCCATGGAATCGGGATTTACATATCTGCTTGCGCATGGGGATGTGAGGGCGAAGAAGGAATCTTGGTTCATCAAGAAGCTGGCTATAAACTACTTCTACGCATTCTTGAGGAGGAATTGCAGAGCAGGTGCTGCAAATATGAGTGTGCCCCATGTGAATATCATGCAAGTTGGAATGACGTATACGGTTTGATAAAACGATCTCTGGTAAATGCCTTATTGATGTATATGATCCTCAATCCAAAGATATGCACAATATACTCCGCTCTTCAGTCTCTACAAGTGGGGCCTATGGTTCAATTATCTAGTTTGTTGGTATAATGTGAAATAACCAACTGTAGATGGACCACGATCCGGAAATCTCCAGATAGGAAGATCCTAGCCACTAATTTTGGGCTTTTATCAGTTGAATGTGGACCAATGCTGCATCTCTTCTTGACCATTTATTTGCTAGCCAAAACATAGAAGTTTAGGATTGTACTTTCAAGGACAGTTTGTGGATGGTCCTTATCCGAAGTGGGACCAACAAAACAATGATTTAGATCATGGAGCTACTGTTTCACTTGTGCAAACTGGAAAACCGAGCATATTGTGCATAATCTTTGGTTAGGGATCATATAATTCCTTGTTTATTTTTTTGGAAGGATTCATCTGTTACAGTTATAAAATAACAGAAAATAGGAAATTTGTGGGAAGCTTTAGGGAGGAACTAGCTGTTTTTGTTTTGTTAGCTTGATGATGTTGTTGTATTGTATGAGTAGATTGGAAATTTCCATAGTCTTGTTTAATCATCTTTGTGATTTTCGTTAGTTAAGTGCATGGTCTGTTATGCTGATCTTGTTCATAAGAAATGTAGGTTCGTATCTTACTGGTGCTTGCGAGCTTATAGATTAATACAAAACACACAGGGTTTTTATGTAAAAATTGATATGATGATTTGTTATAGTTAATGTGCTTCATGATTTAGGCACATGTGAGTTCGAGGGCTCACCCTAGGGGCCTTGTTGGTTGAGAGCGAAGTTTCATTCTGGATAAGACTGTTTGGTTCATGCTGCTGTGGATAGGCTATTTAGGTAATGCTGGCTGGGAGTAGTTAGGCTATTTGGGTAATGCTGGCCTGGAGTAGTTATTCTTGTCGGTTGTCAAACACCCTAGAACATATAATAAAGATGAATTGTTCCCCACTTGCACTTGGAAGATTAAGATGGATAGTGGCACAAATGCATGTAGACCCATGTGGCATGTGTAGAGTATCGGAAGACTGGTGGTTGTCATGTGGAACATTTGGCACATGCGATGCATGTGTATAGAACTTGCATGCACTGAACTAGAAATGCGCTTTCTTTATTTCACTGTATGTGTGTGTGTGTTATGATTGCCTTCCATAGGATTGATGATGATGTGACCGATTCTCGCCAGGGTTGAATGATTAGGTCCATCTTCATCGTGAATAATTCAATTGAAAGCCACTATTATCAACTAAATTGATAAATTTTGCCTGATATTCAGTTTTATTTAAACAATTTGTTAATGTGAATATATTTTGTGATTAGTTACAATTCCAACACAAATGCATTATGTTCCTGACATAACTGGGTTGATTTATATTCAATGAAAAGAGTCTATAGAAATTGTCCTGGATTGCTTGCAGTTAGATCTTGCCTTAGATAAACCAGAACCTCCAAGACCATTTGAAAATGCTATTGAGTTAGAGGTTAATCGTTACGAGGCATGGTCCAAATCAAACATTATGTGTCTCAAAATCATGAAACACTCAATTTCTGAGACAATGAGGGGTGTCATGACTAATGTGGGTAAGGCCAAAGTTTTCTTGATCAAAATAGAAAACCGATTCAAGAAAGTCTGAAGTAGGTTTCTTGCAGTATAAATTAACACATTCATCTTATGATAGAAAATGAAACATTCGTGAATATATCGTAGAGCAAATCGAAGTAGTTTCTAAGATCCGCTCTTTGGGCCTGGAAGTCAAAGATGACTAATTGGTTCACTTGGTCATGAACAACTTACCTCTTCAATACAGTATATTCTTAGTGAACTATAATACACCAAAGGATACATGGGCGTTGGATAAACTGATTCCTCAATGTGTCTAAGAAGAGGAAATACTCAAGACACTAAGCAAGGCATATTTTAATCTAGTAACCTCATGACATGGACATAGACATAATGAGAAGAGAAAAAGGAAACAAGATTCTAATAAGGGATCCTCAAGTACTCTGGGTAGAAATTATGAAAATCAACCTGGGAATGGATCGAGCAACAGGCGGGCTAAAGAAAATCATTGCTTGTTGTGCAAGAAGCTAGACCATCAGAAGAAAGACTGCATAAAGTACAAGAAATATTTCGTAAAAAAAAGATAATAATTCAATTTTGGTCTAATAAGGAAACAAGATTCTAATAAGGGATCCTCAAGTACTCTGGGTGGAAATTATGAAAATCAACCTGGGAATGGATCGAGCAACAAGCGGGCTAAAGAAAATAATTGCTTGTTGTGCAAGAAGCCAGACCATCAGAAGAAAGATTGCATAAAATACAAGAAATATTTCGTAAAAAAAGGATAATAATTCAATTTTGGTCTATTTTGAATCTAATCTAACTGATGTGTTGGTACATTCTTGGTGGATAGATTTGGGAATAATTATTCACATATGTACTTCTATGCAGGATTTGCTATAGAGCAGGCCACCAATTGATGTGGAATGCTCAGTATATATAGGCAATGACGTTAAAGTTGATATAAAGGCAGTCAAAGTCTCAAGGCTTAGGTTAAGGTCAGGTCATTTATTAGATCTAGTAGATACATTTTGTGTGCCTTTTATAAGGTGTAATTTAATGTCTATTTCTTGTTTGGATAAATTAAGTTATTCTTTTTAATTTAAGAATAAAAGATTGAGGATTTACTTTGATTCAATCAATGCTATAACTACTCTATGATGAACAACTTATACCAATTAGACTTGAATGCCTCGCACGTATATAATGTAAATGCCTTATATGATAATAAAGTAGGTTTAAGTAAAGACTAGACTATGAAAATTCTTCATTATTGTCGCATAGGCGATTGTGTCTTATATCTCTCGTGAGAGATTTGATAGGCTGGTGCGAGAAGAGATCTTAATTCTCTAGACTTCTTCGACTATAAAATGTATGTTGATTGTATTAAGGGAAAATAAACCGGAACCAGAAAGAAGGGTGCAATAAGGAGTGTAGGATTCTCGAAGGTAATACACACGGACATTTGTGACCTATTCCCTACAGCATCCTGGAGTAGGCATAAATATTTTATCACCTTTATAAATGACTACTCTTGTTTTGGGTACCTTTATCTTATCAGCGAAAAATCGGATGCCCTGTATGCTTTTAAAATTTATAAGACTGAAGTTGAAAATCAACTCGATAGGAAGATTACGGTTGTTAGGTCTGACCGTGATGGTGAATACTATGACAGATATGATGAATCAGGTTGCAATTCAGGATCCTTCATTAGATACCTACAAGATTGTGGTATTGTTGCCTAGTACACCATGCCTAAAAGATGCATCACACCCTTATGGATATGCTGCGTAGGATAATAAATAATTTAATATTGCCGGATCTTTGTGGGGAAAGGACCGTGATCGGTCAAAACTACACTTCATATCCTTAACAAGGTCCCAATCAAGGTTATAAGTAAAACCCCTTTTGAGTTGTGGAATGGGAGAAAGTCAAGTCTTTGATATCTGCATGTTTAGGGATGTCTTACTGAGGCCAAGGTTTATAACCCGCAAAAAGAAAGCTTGATCCCGAACCATAAGTTGTTTTTTTTTTTTTTGGTTAAAGATACCTGGAAAGGTTAAAATGTTATCGATTTTATTGTCCTTCCCACTCCATCAGGATTATTGAGACTGAGAATGTTAAATTCATTGATGATACCAAAAATAGTGGGAGTACAAACATTATGGATTTTGTATTTGAGGAAGAAAGGACCGTGACTCCGGTTGCGTCATTCCGGACCACGTTAATATGAATCTACTGCATTGTGGCTCAGTCATGGATTTAGATCACCACGATGAACCTCTTATACAACCCACTAATGAAGGAAATCAAAATCACACTCAAGATGATGAGCTATTAAGAAGATCTGAAAGAGATAGGAGAGCTGCAATTCAAGATGATTACATCGTATATCTCCACAACTACGAGTTTGACATAGGGGTTGAAAATGATCCCGAATCCTTTACACAAGCCAAACAAAGTGCTAACTATTCTTGGTACATTGATGTCAATAAGGATGAGTTGAAATTTATGAAGGACAATAAAGTATGAGATTTTATTGAGTTACCCTAATGAATAAAATTGATCGATTGTAAATTGGTGTTCAAAATCAAACAGAACTTCAAAGGTAATGTCGAAAAATATAAAGCCAAATTTGTTACAAAGAGTTTTAACCAACGTGAATGCATTAATTTTAAGGAGACTTTCTCATCAGTATCTAAGAAAGACTCATTTAATATTATAATTGCTCTTGTGGCTCATATGGATTTTGAGTTGCATCAGATGGATGTAAAAACTGTACTTCCTAATGAAAATATAAACGAGAACGTATATATGTTGTAACTTAAAGGTTTTGTAGTCGATGGCTCAAAACATATTGTTTGTAAAATAAAAAAAAAATACATATATGGATTTAAACAGGCATCACGACACTGGTATCTAAAGTTTCATAAAGTGATTTTCTCATATGGTTTCGTAGAAAACACTGCAAACGAATGTATTTACATTAAAATTAGTGAGAGTAAGTTTGTCATATTAGTAATTGTATGTTAATGACATTTTGTTGGCTATCACTTATACAAGAATGTTGAACGATACTAAGAAATTCATATTTAAAAGGTTTGAGATGAAGAATCTTGGTGATGCCTCCTATGTGATCGACATGGAGATACGCTGTGCTAAATTACGCGGACTGCTTAGCTTGTCACAGATAACCTATATTAATAGGGTACTCGAAAGGTATGACATGCAAAACTGTGCGCTTGGACAATCGCCCATTGTAAAGGACGATAAATTCGGACAGTTTCAATGTCTTAAGAATGATTTTGAAAAGAATTGAATCAAGATTTTCTTTATGCGTCAGTAATAGGGAGTATCATTTATGCTCAAGTACTCTACACGCGACCGGATATTGCATTTGCAGTTGGAATGTTGGGTATGTATCTATTTAATCTAGGAATGCGGTAGCTATAAAGAAGGTGTTGCGCTACTTGTAAAGAACAAATGAGTGAAGACTCACAGACAAAAGATCTGATCATTTAGAGTTGGTTGGATACTCAGATGTAGATTATGTTGACTGCGTTAATACAAAAATTCTGCCTTAGGCTACATCTACATGATGGTTGGTGGGGTTGTCTTAGAGAAGTGTGAAACAGTCAACCATAGCCTTATCCACCATGAAAGCTGAGTTTATAACTTATTATGAAGCATCAAATTAGGTATTGTGGTTACAATGTTTCTTTTCAGGTTTATGGGTATTATAATATATCTCGAAATCATTAAGAATCTTTTGTAATAACTTAACTGCGGTTTCATTCTCTAGTAACAACAAGCATTCATTAAGGTTGAATCATATTGACATCAAATATCTTGTTGTGAAAGAAATAATTAAGAATCGTCTAGTATTTATGGAGTTCATCGGCACTAAGTAGATGACTGCGGATTTGCTCATTAAATGGCTCCCTATCACGCTATTTCAGAAGTATGTAACATCCATGGGAGTCATTGATCACATAGATGTATTCAGTAACTGGGAATTGAGCGCGGTTTATTTTCATATACATTGAAGAGATATCATTTATAAAGTTTTAATGATTCTCATATAAAGTTAATTTTTTATTCTCACTATATATGCACAATTTGTACTGAGTAAACAAAACTAAAGTCATGTCTCGTTGGAGACATTTGAAAGCTATAGGACCTCTTAAGGATAGATATATATCATTACATTGCATGTGTAATCCTTGTAACACACCTCCTAGTTTCTGATTTATGCAATTAAGATTGGTAGTATTTGTGACCACGCTTAGTCTTAATTCGCTAAGATTAAATGTTGTGATGGCTACCATGATTCGATACTTGCGGTCTTGATAGACAAGATTGTAATAGCGTTGCTCATATTATTCAGTAATTGCATTGGTTAACCATTTAAATGCTTCTTCAAAATTAAAATATATTTTCAAAATGTTTTCGAAAATTAATCGTTGACATTGATCAATGTGGCCTAAGTGGGAGAATGTAAGAATTATATAAGGTTGGCCATATTGATCAACGGTTTGGATTACCCTAAGGGTTGGATAGTGTGATCGGGAATACTGATGGACTCTACTTAGTTGTGATTCATCTAAAATCGTGTTAAGGGGTGTTGTGCTACAACTATGTGGCATGCACAATATTCTAATTGAACTAGGATACTCAAATTCATGTGGAGCCTAAAGGAGAGGAGTTTCGATGGGTTCCAAACTACTTAACCCTTTAAACAATATAAGCAGGGTTGGGTTCCCAAGGCTACATATGACAAAAGCTATTTTTCATCTTGGTGCTTCTCTAAAGGGTGTAAGGTTAGGAAGCTACGGCATCAAGCATACAACGATAGCGTTCCAATCATTTACGTCACTAATTCAGTTATAAAATCTCTATATATACTCGATGCACAACACGGTCCATTTTAATTCTGCATATGGTTTACATAGCTCACATCAAAGGAAGAGCCCACACAATGAATAGTCCACATCAAAGATTGGCTCTACATGCACAGTGAATATGATCCAGGCAAACTTGACAGATAAATACTTGGGTGATGTTGGAAAAAAAACATGCTTTTATACTTTTTAGTGGACAAGCTTATCTGATGACAAGCATGTTGTTTACCAAACAAGCTAATCTAATGATTAGTAGATACATGGATAAGCTACTTAAGGCATAAATAACTTAAGGCATAAATAACTTGTACACAGTGACTTACCATCCAAACACCCCCTTATAATGACTACCTGTATATAATTTATTATGTGGATGCATAAAGAAGGTGTATATGGACAAAACAAGATCAGCAATACAGTATAACGTATGGAAGAAAAAAGTAGCAACAGAAAGGCATAGAAAATAACAGAGGCCACCAGCTAAGTGATAGGGTGCCCATTAGATGTTTCCAATTTCTCAACAAGATTAAGATATATCATCCAATGTTCAACTCAACATCTGTATTCCTCCCATCCGTTGAATATCGCTTGTTTTTCTTCTTCACGAGTCCAACATTCCTCTTATCCATCGACAACAGCCTGTCTTTCTTCCTCAGGAGTTGCAAGTTCTTGAACCTGCGTAAAGCAACACGATACAGATGTCCTACAAATAGCAGCCCGATTAACCCTAACCACGCGAAGAATGTATTTGTAACTGTAAGCCATGGCATTCTATTGAAGACTTCATCTGAGGAGAGAGCATAAAGAGAGCAGCCATATGTGACCATCATCGAGGAGACAGCAACCCACATGAAGATCGTGAGAATCCACAACAGGACCCTCCGTTGAAGTGGGAATCCACTTATCAGCAATAAGATTATAAGAAGAGATGAAATAAACCCAGTGCTGTTGAAAATCATGAAGACCCTATAAGCCTTCCAATCTGTATAGCTCATTATAGCCTCCCCAGCTGTGTGCCCTTTTCCACCTTCGGCGTCTAGGGTGTCTTGCCAAACACTGCCAGGAGGGTCGAGGCCAGCTTCAAAGGTCTCTGTCGCGATCAAGATAGCTACAACCATTAGTGTGCTCCGTGTCTCGTCCAGCCACCTACCGTGATCTTTCTTTCTTTTCTTTGTTTTCCTCCTTTTAGTTGGCAATTCCATCTCATTTGCTAACGAAATCGGGCCCGGCGAGGGATGAAATATTTCTTGTGCGCTTCTTGCTCCCACTTTTTTAAGAATAGCTTTCAGCTCTTTATCAGCTCGTTCATGTGGACTGTTTAGTAAGATGTCGAAGGCCGTCAGGCCACTTATGTTGATGGCGTTTACATCCACTTTGGTCTTGCTAACCAAATACTCAACCATCTGCAATGGATAGTAGTTCTTGTCAAGATGATTTTTAGGGAATGGTTTTATCCACTGTGGGGCCCATCAGTACATTGTCTGGATCATTTGATTATGGCCCCACTAATACAATCTCAACGCTGGATAGTCCCTTGGCCTTGGGCATGTTTGGAACCATAAAAAAGGAAAATGGTTTCCTTTGATGTGAGGATTTCTGTTGTTTGGACAATAAAGAAAAGGGCGGATTCCATCAAGCAATTACTATACTCTTTTCATAATTTGGAAGAATATTATGGTAGAAATATGAGATTCCACTTTCTATCTAAACATCATTGGATAATTACTCTATTATCCAAACATGCCCTTAGGTTATGTTGGTTATCCTTTGTTACTGATTCTGTACAAATTGGCTGGATAGTTTACTGATTCTGTACAAATTGGCTGGATAGTGAGTGCTCTAGACTTCTTTATTTGATGGGCCGCAATTAGATTTTCAATCCCATTACTTCCATCTATGGGGTATATATTAAAAAAAAATGATTGAAAAGAAATATAGAGCAACAATCGTCCGTTTGGGTAAAATGAAAATTATAATTTAACTAGTTTTTTGTTTAATAATTGGAATTTTCAACGATTTTATTTTAAATATAAGATACTTGATCTTTATGGTAAAAGTTTTCAAATTCTGAAGTTTCTTCCTAATATAAATAAGATGGAACATGAAGCCATATGATGGTTGGATGGGCCTGAATTTTTCTTTTGTATGTTTACAGAAACATGTTTATTGCAAACCAAATTTGCATAAGTAACTTTCATTTAACTAAATTTCAAAGAATTGTTTATTGAGAGCTAATTCTGTATTTCATAGGAGACTGCCAAATTTGTAGATTATAGAGAGAAGCAATCACATTTCCTTGGGGCATGTTGCGCTCAGGCGTTCCTTAGCGCCGGGTAGGTCTGTCAGGCTTTCAGGCTAGGCCTGGTTTAGGCTGTGGTTGGGCTGAACTAGGCCTGAGTGTGGGACCTGTGCTTAAAATTTAAGCCCATGGAATCATTTGGATCGGCTGAGGGTGAGACTAAGAGCCCATCAGCTCATCAGCCCAACCCAACTCAAGGGAGGAAACTGTTTCCTTTTGGGATGGCCCACTAAAGTTTTGGATCGGGGTGAAAGTTCGGCCGAGGGTTTCATGAGGTGCTAGATAATTCAAAATTTGAGCTCATATCATGGGGGTTCTAAAAATGTTCTCACTAAAATTGGTGAGAATAGACTGTCCATATATACCCAAAAAGCCAATTAATGTGTGCCATCCATCATGTGGGATCAAAATTGCAAACCATCCCAAAAATCTTTTTAATTGGATGATCATATGGCTAGGAAAATAGCTAGGAAAATGGATAGCCCACATTAATTATACCGAGATGGCCCAGTCATTGATCTTGACCGTCCATCAAGTGGGACACACCTTTAATTTCCCATTGCTCTTAAAAACTCCTTTCAATTGTATGAACTTGGCCATCCAATCAAACTCTAGGAAAATCGGTCCACCTTTGATTTCAATACTCTTTTAAAGGCATTATAAATGGATGATCCTAGTCATCCAATTAATGACGAGGGAAATGTACTGTCTATATTGAGTATAATAAAGAAGGTACATGATTTATTTATTTATTATTATTATTTTACACACGCACCTAAACACACCCATACAAGCCGTAGTGGGATTTCACCACCTATAGGTATCGAACCCAAGACCTGTGTTGAAACTCCTCAGTCTACCACTGATGTAAGGACTCGAACCCTACACAGAGGTGACTTTCAACGTGTGAAGTTTCACCGAGCCGCAAAATATAATCAAAATTTCCATATCATTTTAGAGCATGAGTCCAAAAATAATGCACATTTAAAGCTTAGGCGGACCCCACCATAGAAACGAGTGGTATTGATCAACCACTGTTGAAACCTTCTTAGATCCATCGTGAAGTTTATTGGCCATCTAACTTCTTCCTAAGGTCACACAGATCTGGATGAAGGGAAAATACTGTAGCCCCAAGAAGTTTTCAACATAGGCGTCTAAGTTAACTGTTTCTATAGTGTGGCCGATTTGAGCTTAGTTCTGTCTCGGTTTTTTTGCCTCATACCATACAATGATATGAAAAAATGTATGGACGGTGTGGATCTGATACATTTCTTATAATGGGCCCACAGAAGTTCCACATGTTTACACTCAGGTTTTCTTCTCGTGATGAGACCCCGCTTCACCCGGGACGGTGCTACCCTTACCATGGTGCCCACCTTGACGTGTGTATTCTGTATTCGACGCATATTCGTATTTTCAGATCAATCTAGTACATATCTCAAAAATGAGACGGATCCAATTATCCGGTGGAACATAACATTGGAAACAGTGGTGATTGATCATATATATATATATATATATATATATATATATATATATATATATATATATATATATATATATATTCCCTCTTCATCCAGTCTTACGTGAAATTATCTAGCCTAATGTGAAATTATCAACAGATTGGATAGAAAGTTGAAAATACGGAGACATTAACGTGAGCCCTAATAGGTTTTTAATGGTAAGGTGCTCAGTCAACATTGTTTCCTGGATTACGGTCCACCTGATAATTGGATATTTTTAATTTTTAGTGTAATACTCTAAAATGAGATGAAAAAACGGATGGACGGAGTGGATACTGAATACACATATCATGATGAGCCCCATGGTAAGGGCTGCACCATCTTGGGTGAGACCCGGCTCTCACCTAATAGGCTCCCCTCCACCGCACAGCCAGCAACGGAATTTCAAAATTTAGATGTATATCTTAGATCCACACCTTCCATCTAATTTCTTTTCATTACGGGATATGAACAATAATTTAGATCCAAAGATAAGGTGGGTCATATCACTGAAGAAAATAAGAATTGATGCTACCGTTGAAAACTTCTATAACTGTAATTTGTATTTTAATTTTATTCAGGTACGTGTGATATTATGAACAGCTCAGATGAAAAGTAAGTCTCACGGTTGGCTCCAGGAAAGTTTCAACGGTAATTGTTCAATCCGAGTGCTTTATGTGGCGTGATCCACTCGGGCATTGGATGCATTTTATTCTTTGGCTCATGCTCTGGAATTATCTGGATAAGTTGATAGACGGTGTGGATCTAACATAAAAATCGTGGTGGGACCAGCAAAGTTTCACACCTCAAAAGTTGTGTTGTGTAGTTAGCGATCCATTTGGATGGAGAAATCCTGCATATCTTGTTAGCAGAGTCATCAGAAATGACGTGGATCAATGATAACCGACCGCACTGTAATTTCCTGTGCCCTCACCGCAAAGGATCCGCACTCGAAACGTTCATCATCCAGATCCCACCACCAATTTCAATTTCTTACCCTAAAAATTACTTTAACGTGATGATCCCAGCCATCCAAATCAATGGCTAGGAAAATGAACTGTCCATTTTGATTGTATTAGTGAATGTCCATTGATTAAACCGGAGTCTGGACCGTCCATCTCTCAGGGCCCACCTTTGGTTGCATGTCCCTCTTATAAGTCAATCAGATGATCATAACCCTCCGATCAACCGTTCTATGGCTAGAAAAATCGATGGTCCGTAGTGATTATAGCAATGAATGTTCCAACATTGATTCGCACCATTCATCAGTGTCAATGTAGGAAACTTCCACAAGTGTCGACTAATGTTAGGCCGGTTTACATAAATTAATGAAGAAGAGGTTATTCCTGGCACATGTGTCAATGTGGCACATGCATTGAACCAGAGCCATTTATCAGGTGGGTCCCACGTGAAAATTCCCTGGTCCAAAAATCTGAACCTCCATCTCCAATGCATAGGCCCGTGGGCAAACATGATCTTTCATCAGAACCGTTAGATTATCATGATCAAGCAAAGGGGTGGAGTGGGCCCACGCATTTCTATGAAGGGTAATTGTAAATAGTAAAAACCATACCTGAATCTGCTTCTCTGTAGTAGCAAGGTGGAGGACAGTGTTGTGGCCATCATCTTTCATGCGCACAACCTCACCATCGTCTCCGGCCTCCACCAACACCTTCAAAGCCTCCAAATGTTTATGCTTTACGCACACATGGAAAACTGTCTCCGCTCGATCTGTCGTTACCCGAGTTGCAACAGGTCTGGCACGAACTAACTCCTTCAAGATGTCGGATCGGCCGTTCATCGCAGCTATGTGGAGAGGTGTCCGTCCGTCACGGTCCCGAACAAGGCACATGTCGGAATCGGCCTTCAGAAGCTCTTTTACGATTTCAAGATGGCCTTTCGCTGATGCCAAGTGCAAAGGGGAGAATCCTTGGGAGTTGGATTCACGGGCGAGTTGGGGCTTCCGACGGAGGATTTCTTTTGCAAAGTCTACGTGACCGAGGAGAGCTGCTGTGTGCAAAGGAGACTCTTTGACAGAAACTCTCTCGAGAATGAGAGGATCTTCTGCAAGCATTTCAATCAGAGATTGAACGTTCCCCATTAGTGCTGCTTCATAGAGTTTCACATCCATATTCTCTCTCTCTTTGCCTTCTCCCGAGGCCAAGAAAATGCAATGCCTGTGAGAGAGGAGCCCTTTTGTGTGTGTGTATATATATATATAGAGAGAGAGAGGCCTTTTGTAGAGAGAGAGAGAGAGAGAGAGAGAGAGAGAGAGAGAGGGGCCTTTTGTAGAGAGCGAGAGAAGAAAAGCATAAAGCATTGCTCAATGGTGTATGTGGCAGGTTAGACTGATCAGTCGACAGGGATCGTATATTAAGTGGGCCATTTGATGTATGGATTATGTTTCAAACACCATACCGTCTGTTGGTCACTCGGTTCAATGCATGTGTCACATTGGGACGCGGATTGGCTACTCCCCCTGACACCAGCCCCGGAGCTGGTGGTCGGTGCTCTGTGGGCCCCACCATGATGTACGTGTTTCATCCATTCCGTTCATACATTTTTAAAGATCATTTTAGGGCTTGATACCAAAAATGGGAGGGACATAAATCTCAAGTGGATCACACCACAGGAAAAAAAATAGTGAGTGGATATCCATCATTTAAATCCTCCTAAGGCCCGATTTACTGTTTATTTGACATCCAATCCGTTGATTAGGTTATAAAAACCCAGATGAAGGGATAAAACAAATATCAACTTCATCCAATACTTTTATGGCCCCCAAAAAGTTTTTAATGGTCGAAGTTCATTAAACACTTTGTTTCTGTAATGTGGTCCACTTGAGACTGGATATACCTCATTTTTGGTATCAAGCCCTAAAATGATCTTTAAAAATGGATGAATGGAATGGATGAAACACATACATCATGGTGGGCCCACAGAGCACCGACCACCAGCTCCGGGGCTGGTGTCAGGGGGAGTAGCCAATCCGCGTCCGTCACATTGACACATGTGTCACATCGGTCGAGTAAAATGGCAAAGAATATCTCCTGATTTGGAAACGGATTGGCTACTCCCCACGACACCGATTTCCTGAGTCAGGTGGTGCTCTCAGTGGGCCCAACCATGATGTATGTGTTTCATCCATTCCGTTCATCCATTTTTAAATATCATTTTATGTTTTCATCCAAAAATGGGAGGGATATAAATCTCAAGTGGATCACACCACAGAAAAAAATAGTGAATCGGATATCAATCATTTAAATCCTCCTAAGGCCTCGATGTATTGTTTATTTGACATCCAATCCGTTGATTAGGTCATAAAAACCCAGATGAAGGGATAAAACAAAGATCAACTTGATCCAATACTTTTATGGCCCCCAAAAAGTTTTTAACGGTTGAAGTTCATTGAACACTGTTTCCTGTAATGTGGTCTACTTGAGACTGGGATATACCTCATTTTTATTTATATGCCATAAATTGATCTACAAAAATAGATGGACGGAATGGATGAAACACATACATCATGGTGGGCCCACAGAGCACCGACCACCGGCTCCGGGGCTGGTGTCAGGGGGAGTAGCCAATCCGTTTCCGACTGATTTTACTCGGACGCGGATTCCCTGCCAAAGCCTTTCGCAGGAAGTTCCTGCGCTTGTAAACTTAGCTGGGCCCCACCGCGATGTTTGTCAGGAATCCACTCCGTCTGTCCATCAGTTTTGTGAGTTCATTTTAGGAGATTAGAAAAAGCTTTGGCAGGATCCAAAGACTTGAGCTGTACTAAAGAAAAAGGTTGTTAGGGAAATTTCTACCGTTGAAACCTCCTTGTGTTCGACAGTGATGTTTACATGCCATCCATACCGTTGATAACGTCATTCCTACTGGGATGAACTGAAAACATAAATATTAGCATGATTCGAATCTTCTGTTGGCCCACGGATATTTCAACTGTGGACGTTCAATTATCTCATTTTCGGCCCACTTGAGTGTTGGATCCAGTTCATTTTTTGTATCATATCCTAAAATGCAATCACAAAACGAATGGACGGGGAAGATTTCTCACAAACATAACAGTGGGCCCCACCCGGTTCCCAGCGTAGGAACCTCCAGCGATAGGCTTTCGCAGGAAATCTGCGTCCATTTTACTCGACCTATCTTTTCAAAATCTGATGGCCCATAAATGTAATCGGCCGCTGCCCGTGGGAAAGAATATCTCCTGATGGCGCATAAATGCAGTTAATCGTCAAATGAGGCAAAGAGTATCTCCAGATGCTCCATAAATGCAATCCCTCGTTAATGCTTTTGCAAGGGAGTCCATCTTTTTGAGAAATCGATGGAGTAATTCAATCAACCGAATTAATCTTTTTAAGAAATCGATGGAGTAATTCAATCAACCGGATTAATCTTTCTGAGAAATTGATGTATTACTCCATAGATACGAGGGAACAACTGCCTGACAAATATTTTGTTCGGTTTGATTTGGGTGCACCTCATTTACAGGTAGAGGGTGACCAATCTTTTCAAAATCTGATGGCCCATAAATGCAATCTTTCGTTAATCCATATATTATTTTTCCATTGATTTTACTCAATTGATGTGGTATAGGGAGATATTCTTTGCCTCATGCTTCTAGTATGTTCGTCATGCGACACATCACATAAAAGCGTATCATACCGGGAGTTATGACTTACTCTTCATTAATGCATAATACCCTAGCTAATACATAAGAAAGTTTGAAGTCCACCCTTCTCATTTTCTCCTCTCATTGGTATACACACTTCCCAGTTTCTCTTCTTCAAATCATTACCATGCTCACATTCTTATTCTTTTGTTCAAGCTTTCCACTTGGTATCTTTCATCAAGGACCTTGACATTTTATCATCTGGTGTGAAGAATGATCTCCTCTTTAACACCCCAACTGATACAGACACTTTACTATTGACACTCGGTCCTACTTTCCATCCGGTAGTCACTTATGAATATCTTTATGAAATCGAGCTTATGCTTGTTCAATTGGACGATTTTCCTAATCCCTCCAATATGTTCAAGTCGTATGGCCGAAACCAATGAATGGTTGGGTTGATTGGTTTGCTTGTGTGGAAGCACAACATAGTGATGCGTGGAAATAAGCACGAATTTATGAATGCATTAAACTCTCTCTGCATGAGTTTCCAGCTAATCCTTTCCTTCTTTTAACAACGTTAACCTTCTGGAGTCAATCGGCCAATATATTTCATTTCGGATGCGGCTCCATGGGTCCATCAGTCATGGATATATGTGCATTCACTCACCTTTTTTCTTTTGGCAAGCCTGTCTACCTGTGATTCACTTTAAACAATAATCATCCCTTCGTTTTCCCAAACAAGAGCAATAGGGCATATTCTACCTTCATGGCGCTTCAATGCAAGTCTCGGGATGAAATAAATGAATAAGAACACACGACATTCTTGTTGATGTGTATTTACCATTTTCTATTGTGTGAGTAGTCTACAAATTACTAAGTAATATATTCTCCTAGTCGAGGCATTTGCGTAGGGTCGTCAACTTGGCCTTACCCCTTTCGTACACGACCACCTTTATCATAGCATATTTAAAGCAACCACTAAAGGATTCTACCAATTTAGTGGGCATATATAGCTTGTCTAGATATGGTTTTATGAATATTTTGGAATAAAGCTCATCAAATTTGCCCAATGGATATTGAATTCACTTCCTTTAGCCATTGCAACATTCTTTCCTCCAAAACTAATTATTCTTTCGTTGAATGTATGAATTCATTTTTTTTTTCTTTCACCCTCAATAAATCCAGTTATGTCTTTTGCCCCTTCAAGGATAAGGAGTTTGGTTTGATTTATTTTACTAGAGAATTTGAATCGACCGATACCGATATGCAAAATCTTAGGGATGTGGATTGGAAAAGCTACCTGAGATGTAAAGACTTAACATATGGTGAACCATCGATACGAGCATTAATGCCAAAGTTGATATTGAACAACACTTCCCCAATATCCTTACACGCCAATTTGGTTTAGCTCAAGGTATCCCTTTCCCTTTCTTACGCCAAACTTGTAACCAACCACCGACTCATCGGCCAGTTGCAGATTTGGCTGCCATCTTCTAGAGTCTCCATAAAGGATTTAAGTCCCCCAGCTCATCCTTTATACTTCCTCTCTTTAACATTCGCCACAACAATTAAAACCATTCCAATCTTGGTAAAAGAATTACTATGGGACTCTGATCAATAGGTGTCACGAATTAATAATCGGCCAGCTTTCTTCTTCCTCAAAGATGTAGAAACATTTGATTGAGAAGATGAAGAATAAAGAAAGCACCAAGAAGTCGGTCACTCCTCTGTTGCCCATGCCTTCTCTTGTTTAGAGAAAAATACGCTAAAGGAAAGTAACCTTGATCACATTGGCTGTCCTCTCTCCAACATAAATAAAGATGGTTACTCCTTCATTTTCTTTAATAAAATGGACAAACAAGTTCAACCTGAGCTGAAGTGACAGAAGACCACTGTAGTAGATTCAGTCATAATGGCCCTGACTACTGCTTCAATTCCAGCGCTCACAATTCCTTTACCCATTTCAAAGATTTTAAAACTTGGTCCCCTTATAACACCTCGACCTGCTCTACCTACAACATCTGGTCAAATGGTTTCGAGTATCCCTCCTTTGTCCAAAGCAATTGCAGATTTTGAAAAATATTATAAAACTAAATTCTGGCCGGATGTCTCCCATGTTAAATATTCTTGGAAGATGGAAGAGGTGTATAAGAGACATAAAGATGCTCATTTTAACAGGGCATTTAATAGATGACAGTGCAAAAAAGGAAAGATTAAATGATCCCAATCTTCCTTTTAACCGATATCTCAAGCCATATCATCTTGATCCTCCTCATTTTCCTCGCTCCAACTGAGCTTTGACTTCAGTCATCGATCCTACCAAACTTTCACCAGCGGAGGATTGATACATTACCATTGTTGTTTGGTCAGATTTATGTGGATGTTATTTCAACATTAGGTTATTTCTTTTCGTGTAGCAATTATGTAGTCCCTTTTACTGACTTTACCCTCTTAAAATCAAAAGTAACCGAAGAACTCTTAGCCACTGACAAGTCAATTGCTACACTAAATCCTCAGGCCAAGGTATCCACTCAAAACATTCTTGCTAATGATGCTTAGTCCCAGGTCAAGACACTTGATGTTTATGACTTAGAGAAGACAATGAATGACATTCAGTAACCCACAAATTGAATTGAAGGCCAAGATGAGGTAATAATATACCAGTCTATGGAGTCCTTTAATATATATTTGCAATCCATAATTGCATCACCTACATATAATTAAAATCAAGAAATTGCACAACCAGTTGCACTATCGATCTTACCTTCTATTCAACCGGTTTTCCCTTAGAACGAATCGATAAACCAATTGTTGAAGTCGATGAGCATTAAATTGCTCCTTTGGATGAAGTAGAAACACTTGAACAAGAGATACCTTAACTAGCTGAAACTGCTCCTGGTCGAGGTACAAAGCTTACAACGGTTGACATCGTTACTCCACTAGCCAATGATTCTCAAGCGTTACCTCCTTTAGAGTGCCTGCTCCCTATAGAAGACATACTATCTTGTTTTGACCAAGCCTTTCCTCGTGATATCTTGGTGACAAAGTCTCCTTCACCTTCAACAGAAATTCAGTAACCGTAGGAAGAATTATGAATCTTAATTTAATTTGGCGCTGTTGACATGATGACATCAGAATCGATTGAGAGACTGAACTGCCTAATTCAATGATACCAAACTCTCACTCGGTCGAATGAAACTTTACTGGCTAAGCAACCCATACTGTATGAATTCCTAGGCTTGATTTACGAATACCAGGATACATTCACTATGGTTGACGAACTTCAAGCTAAGTACTCGATCACCTCCTCTAAGATGATAATGATCATAACTGATAGGGAGCAACTTATTATAGTATATAGCAACCTGAAGGAGTCAGATGCTTCATTGATCAACCTATAGACTCAAATCTCATTCATGGAGAACAAATTGAGATCACTGAGGGAATAACGAAAATTACTGATCGAGCGCATACATGGTCAAAGGGCCGAAATTAATTAAATGGGTGCGTTCATGTAATAGCGTGCCCTATTGATTGGCGGGATTGCGCATTCTGAAGCTAAAACTGAAGTTGCTCTCCATCGATAGGAAACCAAGCGGTCGAAGCTTTAAGAAGCAATTGCATTTTTCTCATCTTTCAAAATTTTTTTATTGCTTTTGTACCTGTCCGCTATCAGTCATGTAACTTTTACCATTAATCCAATTGACCATAAACTTTATGTTATGTGTTATGCTCTCTAGTACTTTAACATTTTTTTTCCTGTGCATAACTATATTAATGATAGACGATTCAAGAGAAGCCTTGCACCCGTTCATTTCCTCTCCCTAAGAAACGTTTTGCACCATTAATGAAAATACTTTAACAAATATGATGCCTTATCTTCGGGTGTGATTGTTCATCCTGAATGCATGTTTAAAGGAATTATTGGTACTTATTCCATTGTAAATCCAATTTCACTTCTCTCATCTTCAAGCACTCTTTCCCTCTTCAATGGCTGTTACCCCTAGGTTTGCTTTCTATCGTGCTCATAGGTTTCTGAGAGAAATCCTGGACATGGATATTGAAACCTTTTGCCATTATACTCTTCAATATAACATTTACTCATTCATTCCTAATCTTCGATTCACTGCTAGGGATGATACTCCCCGACTAAACTTTTGGATGCTTTAACAAAATTCCAGAGCATCGCCAACACATATTTTGGTGCTGACAAAGATTTAGAAGAACTTGACACTTATATGAACCAGTGTGCTGCCATTCACATGGAAAGTAACATTTTCACGGATCAATATGACTGGGACCACCTCATGCATTGGACTCAGTAACATCACTTTAACAATGCGATGTTGAGAACTCTGCAAGTTCAACGTAGAGAGACCAGTGATGACCTCCAAAAATTGAGCAACTCTATGCTGAAAGATGTCTAAAATATCTCCAAACCCTCCTAAACTTCATCAACTCTCAAGTTGATCTCTACCAGGCTTAATTGTGTGAGAGCAACGAATGAAAGAGAGAAGCATAACATAAGGCCGATGTCATCAAATGCCGGATTGACCAAGTCCTTCACTTTCTGAATCGAGTTCTGGAAGCGGATAATCTTGAAAGGATCAAAGGAAAACAACCATGAACTCATCAGAGAATGAGCTGTTAAGGAATTCGAAGAGATGAATGCTGCATATGCATAATCTGTTATCTGGGAGAGCCTTCTGTTTTCTCTTTCTTTGCTTATTATTATTATTATTATAATTTATCAATGTAATTGGCCAGTCGGCTGTGTTTTGCTAACGTTCGACCATTAATATAATATTTATATTCTAACCACCTTTTGGCATGATTTTTCCATATTTCCCATAAGCTGATATGATACGATTTCAAGAATTGACCATTGATCGGATTCTTTACCATTTTACTATCCATGCCATGGAGAAAGTAAGCTCCTTGATGAAGAACTTTTACCGCAATGTATGATCCATCTCATGTAACTAACCATTTACATAATGCAAAATCTTTAGTTTCGATAGATAATATTACTTTTCAAACCATATCGCCTTCACCAAAAGCTTTCTTTTTTTACCATTTTATTATATGCTTGGGTAACTTTAGCCTTGTTTATCATAATGGAATCCAAATCCTTCAACTGAGTTTCATCTAAGTCCTTAGGTACAACTATCATAGCTTTTGTGAACTCGGCCAGGGTTAAATCTGCTTGATACGCTACCCGCAAGGATGTGACAATCACTTCTAATGGCA
Organism: Magnolia changhungtana; assembly: GCA_030180095.1. NCBI lineage: Eukaryota > Viridiplantae > Streptophyta > Magnoliopsida > Magnoliales > Magnoliaceae > Magnolia > Magnolia changhungtana. The sequence continues at coordinate 2,764,886 of JASAUF010000161.1, read as the reverse complement.
ACACGACATCATGTCCATATACTAATCCAAATTGACTCGTTCCTGTTCTTGTCAGAATGAATTACGATATGCTAAAAGAGCTTCTGATAACCTAACATGCTATTATTTAGGATTTTCATCAATTATTTTTCAGAAACTATTCTTTATAACCTTATTACGAACCTTGGCCTGAGCATAATAAGGTGATGAATGCATAAGCTTAATCTTGTACTCATTAGCCATCGCCTTGACCTATTTAGATAAAAATGCTACTCCTCCATCCATCATGATCGATTCAGGGATTCCAAGCCAATGAATTATATAAGTGTGAATAAACTGTTATAATTTTTTCTTCAAATGCTTGTGCGATTTGAAGTCCTGATGCTAATTGTGTCTTTCACTGGCATCAACATTCCTTTCACGATATATATGTTTTAACTTGACCTCATCAAATTTACTTAGCAATTGAGATAATATGACTGTAAAGTGGTACTTGAGTAATTAAACAAACTAATGAGTTAGTTTATTACTAACAAAGAATAGCCCATAATTAATACATTTTTTGCTCCTGAATCGGTCAACAATTATAGGTTGACTAAGCCTCGTATTCAGCTTGATTATTGGTACAATCAAACTCAAGTTGAAATGTAAATTCTTGTTTTTGTCAACTAGATCGATCAGAATGATCCTTGCTTTTAATCCTTTGTCAGTCATTAAACCATCAAATATCAATTTTCAAGGTGGCTAAGAAACCATATACAACCTTCTATATCAGAAGGCTGATCGGCAAGAAAATTTGTTATGGCCTGTCCTTTTATAACCTTTTGTGGTAAATAAACCAAATCAAACTTGGACAATACAAGAATCCATTTACCAATTTAGCCGATTCAACATATATTTTATTAGAATAGTTATCGCTATTACATTGATTGTCTCGGCTAATAAATAATGTCGTAATTTTGTAGTCACAAAGTATAATGCTAAACATAACTTTTCCATAATAGAATATCACCTCTTGGTATCTAACAATGTTCGAGTAGGATAATAGGGCACACGCTTCTTCTAGTCATTGTCATCTTATGCCAACAAAGATCCAATCGTATTTAAAGAAGTTGAGATATACAACTTAAGCGGTAAACCCTTTACTGGTGTCATTAAATTGGTCGCTTGGATAAATACTCTTTAATGCAGATGAAAGACAGCTGATGCTTCGTCTCCTATTTGAACTCATCTCCTAATTTTAGCTTCAACAAACATATTTTTTTTAGATCAATTAGAAATAAATCACCGTATAAAGTTAACCTTGTTAAGAAACCTTTGTCATTCAGTATTGGTTTTTTTTATTTATTATTATTATTATTATTATTATTATTATTTTTTTTTTTTACGACTGAGCTTCCATGTACTATTGCTCTTGCTTTATACTGATTGATCTCAATTCCTCTGATACACCATAAAGCCTAAAAAAATTTAGCTGATACACCAAAAACGTATTTAAGGGGGCTCATTTCCAATTTATGAATCCTCATCCTCTCGAACGGTTATTATAAATGATTGATATGCTCGGTCACACAGGCTAATTTGACCACTATATCATTGGTATAAATTTTCATGAACCAACCAATTATATCATGAAAGATGGCATTTACGGCTCTTTAATAGGTAGCCCCGCCATTCTTAAGCCTAAAAGGTATCACAACCTAGTAAAACATATCTAAAGGACCAGGATATCTAAAGGATATTTTTGAGACATCCTCTACTGCAATATTTATATGACTATATCTTGAATGGTCATCCATAGAGTATACCATTTGATACCCAGTTGTTCAATCGATCAATTGATTGGCCATAGGTAAGGGATAATCATCCTTTGGTGTGGCTTGATTTTGATTCCGAAAATTAATGCGCACTCTAAGCTTATTATTTTTCTTGATAACTAACACTATGTTTGAAATACATTTGGTATATTTGATGGGTTTAATAAAACCTTCTTTTAAACGCCGCTTGATTTCTTCCTTGATATTTTGCGTTACCTTGGCCGTCATTTGCCTAGGCGGCTGTTTGTGTGGCCGATATCCCTCCTTCATGGGTAACCTATGTTCAAACGAATGTCGGTCCAGTCCAAACAACTCATGATAATCCCAAGTATAGTAATCAATAAACTCTTTAAGTAAATTAAGGAGTTCACTACAAGAAATATGGTTTTTACCTACGAAACTTTTACCTATGAAATTATTTTTCGTAGGTAAAGATGACTTTTACCGACGAAAATTATTTTCGTAGGTAAAAGCATACTTTTACCAACGAAATTGATTTTCGTAGGTAAAGGGTGTTTTACCTTTTTTATCATCAAAACTTTATTTTTGCCTACGAAAGTTTGATTTTGTAGGTGAAACCCATCTTTACCTATGAAAATATTCGTAGCTATAGGGTCTTTTGAATTTTTCTGTAAAACCCATATTTACCTACGAAAATATTCGTAGCTAAAGGGTCTTTTAAATTTTTCTTAACAACCAAAAAACAAAAACTTTCTTGTTACCTACGAAATTTAATTTCGTAGGGAAAACCCATATTTACCTACACAAATATGCATAGCTAAAGGGTCTTTTGAACTTTTAAAAAAACAAAAAAATCTAAAACTTTACTTTTCCCAATGAAATTGAATTTCGTAGGGAAAACCCATATTTACCTATAAAAGTATTTGTAGCTAAAGGGTCTATTAAATTTTACTTTTTCCTACAAATTATAATTTCATAGGGAAAAACCATATTTTCTTACTAAATTATTCGTAGCTGAAGAGTCTGTCAAAGTTTTCAAAAAAAAAAAAGAAAATCCAAAACCTTTCTTTTAGCTACGAAATTTAATTTCGTAGGGAAAACCCATATTTACCTATGAAAATATTCGTAGCTAAAGGGTCTTTTGAACATTTAAAAAAACAAAAAATCGACAACGTTACTTTTACTTACAAAATTAAATTTCGTAGGGAAAACCCATCTTTGCCTATGAAATTAGTCGTAGTTGAAGGGTCTGTGAAATTTTTCAAAAAAATAGAAAATCCAAAACCTTCCTTTTACCTACGAAATAAAATTTCGTAGGTAAAATCCATCTTTACCTATGAATGTTTTTGTAGGTAAAAGGTGTTTTATTTTTTACCTCTTTCCCTACGACAATTTTCGTAGGTAAAGGGCGTTTTCAACTCTCACAATCGACTTTCGAAATTTGAAGCTGTAAAAGTCGTCTTTCCCTACGACCATTTTCGTAGGTAAAGGGTGTTTTCAATTTATCAAAATTTGTAAAAGTTATCTTTCCCTACTACAATTTTTGTAGGTAAAGGGTCTTTTCAATTTTTTTTTTTACCTACGAAATCTAATTTGGTAGGTAAAAGCCATATTTACATACGGAAATTGTCGTAGGTAAAGGTGTTTTGAATTTTTTTGAACCCGATTTCGTTAACCTAAACCTTAACCTATTCTCAATTCCCTGAAGCTATAACCTATAACCTATAACCTAAACCTAAACCTAAACCTTTACCTTTTAATCTTAACCTTAACCTAAACCTAAATCTAAACCTAGACTTATAAATCCTAATTTATTTGATAAAAGTTCATTTACGGTTAAATTATTTTCTTAATAAGTTTATTGCCTTAATCTGTTATTTATGAAATTGTAGGATAAATTTGAATTGGATTTGAGTGTTCCACACATTTCCTTTGCCGTCGACGATATGTTCAAGGAGCGGTTCAAGGAGTACCTCTCCTTATTAGACAAGCGGTACAAGCAGTGCATGAGTAGCGAGGAGGGCGCACTGTCCGCACCACCGCACGTGACCTGTGATGACTGGCAGATACTTTGCGATAGATTTTCATCTGATTCTTTTTAGGTAACATTTACATATTTACAATATCTTAAGGTAACAATTAAATTCACAATTAATAACAATGTATTATGAATAATGTGTTCAAAAAAGGAGCAAAATAAATTCTAACAACAGGGGAAAGTTAGCAGTGAACCATGTAGCTGGTTCAAAGTCATTTGTACAAATTCATCACGACATGGTAAGAACTTACTGATAATTATTAAGTTGATATATTCTTTCAATGCATTTTATATGAACTCTATTGTCCTTTCGATTGCGCAGCGAGATTCTGTCACTGGCCAGGAGCTCGGACCGATAGATCTGTACAAAGGGACTCACTGTCGGCAGGCGATGGGATCTTGGGTACATCCTAATACTGGTGAGATTTGGGTAAAAATCCTTACATTGTAAAATTTAATTGCATTAAATTATAATAATATCATTTTTTTTGAGAAAATTCATATGTTTTCATTATAGGCGGCGATGGACACCTTACGCAGTCAGCCCACTCCCGATGGTACTCAGCGGAGTGAGCCAGAGATCCTGAGTGAGGTGCTTGGTACCCGTTCTGGATATGTGCGTGGGCTTGGCCATGATACAAAGCTCATAGCACCCGCTAGAGCTGCCTCCACCTGATCCATCGTTGTTGGTGAGAGTGTCACCCGTCAAGCTGATATTGTAGAGAGAGAGATGTTCGACAGCTACAGGTCATCTTCAATGACATCAGAGAGCAGCTGGAGAGGAAGAGTGAGCAGCTAGATATGTAGATGGGGGAGCAACAGAGGAGGATGGAGGAGCTGACAAGGCAGAGGGAGGAGCAGGAGAGGATAAAGATAGAGGAGCATGCGACGCTGAGAGAGGAGCAGGAGAGGAGGATGGAGGAGATGCGGGTGGAGCATGAGCGACGGATAGCGGATATGTTTCGAGCTCTTGCCGCACGCTTACTCGTCGATGCCCCACCACCTCCACCTCCATCTTTGTGATTTTTTGTATTTTATTTACGATGTTAAACTTATATGTATTTATGCATGATGTAGTTTATGTTTAGATGGATTTATTTTATACTTTGGAGTTAAATGGATGTGAATGTGAATGTGAGTATGATGAAATATATTACATAACAGGTGTATATTAAGAAATATATTGCAATAGGTGTATATCAGGTGCATATCAAGAATTTTGTGTGGGGAAAAAAAAAACTTTTACCTACGAAAATTTTTGTAGGTAAAAGTCTCATCGAAGTTTTTACCTACGAATATTTTCGTAGGTAAAAGTCTCATCCAACTTTTACCTACGAAAATTTTCATAGTTAAAAGTCCCATCCATATTTTTACCTACAAAAATATTCATAGCTAAACGTTTTGTAAGTATTTTTATCTATGATATCATTCATAGGAAAATGTTTGGTAAATATTTTTACCTACGAAAATAGTGGTAGGTAAAAGTTTTCTAAGTATTGTTACCTACGAATATATTTGCGGGTAAAAGTCTTGTAAATACCTTTTAGCTACGAAACTATTGGTATGTAAGAAGTGTTTTCAATATTTTTAGTTACGAAAATATTCGTAGGTAAAAAGTCTCGTAAATATTTTTAGCTACGAAATTGTTGGTAGGTAAAAAGTGTTTAAATATTTTTAGCTACAAAATTGTTGGTAGATAAAAAGTCTTGTAAATATTTTTAGCTACGAAATTGTTGGTAGGTAAAAAGTGTTTTAAATATTTTTAGCTAGGAAAATATTCGTAGGTAAAAAATCTTTAAATATTTTTAGCTACAAAATTGTTGGTAGCTAAAAAGTCTTGTAAATATTTTTACCTATAAAATTATATATTCGTAGGTAAAAAGTTTTGTCAATATTTTTTCCAACGAAAATTAGCATTGGTAAAATGTTTTGGCTACGAAATATTTCGTCGGCAAAAGTCTTACCTTTGCCAGCAAAATTTTTTTTTTTTTGCGGGTAAAAGGGTTTCACCTCGGACTTTTAGCAAGGAATTTACCAATGAAAATTTTCGCAGGTAAAACTTTTTACCTACCAAAATCAGACTTTTGCCTAGAAAAATTTTCATTGGTAAAAGTGGTTTTTCTTGTAGTGTCAGGTTCTGTTTGGAAATATAATAATCAACTAATAAAAATAGGTTTGAAATGTTGTTATATTCCCAAATTTATTTCCACTAGAGGATCTTGAACATAAGCTTAAGAATCCTCCAATTTTTCTAGACTTGGCTTCAAATCCTTCATTTCAATACCATATTTAGTTTCCTGATCGGTGGGTACAAGTAGGGCTGAAAACCATGATCAATTGGGATGCCAGTTTCTTCTTTCTTCACAAATACATTAAGGAGTACAGTTAAGCAGTGATGAGATAAGAAGGTCTAACTACCGGTCACTTGTAATGGTCCCTCCACCATTCAAAAAAAAGTATCCATTAATTGGGGAAGATTTGAAAATATAGGAAGTTCAAAAGACATACTAGCTGACTAGAAAGTAGAATGGAGAGAATGGTAGAGATCAACTTAATTGATAATTGGTCGAGAGTTAGGGGGTTGGTTGTAAGTTTTCTGGGTAAATGGACAAGTGATGTATAGGGCGGATTCATCGAGCAAGAAAATTTGGATGGTAGTACTCGATTCCATCTTTGATATTTTTGCCAGTTTTTACAGTGCCACCGTAACGGAGATCTCTACCGATGAGGTAACTTTCCCAAGCCTTGAGCATCGATAAGGTTGTTTGTTCATCATTTACTTCAAAATCACCTGTGAACTAGGCTGGACCAAACTCTTTTAAGTAAAAAGGAGTGAAAGTGCAAAAACGGTTACTTGAGTTGAGAGGAAAGAAAATGGAGTCCATGTATGTAGAAAATGTACGAACTTCTTGAGAAAAAATGGATGTTGTGATGACTATAAGAGATATAAAGGACATTAGAGGGAGGAGGATAATGTACAAGACAAGAATGAAAGTATTCATAGAGCTACATTTGGAGAAGCCATAATGGTCCTGTGCTGTGTAATAAATCTTTAGTTGTTAGATCATACATGCCTTTGTATAAGTGACCGAATAAAAAATACGTAAGGGATAATTTTCGACCATGAGTTCCTCGGCCAGTTGAATGTACTCATTAGTAATATAGAGGGCATTTACATAGAGCATGTGAGGGTAGATCCATTGCAGTAGGAAAGCTGTGTGTTCTTCATACTCAACTCAACCTTCATATTTACGCTACGTGAGCATGAAATGGGAATAGACCTTGCTGGTGTTGTTACTGAAATATCTTTATTCATTGTAAGCAAAACTTAGAAAAATAGCCTCACCAAAAGGTGAAAGTTGAGTAAGAGCACAAATGTCCAGAATTGTTGGACTTATAGGACCGCATCCGAAGAAGATGGTATTTGTGGATAAATTCTAAAATGTTGATGGTAGAATGAGAAGAGGGGGATCTAGTGCGTAATCAAACAATGATAGTTTGATCCATTCGTAAATGTCTTTCTTTATCCAAGAAGCTTCATATTGTGCAGTGATGCGATCAAACCAATCGTGTCATCCTAGTAAGAGTTTTAGCCAGTATCAGGAGGTTTTTAGAGTATAAAAAAGATCCAGAATTGATTGGGATTGGATTAACATGTTTTTTCCTAAGACATTTTAGAAAGAAACGATCTAATGGACGGATCTCATTAGTATTGATATCGGAAAAGAAAGCTGATTGGAGGCAATAAAATCATTCCCAAGACCTTTCAAATGAAGTGTTGCAACCCTTCTAAATTTTAGAATGGTCTAATTTCTTGGGTGTCCATTCATCTTGGTCAGATGCATCTTTTGAATGGATTAGATGGAATATATAAAACTCACTAGGCTCCACTTACAATGTTTAAGGTTTTAATGATAGCATTACCATTTCAATTCTTCCCTATAGTACGCCATTCTGAATTTTGGATCAGCTTGGTTTTCTAGTGCCACAAATAAATAAATAAATAAAGGTCTAAAATAATGACCGATTTGATATCATTGAAACGTCTTGGTGGGTCCCATAAGTTGATTTGGACATTAAGCCTAAGGCAGAAATGTTTACATCAAGTCTGGACTTTTTTCAATTTGTTCATGCTTTGTCATGCTTTTGGGACCATGGTTTGGTAATCCGAATAGCTCATAGATGGTTCACGCAAAGGATCCAATGTTTCCCAAAATATATCCTTGACTGTAATTTCTTAACCTCTTTATATATATATATATATATATATATATATATATATATATATATATATATATATATATATATATATATATATATATGGTTTATGTACTATGCGCTCGAGCTCACGATAAGCTCCCGTGAGGTCGAGCCATGTGGGCCCCACCGTGATGCGTGTCAACCATCAACACCATGCATTTGATGGGTCCCCTTTAAATTATGAGATATCCCAAAAGTCAGCCGTATACGGAACTTAGGTGGGCCATACCATCTAAAATCATGTGAAGACATGTCAAAAACATATAAAAGCACTTGGTGGGGCCCACCTGAGTTTTGAATCTTTCTTGAAACTTGGTCTCGAACCCTCATCCAAGTGGGACACACATAATGGATGGGCTAGATTTGCAAACCACATCTCGGTGGGCCCAAAAAATGTCCCATGAATGTTTTAATGGTGCACGGACCCTCTCCACTTCTGTATGTGGTGTGGCCCACACAAGTCACGGATTGTCTTGATTTTTGAGACCTAGGCCCACGATGGAATGGTGCATCTGACTGATGGGGTAGATGTTCGAAATGCATCACGGTGGGGCGCACACAGCTCGACCTCATGGGACATTCCCATCAGCTCAAGCGCATAGTACCTTTTTCTACATATATATATATATATATATATACATACATATATATATATATATATATATATACATACATATATATATATATATATAAAGTTTCAAACAAAGCATAAGACAATGGCCCATTTCAACATAAAATCCCATATCAAAATATTTTCCCCTGATAAATTTATGTGGGGATGATAAGATTGATGGTATGGATCACCGAAACATGATGAGATAGATGCTTCTCAATCCGCTAGGTTTTTGTCTTATCAAAATAGCTGCATTTGGAGTTTTTCTTAGAATCCAGCTATATGTTTAACAACATTAAAAAAGAAAAGAAAAAAAAGCGAGACCAACAAATGCTATGACGACAACTATATTATCAAAATAATCCATTGGAACTCCAAACACTGAATAAACAATATTGATAATGTTTTTAGCTACCAATGCTATGATCTAAATTCAATGGTCCACAAGCTTCAGCATTAGGAGAGGAGCATTCTTTGAAGTCGATTCTGCATTGGGATGCTTTCTTTTCTTTCTTTCTTTTTTATTATTTTATTTTTGTTTTGTCGAATTGAAATTCGTTCGTTGATGATTCAGTCTTTGGTTCTTACCCACTTTAATTAACCATTGATAAACTTTAATCAACCAGTGTTGGTTCATCATGTCCGTTATTTTCCCAATGGCTGAATCCCAATGGAAGCTCACTTCTATCAAGTGCTTTTGGGAAAAAGAATCATGTAAAGGCTAGACGATGTGATGGTTCACCAGTTTTAAAATATAAAAACTTTGATACTCCGGCAGAGTGTGATGGATGATAAGCAGTCACGTACAAACTGCTTAGAAATTGCGCATGTATTATACAAGTAGTCAAATTCAATCGTTCAAATTATAGTATTTAGGGCAGATGTTTTGTGAACCAAAGATTAAGTTTATTTGATTATCTGATTATTGGCTTGGTGGATATTTATTGGATGGTTAAAAATGGAATATATCCAATGGTCCTATTTTCACAAATAAGTCTGTGAATCAGTGGTTAGGATTGTTTAATTAACCTAATCTTGAAATTGTGACTCAATGATGTTAGACTTTATTTAGAATTGCAAAAGGACCTCGCTGTGCATTGAGTATGAAGATCGGATGAATGAAATAGCATACCTTATTAGGACATTATTGTTGTAAATAAGATGCAAAAGTCTTCCTCTCCTTATACCCTTAGAGAAGCTGTGATGGGGCTTAAGCTTCTTTCCGATCAATGTTGGATTGGGGATAGCAAGAGAGGGCAGAGGAGTTTAAAACCCATCAAAACTCCTCTCCTTATGGCTCCACACGAATTTGGTAATTCCAATCCCATTTGGATATTGTTTGTGTATTACAGCTATAACATCCCACCCCTTACATGAATTCTAGAAATATCACAACTTAGTGGGGTCCACAGGTGCACCCGATCACATTATCCAACCCTTAGGACAATCCGGACCGTTGATTAATAAGGCCCACCTTATAGAATTCTTACATTCTCCCACATGGGCCACATTGATTAATGTCAATGATTAATCTTTTAAAAATCTATTTTAATTTCGAGAAAACATCTAAATGGTTAACCAATTTGATTGTTAGATAATATGGGTAATGTTATGACAATCTGGTGCATCAAGACTATTAGTATTAAATCACGGTAGTCATCACAACATTTAATCTAAGCGAAGTGAGAGTAAGCGTGGTCACAAATATTATTAGTCATGATGACATAGATATGAAACTAGGAAGTGTGGTATAAGGATTACACATGTAGTGTGATGAAATGTGCATATCCTTAAGAGGTCCTGGAGCTTTCAAATGTCTTCAACGAGACACGACTGTAGTTCTACTTACTCAAAATGAATTATACATATTTAGAGAGAAGTAGAAATTAATTTTATATCAAAATTATCAAAACTTTATCAAATGGGATCTCTAGAATGTTTATGAAAATAAAACACGCTCAACCCCTACTAACTGAAAACATGTGGGATCAATGACACCCATAGATGTTACATGCTCCTGAACACTGCAGACACTTGATTATTCTGAACTCTTTCCTTTACAATAAGATACTTGATATCGATATGCATCAACATTGATGAATGCCTGTTATTACTAGAGAAGGAAATCACAGCTAAATTATCACAAATGATTCTCAATGGTTTCGGGATATGCTCAGTACCCACAAACCTGAGAAGAAACGCTGCAACCACAATGCCTGGTTAGATGCCTCATGATAAATAAAGAATTTGGCTTCTATGGTGGATGAGGCTGTGGTTGTTTGTTTCACGCTTTTCCAATACAGCCCCACCGACCAACATGAAGATGTAGCTTTAGGTGGACTTCTTAGTATCAATGCAGCCAGCATAATCCACATCTGAGTATCCAACCAACTCCAAATGATCAGATATTCTGTATGTGAGTCCCAAGTCCTTGGTTCTTTCTAGGTAGCATAACACTTTCTTTACAACTATCCAATGCTGCATTTCTAGATTAGATAGATTCTTGCCCATCATTCCAACAACAAAGGCAATATCTAGTTGCGTGCAGGCTTGAGCATACATGATACTCCATACTACTGACATGTACGAAGATTTCTTCATTCGATTCTCTTCTAAATCATTCTTAGGACAATGGTTAGCTGAATTTATTACCCTTTACAATGGGCGACTGTCCAGGAGCATAATTTTGCATGTCATACCTTTCGAGTACCTTAGTAATATAGGCTCTCTGTAATAAGCTGAGTAATCCACGTGATCTGTTATGGTGAATCTCAATGCCAATGACATAAGAGGCGTCACCAAGGTCCTTCATTTTAAATATTTGAGATAAGAATTTCTTAGTGTCGCTCAACATCTTGATATCACTGCTAGCCAATAGAATGTCATCAACATACAAAATCATCATAACAAACTCACTCCCACTGATTTTAATGTAGATACATTCATCTGTAGTGTTTTCTATAAAACCATATGAGGAAATCACTTTATGAAACTTTAGGTACCATTGTCGTAATACCTGTTTTAACCCATACATGGATTTCTTTAGTTTACAAAATAGATGTTCTAAGCCATCGGGTACAAAATCGTTAGGTTGTAACATATATACGTTCTCATTTAGATCCCCATTGAGAACCGCAGTCTTTACATCCATCTCATGCAGCTCCAAATCCATATGAGCTACAAGAGCCATTATGATCCTGAGTGAGTCTTTCTTATATACTGGTGAGAAAGTCTCCTTAAAGTCAATGCCTTTATGCTAGTTAAAACCTTTGACAACAAATCTAGCTTTATATAAGGATTTGAGGTTTGAGAGGTTCATAAGGGGTTAGGATCTACCCCTTGCCTAGTGACATCTAACTCCAGGTTGGCAAAAATCTGGGGCGTTACAAAAAGGATCATGAATCCTTTACACAAGTCAAACAGAGTGTTGATCCTTTTCTTTGGATTGATGATATAAAGGATGAGTCAAAATCCATGAGGAATGGGTCCTTACTCTTACCCGAGTGGTAGACTCCCTGGAGTTTCAACACCGGGTCAAGGGTTTGAGTACCCACGGTGGTGAAATCCCACGGTATGTGTGTGTGCGTGTGGCGTGAGTGTGTGGGGGTGTGTGTACATGTGTAAAAAAAAAATCCATGAGGAACAATAAAGTGTGGAATCTTATAAAGTTACCCTCAGGAATAAAGCTGATTGGTTGTAAATAGATATTTAAAACTAAGTGGGACTCCAAGGGTAGGACAACACAATTCTCCACCTAGCTACTGCCACGCGGCAAATTCCAGTATGAATATTCTTTCCCACTTTCTTTCTTCTTCTTTGTCATACGCATGCCAGAGTGGATTTGGTTCTTCAAAAATTTCAGGCCCAATTAGGAATTGATCAAAGCTTGCAGGTTGTATCGACGTCTAAATGGCGAGTGCGGATCGTCTATGCTAAAGGCGCTGTGCCGCCTCCACGTCATCGGTCATAACGTCAAATTAGTTCAGCTAAAAAATTTTAAAAATAAAAAATAAAAACACATAAGTATTTAGACTTTCCTCATATACGTATTTTCACATTCAGTGCCCCGTTTTCTCTTCCTGTACTTGGATTGCGTGGTATAGAACAAAGAACGTCGCAACGGACGTGCTAAAGTGGCAAGCTCCGGCCCACCATGTTGTGGCCCTCAGAACTTTTTAACGGTGGGCGTCACTCTCCCCTCTGTTTTTTGTGGAGGGTCCTCTCGAGCGTTGGATCTAATTCATTTTTTGAATCCTGCCCTAATATGGTCTCTCCAAATGGATGGACGGTGTAGATGCAAAACACACATCCCAGTGTGGCCCATAGAACTTGGAGACGTCACTTCAAGAGGAGCGTCCGAAAATACTGGCGCACGAGTTATCTCCATGGAGACTCTCTCCCTCACAGGAAGGCTGAATCTCAGCTGATGAAGGGAATCTAACGGCTCTTATATGAGCTCGTATGTAAGCTTCGTGCGGTATGGGGCGCAGGAGACCGGGGCTATATATATATATATATATATATATATATATATATATATATATATATATATATCCACACGGTCCATCCATGTTTCATCCATGTGGTTCATCCATCCACATTTATTTTGGCACCAAAAATGATATAGATCTAAATCTCAAATGACCATACCACACGAAATAGTGGGGATTGAATTCTTAATGTTGAAATCTTCTCAGCGGCCACAAAAGTTTTGAATTAATATGATATGTGTGGTCCATCCATGTTTCATCCACGCGGTTCATCCATCTGCATTTATTTTGGCACCAAAAATGATATAGATCTAAATCTCAAATGACCATACCACAGGAAACAGTGGGGATTGAATTCTTAATGTTGAAATCTTCTCGGCGGCCACAGAAGTTTTGAATTAATATGATATTTGTGTTTTCCATTCATCCAGAGTCGTGTGACCTAATCAAAAGGTTGGATGACAAATAAACAGTAGTCATTGGGAAGTTTTGAATGGTGAGAGTTCAATCACCACTGTTTTCGGCTGGTATGGTCTACCTGACATTTAGATCTGGCTCATTGTTAGGCTCATGCCCTAAAATGAACTGCCAAAATAAATGAATGGCATGGATAAAACACATTCATCATAATAAGGCCATGGAGCTTTGACCTCAGCTAGCTGGCTAATGGCTGGTCACCAGCCAAACCGTGTCCAAACAGGAGCGGATTAGCTGTTACCCGGGCAACACCCATCTTGATGTAGTTATTGTACAGGAATGCACTTTATATGATCTTTGATATCATTTTAGGGGGCGATCCTAAACCCTAAGAAGATCCAAATCTTAGGTGGACCGTACTACTAGAAACAGTGATGCCATACAAAATAAATATATAGATAAATAAATAAATAAATAAAAAGTTTTTATAAGCTATAAAAGTTTTGTATTAAGCTGATATTTGGGTACCTTTTGATATTATTAACAAGTTAGATTATAAATAAACATCACGAAAATCTTAAATCTTACATATGGAACCTTCCAAATTTTTAATGATGAGGCATTCAATCACAACTGTTTCATGTGGTGAGATCTACCGGAGATGGTGTATATGCATAACCTTTTGAAACCCGCCCTAAAATTAGATGGAGATATGTACGGCGTCCATATACAAAACATCATCAACGTGGCTTACGGTGAGGGTAACACCTCCAACACCCACCGAGGTGTTACCCGGATAACACTTAATCGGCTCACGTTCAACGCTCAAATTGAGTTGGAAGGGGAGCCGACTCGGGAACCGCTTAATGTGTGTTACCCCAATCATGTGAGGCTCAGCTTAATATAGTTGTTGTATATATATGTTGTTCATCTGTTTTTCCATCTTATTTTAGGACGTGACTCATGAACCTTAATTAATAAGATCCAAATCTTTATATTTTCCCTTCATCTACTTCTTGACATCATCAGCTGGATGGATTGAAAATAAACCTTATAAAAACCTTGCAATGGGCTCTTTGGATTTTTTGACTGGGAGGCACTCAATAACCACTATTTCCAATGGTATGGTCTACCTGAGATTTGAATCTGCATATGTTTTGGAACACCATCTTAAAGTGATCCGGAGAACACGATGAACGACATGGATATACAAAAAATAAAATAAAAAACCATCAATGTGTCCCCACGGTAAGGGTAACACCCAATGAACTGATCTGCGGTAACACCTTATCCGCTCCCAGTTGGAAGTACCCAATACCCTTGACATAAGAAAAGCGGAATGTTTTGGCGCGTGGAACTTCAGTTGGCGCCACCATGATATATGTGTTAGATCCACTGTCCATCCATTTTTCTTTTAGGGCATGATCCGAAAAAGAAGGCAGATACAAAGCTCAAGTGGACCACACCACAGAAACAGCGGTAAGTGGATGTCTCCTGTTGAAAACTTTTTGGGGCGATCAGCAGCATTGATCATGATATATGTGCTTTATCCATGCCATTCATCTAATTTCAGATCATTTTCGAACATAAGCCCAAAAACAAGGTAGATCTAAATCTTGAATGGACCACACCACAGGAAAACAATGGTGATTGAACACCCATTGTTAAAAACTTCTTAGGGCTCACGGTAACGTTCATTTGCCATCCAACCTGGTTGTTGGTTTCCATGGACTTGGATGATGAGAAAACAAAAATATACAATTTATACTAAATCTGTGGCCCTCAATAAGTTTTTAATGGTGGGTGTTGAATCACCACTATTTCCTGTGGTGTGGTCCATTTGCGATTTGGATCTACAAATATTTTAAGCCATGACCTAAAACAATCATTCAAAATGTATGGAGCAGGTAAATTAAGCACACACATCATGTGGGCCTACAAAGTACCTTGCAGTAGGCAGCCGGTGACTGGCAACTTCGTAAGTCAATCCGCGTCCGCTGACCCCGATTTCTTGCAAAAGCCTTAGGCAGGAAGTTCTGGGGATGCTATGTGGGGCCATTGTTATGTTTCTGAAAAATCCGCCCGTTTTTTAAAATCATTTCAAGAGATGATACCCAAAAATCAGGAATCGGATTGCGTACTGAGTTACTCAGTACGCTCTTATTGTACTGAGTAAACTCTGTTGGGCCCACCGTGAATGTATCTGGTCTATCCACACCGTCCATCCATTTTTTCATCTTATTTTATGTGTTGAGACAAAAATTTAAGCATACCCAAAGATCAAGTGGACTATACCATAGGAAACAGTTGGAATAATGATTTCCACCGTTGAAACCTTTATAGGGCCCACAGTGATGTTTATTTCTCATCCAACCTGTTCGTAAGATTAGGAAAACATGGATGAAGGGAAATCACAAATACAAGCTTGATCCAAAACTTCTGTGGCCCCCAAGAAATTTTCAATGGTAGATGTTCAATTCACACTGTTTCCTGTGGTGTGGTCCAATCGAGGGATGGATATACTTCATTTTTTGGGTCAAGCCCTAAAATTATCAGGTAAAATGGATGGACGGAGTGGATAAAATATATAAATCAAGGTGGACCCCACAGAGTTTACTCAGTACGCTTAGCCTACTGAGTTACTCAGTACGCAATCCGCTTCCCAAAAATCAGGTGGATCCAAAACTAAAGGCATCATACAAGAAGGAAAAAAATGGAGAGATTTTTCCACTGTTGAAATCTTAATGGGCTCTATCGTGATGTTTGTATACCATCCAAACTGTCTGTAAGTTCATTCCAACTGGGATGAAGTGAAAATACAAAACAATTAGCCTTGTGCTAAACTTTTGTACCCATACAAATTTTTAAATGGTGGTCAATAAATCTCCCCTGTTTCCTCTCGTGCGGCCCACTTGAGGTTTGGATCCACCTATTTTTCGTTCTAATGCTCTAAAATGATATGAAATAACGGATGAAGGGTGTGGATTTCTCAGAAGGTGGGCCCCACACATCATCCCAGCACTGGAACTTCCTGCAAAAGGCTTTGGCAGGAAGTCCGCATCCGGTACCACCCCATCAGGACGGAAGCTGATTTGATGGTGTACCACACACCATGACACCACCAATCTATCTGGTGTGGGTACGCCGAGTTCTAAAAACGGTTCAAAGGAGATCAAAGTTACATGGGCCCCAATGATGTATTTCAAATATACACAGTTAATCATCCATTTGGCGTAAGCATTTTAGATCTTGCTCCCAAAAATCAGTAATTTCAAAGTCTAAAGTGGACCACACCACAAAGAGCAGTGGGCCAATGATTCTCACCTTTAAAACATTCGAAGGGCCCACCGTAATGTTTACGTTCCATCTAGTCTGTTCATCACGTCACGTAGACCTGGATGAAGAGAAAAAAAGACCTGATGAACAGAAAAAATATATATCATATTAATCCAAAATTTATGTGATCCCCGAGAGGGTTTCAATGGCAGGCGTTCAATCTCCCACTTCTGTTTACAGAGTGGTCTACTTAATTTTTAGATTTATCTTATTTTTCAGGTCAAGCCCTATGACGAGCTCACCAAGTAGACAGGCGATTTGGATATAACTCATACCTCCTCATGATGGGACCCACAAAACTTGGTGACGTCAACACTCCAGCCACATAGGTGGTGAGTGGTACACCAGCCAATCCGCTTCCCATCGAGACGGGAAGCAGAATACGTACCGAGAAACTAAGTACGCTTAGCTTACCGAGTAAACTCCATGGGGCCCACCATGATTTACTGATGCAGGGGAGGACGTGAGGTTGAGCACCATCTTCCTCAAGAGGATAATTATTCCGAATCCACGGAACTTCTCTAGACTCCTCACAGAGACTTCTCGAATCCACAAGAAAAGAAAGCAGAAAATAGAATTAAATTCTTATAAATTTGAAATTGATTAATGAATGAATAAAAACGAGTTCACAACCCTTTAAATAGGGGTACCAAGCAATAGGAAAGAAATCAGAATCAAACTATAACTAAAACTCCTAAAAATCGAGACTTATTATAAATAATAAACTTACTATTTATAGATGGTCGTGATGTCTACTAGTGCGCAAGGTTTTCAGCCAAAAATAGTAAGTGTCCTATTTGGCTTCTCCAAACCATTCTCCTAATTATTCTAAGCTCTTTTCAAATTGGGCGCAACTCCTAAAGCCCGACGGATGAAGAGTTATAATCAAACTAAAACTTACTATTTATAGTAAAAACGAAATTAAAACAGGGAAATGACTGTCGATCCAGGGGTTTTTCACAATTCCGGGCATCGCAACTCGGCGTGGCAAGGTTGGTTGGCTAAAGTAGCTCGTTCTACACCAAAATCATATATTTTACATTAGGTAACTCATTCCGGATTGTGAGATACGCCCAATTTAAGGTCCGATGGTTTGGATCACTTCTGTCGCCGACCCGGCCTTTTCTGATCCATCTTGGCCATGAAACTATCCGCAACCTGCTCTACATCAGTTGCCTATTTTATCCACTTTGTTCATCCATTTTCTTAGATAAGATTACACAACATGAATGAATGGGAAATACAAATATCAGCTTGAGCCAAAACTTTTATGGCTGGAAGAAATTTTCAAAGGTGGTCATTCAATTCACACTTTCTCCTGTGGTGTGCTCCACTTGAGCTTTGGATATGCTTCAATTTTGGGCTCAACCCATAAAATGAGCTGAAAAACATATGAACGGCGTAATCACGGTGGGCTGAAGACCCACGTATGGAGACTTTTTAAAATGAGTGAGTCTTGGAGAAAGACCCACTTTTCCTTACGTTCTCATTTTCAAGCTGCATTTGGTCCATCCAAAGGATCCAATGGCATTGCAACTTTGTGCGTGGAAGGGTATGTGGTCTTGTTCGCAGGAGACTGGGATTCTCTCTATCTTTCTCTCTCTATACATAAAGAATCATGTTCACATGTGCACCTTTGCATACATGTCATAGGCGTCTAATCTGAACAGTCCATATGATGCGGAATCCCATGAAACACTAAGGGACAAAATTTCACCATGATTTAAAATTCTGGTGGGCCACAGCAAAGATAAATGCAAATCAAGGGAGGAAACTGTTTTCATTTTTCATGGCCCACCAAAGTTTTGGATCAAAGTAAAAATTGGGCCAAGGGGGTTTCATGAGATGTTGCTTCACGTGGACTACTCAAATTTTGAAGTCACATCACATATGATGAGTTCTCAAAAAAGTTGGCACGAGTTCCGTAGGAACTGTTGTGCAACTAAGCATTCATGTGTGTGTGTGTGTGTGTGTGTGTGTGTGTGTGTGTGTGTAGGGAAAAGGTACTATATACCGTCGAGTGCTGGCACAAATCGAGAAATTTTATAGGGCCGCAAGGAATTTACGTGCAAGCCTTTGATTGTTAGAAGATCATGTGTTAGGATTTTGTGTAGGGCCCACTATGATGTTTGTGATAAATCCAACCCGTCTATCCGTTTTTCAAAATCATTTTAGGACATGCAACTAAAAATGAGGAGAGTCCAAATATTAAATTGACCACATGAGAGGAAACAGTGGGGATTTAGTGACCACCATTGAAACATTCATATCACTACAAAAGTTTTGTATTGGTTTATGTTCATGGTGTTTTCATTTCTTATCAGTGAAAATGACCTTATAAATGGTTTGGATGGAATATAAACACCAAGGTAGAGCCTAAGAAGGTTTCCGCTGTAAGCATTCCTTTCTGCAGTGTTCCATCTCGTATGGCCCACTTGAATTTTAGATCCTCCTCATTTTTGGTATAATGTCCTAAAATGATATTTAAAAATGAATGGACAGGTTGGATTTCACACAAAGATCACAGTGGGCTCCACACAGAATCCTTTTTCCGAATCGTCACGGGAAAGACTTTAGTAAGAAATCCGCATCCCTGGGTCTGGGAAACGAACTGGCTACTCCCCTGCAACCAGCCAATGGTGGGTGGTCAGTGTTATGTGGGCCCCACCATGCTGTATGTGTTTCATCTATGCTGTCCATATATTCTTATAGATCTAATTATGGTAATGAGACCACATTACAGGAAACAGTGTTGAATGGGGCGTTGACCATTAAATTATTTTTGGGGGCCATAAAAGTTTTGGATCAAGTTGTTCTTTGTTTTTTGTTTTTTGTTTTTTTTTTTCCTTTATATGGTCTGTATGACCTCATCAACAGATTGGATGTCAAATAAACAATACAGTGGGCCTTAGGATGATTTTAACGATGAGCATCACTTTCCACACTTTTTTCTATGGTGGGGTCCATTTGAGCTTTGGATATGATTCATTTTTTGTTTAATGGTCTAAATTAGGGGTGCACATTTAACCGGTAGAACCGTGGAACCGGACCGGAACCGTTAGATCGGTCCGGTTTGGTCCGGTTTTGGACAGCACCGGTTCCAGTTCCGGTTCCAAAATTACAAGAACCGCTGGATACGGTTCGGTTCCGGTTTAGGGGCAGGTAGAACCGACCCAAACCGTAGAACCGTGGTCCCCACCTCTTCTTACACGTTAGTCGTTACTACGAAAAGGATGAACGGAGTAGATCTCCGAGAATGCCATCAGAAGTAGCCCCACTTTTTTCTTTTTTCAAAATATTCAAACCATGCAAAAACGTCCAGGGACGGACGCGCATGGATTGGGTTTTGACAATGGGCCCCACCCATCATCCCTTTTCGCAATCTGAACCGTCCATCATGTAGGGTGCTCAAAAATGTCCCAAGGGACGTTCCCCTTTTCAACAAAAAAGTGAGGAAAAATGGAGGTATCTACCTGTCCATATTTGAAAAACCCAGAACTGTGGAACCGATCTGGAACCGAACCAGTTTTCACGGTCCGGTTCTGGTTCGGTTCTAGTGTGCTAATGGTTCGGTTCCGGTTTCAAAAATCCTAGAACTGTTAGGAACGATTCGGTTTCGGTTTTACCCCGGAACCGGACCAAACCGACCCGTGTGCACCCCTAGTCTAAATTGATCTCGAAAAATGGATGAAGGGTGTGGATATAATAAATAAATCATTGTGGGGCCATGTAACTTTGATCTCCTTTGAACTGTTCGTGCAACTCAGAGCTTGAGGAGCATTGGCACTTGTCTTCGTGCGACACATATCTACACCAGCCATATAGCTGGTGTGTAGTACACTAGCCAATCCGCTTCCCTCCTAGACCGAAGGGGATTGGTCAGCTTACTGAGTAAACTGTGTGAGGTCCACCATGATTTATGTATTTTATCTTCTCCGTCCATCCATTTTCCTAGATAATTTCATGGCTTGATCCCAAAATGAAGTATATACAATGTTCAAATGGGCCACACCGCATGAAACAGTTGAATTGAACTTCTATTGTTGAAAATTTCTTGGGGGCCACATAAGTTTTAGATTAAGCTTATATTTTTGTTTTCCGTTCATCCATGCATGTATAATCTTATGAACAGGTTGGATGATAAATAAACATCACTATGGGGCCTAACAAGGTTTCAACAGTGGAAATCATTATCCCCACTTTTTCCCAAGCATGATGGACTTGATCTTTGAATATGCTTCAATTTTGGGCTCAACCCCTTAAATTAGATGGAAAAATGGATGGATGGCATAGATGAAACACATACATCATGGTGGGGCCCACATAGCACCGACCACCTGCCATTGGCCGGTGGTGGGGAAGTAGCCAGTCCGTTTCCTAGACTCAAAACCCAAGGACGTGGATTTCCTGCTAAAGCCTTTATAATGAAGATCAGCGGAAGAATTTTGTGTGGGGCCCACTGTGATCTTTGTGTGAAATCCAATCCGTCCATTTGTTTTTAAATATCATTTTAGGACATTATACCAAAAATGAGCAAGATCTAAAGTTCAAGTGGGCCATACGGGATGAAACAGTGGTGAGAGGAATGCTTACCGTTGAATCCTGCCTAGGCTCCACCTTGGTGTTTATATTCCATCTAAATCATTTATAAGGTCATTTTCGCTAAGATGAAATGAAAACACTATGAATATAAACCAATACAAAACTTTTGTAACCATATGAATGTTTCAATGTGGTTACTAAATCTCCAATGTTTCTTCTCATGTGGCCCATTTAATTTTTGGATCTCCTCATTTTTGGTCGCATGCATGCCCTAAAATGATTTTGAAAAATGGATGGATGGGTTGGATTTATCACAAACATCATAGTGGGCCCTACACAGAATCCTGGCACGTGATCTTCCAACAATGAAAGGCTGCACATAAATTCCTCGCGCCCTATAAAATTTCCCGGTTTGTTTAAAATTTTCACCATCCAATGAATAACGTGCCGCCAGCACTCGACCTTATAGAAGGTATAATACGGTCGAGTGTATAGTACATTTTCCATATATATATATATAAATAGAGAGAGAGAGAGAGAGAGAGAGAGAGAGAGAGAGAGAGAGAGAGAGAGAGAGAGAGAGAGAGAGAGAGAGCAATGGTCTCCTGCAAACCATACCAGAAGGAATTTATGTGTGAACCTTCATGTAAGCCATGAGATGAGGAGAGCGGCTGGGATTCAGCTATATTGAAAGAGGGAGAGTCTTTAAAAAAAAAAAAAAAAAAAGACTCTCCTACACTCACGGAGACATTCTCAGAATTACAAGCGGATTTCATGCAAATGCCTTTCATTGGAAGATCTTGTGCAAGGATTCTGTGTGGGGTCCACTATGATGTTTGTGATAAATCCAACCTGTCCATCCGTTTTTTGAAATCATTTTAGGACATGCGACCAAAAATGAGGAGGATCCAAAAATTAAATGGGTAACATGAGAGGAAACAGTGGGGATTTAGTGACCACCGTTGAAACATTCCTATGGCTACAAAAGTTTTTTATCGGTTTATGTTCTTGGTGTTTTCATTTCACCTTAGTGAAAATGACCTTATAAACGGTTTGGATGGAATATAAACACCAAGGTGGAGCCTACGAAGGTTTCAACGGTAAGCATTCCTTTCCCCACTGTTTCATCTTGTATGGCCCACTTGAATTTTGGATCCTCCACATTTTTGGTATAATGTCCTAAAATGATATCTAAAAATGAATGGATGGGTTGGATTTCACACAATGATCATAGTGGGCCCCCACACAGAACCCTTCTGTGCGACTTTCATGGGAAAGGCTTTAGCAGGAAATCGTGCCCATGGGTTTGGGAAACAGACTGGCTACTCCCTCCACCGGCCAATGGGGGGTGGTTGGTGCTATGTGGTCCCCACCATGATGTATGTGTTTCATCTGTGACGTCTATCTGTTTTTCTAGATCATTTTATGATATGAGACCAAAAATGGGGTATATCCCAATCTCAGGTGGACCACATTACAGGAATAGTGTTGACTGGACGTCAACTATTAAAATTTTTTTAGGGGCCATAAAAGTTTTGGATCAAGCTGATCTTTGTTTTTTCCATTCATATGGATCTATATGATTTAATCAACAAATTGGATGTCAAATAAACAGTACAGTGAGCCTTAGGATGATTTTAACCGTGAGCATCACCCTCCCCACTTGGTGGGGTCCACTAGAGCTTTTGATCTGCCTTGTTATTTAGATAATGCCATAATATGATCTCTCAAAATGGATGGACGGTGTGGATATAATACATACATCATGGTAGGACCCACGGGACTTGGTGACGTCACTTCATCTACTCAACTTCTGATTAGGTAATCTGCGTCCCACTCCGAGATGGAAGTGGATAGGCTAGTGTACCACACACACCAGATATATAGCTAGTGTATTAATGTTAACAAGTTCTGTGGGTCCCATCATGAGGTATGTGTTATATCCGAAAAGTCCATTGGCAAGCTCATGTTCAAGCTTGAAGCAAAAGATAAGACAAATATAAAGATCAAGTGGACCACACTGCAAAATGCAGTTGGGGATTGAACATCTACCATTGAAACCCTTTTAGAGTCACAAAAGTTCCTGATCAATATGAAATTTGTTTTTGCTCTTCATCTATGTATTTGTGATCTTATTAGCAGATTGGATGGAAAATAAACGCTATGGTAGGCCCTACGAATTTTTTAACGGTGAAAATCATTGTCCTCGCTGCTATTTTGGTGTGGTCCATTTGAGCTTTGGATATGATTCATTTTTTGTTTAATGGCCTAAATTGATCTTGAAAAATGGATGAACGGTGTGAATATAATAAATAAATTAATCATTGTGGGGCCATGCAACTTTGATATCCTTTGAACCGTTAGTACAACTCAGAGCTGGAGGAGCATTGGAGCTTGTCTTCGTGTGACACGTATCTACACATAGCTGGTGTATGTAGAAAGAAGGGGATTGCTTAGCTTACTGAGTAAATTGTGTGAGGTCCACCATGATTTATGTATTTTATCTTCTCCATCCATCCATTTTCCCAAATAATTTTATGGCTTGATCCCAAAAATGAGGTATATACAATGTTCACATGGACCACACCACATGAAACAGTTGAATTGAACTTCTACTGTTGAAAATTTCTTGGGGGCCACATAAGTTTTGGATCAAGCTTATATGTTTGTTTTCCGTTCATCCATGTCTGTATGATCTTATGAACAGGTTGGATGACAAATAAACATCACTATGGAGCCTAACAAGGTTTCAATGGTGGAAATCATAATCCTCACTTTTTCCCCTAGCATGATCCACTTTATCTTTGGATATGCTTCAATTTTGGGCTTAACCCCTTAAATTAGATGGAAAGACAAATGGATGGCATAGATGAAACACATACATCATGGTGGGGCCCACATAGCATCGACCACCCACCATTGGCCAGTGGCGGGGGAGTAGCCATTCTGTTCCCAAACCCGCGCACGGATTAGGTACTACCCTCGCCTGTTCGGAGCTTGGGATAGCGGAGGCTCCGAGCACCACTAAGGGGCCACCGTGATGTATTACGTTTATCCACACTGTCCATCCATTTTTTTCCATATTATTTTAGATTATTATATGAAAAATAGATAATATCGAAATTTCAAATGGACCACATGTTGGTGATTAAATTTCTACCGTTGAAAATTTCTTAGGGACCCGAGAAGCTTTAGATCAAGATGATATTTGTTTTTTCACTTCATTCATGTGTATATGAACATATTAATGGGTTGGATGGAAATAAACGATGCAGTGGGCCGTAAGAAGGTTTCAACGGTGGGCATCCTTAGCACCGTTGCTTCCTATGGTGTGGTCGACTTGAGCCTTGGATATGACTTAGTTTTGATCCATTACTCTAGCATGATATGAAAAAAAGGATGGATGGTGCAGATAATATTCATAAATCATAGTGGGTATCTCGTCCCCAGTTCCCCCCCCCCCCCCCATTTCTAAAGCCTTTCCCATGAAAATCCCGTGGACCCCCCCATTTCTAAAGCCTTTCCCATGAAAATCCCGTGGAAGGATTCTGTATGGGGCCCATTATGATCTTTGTGTGAAATCCAACCTATCCATTCACTTTTAGATATCATTTTACGACATTATACCAAAATTTGGGAGGATCCAAAATTTAAGTGAGCCATACGAGATGAAACAGTAGGGAAAGGAATGCTTACGATTGAAACCTTCGTAGGCTCCACCTTGGTGTTCATGTTCCATCCAAACCGTTTATAAGGTCATTTTCACGAGATGAAATGAAAACATCAGGAACATAAACTGATACAAAACTTTTGTAGCCATATGAATGTTTCAACGGTGGTCACTAAATCCCCACTATTTCCTCTCATGTGGCCCATTTAATTTTTTGATCCTCCTCATTTTCGGCCGCATGTCCCAAAATGATTTCACAAACATCATAGTGGGCCCCACACAGAATCCTTGCACAAGATCTTCCAACGAAAGGCTTTTGCGTGAAATCTGCTTGCAATTCTAAGAGTCTCTTCGTAATTGCAGGAGAGTTTTTTTTTTTTTTTTTTTAGACATTCCCTCTCCCTGCAACTGAATCCCAGCCACTCTCCTCATTTTACGGCCTACATGAAGGCTTGCACATAAATTCCTTGCAATATGGTTTGCAGAGAGACCATTACTCTCTCTCTCTCTCTCTCTCTCTCTCTCTCTCTCTCTCTCTCTCTCTCTATCTATCTATATATATATATATATATATATATATATATATATCACTTTAGGCTGGCATGCATGGAAGGTTTAGGCTTGTTCCCTCAAGTAGATATTTATTTGTCCATTATAAACCAATGATCACCCCATAAGCCATCATGATCATTGAACCAGGCCCCCACATGGGTGGACTGAATCTCAATTTGGGCAGGATCACATACATCCTATTAATTGATACACTTCCAGGTTTCAAAAGAACTCTATGATGAATAGCCGATGATATGGATAGCATCCTTAAAGACTTGAGTTTTGTACAAGTGAAGCCCATGGTTAGTTGATCCACATAGTTAATCCAGTGGCAAGACAGTGGATAGTAGACGCCCCCATGAAATTAGAAATCTAACATTTGTCAATTGCCTACAGATAGCTAGATCTTCCTACTTGGAAACTTCTGAGATAAGGTCTATCTAATGTGGGGCTCATCAGTTCAACCATCTGATCACTGAACCATAGTCCCAACTTGTACAAACTAATCACTAGAACATGATACTATGAATACCCTTCGTACAGGGATCATGCAATTCTCTGCAAAACATAACCATATGAATTGTTTGCAGATGGTTGAGTATTTGGTTAGAAATAACCAAGTGAACCGAAATGCCTTGAACATGAATGGTTTCACGGCTCTGGACGTCTTGCTAAAAAGTCCGTGCGAACTGAATGATGAAGAACTGGAAGCAATCCTTGTTAAAGGGGGAGCTGGAAGTGCAAATAAAATGGATCCTGCTGCACGCACGTGGCAAAGAGACGACAGCAGTTGGCTGGATGGGGCACGGAAATCACTCATGACGGGGGCGATGTTGATCGCCACTCTAACTTTCCAATTCATACTCTTCCTTTTAGACGATCATTGGAAGGATAACGCAGACGGACACTCTGCTAGAGAGTCCACTCCGAGTGATCGAGAACTAGGAATATATGCAATATTAATAATTTTCAACGGGATAGGATTGTCTGCGTCTCTACTCGTTATCGTACTGCCAAAAAGTGGGCTCTCTCTCCATAGAAGGATTATGATACGGGTCTTAACGGCTGTAACACAGGTTGCTATCTCTTCGATTGGGTTTACTTACATCCTATTGTTCGTAGTTCTCGCGACACATAAAACTGGTGGACATTTTTTCATTTTTATTGTATCCATGGAGATTGGGATAGCTCTCGAAACACGTAAAATTCGTGGACCTGTTTTGCGCTGGTTTGAGAAGCTCAGGCGACGTTGGATGGGCTCGAGGAACGTTGGCATTTAGTTGGGAATTTATTGAAGTGGTAGATGTAGCTGAGCCATAAGAAACCTTGATAGGCACTCTGTTGTTTTCTATGCCTTTCCCTTACCTCTTACCTTCTATTTATTTATATTGTATTGGTGATCGCAGTTATGCTTATGTACTACTCTGATAATGCTTCCATGAAGGATTGGATCTTTTTTATGAATTAATTTCACAAACGTAGACGCTGATTTTGATGAAAGTAAGTCTGAACACTAATCATAAATATCCTTAAGAATTTGCTTTCAGGATCTAGCTCTTATGAGAAATAGCACGATTCATGTCGATAAAGATTCAAACATTCATTGGATGGCATGCCAAGTGTAATTTTTGTCATAAGTTCAAATGAAAATCAAAGCGCATTTTCTTTAATCCCTATTTCAGTCGGGAAGGATAGGTGGCTCATTTAGGAACTGATGGATTAAGGCTACTTGCCTAGGCTAATCAACCGGATTCTTTTACTCCAATGGAAAATTTTTTTTTTAAAAAAAAAAAAAAAAAACTGAAAATGAATTGTCAAATGGGCCATCAGTACCCGACAGTTACCGTTATTGATGGTGTAGAGCTCATAAATAAAACACCCACTCCTGCATTCATCAACTTCAAGATGATGTAATTAAGGCATCGGAGGAACCTTTAACACTGGTTCTCAGATAATTTTACGGCAGTATACCAAAAATGAGGTAGGTCGTCGCTCAGGACGCAATCCGCTTCCGCTAGTGACGCTGCAACAGGCGCTGGCTAGTGGTCGGTGCTCTGTGTGGCTAACAATGATGTACGTGTTTTATGCACATCGTTCATCAGTTTTTTCATTTTTAAAGATAATTTTAGCGTTTTCTCCTTAAAATTGGAAGCGGATTGGCTGAAATCGGATTGCGTACTGAGTTTTACTCAGTAGGCTCTTAACGTACCGAGTAAACTCCGTCAGGCCCACCTTGAATGTATGGGGCCTATTTATGCCATCTATCCGTTTTCCATATAATCTAAGGATTGAGCCCAAAATTGAAGCACATCCAAAGATCAAGCGAAAAACAATGGGGATAATGATTTCCACCGTTGAATCTTTTATAAACCCCAATGTAATATTTATTTATCATCAAAACTGTTAATAATATTATAAAGATATGAATGAAGGAAAACACGGATATAAGTTTGATCTAAAACTTCTGTGGACTCATGAATTTTTCAACAACAGATGTTCAAATCAACTGTTTCATGTGGTGTGGTCCGATTGAACATTCTATATAGTTCATTTTTGGTCTATATTTTCGTACTTGGATGTGGACCACTGATATATTTTCATACTTGGCCATGTTACTTGAAGGACACAAGATGAAAGGTTAGGATCGCCCTATTGGGAAGGGTCTATACACAATGGGACCAATGGACTAACGGACTAGATTGCTTTATGTGGGCCCCACTTATATAAAATAAAAATCAGATAATAACTGTGCATATCCTCGGACCTGGGATGACGATAATTCCCCCATCGAAGAAAATCCAAAATAACTCCGTCAAAGACTCAAAATGATCTTTTCTTCCCGTTTCGCTCAAAAGGCCGCTTGAAAAAGACACATTGCTACGCGTCGTTTAATCTGTACTGTTGAAACTTGAAAGACACGGGCCTTAATCTGCACCGTTCAAACTGTAGTGTCCGGTGCCAATTTGAAGGGACAGAAATGTATCAGAGATCCCCGCATACGGCACACGTGTCAGAGATTTGGGCCGTTCGCACATGAAACGGATTGGCTACTCCCCCTGCCACCAGCCATTGGCTGGTGGTCGGTGCTCTGTGGGCTCCACCATGATGTATGTGTTTCATCCATGCCGTCCATATATTTTAATAGATCATTTTATGGTACGAAAGAAAAAAATTGAGTATATCTCAATCTCAAGTGGACCACATTACAAGAAATAGTGTTGAATGAACGTTGACCATTAAAAACGTTTTGGGGCCCCTAAAAGTTTTGGATCAAGCTGATATCTATATTTTCCCTTCATATGGGTATTTATGACCTAATCAACAGATTGGATGTCAAATAAAAAGTACAGTGGGCCTTAGGAGGATTTTAATAGTGGATATCCAATCATTATTGTTTTCCTGTGGTGTGGTCCATCTAAGATTTATATCCCTAAAATTGTTTTCATAAATTAATAAAATGATTTGTAAAAATGGATGAACAGAATGGATGAAACACATACATCATGGTGGGGCCCACAAAGCACCGACCACCAGCCGGGGCTGGTGTCAGGGGGAGTAGCCAATCCGTCTCCGTTTCGCACAGGAACCGGATTGGTTGGTGTACCACACACATACGTGTCGTGCGAAGACGAGCGCCGACTCCCCTCGAGCTCCGAGTTGTACGAACGGTTAAATGAGATCAAAGTTACGTAACCCCACAATTATGTATTTATTATAACCGCACCGTTCATCCATTATTCGAAATCATTTTAGAGTATTAGAAAAAAAATGAGTCATATCCAAAGATCAAAATAGCAGCAATGATAATGATTTTCACCGTTAAAAAATATGTAGGGCTCGTCATAATGTTTATTTTCCATCTAATCATTTAATAAGGTCAAAAATACATAGATGATGAGGAAAAACAAATTTCATAATGATCTGAAACTTTTGTGACCCCCAAAAAGGTTTCAATGGTAGACGCTCAATCCCTCACTGCCTTTTGCAGTGTGGTCCACTTAATCTTTATATCTGTATTAGTTTTTCGGTTCAAGCCTTAATACGAGCTCAAAAAATGGATGGACGGTTTGGATATAACACATACCTCATGATGGGACCCACTAAACATTAACACAGCAGCTATATAGCTGCTGTGTAGTACACCAGCCAATCCGCTTCCGTTCGCACGGGGACCTGCATTACCAAAAATCATGTGTGGTACATTCATCATGTGGACCGCCCTACTCTCTTTGACGCAAAAGAATCACGGAATTGTACACACGTGTCAGGGATAAGGCCATTTTGCCTGTACAAGTTCGGCCTATTTGATCAGCATGGACCGTGCCACGTTCCATATGGTACCCAAACTGATGAACGGTCAGGATCTCTGACTCATGTGCCTGTAGAGATGGGCATTTCTGATCGAATCAGGTGGATCCAACCTGACAGGTTCATTCCGAACTGAACTGACGGCCTAGATTAGGCCTGATCAAGTGTGGAAATCTAGATCCGATTGTTTTTCGGGTCAGGCGGGGTCGGATAGGATAGATCCGATTCAAATACCCGAACCAATAAGATCTGCACCAAACCGAACAAGCTAAGTAACTCACTACGCAATCCGCGTCCATGGAAGACATTCACATGCTTATGGATGGATGTCATGTTATATGAGTGTTGTACTGGCAATAATTTGGCTACTCGCACTAGTATCCAACCGAGATTACTCTCCGTACATGTGCCCATGTGATTACGTGTGAGAGATTAGAGCCGCTTTTTGGGTGGACGTCTCGTGACTTGAAAATCAAGACGGTTTGGTAATCAGGTGGGCCACAGAATGCCGGAGGACTCTGATGTAGAGTGCATTGAGTGACATTACAGCTAAGATACATGTTAGGTTCCAGCGTGGTACACGTGGTGTGAACCTCATATCCAAGCCATCCAAATGTCAGTGACCACCATCAATAGATTGTAGTCCAAAAATGATATGGAACACATGATAGCCTTATCAATGGGCATCGACGGTGAAATTAAAATTAGTAAACAGTCCAAATTCAACAAAAAACAAATCTTCAATTATAACCGTTTACTAAATCAGATTTCGAGCATATGGCCCATCTACCTTGATCATAATGTCCCAGTGCGTTTGGATTTGAGCCAAATACTACGCGTATGCAGCAGAGCCTCGTACATATAGAAAATATGTCGCACCTGTGTATGCCACCTTAACTCACACTCGATCCTGCTCGATCGGCAGGAGCGCGATTCGAAATCCTACTCTCGCTAGTAGCATTAAGCTTCTGCAATCATGATTCATAGAAGGTAAATGGTTTACAGCCATGAACGAGAATCGAGATTAGTTTACAGCTGTAGACGAGACACGTTAGGCGATCAAGGCTTGGGATAGCATGCGCCGATTCAGAACCATAAAAGCTAAAACAGAAGTAGGAACGCGTATATGGTGCGCTATGAGTAGTAAGCGAGTTATCCAGACCGAACTTTGCACAATCTTAGATCGGCTCAAGACAGCAGGTGCTTGGATTGATCTGAATCAAATAACCTGGACTCGGTCCGGAATCGAGTTGGCCAAGGTAGAATCCGGACCGAGTCGAGTTGGACCTAATCCGATCCGACTCGGTCTGATGCCCAGATGCTAGGTGCCTGTACGCTCCCATCTACAACACATATCCCGCCATGAAAATGAACGGCTGAATCATGACCTTGAAAATTGCTGGTCATCGAGTCTTCCCTACGAATAGAGCGGTCCAAGTGCTGGAAGAAGAATCAATCGGTTAAGATCGTTTGATTAGAGTAAATCTGTGAAGTGGTTCATCCACGATGGGGCTAGCAATTTTGACGGTCCAGATTGACTTACATGCATGTCACACATGTAAGGTGGATGATACCGCAACTTAAAATATGGTGGTCCCAAGTCCAACCGGTCGAACCAAAATAACTGTCCATCCGTTTCTAATATCCAACCTTTCATTTGTATAGTTGTCCAATATTTTTTTCGTACCATGAGAATCACGCTGTAAAAAATTCAGCCACATCATCTCATCTAGTGGACTATAATTGTGTTTTGTCATTTATCAATGGATAGAAATTGTTTTCCATAATGTGGTCCACGCAATGAATGCATGGATCTTTTTTTTTTGCAGAATAATATCCTTATAGACGGTCCAATCTATTGGAAGGATTGGATTTCTCATCAATATGATAGCATGGAAGGTTTTATCCGGATGGACCTCAACTTAAGGTCCAGCCGGTTGGAATTGAAACCTGATCTTTTTATTTACCTTTTTAACGTTCTGTTTGAACAAAATCTACGGTTCCAATATACAGTAGAAAGGGATTTGTGGTCAGATTATAAAGGCAGATTGGGAAATCTTCTCTTTTTTTTTTTTTTTTTTCTTACCACGTTCTCTCACCGACACCCTTTCTTTCTTTCTTTCTCCATGTTTTTCGCGTTTTTATATCTTTTCAACGGGTTTTTACTTGGCTGTCGACAGCTGTCTGCAACCGTTGGTTAGTGAGAAGAACAGGAACTGACCAAATTACCCCTCTGCTTATATAAAAATGACATTTTCTGAAAATCGGTGTTCAACGGACGGAGCAGATGGGCTTTTTAGTACTGAGTAAACTCTATTGGGCCCACAGTGAATGTATGTGGTTTATCCACGCCGTTCATCCGTTTTTTCAGCTCATTTCAGTGTTGATCCCAAAACTGAAGCATATTAAAAACTCAATTGGGCCAGGAAACACTGAGAATAATGATTTCCACTGTTGAGACTTTTCTTGGGCTTACAATAATGTTTATTTGTTATCCAAACTATTCGTAAGATCACACAGATGAAAAAAATATAAATATCAACTTGATACGTAACTTCTGGCCCTATGTATTTTTCAATGGTATACATTGAATTCACACTGTTTCCTGTGGTATTCTTTATTTCTTGTCTCAAGCTCTAAACTTATCTACTAAAATAGAGGTACAGAGTGGATAAAATATATAGATTACAGTAGGCCCACGGAGTCTACTCGGTACGATTATCAAAATGTGTTACTCCGTAAGCAATCCGCTTCCTTCCACCATACACTACCGATGTAGGGGTGTTGACGTCACCAAGTTATGTGAGTCCCATCATGAGTTATATATATGTTATATCCAAACCGTCTATCCATTGGTGAGGCTATCATAAATCTTTAGCTGAAAAATAGAATAGATCTAAAGATCAAGTGGGTTGCACTGCAAAAAGCAAAGCGGGATTGAATGTCTACCATTCAAAACCCTTGTGGGGTCACAGAAGTTTTGGATCATTATGACATTTGTTTTTCCTCTTCATCCATGTCATTTTTTTATTTTTATTTTAAAACTTATGAATAGATTGTATGGAAAATAAACGTTATGGCGGGCTCTCCTAGCGGTGAAAATCATTATCCCCACCGCTATTTGTTGTGTGGTCCAGTTGAGCTTTGCATATAATATTTTTTAGCTCATGCAGTGTAATGATTTCAAAAAACAATGAATGAACGGTGTGGATATAATAAATACATTTTGGTGTCATGCAACTTTGATCTTCTTCGAACCGTTCCTACAACCCGAGGAGCGTCAGCGACCGTCTTTGAAACGACACCTACCCACACCAGCTCCAATTCTCAGGTGGACCACACCGGGAAAATAATAGTGATTGAATGTCCACAGTCAAAAACCTCCTAAGGATAACCGTAATGTATATTTGACATTTAACTTGTTGATTATGTTTTACAGACCTCGAGAAGAGGAGAAACAAAATTATCAACTTGATTGAAACCTTTTATGAGCACTACATGAGTTTGAACCAAGACATTTGTGACCCACATATTGTCCCACGTATTGTTCGCGAATGGTTGGAGTTAAATCACATATTGTGACCCACATGTGACCCACATATTGTCCCACATATTTTGTCCCACATATTGTTTTTAATGGTGGGAGTTAAATCATTACTTTTTCTTACGGTGTAGTCCGCTTTAAAACTGGATCTAACAATTTTTTCAGCTCATGCGCTTGAATTATCCCTAAAAATAGATGGATGGCATGTATAAAATACTACATGATAAGGCCCGCGGAGCGTTTCCAGCGCCAACCAAAAAGAATCTTAGTACCAGAGGGGTTACCACCGAATCCGAGTAAGTGGTTATGCTCATCTCCCCATTTTGTGGTATGCAAGGACACGTTGACTTGAAGTCACGCACGTAAGTATATATTGACTTGAAGTCACGCACGTAAGTATATGTTATCGTCAGTTATACAGGTACACGAGACTTAGCTTCGTTTTATTTATTTATTTATTTATAACTTTTCTTCTTAGTTGACAACAAGTCCCACACAATCCGCATTGGATCCTTTCAGCACCTTACCCTGAAGGATACCTTCATGAACGTACATGACACGGGTAAAAGAGGCACGTGGTTGTTACTCATCGCACCGCGAGATGTGCCTTCTTGATGTGCCAGGCCTGAGCGCTTCGCGTGGATTTGGTGCTATTCGCTTGTTGAGAATTTGATATTCTCAAATTATAAATTTATAATAATCATGAAAAAATAAGAAAAAAAAAACTAAAAATATTAAAGACATTGTGAGGCACATGTGATCACGCTATCCTTAAAACTTTATTCATCAATTCTTAAAGTAATTGAGAGTAGTAATATGTTGCGGGTGAATAGCTTTTAGGATACGACAAGCCCTTGTGTAATTCCACATTCAGCAAGCACGAAGAAACTACTAGTGAAACTCCGTAAATACAATTTGCTGACAAATGAAAATTTAATGGAAAATTCTCAAGTTAGAAAGAAAGAAAATGAAATTGTTGGCTTAGACCACTGCACTAGTATAGTTCTTGTGGACTTGCTAGCTTAGGTTCGTATTGAACATTACTGGCTTGATCAAAGAACACTTAGAGCTTTATTGGTTCATGTGAGAGAGTGAGTCGAGTGGTTTGTGATATTGAAATGAACTGGCCAAGCTTAATTTATATAGGGTAGGGTAATTAGACGTTTTAGTCTAACGTCATAACTACAATTGACCATTTCTAACTGTTGGTGAGAAACTAGCCATTATTTGGTAGTTTTTGACAGTTTTGAATGTCGGAATTAAAACCAGGTGCATACTAGTCGTTTAAACTTAGTGGTTAGCCGTTTATGACTATTGGGGTAGCCACATGTAGCAGTTTTTGCATGGTCTAGTTTATAACCAGGCTCAACGAGTAGATAGCTGATCTTAGACTCTAGAGGTAGGAGGAAGAATTGAATATTAGAAAGATCAATGCTGATATATGGAAGAAAACACTCCTATTGTTGATCTTGAGAAGTCGAAGCTTTCAAGAGAGCAAGCTGCGATAGTTTCCTAAGAGCAGGAGTTGGCCGGCATCCCAGACCATGCCAGACTTATTGTTGATGCTGAATTAGATACTGCAACTACCCAAGTGCAATTCAAGCAAGATTTGCAGAAATACATAACCACCTCGGGTGTTTCAGAGGAATTATAATGATTTCATAATTGATATGTATTGTTATTTTCTCATATATGACATTTCAACATCATTTTCAGAGTAATTTCTAAGCATAAATGTCACGTGATAGTAGATGTTCATATTTATTTGTATACTCTTATAATTTTGAAAGCATAATATGATTAACATATACGTGTATGTATGTCAAACTTTTCATGCATCGATTAAGGGCTTTAATTGCACATTTTAGTATGATGCACAACTTGGAAATATAATGCAGTAGTAGAATGTTCTTTTGTTAGTATTCCCTACATGATACTTATTTTCAATGGGTGGAACTATTTTGGAGTTCAGTTAGTACCTAAGGCGCCACACACAGTTTAAGCTTTTAAGTAGTTAGAGCAAACACAATTTAGACTCTTGAGTAGTTGGAGCAAACATAGTTTTTAAGATCTTAAGTAGTTTGAGCAAATAAGACCTATATATGCTAATGGCCTTTATAACTCTCAGGAGTTCGTTGAACCACCACAGCATGGAGAGTTCACAAACCGCGGTCCATTAGAGGGGCTTAATGAAGCTATCGGGGTAGTGAACTCGGTAGGATTTACGTGCAGGGTTGGCCTCAGTAAGTCTCTAGTGTTCATGGGGATCACAAGGTTATATGTTTGGGTACCAGATCCAAGGCTGCCAATCATCGATGAGGTGGGAGCTCATTTAGAGGTCAACCATTCCCCCTGAATTTCTATTAAAATCTAGCCAAGAACCTTAGGGGTCTTATACATGGTTGGCCTATCTAGGGATGAACTAAAGATCTCATACTGCGGCCCACTTTTTCTTCGTCTACATAACCCAGACCCATTCATAAGGGAGCATTTTCTCTAACCCATCCCCATGACACTGTCAAAGAGTGATACAGGTAGCATAGGTCTTATGCGTGGTTAGCCTTCTAATACTTTTGGCTCTTTGGGCTTTTAGCCACTATCTCTCTTAGTTGTCCACATGGGTTTAAGCATGTGATTGCCTTCACGGGCTTTTTAGAGCTATTGACTTTTCACTACTGTCCATATAATATACGATGAGTTGGCGACATAATAGGTCTTATGCATGGTTGGCTTTCGTGGGCATTTGGCCACGTGGGCTTTTAGCCACTGGCTCTCACAATTGCCGTAAATGATAACTTACCATCACTGATAACATAGAGTTTATACATGGTTGGCCTTCGTGGGCACTCACCGCTGCCATAAATGATAAATCGCCCGTAAATGACAAATCGCCATCACTAATAACATAGGGCTTACATGTGGTTGGCCTTTGTGGGCTTTTCGACAAGAAATGAATGTGTTTGGTTTGGGGATTTATCATTCAATAACAACAAAGAAAATAGAAGAACATTCATCATTATAGATTTTATCAATTCTGAGTTTGTTTATATCCACATTTCTCCCTTGATTCTAAAACAAAGTATATAGAATTAGTGCAAGCATGAAAGGAGAAGTAGTTCAATGACAATTTTAGCAGCATTTCGACATATTTTGCATCTGTCGAAACGACAGAAGGTGTTGTGTGGGTTCAAGATCCTCGCTTCAATCGACATTTTTTGTTGCGGGTCCGCACAACTCATCTTGAGTTGTCTTTGGATCGCCTATAACTCATCCTGAGTTCTTGCTGATGCCGCAATTCATCCTCCCAATACTTATTCTCTCTCTCTCTCTCTCTCTCTCTTGACACTTCTCTAAAACCTTTGATGATGTTGTAAATGAGAGGAGAAGGGGTATTTATAGGCTTTTCCACATGTGAGACATCAATTTTCATGCCACGGGCCCCATTTTGCGTAACATTATTCACCCGTGTAACTATTCATCCTGCGCAACTATTCATCACAACACTATTCATCCCACGCAACCATTCATCCGACGTAACTATTCATTACAACACTATTCATCGCGACAGTATTCATCCGTGCAACTATTCATCCCGCGTAACTATTCATTGTAGTAGATTTCCCAGAGAGGGATGATAGAGAGAGGGCCACGTAATGGGCAGGGCTGCCTATTTTAGATCCTTGATGCTGCAACATCCCGAACTTTCGCTATTTTGGATTGCCAAAAATCCTTAAAATTTTTATTTTTTTTATATAACTAGCGACATCGTCACTTAGTGACCCTTGACGCTCGAAGTGAGCCTATATGCGGCTATTATCGATAAAGAACCGTACAAATAAAATTGATCAACCATAGAAAACCAACGAATCTGACCGGTCACTTAAACATCGAGTTTAGTCCCATGATTTGTTCAACCAAGGCCCAAAATTTAATTGACCCATCGTCGACTAATCATGACAATCGTAACTAAATTAAAGATTTACTAAAAGTCGAGCCAGCTATGGCCTGGATCTTGATTAATGGACTAAATCAACCCGGTCACTCATTTAGCCTAAGAACCAATTATCTAGAGTGATCATAACCAAATGACCATTTTTGCTTATTTCGAATAGGACATACCGTGAACTTAGTTAATCCAGACCCTAATAACTGCACCCAAGAAATCGCCATATCTAATTAATTCCAAAAATGCCCTGATTACCCGAACAAGTTATAACTGCTCGTTAGTAGGACACTAGTTCTGAATTATAGAATAATGTCTATCTCACTGGGCTTGATGTCCATCGCTAGTGGGGGGCCTAAACGATGCCCTAAATTGCACAACTTGGACTATGAAGATAGAGCTTGAAAGGTGCGACTCTCCGGGACTTGAAACCTGAAACTTAAGTGAGTTGGCCATACCACTAAAACGGTGAAGTTGAGACTTTCCAACTATTGAATTGCAATCAAACTCGGGCCATAAGTCAGGGATATTTCCCTTCTCATATTCATATAATTGTGGGCCCGATCAATCATCAGTGACTGTTGATCATAAATTGGGTCCCTACGATTAATTGACTCATCTTTTTGCATTAAACTTGGGACAACCCTTCATCTAACTATGGGACACCTATTCCATAGCACAAATAGGCCAAGGAGCCACTAGGACAGCCCCATGGACTAGAAATGCACCCACTAAGGGTATATGCATTAGGACTAGCCTCCCTAGGGCTAATTGGGTTAACTTCCAGGCTATATAAGCTCTTAAAATTCTCTCCCACCCTCTCATACAAATTTTTCAGCAAAGAGGGGAGAGAGAGAGAGAGAGAGAGAGAGAGAGAGAGAGAGAGAGAGAGAGAGAGAGAGAGGGGAGAGTGAGCTCAAAGGGTGGGAATTGAGAGAATTCCCTCTTTTACCACGACCTCACACCGGAAACTACATCTCCGCCACCACAGGAGGGGATTTGCTGCAATCCAAAAAGGTAACCACTCTATCATCTCCCTAATTTCAGCAATATGAGCCACATGCATGTGTCCTAACCTATAAATCCATGTGACACAGGCTCCGACGCATCAACCCACGAGTTCAGCACCCCAAAAGCCACTCCGAGAGCCTTTGGCAACCCCTAGGTGCGGACCATTAGCTATAGGGGGCCGTTTATCAAATCTAGGCCAAAATTAGTGATTATGAGAGTGTAGATTTTGCTTGCATGTCAGTTGCATATATGTTAATTGTGGAATAAGAGTGTTGTTTCAAACATTTTCCGATTTGGACGGAACTTGGGTTCTCAATCGCCTAAGATCCTTACATTGCCTTAATTCCTGTTATTTATAAACATAAAATTATGACACATTCCCTAAATTCTGAAACAAATAGGAAAATCTCACCGCATGTCTCCTATGTACATGATTAATTATTGATTTCATTCTATGCATGATTATTTCTTTGAAATTAAGCTTGTGTTTACATGTTTATTTAAATTTTCCATGTATTTAAGGATATTTATTTAAACTAACCGAGTCGACCTCACTCCCTTCATGCTCTTAGTCCTTTATAGTGTTGCTTCCAGGGTTAAGTTGTGTCTTCTGTCCCTAATTGTCCACCAACTCGCCGTAGTTGTCCATAGTACAAGACCAACTCATTTTTCTTTTCCACATATTATTTACGTCATGAGCCAAGAGTTGGGCTTGCCTGTCACCAATGATCATGTGTTTCCTTTACAAAAATTTACCAAACTCAACATCAAGCGGATGGTCTGAAATATCACCTACTTCTGGGTGAACCGAATGAGGATGCAACGCAAGCCGAGACGGAAATAGAAGAGATAGCAGCTCCTACTGAGGATGAGGTATGACCGCCGCCAGCCATTCCATCGACTCCTAACTCCATGCATGCGCAACGCTCTAAATGACATCAGGATCGTGTTGGTGCAGTTCTTCGTGGGCAGCCGCATCTTGAGGACCATTTTGATCGTCAGGAGGCGCGTATGATGCGCACGAAGGAGAGACTCTTAGGACTCGAGCAAATGGTAGCGACCTTACAATGCAGGGCTCAGCACATTGTAGACTTGTTGACTTGCCACCATGATGATACAGTTCCTTATAATGCACACCGTGCACCATAGCGTGATTTTCTTTTCATCACATACATTTGTTGATATGTTGAGCTTAGGGCATATATATCTTTTTGGTTGTCTTAAGCTTGTGTGTGTATGTGATGATCGCTAATTTTCTTCGGATACTGTACTTTCTGATACTGCCCATGGATGGGCCAAATACTTTTTGGATGATAGTTTTAGAATATTTTATTTATGCCAAGCTTCGGCATTGCTCTTATGATGATATATATCATGATTTGACTGTTTTTGGTGTTAAAATAAAGCTTCTTCTACATTGATTCTCCTAAGCACTTTAAATGCTTCGACTTTAGTCATATAATGCTCTCTTACTGCCTACTAACCCTTTGCCAATGACTGACAAAATGGGGGAGAACAATCCCACCATTGCTTCCACGTCATGAACCTGCACAATTACAACGAGCAAAGGAGACCCTGATCTAAGCAGGGGACCCTCCGATGCCTAAGTCAGGTCAAGAGAATCTAGGTCTAAGTTCGGGTGTAGTAGGAGAGTGTAAGATGTTGCGTACCTATAGTAATGGAGTACCATTATATTTGTACCTGCGTGTTGGGTGATCCGTGTCCGTTAATCTCGACACGATTTACTCAATCAATTGGATATTGTGATTGTGGAGATTACGACCATAATCCAGGGATTATGTAGCGTATCGTGTCTTAGAGGAGTGTATCCACGGGCGGGATATCCAGTCATGTTCGCGTAAGGCAGTTTCTTAGTTAGGCGCCCTGGACATTCATGTATAGCCTCGGCCTCGGATCTAGGTCGGGAACCAAGGTGCTCCAGACCCCAAGACTCGGACCTTGACTAGTGAATAGATATTGTAACAACCTGAAATTTTGGGTGCGAGTTTACCTGTTTGTAAGAATGTACAATTACACTTTTACACTTGTTCAACTGTACACTTATAGATCCATTAATATTTATGTAGTTTAACTTGAATCTCAACCATAGAAAGTAATTTTCAACCCTAGATTACGTCAACCGACTATTTATTCATAGGATAAACCTCTGAATACCCTAGTATTCTCACCCGTTCATCAAACCGACCGTTAAATTAACTATTTACCACTAGATGAGGATATCTAACCGACCACTTTAAATTTGGACCACTTGATCAAAGTAAAGTAACTACTAGAACTTCATATCTACTCGTACATACGTCAAGTTAACATTCTAATCCGTTCACCTTATTTGTCGATTATGAAAATGCTTAATTTACCGTCAAAATCATGATTTACGTATTTTACACCTATGAACCAATAACTTGAATCTAACATGATACATTTCTAACATAGATCGCATTCAAAAACTACTTTATACGTATCCATTTACAAAAATAACCATACAATAACCCATAAATATGATTAACATTTTAACCATCTAATTATTTAAAATTGAGAACATCAATTGATCATCCATCACAGTAAGATCTGCCACCCGGGCCATCCAAATATTTAAATGAATCATTCATTAGGTAGATCATAAGGTATACATCAAAACTACTGGTTAATGTTTACATAGGATGTTGATAGACGTTGTTTTGAGTTATAAATAGACGTAAGCCGTTAAATAGGCATCTTGGTCATCCCTAAGAGATCAAGGCTCAAACTTGGTCTATTTGTAGAGCACGTAAAATGGTAATCTTTGGTAAAGTTTCACTATAAATAAACGGTTTGAATAAAAAATATTTAAGTTTGAAAATATTTATTAGAAATATGATATAAGACTCATCCGTCTCCACGTACAACTACAACATTTTAAGACGCCTAACAAACCACGTTTCTTCAAGACTAC
Source organism: Magnolia changhungtana (assembly GCA_030180095.1). NCBI lineage: Eukaryota > Viridiplantae > Streptophyta > Magnoliopsida > Magnoliales > Magnoliaceae > Magnolia > Magnolia changhungtana. The sequence continues at coordinate 2,723,452 of JASAUF010000161.1, read as the reverse complement.
ACTACCTATCGTCCACCTAATCCAATATCAATCCATCCTTCACTGTCCACCATCTATTAAGCCAATATATTCATGATCTGGGCCATTTACCTACTAGCCAAGAAGTCGTCAACAATCCATATTTAATCTTGGGAGTTTCCTGTCCTATCATGCAGATCAGTATCAAATATTATATTTGTCTCATCCTTCAGCCCATAACGTAACATGATATAATGAAGTGGATGGGCGGACTAGATTTTTCATAAGCAAAATGATGGACCCCACATATCAATGGAAATTAAAATTGTAACAACTCCAATTTGTGCGTTCCTTAAATTTTGAAATTTGAAAATTTAGTTTTTTTTTTTTTAAAGAGATCAAACCGGTTGCAACCTCCTTTATCGTTATCTTATCCATCTTATCCGAGCAACTCTCTTTTCTTTATAAAGATGGACATTTCTCACCGATCAAAAATAGTAAAAAAAGAATAAGAAGAAGAAAAAATATAAAATGAGAGAAATTAGTGAAAGAACGGCTTGCACGGGTTAGTATTTATTTTATTTTAATTTAGATTTTTATTTTAATATGTTATTATGCTTTGGGTTTATGTGATGGACGGCGTAGATCTACCATGGGTGCAATGCATGTGCACATATATCAATATGTGCGTATATGCACGATGCACCATGGAACGCCTTACGCATGAAACAAGAAATCAAAGGAAACACGTAAGTTCTCTTTGTCTATTTTAGTTGAATTACATATTTGACTTATTTTGCTTACATGGCCCGATCAATTCAGTCCATTAGGTTCTAAGGACCAAAACATGAAAAACCTCCAAAAATTAGGCTTAATTAACATTTTGGTAGGCCATAATATGTAAAATAGAATTCATTAGGCACTCATCGTTGTATTATCCATCGGGGCCGCAGGGAGTTCCGATGGAGATACCAATGATTTTGACCATTAAAATATAATTGGGTGGACCAATGAAAAAATTGGATCTTACGTAGAAAGTTAGGAGGGTTTGAAATAAGAAATGCATATGTTTTAATAGTGGAAGAACGGTCAGTGTTGATTCATGGCAGTATGATCCATCAGAATAACGAATCTACCTCATTTTTCTACCAATGTCCTAAAACTATGTTAGTAAAGTAATGAATGGAATAGATCTTATGCACACATATTATGTATGGGTCATCATGACAAAAGTGTAACAATATAGAGTGGGTGTAAAAACACTCCAGCGTGTAAAAGTGAAGTTGGGCTATTTACGTTACCAGAATTAGTCCGGATTTACGGGCCTTATATGCGGGACTTTCTTGATGTATGTATCAAATCCGTACCGTCTAATAATCTTGTCACTAATTAAAAGTCTTGGGGTTGAAAATTTTATTCGAAAGAAAACTCATGTGGATCGCATCGCCTTAAATAGTGAAAATTAAATGGGCACCTTTAAATATTCTTGTGGGACACAAAAGTGTTTTTTCGAGTAGATTTTTAAGCTTGTCCTTTATGAGGAGATTACCATCTCATTCATGGTTTAGATTTTCATGGGACCTATCAAAAAAATTAAATAAATAAATAAGTACAAAAAATAAAGTTTGATTGTCAGCGTTAAAACTAAGAGCAGCTTTTAACGTTAGAAACCATCTTGGGTCATCAGATTGTGGACTCACGATGATGTATAAATTGTATCCAATCCATACATTTGATTTAGAAGATTATTATGGGTTAAGAGTATAAATTTAGGACATCTAAAATGTGTGTGACCCATACATAAAGAAAATAATAGTAGTTGTACAATAATCGTTTACGTTATTACAGGTCCTACATATTTCAGATTAGTTTGAAAATTTTTCTCAAAGGTCAAATTAGCAATGGTAACCATATAATCAATCCAAATCCCTATAAGTAGGACCCATATAAAAAAAATGTGTGTTAGATATATATAATATATAATGTAACTCTACCTTCTGATGTACGGTAAAACTTATATAAGTTGCATGCATGTCTAAGACAAAATATACATAGGCTAAATTATGTATCATTATGACATGCTATTAGAAGATCCAAGCCATCCATGTGGTGGGTTATCTTATAAGATATCTAGTGTGTCTTTTGGGCCGAGATAGATAAGATGAACCCTATCTATTACGTATGTTACTTGAGTATCACTCTCATGTAATACCTTAATTAGTAATCAAAACAAATCAAATATTGTATGAGTTTAATATTTTTAATATTATGGTGTACTGCATATGGATTATTTATAGGTATTTTCTGATCCGCTCCATCGGATTCCTCTCTAAATCATTAGGTGAGTAATCCCAACATGTTTCCTCTCCATATGATTAAAATAATTTGTTGTTGTGAATGACTTGATTAAATTGTTTATAAACTGATTTGTGCTGAGATATTCTTGGATTATGAACATGTTAAAGGCCTCTCATAAGGAGAGATGTATTTAACTGTTGATATGATTACTGCTGCATCAAACATTCATGCCTGACATCATTAATACTCTTGTGCGATTACCTAAGGGACAGCCCAATATACTCACTAGAAGCCCACTATATGTGGAAGCCTGCCCAATGGGGGGGATGCGGGTCTTGCCCATGCCTACCAACGGTAGAAGCCTGCCAAGTGCAGATGCGGGTTGTCGATATCCAACTCAAGCAAGTGAATGGTTTTTATTTATACCCACTTGATGCATCATCAATATCATTCATAGCATACGCTTTAATTATTTGCATTGTATTTCTGATTTTTATGCTTGTATGTATTATTTTAATTGTATTGTGCATGAACCATGATGGGTTCACTCACTGGGCTTAGCCAGCTGACAGTTTATTGATGAAAAAATAGTACAGATGAAATTGAAGGAGATAGAACGACTCAAGAGCAAGAATATGAAGACAAACCAGTGGATGATCCACAGGATCAGTAGCCGTATTTAACTGAAGACGAGCTTACATCGTTGGACCAGTAGAACAATTAAATGGGACATCTATTTCCTATTATTATTTTATTTCTGTTTTAGAATGACTTTAAATTTAAATTTTGTTTTATTTTTTGTTGAATGAAATTTCAAATGAGTGGACTCGATGATTCTTGTTTAGATGGTTCCTGATGTGGTTTTGAATATATAATGATAGAAATTATAGGAAGATAATACAAACATGGATAAATGGATGCTAAAATTCGATGAGAACTTAGGATTCATTAAATTGTGCCTCTAAATAATTGTACGGGGAATGAATTAAGTACACTAGGTGTACGTGTCGTGGTCTGTAACTCATGTCTGAGGGTGCACACTCAGTACGTGAATTTCGGGGCATGACAGAATGGCATTAGAGCGAGGCTTTCTTAAAACCTAGAGTGACCTGTAGGTTATATACCCCACTACAGTTCATAAATTGCAGATCCTTCGAATTAGAAACTTGACATTAGAATTTCTCTCTTAATTGATGTATGGAATGATGATCAAAAATAATAATAAAAATAAAATACCCTCTAAATTATAGTAGGACATAAAAAAAAAAAAAACTTAGTTTCTTACACTTTAATTAAATGTATTTTAGATTGAAATGGGTTATTCTGAATAAAATATAAATTTTAAAGATATTTAGTTGACAAAGTACCGTTGAACAGTATGGATCACCCAACTTGTAAAATTCATAACTATAAAAGTATAACTCCAGTTGAGGCGATTCAAGATCCTGATCGAAGATAGACAAGTCTAAATTAAAATAAAAATAATTAAAAAATCGAAATCAAATAGTCATTATACTGATTTGGGGACTTAGTGTAGACTTGTAAAAAAATTTGTCAAAATTTGTCAAATTCTAGAAAAGTCATACCGTAGGAATTTTAGAAATTCATGTGAATTGCTTACTAAGCTAAAATTTTATAAAAGGACTGTGTACTTGTTATAGAATCCAAAAAAATAAAATAAAAATAAATATACAAAACAATTTTTAGGATGTTTCCATGTACTCTGATTTAATAATATTTAAACCGTAAAGTTATGTTAAAATATTAAATTCCCCAAAATCTTGTTGGACAGAAATGAACATCATTAGTCACTCTAATTATAAAATTCGTAACTATAAAAATATAATTCTGGTTAAGGTGATTCAAAAGCCTACTTGTAAGTAGAAATGTCTAGGTTAAAAAAAAAAAATTCTAAATTTAATATTAAATATACTGATTTAGGGTGTCGGTGCAGTCTAGCAAGAATTTGTTTGTTTTCGACGGATCGAATCGCGAAAATTTTTGAAATATTTATAATGACCGGAATAAGGTACATTTGTACAGAGATAATATAACTTATAATAGAATCTTCAGAATAAAATAAAATAAAATGAAACTAATCTTTAATCTTAAAATACAGGAGAATATGATAGAAATAACAATCATCAAATAAATAATCAATCTCCCTACACAGGTGTCTTGTCCATTTAACTGTTATATTGTATTTTGATAATTTACTTTATTTAAATTAACATATATATATATATATATATATATATATATTTTCCGAGGTACTTAAAAAGAAAAAATCATAATCGTTACTAAATTCAAAATTTTCTTTTTAGATGAAAATTGGTCCTATACCTGGAAAATAAAAAAATAAAAAATAAAATTATCCAGTGTCTAAGACTATCGATAATATTAATGTGATCCGATTTTTTGTTTTTTATTATCATTTTTTTTACTACATTTCAAATCTCGAGGATGAGATTTTATTTTAAGCAGGGTAGAATGTAACAACCTGAAATTTTGGGTGCGAGTTTACCTGTTTGTAAGAATGTACATTTACACTTTTACACTTGTTCAACTGTACATCTATAGATTTATTAATATTTATGTAGTTTAACTTGAATCTCAACCATAGAAAGTAATTTTCACCCCTAGATTACGTCAACCGACTATTGATTCATAGGATAAACCCCTGAATCCCTAGTATTCTCACCCGTTCATCAAACCGACCGTTAAATTAACTATTTACCACTAGATGGGGATATCTAACCGACCACTTTGAATTTGGACCACTTGATCAAAGTAAAGTAACTACTAGAACTTCATATCTACTCGTATACACGTCAAATTAACATTCTGATCCGTTCACCTTATTTTTCGATTATGAAAATGCTTAATTTACCGTCAAAATCATGATTTACGTATTTTACACCTATGAACCAATAACTTGAATCTAACATGATACATTTCTAACATAGATCGCATTCAAAAACTACTTTATACGTATCCATTTACAAAAATAACCATACAATAACCCATAAATATGATTAACATTTTAACTATCTAATTATTTAAAATTTAGAACATCAATTGATCATCCATCACAGTAAGATCTGCCACCCGGGCCATCCAAATATTTAAATGAATCATTCATTAGGTAGATCATAAGGTATACATCAAAACTACTGGTTAATGTTTACATAGGATGTTGATAGACGTTGTTTTGAGTTATAAATAGACGTAAGCCGTTAAATAGGCATCTTGGTCATCCCTAAGAGATCAAGGCTCAAACTTGGTCTATTTGTAGAGCAAGTAAAATGGTAATCTTTGGTAAAGTTTCACTGTAAATAAACGGTTTGAATAGAAAATATTTAAGTTTGAAAATATTTATTAGAAATATGATATAAGACTCATCCGTCTCCACATACAACTACAACGTTTTAAGACGCCTAGCAAACCACGTTTCTTCAAGACTACACTACCTATCGTCCACCTAATCCAATATCAATCCATCCTTCACTGTCCACCATCTGTTAAGCCAACATATTCATGATCTGGGCCATTTACCTACTAGCCAAGAAGTCGTCAACAATCCATATTTAATCTTGGGAGTTTCCTGTCCTATCATGCAGATCAGTACCGAAATGTTATATTTGTCTCATCCTTCAGCCCATAACGTAACATGATATAATGAAGTGGATGGGCGGAGTAGATTTTTCATAAGCAACATGATGGACCCCACATATCAATGAAAATTAAAATTGTAACAACTCCAATTTGTGCGTTCCTTAAATTTTGAAATTTGAAAATTTGATTTTTTTTAAAAAAAGAGATCAAACCGGTTGCAACCTCCTTTATCGTTATCTTATCCATCTTATCCGAGCAATTCTCTTTTCTTTATAAAGATGGACATTTCTCACCGATCAAAAATAGTAAAAAAAGAATAAGAAGAAAAAAATATATAAAATGAGAGAAATTAGTGAAAGAACGGCTTGCACGGGTTAGTATTTATTTTATTTTAATTTAGATTTTTATTTTAATATGTTATTATGCTTTGGGTTTATGTGATGGACGGCGTAGATCTACCATGGGTGCAATGCATGTGCACATATATCAATATGTGCGTATATGCACGATGCACCATGGAACGCCTTACGCATGAAACAAGAAATCAAAGGAAACACGTAAGTTCTCTTTGTCTATTTTAGTTGAATTACATATTTGACTTATTTTGCTTACATGGCCCGATCAATTCAGTCCATTAGGTTCTAAGGACTAAAACATGGAAAACCTCCAAAAATTAGGCTTAACTAACATTTTGGTAGGCCATAATATGTAAAATAGAATTCATTAGGCACTCATCGTTGTATTATCCATCGGGGCCGCAGGGAGTTCCGATGGAGATACCAATGATTTTGACCATTAAAATATAATTGGGTGGACCAATGAACAAATTGGATCTTACGTAGAAAGTTAAAAGGGTTTGAAATAAGAAATGCATATGTTTTAATAGTGGAAGAACGGTCAGTGTTAATTCATGGCAGTATGATCCATCAAAATAACGAATCTACCTCATTTTTCTACCAATGTCCTAAAACTATGTTAGTAAAGTAGTAAATGGAATAGATCTTATGCACACATATTATGTATGGGTCATCATGACAAAAGTGTAACAATATAGAGTGGGTGTAAAAACACTCCAGCGTGTAAAAGTGAAGTTGGGCTATTTACGTTACCAGAATTAGTCCGGATTTATGTTCCTTATATGCAGGACTTTCTTGATGTATGTATCAAATCCGTACCGTCTGATAATCTTGTCACTAATTAAAAGTCTTGAGGTTGAAAATTTTATTCGAAAGAAAACTCATGTGGATCGCATCGCCTTAAATAGTGAAAATTAAATGGGCACCTTTAAATATTCTTGTGGGCCACAAAAGTGTTATTTCGAGTAGATTTTTAAGCTTGTCCTTTATGAGGAGATTACCATCTTATTCATGGTTTAGATTTTCATGGGACCTATCAAAAAAATTAAATAAATAAATAAGTACAAAAAATAAAGTTTGATTATCAGCGTTAAAACTAAGTTCGGCTTTTAACGTTAGAAATCATCTTGGGTCATCAGATTGTGGACTCACGATGATGTATAAATTGTATCCAATCCATCCATTTGATTTAGAAGGTTATTATGGGTTAAGAGTATAAATTTAGGATATATCTAAAATATGTGTGACTCATACATAAAGAAAATAATAGTAGTTGTACAATAATCGTTTACGTTATTACAGGTCCTACATATTTCAGATTAGTTTGAAAATTTTTCTCAAAGGTCAAATTAGCAATGGTAACCATATAATCAATTTAAATCCCTATATGTAGGACCCATATAAAAAAATGTGTGTTAGATATATATAATATAATGTAACTCCACCTTCTGATGTACGGTAAAACTTATATAAGTTGCATGTATGTCTAAGACAAAATATACATAGGCTAAATTATGTATCATTATGACATGCTATTAGAAGATTCAAGTCATCCATGTGGTGGGTCATCTTATAAGATATCTAGTGTGTCTTTTGGGCCGAGATAGATAAGATGAACCCTATCTATTACGTATGTTACTTGAGTATCACTCTCATGTAATACCTTAATTAGTAATCAAAACAAATCAAATACTTTATGAGTTTAATATTTTTAATATTATGGTGTACTGCATATGGATTATTTATAAGTATTTTCTGATCCGCTCCATCGGATTCCTCTCTAAATCATCAGGTGAGTAATCCCAACATGTTTCCTCTTCATATGATTAAAATAATTTGTTGTTGTGAATGACTTGATTAAATTGTTTATAAACTGATTTGTGCTGAGATATTCTTGGATTATGAACATGTTAAAGGCCTCTCATAAGGAGAGATGTATTTAACTGTTGATATGATTACTGCTACATCAAACATTCATGCCTGACATCATTAATACTCTTGTGCGATTACCTAAGGGACAGCCCATTATGCCAACTAGAAGCCCACTATATATGGAAGCCTGCCCAATGGGGGGGATGCGGGTCTTGCCCATGCCTACCAACGGTAGAAGCTTGCCAAGTGCAGATGCGGGTTGTCGATATCCAACTCAAGCAAGTGGATGGTTTTTATTTATACCCACTTGATGCATCATCAATATCATTCATAGCATACGCTTTAATTATTTGCATTGTATTTCTGATTTTTATGCTTGTATGTATTATTTTAATTGTATTGTGTATGAACCATGATGGGTTCACTCACTGGGCCTGGCCAGCTGACAGTTTATTGATGGAAAAACCGTACAGATGAAATTGAAGCAGATAGAACGACTCAAGAGAAAGAATATCAAGTCAAACCAGTGGATGATCCACAGGATCAGTAGCCGTATTTAACTGAAGACGAGCTTACATCGTTGGACTAGTAGAACAATTAAATGGGACATTTGTTTCCTATTATTATTTTATTCTTGTTTTAGAATGACTTTAAATTTAAATTTTGTTTTATTTTTTGTTGAATGAAATTTCAAATGAGTGGACTCGATGATTCTTGTTTAGATGATTCCTGATGTGGTTTTGAATATATAATGATGGAAATTATAGGAAGATAATACAAACATGGATGAATGGATGCTAAAATTGGATGTGAACTTAGGATTCATTAAATTGTGCCTCTAAATAATTGTACGGAGAATGAATGAAGTACACTAGGTGTACGTGTCGTGGTCTGTAACTCATGTCTGAGGGTGCACACTCAGTACGTGAATTTCGGGGCATGACAGAATGGCATTAGAGCGAGGCTTTCTTAAAACCTAGAGTGACCTGTAGGTTATATACCCCACTACAGTTCATAAATTGCAGATCCTTCGAATTAGAAACTTGACATTAGAATTTCTCTCTTAATTGATGTATGGAATGATGATCAAAAATAATAATAAAAATAAAATACCCTCTAAATTATAGTAGGACATAAAAAAAAAAAACTTAGTTTCTTACACTTTAATTAAATGTATTTTAGATTGAAATGGGTTATTCTGAATAAAATATAAATTTTAAAGATATTTAGTTGACAAAGTACCGTTGAACAGTATGGATCACCCAACTTGTAAAATTCATAACTATAAAAGTATAACTCCAGTTGAGGCGATTCAAGATCCTGATCGAAGATAGACAAGTCTAAATTAAAATAAAAATAATTAAAAAATCGAAATCAAATAGTCATTATACTGATTTGGGGACTTAGTGTAGACTTGTAAAAAAATTTGTCAAAATTTGTCAAATTCTAGAAAAGTCATACCGTAGGAATTTTAGAAATTCATGTGAATTGCTTACTAAGCTAAAATTTTATAAAAGGACTGTGTACTTGTTATAGAATCCAAAAAAATAAAATAAAAATAAATATACAAAACAATTTTTAGGATGTTTCCATGTACTCTGATTTAATAATATTTAAACCGTAAAGTTATGTTAAAATATTAAATTCCCCAAAATCTTGTTGGACAGAAATGAACATCATTAGTCACTCTAATTATAAAATTCGTAACTATAAAAATATAATTTTGGTTAAGGTGATTCAAAAGCCTACTTGTAAGTAGAAATGTCTAGGTTAAAAAAAAAATTTCTAAATTTAATATTAAATATATTGATTTAGGGTGTCGGTGCAGTCTAGCAAGAATTTGTTTGTTTTCGACGGATCGAATCGCGGAAATTTTTGAAATATTTATAATGACCGGAATAAGGTATATTTTTACAGAGATAATATAACTTATAATAGAATCTTCAGAAAAAAATAAAATAAAATAAAACTAATCTTTAATCTTAAAATACAGGAGAATATGATAGAAATAACAGTCATCAAATAAATAATCAATCTCCCTACACAGGTGTCTTGTCCATTTAACTGTTATATTGTATTTTGATAATTTACTTTATTTAAATTAACATATATATATATATATATATATATATATATATATATATATATATATATATATATATATATATATATATATATATATATATATATATATATATATTCCGAGGTACTTAAAAAAAAATCATAATCGTTACTAAATTTGAAAATTTCTTTTTAGATGAAAATTGGTCCTATACCTGAAAAATAAAAAAATAAAAAATAAAATTATCCAGTGTCTAAGACTATCGATAATATTAATGTGATCAGATTTTCTGTTTTTTATTATCATTTTTTTTACTACATTTCAAATCTCGAGGACGAGATTTTATTTTAAGGAGGGTAGAATGTAACAACCTGAAATTTTGGGTGCGAGTTTACCTGTTTGTAAGAATGTACAATTACACTTTTACACTTGTTCAACTGTACATTTTTAGATCCATTAATATTTATGTAGTTTAACTTGAATCTCAACCATAAAAAGTAATTTTCACCCCTAGATTATGTCAACCGACTATTAATTCGTAGGATAAACCCCTGAATACCCTAGTATTCTCACCTGTTCATCAAACCGACCGTTAAATTAACTATTTACCACTAGATGAGGATATCTAACCGACCACTTTGAATTTGGACCACTTGATCAAAGTAAAGTAACTAATAAAACTTCATATCTACTCGTATACACGTCAAATTAACATTCTGATCCGTTCACCTTATTTTTCGATTATGAAAATGCTTAATTTACCGTCAAAATCATGATTTACGTATTTTACACCTATGAACCAATAACTTGAATCTAACATGATACATTTCTAACATAGATCGTATTCAAAAACTACTTTATATGTATCCATTTACAAAAATAACCATACAATAACCCATAAATATGATTAACATTTTAACCATCTAATTATTTAAAATTTAGAACATCAATTGATCATCCATCACAGTAAGATCTGCCACCCGGGCCATCCAAATATTTAAATGAATCATTCATTAGGTAGATCATAAGGTATACATCAAAACTACTGGTTAATGTTTACATAGGATGTTGATAGACGTTGTTTTGAGTTATAAATAGACATAAGCCGTTAAATAGGCATCTTGGTCATCCCTAAGAGATCAAGGCCCAAACTTGGTCTATTTGTAGAGCACGTAAAATGGTAATCTTTGGTAAAGTTTCACTGTAAATAAACGGTTTGAATAGAAAATATTTAAGTTTAAAAATATTTATTAAAAATATTATATAAGACTCACCCGTCTCCACGTACAACTACAACGTTTTAAGACGCCTAGCAAACCACGTTTCTTCAAGACTACACTACCTATCGTCCACCTAATCTAATATCAATCCATCCTTCACTGTCCACCATCTGTTAAGCCAACATATTCATGATCTGGGCCATTTACCTACTAGCCAAGAAGTCGTCAACAATCCATATTTAATCTTGGGAGTTTCCTGTCCTATCATGCAGATCAGTACCGAAATATTATATTTGTCTCATCCTTCAGCTCATAACGTAACATGATATAATGAAGTGGATGGGCGGAGTAGATTTTTCATAAGCAACATGATGGACCCCACATATCAATGAAAATTAAAATTGTAACAACTCCAATTTGTGCGTTCCTTAAATTTTGAAATTTGAAAATTTATTTTTTTTAAAAAAGAGATCGAACCGGTTGCAACCTCCTTTATCGTTATCTTATCCATCTTATCCGAGCAACTCTCTTTTCTTTATAAAGATGGACATTTCTCACCGATCAAAAATAGTAAAAAAAGAATAAGAAGAAGAAAAAAATATAAAATGAGAGAAATTAGTGAAAGAACGGCTTGCACGGGTTAGTATTTATTTTATTTTAATTTAGATTTTTATTTTAATATGTTATTATGCTTTGGGTTTATGTGATAGACCGCGTAGATCTACCATGGGTGCAATGCATGTGCACATATATCAATATGTGCGCATATGCACGATGCACCATGGAACGCCTTACGCATGAAACAAGAAATCAAAGGAAACACGTAAGTTCTCTTTGTCTATTTTAGTTGAATTACATATTTGACTTATTTTGCTTACATGGCCCGATCAATTCAGTCCATTAGGTTCTAAGGACCAAAACATGGAAAACCTCCAAAATTTAGGCTTAATTAACATTTTGGTAGGCCATAATATGTAAAATAGAATTCATTAAGCACTCACCGTTGTATTATCCATCGGGGCCGCAGGGAGTTCCGATGGAGATACTAATGATTTTGACCATTAAAATATAATTGGGTGGACCAATGAAAAAATTGGATCTTACGTAGAAAGTTAGGAGGGTTTGAAATAAGAAATGCATATGTTTTAATAGTGGAAGAACGGTCAGTGTTGATTCATGGCAGTATGATCCATCAGAATAACGAATCTACCTCATTTTTCTACCAATGTCCTAAAACTATGTTAGTAAAGTAGTGAATGGAATAGATCTTATGCACACATATTATGTATGGGTCATCATGACAAAAGTGTAACAATATAGAGTGGGTGTAAAAACACTCCAGCGTGTAAAAGTGAAGTTGGGCTATTTACGTTACCAGAATTAGTCCGGATTTACGGGCCTTATATGCGGGACTTTCTTGATGTATGTATCAAATCCGTACCGTCTAATAATCTTGTCACTAATTAAAAGTCTTGGGGTTGAAAATTTTATTCGAAAGAAAACTCATGTGGATCGCATCGCCTTAAATAGTGAAAATTAAATGGGCACCTTTAAATATTCTTGTGGGCCACAAAAGTGTTATTTCGAGTAGATTTTTAAGCTTGTCCTTTATGAGGAGATTACCATCTCATTCATGGTTTAGATTTTCATGGGACCTATCAAAAAAATTAAATAAATAAATAAATAAATAAATACAAAAAGTAAAGTTTGATTGTCAGCGTTAAAACTAAGTGCGGCTTTTAACGTTAGAAACCATCTTGGGTCATCAGATTGTGGACTCACGATGATGTATAAATTGTATCCAATCCATCCATTTGATTTAGAAGGTTATTATGGGTTAAGAGTATAAATTTAGGACATATCTAAAATGTGTATGACCCATACATAAAGAAAATAATAGTAGTTGTACAATAATCGTTTACGTTATTACAGGTCCTACATATTTCAGATTAGTTTGAAATTTTTTCTCAAAGGTCAAATTAGCAATGGTAACCATATAATCAATCCAAATCCTTATAAGTAGGACCCATATAAAAAAGATGTGTGTTAGATATATATAATATAATGTAACTCCACCTTCTTATGTACGGTAAAACTTATATAAGTTGCATGCATGTCTAAGACAAAATATACATAGGCTAAATTATATATCATTATGACATGCTATTAGAAGATCCAAGCCATCCATGTGGTGGGTCATCTTATAAGATATCTAGTGTGTCTTTTGGGCCGAGATAGATAAGATGAACCCTATCTATTACGTATGTTACTTGAGTATCACTCTCATGTAATACCTTAATTAGTAATCAAAACAAATCAAATATTGTATGAGTTTAATATTTTTAATATTATGGTGTACTGCATATGGATTATTTATAGGTATTTTCTGATCCGCTCCATCAGATTCCTCTCTAAATCATCAGGTGAGTAATCCCAACATGTTTCCTCTCCATATGATTAAAATAATTTGTTGTTGTGAATGACTTGATTAAATTGTTTATAAACTGATTTGTGCTGAGATATTCTTGGATTATGAACATGTTAAAGGCCTCTCATAAGGAGAGATGTATTTAACTGTTGATATGATTACTGCTGCATCAAACATTCATGCCTGACATCATTAATACTCTTGTGCAATTACCTAAGGGACAGCCCATTATACCCACTAGAAGCCCACTATATGTGGAAGCCTGCCCAATGGGGGGGATGCGGGTCTTGCCCATGCCTACCAACGGTAGAAGCCTGCCAAGTGCAGATGCGGGTTGTCGATATCCAACTCAAGCAAGTGGATGGTTTTTATTTATACCCACTTGATGCATCATCAATATCATTCATAGCATACGCTTTAATTATTTACATTGTATTTCTGATTTTTATGCTTGTATGTATTATTTTAATTGTATTGTGCATGAACCATGATGGGTTCACTCACTGGGCCTGGCCAGCTGACAGTTTATTGATGGAAAAATCGTATAGATGGAATTGAAGCAGATAGAACGACTCAAGAGCAAGAATATGAAGCCAAACCAGTGGATGATCCACAGGATCAGTAGCCGTATTTAACTGAAGACGAGCTTACATTGTTGGACCAGTAGAACAATTAAATGGGACATCTGTTTCCTATTATTATTTTATTTCTGTTTTAGAATGACTTTAAATTTAAATTTTGTTTTATTTTTTGTTGAATGAAATTTCAAATGAGTGGACTCGATGATTCTTGTTTAGATGGTTCCTGATGTGGTTTTGAATATATAATGATGGAAATTATAGGAAGATAATACAAACATGGATGAATGGATGTTAAAATTCGATGAGAACTTAGGATTTATTAAATTGTGCCTCTAAATAATTGTACGGAGAATGAATTAAGTACACTAGGTGTACGTGTTGTGGTCCGTAACTCATGTCTGAGGGTGCACACTCAGTACGTGAATTTCGGGGCGTGACAGATATGACCCCTTTGTCGAGTTACCAAACGAGACGGCTAGAGGCCGAGGCAGGCTTCGGCTTGGACCGAGGGTGGACCCGGCCCCCTTTATTTACCAATCATACACCTCCGAGGTCTCTTCTCTAGACTTCAAGGTAGGTAACGGACTTGATTCGTTGAGTTAGATTTCTCCATAACATATATAATTAATAAAATCATAGATACAAAAAATAAATCCTATATTGAAATATAATAAACTAATGTAATAATGAAAATATTATCATGTATGCACCCGACCAACCTGATCAACCCAACCGAGCCTGCTTGGGTTGGCTTGGGTTGAGAATTCCCAACCCGAGGTTGGGTTGGGTTGGGGTTGGGGTTGGGGTTGAGGTATAGGAACCTTGGGTTGGGTTAGGGTTGAGCACCAACCCGACCCAACCCAACCCGCCCGACTTTCAGCCCTAGCTCACCGTGATGTTTGTGGTAAATCCATTGTGTCCATCTGTTTTTCCAGATCATGTTATGATATGGGCTTAAAAAAATACAAATCCAAAACTCAAATGAGCTGTATGACAAGAAGATGATGGTAAGTAAATTCTTACCGTTGAAACCTCCCCAGGGTCACTGCAATGTTTATATGTCATCCACGCCGTTCATAAGGTCATTCCTACTTGGATGAACTAAAAACACAAACAATTAAAATTGTCCAAAACTTGTAGCCTCATGGACGTCCAATCCTCTGTCATATGGTGCAGATGAATTTTGGATTTCCATCAATTTTTGGATCATGTCCTAAAAAACAGATGGACTCTCGGTTAGTCTCACCTAGTTTCACATGGCAGTAAGCTCCTGGGAGAGGCTTTGGCTGGGAATCAACGTGGGAATAAGGCACGGCGCGGCACGACACGGATTGCCTGTGAAAGCTTTGAAATACCTGAGATGAGAAGCTAGGTGTAGCACACTGTGATGTTTGTGAGAAATCCATCTCATCCATTCATTTTTCTAGATCAATTTTGGACATTGGCCAAAAAATCAAGGTAGATCCAAAACTCATGTGGGTTGCGAGATAGGTAACAGTGAGGATTGAATGTTCATCGTTGAAGCATTAGTTGGGCTAGAGGTTTTGGATATGGCCAGTGTTTTGTGTTTTCATTTCATCCGGTAGGATCTCCTTGCGAAGGGAGTGGATTGCGTACTAGTAACTCAGTATACTAATTGTACTTGGTAAACTCTATGGGGACCATCATGATTTACGTATTTTATCCACTCGGTCAACCCATATTAGTAGATAATTTTAAGTATTGAGCCTAAAAATGAACCATATCCAAAGCTAAAGTGGACAACACCATATAAAACAGTTAGAAATTGACGCAGGGATGAACGTGATGAGGATAACTACTACGAATCCACAGAGCTTCTCTGGACTCCTCACAGAGACTTCCCAAATCCATGAGGAAAGAAAGCAGAAAATAGAAATAAATTCTAAGAAATTCAAAATTGATTAATTGATCATTGATAATCTCCCTAATGTGTCTCCTTACACCATTAATATAGAAAAAAAAAACTAAAATTCGTAATTACTAAAAATAGAAAAATTCTAACTCTAATAAAAATCCTAATTCTAATAAAACTCTTCTAAGGCCTAATTTCTAAAAATAAAAATTGCAAATAAACTTGGTCTAGAAGAGTCTTAGTATAACTAAAAGTTATTTATATAAGGAAAGAAAATCTAAAACTTTAAAAAATATTAAAAAATCGGAATTACTAAAAATAGTAAAAATTTTCTACAAATTCGTTTTTGAGCTGAAAATGCGCATTTTTTGACGAAACTGACAAATGCGACCCACCTTGTGGGTCGGTTCACCTCGGATGGCCCATTTCAGTAAAGATTGATAAGTTATACGCTCCGTAACAATACCCGGATCAAAAAGTTATGGTCAATTTATGGTCCACCTCCTTTTGGTTCAACCATGCTGGGAATATCTCTGTGACACATTCTACATCAGACCCCTCCACTTGAAAAAAACTCATCCTCGAGTTATGCAAGAGACTTGGCACATGAGTCTGAGATAACTTCTGATGCCGATGTTCATTAGCCCTTTTTTTGTACTTGGCATTAAGCTCTTAAGCTGACACAATACATGTACTCATGCTTTCCTTGACTTGACTAATATTGATCAGTTATTTCACATCTGACACAATACATGTACTCATGCTTTCCTTGACTTGACTAATATTGATCAGTTCCTTCACATCTGTCTTTAAGATCTCATATTTTTTCTGATAATGTAGGCAATTAGGCGGATTTGCCCCTGAGACGGGATCAACATGATTTTGTATATCTCGTATGGGAGGCGACTTATTAGGGGGTTCATCGAGCACAATCTTTTTGAACTCTTGCAACATTGGCTTCAAATCTTCTGCGATATTCACAGGCTCCATATATTTTTTTTTTTAAACTAATGGATGTATATGTCTTGTTTCCTTAGATTGTTTAACAAAAGCCTATTCAGTTGTAAGAGACTGTTCCTGATTAACTTTAGAAGTCTTGGGTTGGTTCTCTCTTCCCATAGGGCCGAGGATTATCTTTTTACTATATTTAATAAAGATAAATAGGTTATCCCGATCCCTATGTGTAGCATTAATATTATTTTGCCAAAGTTGACCAAGTAACATGTGGGAGGCTTCCATGTCGACCACGTCACACATTACTTCATCCTTATAATATTTACCATTGGAAAAAGATATACGGCATCATTCAGTTACCTCTGTTTTGTTGACCTCCTTGATCCATCCAATCGTGTATGAAGAGGGGTGTCTTTCTGTTTTTAGTTGTAGTTTTTCCACCATTATTTTCGATACGAAATTCTCATCACTCCTGAAATCGATGATCACATTGCAGACTTTTTAGTATGCAGTGCACCTTATTCGAAAGATGTTGTCTCGCTGTAATTTTATTTCTACCTTTGGCATGTATAACGACTTCCTCATAATCGAAGTGGTGGCCTGTGATTTACGATCATCTGATGGTGCTTTGTAGAAATTGAGGTTGTATCGTACAACGGCCACGAGCAGTTGAACATCACTTTGAGCTCGAGGTGGAATTAGCGCATCCATAATACGGTTGAGGGTTGCCTGCAGCCCTTGCATGGTCAACTGACTCTCCCGGTGGAAAGCTTCCATTCTTTCCAAAAGATAATGAATCCGTGGATCACCGTCCACAGGATTTTGATTCATACCTTCATTGTTTGTCATCGGCCCGAGGGGAAACCTTGCTCTGATACCAATTGACGTAGGGATGAACGTGGTGAGGATAACTACTCCGAATCCACGGAGCTTCTCTGGACTCCTCACAGAGACTTCCCGAATCCTCGAGGAAAGAAAGCATAAAATAGAAATAAATTCTAAAAAATTCAAAATTGATTAATTGATCATTGATAATCTCCCTACTGTGTCTCCTTACACCATTAATATACAAAAATAAATAAACTAAAATTCGTAATTACCAAAAATAACAAAATTCTAACTCTAATAAAAATCCTAATTCTAATAAAACTCTTCTAAGGCCTAATTTCTAAAAATAAAAATTGCAAATAAACTTTTTCTAGAAGAGTCCTATATAACTAAAAGTTATTTCTATAAGGAAAGAAAATCGAAAACTCTAAAAAATATTAAAAAATCGAAATTATTAAAAATAGTAAAAATTTTCTACAAATTCGTTTTTGAGCTAAAAGCGCGCATTTTCTGACGAAACAGACAGATGCGACCCAGCCTGTAGGTTGGTTCACCTCGGATGGCCCATTTCAGTAAAGATTGATAGGTTGTACGCCCTGTAACAATACCCGGATCAAAAGTTATGGTCAATTTATGGTCCACCTCCTTTTGGCTCAACTATGTTGGGAATATCTCTGTGACACGTTTTACATCAGAAATGAACTTCTACTATTGAATAATTCTTAGGCACCACAAAAATTTTGAATCAGGCTAATATTTATGTTTTTCCTTCATCTATATTTTTGTGATCTTATGAATAGGTTGGATGGCAAATAAACATCAGTGTAGGCCTTATAAAAGTTTCAAAAGTGGAAATCATTATTCCCAATGTTTCATGTGTTATGATCCACTTGAGTTTTGGTCTTTTGGATATGCTTCAATTTTGGGCTCAACTCTTAAAATGATCAGTAAAAATAGATGGACGACGTGGATAAAACACATACATTCAGAATGGGCCAACAGAATTTACTCAGTACGATAAAATCTTACTTAGTAAGTAGGCAATCCGAGTGCCCATAGATGGTGAAATGCCACTAGCGTGAGTGTGGGGGGGTGTCTGTGCGTGTGTCAGAAAAAAAAAAGAAAAAAGTAGGCAATCCCATTTACTTTATCAAAGGTCTGGGAGCTACATAAACATCAGAGTGGAGGCCAAGGAGATTTCCATTGTAGTCATGTCTCTAACCACTTTTTCCAATGGCCAAGCCCTCTTAATTCTTGGGCAAGTCTTAAAACAATATGAAAAGACAAGTGGATTCTCCAAGTATCACGTGAAGCCTTACCAAACTTTCTTGTGAGGAAGTTCATGCGAAAGACCTTCAGAGGAAATTTTGCCGTCGAAGGATGTTGAATCTACACAAAAAGGTCCAATATGATGAAATAAAGGTGCGGATAAAGTAGACGCGGTTTCCCACCTGTGCCTTTAAGCTGCATCCTTTTTGGCTGACAAGTAAAAATGGCTCCACAGAGTCGCTGCCAGGTCCATGTCCATCCCTGTACGAGTAAGCGTGGATACTGATTATGTGTTGTGCAACACACCAACGTGCTCGATGTTGTGTTGACGGTTATTAATTTCTATAGATTCCACCGTGATACATGGTATCTATGTTGTTTGTCCATTCTATGATAGCATTTTAGGGGGATGTGTCAAAAAATGAGGTAGATCCGTGGAGCACACCATAAAAAGAGTTAGGAAACTCTGCCATTGAAACTTTATTGAGCCCACAATGACATTTCACTACAACACTTTGGACTTTTAGCGGCGCTTTAAAGCGCCGACAAAAACTAACAAGCGCCGCGGAAATTCTTTCGGCGCTCAAGCGCCGCTTGATGGCTATGTTGCTAAAAGTTTTATCGGCGCTTCTATTCTCTTCGTGGCGCTTGTATGAGCGCCACGGATAACTGTTGTTTGCGCCGCTATAGGTAGTCTCAGGACACTTTTTCTCAAGACAAAGCGCCGCAAGATTTCTAAATTACTACAGAAGCGCCGCTAGTTTCCTTTCTATGGATTTGAGAGGCCCTGGCATGCCAGTAAATTTTTTTATTATAATTCAGTCAAAACCTGTATTTTTTAAATATTGGAAACATAAAAATGATGCAATACAAATATAACTGAATATGAAACAAAATTTATATTACTAGACAATTAAAAGATATATATATATTTATTACAATAAATAAAAACAAATTCATCTATCAAACAAAGTTCTTGCCCTCTCTTCAAGCTCCTATTGCCTGCCAAGGAGATCTTTGACAGTTTCCACAATTCCTGAAGCTCTCATCAAGAGGCAGCTTCTCAAGTGCTCCTAGTACTGCACTGATTAATTCTTCCACAGAACTGTCACTTGTGCCACCACTGCACTTGGAGTCATTGGTTGAGAAACCTATGCCCATCTAACTGAAGAAAATGATTAAAGCAACCATTCTTCTCTGTTGCTGACAAGGTACTTGCTACAATTGACCATTGTTAGGATGCATTACCTACATTCTTCATAATATTTTCTCTCTGCCTCTGCATAACAGCAATCAGCTCTTTGACTCTAGCAAGGTTTGTGAGTCCATCTTTCATCTCAGTTGGGGTGAGGAAATCTTCTAACGTCATATTGCCTTCATGCAGCAGCTAGGACTACCAGATGAACACTCAGGATCACTTGGGCATTGGTGTACAAGCTGTTATATATTGGAATCATATCTGCTCTGTCATGCGGCCTTGCATTTTTCTGTTTTTCCATGTGTATGGGTGAGATGAAGGGTTTGGATCAACTTCCCATGAACAATGGGCTATGAGATAAGGATCTAAGGATTCTCAGCCAAACGGAAGAAAGGCTATATCAAGTTCTCTCAACACCAATTTTGGATAACCGACCAAATACATCCCAATCCCGCTTTTATTAGAAAATGTATCACCGATTTCACAACCCAAATCAGAAAAAACTCGATGCTTACTGCACTCTCAATTCACTTCCATTGATGTTCAATCACGCTTTCTACAGAAGTCGTTTTTGCTTGGAGGTCTCTCTCTCTGTTTTGTTTTCCTTTTCATTTGTATATATAAGAATTGCCGTTTTCCATTGACCACAGCAGTTTCCATTTCTTAGAAGAAAAATTCAAATTTTATAGAAAAGGCTAATATGCTATCAAGCAAGCAGAGATAAGATTATATTAAAACCTACCTTGTCATCCCTTATCTTCATATCATTCATTTCTTCAGGCAACCTATCCATGCTGATAGCATTTCCACTTGTGTAGCTGATAGCTGAAGAAAACAAATTGGTGACACCTAAAAGAATAAGAATGATTCAAAGACTCAAAGTTGAACATTAAATCGTTCTTCCAAATTCCACGTTGGACTTGGGCAATGAAAAAAGCTTCGATTTTGTTGAGAAGGAAAGAAACAAATCCCATTTTGACAGACTTCTGATTCAACCTCCAAGCTTTTGGTAACCTTTCAAATTAAAAAATAAAAAAGAAAAAAAAAATAAGAATCTCCAGGCATCTGAATGTATGCTAAGGAGGGTGTAACCATGATGCCAAGGTAAGGAGGGTCGATATCGTGGGCGGTGGTCATCGATTTTTCCCAAGCAAACCATGATGCCAACCCTATCTCGCAAGTTCCTCAAGTGCAACCTATGTAAGAAGTACAACAAATCAATTCAAGAGAATCAAATAACAAAAACATTGGAATATAATCAAGAAGTGCGAAGCAATCAATTCATGTGAAAACAAAGAACCTATTGTTTCGTAGGTTTCTGAAGTTGGATGCTTTGACTGATTCGAGAGATAGATAGCATTAGAAAAATGTCAATTATTCTCCTAAACATCGAATAAAGCGGAGAACAAAGTAAAGACCAACCAGTCCATGTTAGAACTAATATTTCACATTGGTTAAAAAACGCAATACATCTCAAGTGACCTATGATTAGGATTTCCGACAAATAAAGCTGAGAGGGAGCAAAGAGAAATTAGATGGTACAGCTTTAGTTTTCCTAGATAGGCATGGGCTTTATAGTCGGTAGTTGATTTTGCCTCTAGCTAGCCAACTAAAATGGCCAGGTTTGGCTACTTGGATAACATTGAGCAAGACTGAGCTTATAAAAGAAAATTACTTCTTCATGGAAATAAAATTTAAGAAGTGGAACTAAAGTAGGTGCAACCTTGCAATTTGTAACCATATATGATCAATGTAATTCATGTTAGGAAGTCCACTAAGATATGGTCCAAGCTCTGGGTCAAAAACTTGGTTGTCATTTGTTGTTCACTAAAGTTCTATCTTTGTAGGGTGTTCTAAGAGAGGAACACAAAGGAACAAGTAAAAAAAAACTTGTCGCATTTAATGCCGTCTTTGTTAGAGTTGGCTCATCACAACAAAAGTATGAAAAGCTTATTCAAAGAATTTTAATAAAGGCATTTGAGGTGATTGTTGAATTCATTTCTGGAGTATCTTCTCTTGTTTTGATGAATGGCTAATCGATGATAGGTAAGAAGAACCACTGCTTATTAGAAGAATAGAGATTTTGAGCTTCTGCAAGCATCCAATTTATGGAGAGCAAGAAAAGATAGTAACAAGAAAAGGAATCCTAAGTTGCATTCGTGAATCCATCCATTGCTAAGTTCAAAAAACACAAGCCATAACCAAAAGGAGCATTTGGATGATATAAGGTGGGATACATATGTATCGAAAAAATGAATACACGTTGGATGCGAGATATCTTTGTCGAATGCTCTCCAACCAAAAAGTAAGAGTCTGCTAATAGCTTAACAACCAAAATCTCATTACTTCCCAATCAAGCTACAACCATTTAATCTTAAAAGCCTTGCCTCAACAAGTAGACATGAAAGAAGAACCCCTAAAAAAGGCCTGATTAAGGTATAAACATCCCAAAATTTGAGCCAAGGTTAGGGCAAAAACACCCCTACTACAGTTGATGCATCTCCAAGATTTTCATACATGTGCAGCCAACCTAATAAGTTGACAGGCCCACTCTTTTAGGCCAGATCATCTACATGGTGGAGCACACCTGATTCTTAGCTCAATCCCATACATGCCAGGTTGACATGTGTGGCCATGTAGAGAAGTGTGTGGGTGTGTACATGCGTGTGGCCATGTAGAGAAGTGGAATAGCATCATATTGAAGCTTCTAGCAAATCTTCAACTGATTTAGAACCCATATGGCTAGGATCTCGCCTGGAAATACTTTTAAGGAGAAAAGATGTCTCAACATATTCTACGCAGAGGAGTATTTGAATGGTACTATTATTCAGATGAATACTCGGGCACTCCAATGTTTGACAAAAAAGGCCATGCGAAAGCAAAAAGTGGGTAAATTGGGAAAACATAAAACATCAGGCACACAAAATAACGACTGTTTTTCATTGGAATAGTGTTACATTGGATGACATAATGCCATTGGATGAAGAAACAAAACATCCAATGTATGCAATGGATGCAATTACATTACATGGAAGCAGTTATAGAGAAATCAATGGCCTGATTTTGGCTAACAACTATTGTTTATCCAATGTCCGTGTTCCACTCCTACGGGAAAACAAAGCAATCTATTATAATACGTGCCAATATGTCATTCATATATTGGGTTGCATAACGTGCATCTATACAGATTGGGAATGGAGGGTTCAGTAACAAAATCAAATGAATCATACATGCCAAATCAGATTTTTGTTCAGAACCTAGACTCAATGAAAATTGCAAAGCAGGCCTTTCCAGAAATTCCAGTTTTCATGCAAAGAACAGGCATACCAATTTCCTCGACTTCATGAGCAACAATTTCTAAAGGTATGTGCACGAACACCTTCTGGCTTTTCTGAGTAGCATTCTGCCACAATAAGCCAATGTTAGCTAAAGTCAAGGTGTGCCGTATCGGTATCGGTTGGTGTAACGGTGATCTCCAAAACCGTTACGGATACGGGGGTGTAACGGTGATACGGGGGCGTAACGGCCCGTAACGGCGCAAATTTTTTTTTTTTGCTAAAAAAATATGAAAAAATATGGATTAAATCCAGAATATTCTAAGCATTCCAAATATGCATTCATTTATAAATTGGAACATGTTTATGGTGGTGTAACGGTCCATTCTTTGGTGAGAAGTTGTATCGGACTGTCTGATGAATTTATGAACCAGATAATTTGAATTTGACTTAAATATTTAATTTATATACTTAATAACTTGATATCATTTCTCTCAATAGTTCTTTGTAGATGGCGTTGTCAATTTGGGGCTGACTTGTACACCAAACCAGCCTAAATTCATGCAATTTATTGTCATTATCCCACTTATGAATTAGTGGACATTTATTGGATAGTGAATCATGAAAAAAAATCTAAAGTCCCTATTTTAAAAAATAAAAGTCCACAAATTAACAATTAAAACTATTCAAACAATTTAATTTTGGCATCGTGAGTTAGCAATTGCAGTCCATAATTTAATTGCTAAATTTTAAGTTAATATATGTCTCGTGTACAATTTTTTAATGCTCGAATTAGGCAGGACTCAAATTGTGAAGTGTAACACACGTGTCAAAGTTTTTTGGGTCCCACCCGTGATGAATGTGTTATATCCACACCGTCCATCCATTTCGTCAAATAATTTTAGGGCATGAGCCCAAAAATGAGGCACATCCAAAGCTCGGGTGGACTGCACCATAAGAAATAACAATAATTAAATGTTCACCATTAAAAATTTATTGGGGGCTACAAAAGTTTTAGATTAAGCTGACATGTGTGTTTTCTCTTCATCCACGTCAGTGTGACCCAATTAATATGTTAGATTGAAAATAAACATTACAGTGGACCTTAAGAAATTTTTAATGGTGAGCATTCTATAACCACTGTTTCCTATGGTGTGGTCCACCTGAGATTTGAATATTATTAAATTTTCAGATCCTGACCTAAAATGACATGGCAAAATGGATGGACGACATGGATAAAATATATACATCATGGTGGGGTCCACTCTATCTGATCAAATCAGATTGGATGGAAAATAAACGTTACCATGGGCCCTGCGAATTGTTTAACGGTGAAAATATTATCTCCACTGTTATTTTTGGTGTGGTCCAGATGATCTTTGGATATAAATCATTTTTTGGGTAGTGCTTTAAAATGATCTCTGAAAATAGATGAACGATGTAGATGTGATAAATACATTACTGTGGAGCCCATATAAGTTTGATCTCTTTGAACCGTTCGTGCAACTCGAAGCTCGAGGAGTGTTAGCGCTCGTCTCAGCGCGACACGTACCTGCGCGGTACGCGTGAAAAAAAAAAAAAAAAAGAAAGAAAGAAAGAAAGAAAGAAAGCGAGAGAGAGGAAACCGAAAAGAAAAAAGAGGGAAAGAAGAGAAGAAAAAAGAGGGAAAGAGGGAAAGGAGAGAGGAGAGAGAGAGAGAGAGAGAGAGAGAGAGAGAGAGAGAGAGAGAGAGAGAGAGAGAGAGAGAGAGAGAGAAGAAGAAGAAGAAGAAGAAGAAGGAGGAGGAGATCGGCATGCTAGCCAGCTGCTCCTGAGAAGAGGAAGAAGAAGAAGAAGAAGAAGAAGAAGGAGAAGAAGAAGAAAAACCGAAAAGAGGTACGTATTTTTTATTTTTTTATTTTTTTTTGGAATGAGAAAAGTGAAAAACTGAGGAGAAAAATTAATTTAAATAGAAAAAAGTGGCCGTTTTTTTACCTTTACAGGAGTAACCATTGTTATGCCCCGTAACGGCCTTTACGGTCATTGTAACGGCCGATATGGTCCTAAAAAACTAACTGCCCTGTTTCACCCTCGTATCATGTAACGGTTATGGTCATTACCTATATATATATATTGGCATTTACGGGTGTATCGTAATGGATATAGAGCACGTTGCTAAGAATTCAAATTATGGAAAATAGTAATGATTGCTTTGTGTAATCCATCCTTTTCTTTGCTATCCAAACAACAAAAATTGTCACATCAAAGGAACTCATATTCAATTATTTGGCATGGAACCGTAGTTATATAAACATGTCCTTAAGGGAACACAATAGAATGACGGGACTGCTAATGCGAGAGAAACTGATATTATGTATTGGAATAAACTTGGTTTTGATTGAATCTAGGAGGTAACAGAGAAGTTTCAGAGAAGCGTCAAAGGCATCAATTCCTACTTCATCAACATCACTCATTCTAAAACAACATAAAAACCCTCAAGGTGCAATTTCTTGCCAGTGAGATTCGACCATTGATAGCTAACCAGGCAGATATGGTTTATCATTTCTCTTAATGAATAAAAACTAAAAACAGTGTGTGGCGTCCTTTTTCCTGCTAACAACTTTCAGAAGCATCTCACTGGAAAGCTCCCTGACGGGTCTCAAGCCCAAGTCGTTGATTCTGAATTTAAAGACCAAAAGTAAAATAGGAGAATACGGTAATTTATTTACCTCTGTTTATTTGCACTGCTTTGCTACAGACCTTGCCTCCATTCAGTGGCAATGGTGAATTGAAAAACCTTCATTCCGAGTTTTTGATGATATGTTGATTCAGCATGACCCGAAAGCTGTTCTTCTATTTAATAATGAGGTGGTAATCAGTTAAATACCTGGAAATCTGAAACCCAACTTCTGACAATCACAATAGAGTACCAGAAAGCAGTCATTAAAAAATGCTCCATGTGAAATTGAAAAGTTTCAAAATTCACAAGCAGGGACAGGGTAATAATCAGTTCATATGAGGACCGTTGAAGAGACTTTCAACAGTCTTCTAGGACATCACACTACTAGAAAAGAAAAAGGATAGAAGAATCACTGTTCTTAAAGAACCCAATCGCTGGGAAGCAAATGCCCAAAATTCAACTAATATAGCATGCCTTTTATTTATTTATTTAAAAACATTCTTAAACCAATTAAACTACTGATGGGTTTACTTGCTGAGCAAGTTAAAAAGAGAGAAAACTAGCTATTGTTCTAGCACACACTTGTGAACAGTGAACTGATGAACAGTGCACTCACATGGGGTCCACAATTTGATCAGACTACCTGTATGGTCCACAGATTAAGCAGATCAACACTAAGGGCGGACAGAACTGCTCGGGCAGATTATGGGGTCTATTTTTATGATTGATTAGAATGTGGGGTCCACTCTTAGGCTCTTGGGGGCCCATTCGTGGGCTGCATCATGTGTTTCTGTGAGTCACCTCTATATTCTCTTACGACTACTTGCAACCTATGGCACTGTATGAGGTTCTTGTATTTGTTTTCATCTTTGATTAATTTATATCGTGCATTGTATTTTGTGCGAGGTAAAGTGCAATGCTTGGGCCAGAAGGTTATATGATACAATTCAGGTTTTGTCTGGCCGAATTGTGTGTGCGTGGCCTCCAATTCAGTGATCCAAACAGTTGGTATTATGGGCCCCCCTGTGGATGGCCCATGCACCTAAAATCTCTCAGATTAGAGGAATCTTAACTCTTCATTCAGTGGTCAACAAATAGGCGATTTAGAGAGAAAAATACAGTAATGGTTAACTGTAAACCTAGAAGAAGGCCAAATATTATAGTGCTAGGATCTTCAAATCTGTTGGATTTCCGTTGCACAGGACATCCTTGGTGAGGCCTATCATATTAAAGGTTTGGATTATTGAAAAGCCTCAACTGCACTGTACAAACTGCATCCTGAAAAACCAAGATGCATTTTTCTACCTGCAAATTGATGAATACTTTTAGTTGTGGAGTGCATTCTTGTTATGAAACTTTAATGCAGTGGTTGCATGATGGAAAGGGGATGAGAAGATCATTGTCTTCTTCCTCTATGATAATCCTTTTTTCCTTGAAAGGTTCCTCTATGATAATCCTTGAATCCAGAAGGTAAAAAAAAAAAAACTTCTAAGAAAGAGAATAAAATTGATAATAATGGATTAATTTTATTTACAATGCACTTGATATGGACTTATATAAGCCTTATGTTTGTAACTTACTGAAAATGTTAATCTTTCTAAAAATAGTTAACGCATCTATAACTGATTCAAACTCTCTCAAATGACTCAAAGTAGGATTTTAAGACATTACAGGACTTTCAAACCCCTAAATAAATAAAAAATAGCAAAATCAGTAACTTACTAAAAATAGTAAATTTTAACTTTATATTCAAATTTGACTGCTAAAACGATTGGATTTTGCTAAACCATTCTAGGGCCAATGACACTTAATATGCATGATTTCAATTTCCAGTCACAATGTTATCGCCATTGGAAGCTAAAGTGCATGTTGGCCCCTGTCGGCATAATTTCTTTTGATCCTGGCCCTCTATTAAGATGTCCATGAGTTTTGGTACATCAAACTTTGTCACATTCTTAGGCCTTTTACTTTAATCTTTTATATCAAATATTTTGTGTCATATGGCTATTCGGAATGTTTGCTTTGGTTTAAATTCATGTCATGGCATGAGAACCAACAACCTATACTCTGTGATTAACTTCATAGTGTAAATGAACTTTCCCCTTTGTTGTCTGAAGTGTGCCTTCCATCTATTGTGTTCATCTACATCTGCTTTGTTTGCTAAATTCTCAATTTCACGTCTTCACATATATGGGCAGTACTCTTTCTTTTTGTATAATCTTACATGTTTGTAACTCAGGATCTCTCTCTTTTGGGTACGGTTGCGCTGGCATTTCAAACTCTCGGTGTGGTCTACGGTGACATGGGTACAAGCCCACTCTATGTTTTTAATGATGTGTTCAGCAAGGTGCCGATAAAATCTGACGTTGATATCTTGGGAGCTTTATCGTTAGTGATGTACACGATTGCTCTCCTTCCTTTTGCAAAATACGTTTTTGTAGTTCTGAAAGCTAATGATAATGGTGAAGGTATGGATTCATGATATCATTTTTCCCATAAATGGTTTCTATGCTGGTGTGGTAGTTATTTAAGTTCTTGTTTCACGTTGACTACTTTTTGGTGTATTTCTTGCTACCCTTTTAATCTGTATTTGTGGTTTTTATACATGGCTGTATTCAGTATGCATCGACTACCATTATTATATCATATCGACTAATTGATAATCTTGGAGAATATTTCAGTCTTATCTGAACTGTCCAGCTGATAGGCCACCTAATGGATGGGCTAATGGTAAAGAGTTGCGGTCTTATCCGAACTACCATTATTATATCGTATCAACTAATTGATAATCTTGGAGAATGTTTCAGTCTTATCCGAACTGTCCAACTGATAGGCCACCTAATGGATGGGCTAATGGTAAAAAGTTGCAGCAATTTGCTGTTTCTAACAACTTGATCCATAACCTTTTTCCTTGACTGTTAAACTAAATTTTTTCCATCCATCCAAAAGTGGTTGATGCATTGGAAAGTTCTGAATGTCTGATCAGCGGGGCTTTTTTTTTTTTGCCATTGTTTATAAATAAGGTGGTCCACTAATTTAGATAATGGTATTCACTGCACTGGATCCTAAACTTTCTTATATTTATCAACCCAAGCAAAAAGAGTGCCTGAAATATGGTTATTGTGACTGCAGGAGGCACCTTTGCCTTATATTCATTGATTTGCAGGTATGCAAAAGTCAATCTACTGCCAAATCAACAGCGTTCCGATGAGCAAATCTCCAGTTTTCAGCTCAAGCTGCCCACACCTGAGTTGGAAAGGGCATTGAATATAAAAGAGTGTTTGGAAAGAAGATCTTCTCTAAAAACGCTTTTATTGCTTTTGGTTTTGATGGGTACTTCCATGATCATTGGGGACGGTATTCTGACTCCGGCAATGTCGGGTATTGAAAAATTTCCTTTTCTTGCATGTTAGCCAGTTGTCTATTCACCATCTTGAATCTCATTAATGCATCCCATCATGGTACCTTTTCTGTTGTTGTAGTAATGTCTGCAGTGAGTGGCCTGCAGGGCAAAATTCCGGGATTTAATACAGGTGTTTTACTTACTCTTTTGCTTTCTTTTTCTTGCATGTGTCATTTGTAGGTCTTTTCCTTAATGCAATCTGTGGCCTTTAGTTGGGCTGGAATGTACAACTCCAAACATGGCCAGGTTTGCTAACCTAGAATACTTGTGGGTCATCCAATCCATGCATCAGTTTGGCTATACCATATAGATTACCTGGCCAAAGTGCAGATCATGCAACTCATCAGGTTAGCTGCACATGTAAAAAGGCAGTGGACAGTTTAGAAGTTGTCAATGCTCCACATTCACCGTTCACCTGTGGCGCACCTGATGAGATGTTTGGCCTGATTTTGGCCCAGGTTATCTAAATGGTTGGATTCTTCCACATGATGCATGGCTCAGTTGGCTCTCGCAAATGCCAAGTTGTAAAGTGTGGGTGTGGCTGCACGTTGAGGTATGCACAATGGGCTTAAGGAAATTCAGGTTCGGGTATCTCTAAATAAGAGGTTTGCTTGAATACTTCTTGATGTATTGCATGCTATATGTCAAGACCTTAACCTTGGAGTCCAGGTCATTTTGCAATGATCCAATCGTTTATATGACAAGCCTCCCTTTATACGGTGTAAAAACAACAAATAAAAGCCCTCAATTGGGCTATTTCAACCCTTCAATAATTTGACATTTTTGATGTCAACATGAACGGTTACCATAACCTTTGTACAAGCAGTGGGTTGAAATATTCCATCCGAGAGTTTTATTTTTTGGGGGCATCCCACATCAAAGGGGAGCCCTATGAAATAAACAGTTTGTGTCATTAAAAAAGCCCAAATCCACTGGCTAGAGTCCCTACGTATCTTGTTGTAATACATCGGGATGCATTCAAGCAAACCGCATCTCTATGATCAGCTTGTAATAACTTTGGAAGCAATGAATTTATTGATTTGAATCTTGTTGTTGCAGATGCTGTTGTACTTCTTTCGAGTGTTATTCTTGTGGCACTGTTCAGCATACAGAGGTTTGGGACCGGCAAAGTGGGTTTCATGTTTGCACCCGTATTGGCAATTTGGTTCTTCTCTATTGGATCGATTGGATTATACAACATGATTACGTATGATATCACCGTTCTAAGGGCATTTAATCCCTTTTATATCTATTTATTCTTCCAGAGGAATAGTAGAAAGGCATGGTCAGCTCTTGGAGGATGTGTTCTATGTATTACAGGTTGTCTCACCATTACACACTTGAAAAATGCTTTCAATTTATTTCCTCAAAAATCTCTTTTCGAAGTTAATATTTTCGACATCAACATTATAAATAAAAAAAATATTACTATGGCACATGCTTCACATAAGTTCTATGGAAAATATGTGTGGTGATCGGCATGGTTCCGAGTATATGTATAATTTCTGCCAATGCAGGTGCATCATATCCATAACTGTTGGCATCAATACTTGAAATGGAGCTGAAATAGCCAACTTCCAAAATTAGTAGGTATGCTTGGCCCATATCGGTCGTTCAAAAAAAAAAAAAAAAAATCATTTCAAAAAATAAATAAATTTGGCCCATAACAGTACTGATGCACCCATGTACTGCTTTGCCACCATTTTTTTCGATCTTTTATCACTTTCTTCACAAATTTATTTATTTTTTGTATTTTCATGTCAAGCATTAGTAGGAACTCATTTTCTTCTAGTTCTAAGCCTATTTTGTGATGTAAAATGTTTAACATAATCCATATAAAAATTGACAATCAACCAAAGAATTTCTAATTCCCCTAAGCTTTAACACCATGTTTAGAGGTCAAAGCCTCAGAAACTTAATTTTCAGTAGGCCAAGCTGGCAGTGAGCACATTCTTACCAAAGAACGGTCAGATACACCATCAAGTATGTGTCAGAAAACACAGATAGATGATGGATTCTTGTGTTACCCATTCTTCCTTCAATTTTTTTTTTTCCGCAAATTTTGGTAAAAGACCATCAATACGTTATATATGCTCCTCCTCTTTTTGGTGCATGGCAGATGCACTCTTCAATGTTAACATTCATAACCTTGATGATCGTGATTCCGGACCATTGATGTGGTTGGTCATCATGTGGAAGGCTAGATAACTCAAACTTCTGATAATTGTGATTTCTGTGCAATGAGTTTGTACCTCTGCTCAGTTTTTAAACCAAGTATATCTTTTTTCAAGGCATTGATTGGATAGCTACAACATTCCAATGGTCATGCCTTTTGGGATAGAGCCCATCCAATTAGTGATCCACCATGTAATGTCCTCATCACTGGTATGCCACTTTTACAATAGAGCGGAGCTATGTTGAAATGTCCTAAAGATCCCAGCATGGGGCACTTCCGTGAACAAATAAATTATTTATTTATTTCTTTGTTGAGGGCGATTCTTCAAAAGCAATCAGTTGGGCTTCTTTGGCAGTCAATTACCCGGAGAGACTTGGAGATGGGTGGAGGAAATTAAGAGTTGAGTCAACACCCTTTTCTCATACTCACAATGAGGGAATTCTATAGCAGATGAATTAGCAAAAAAGGGCTCTAATCTCCAAGTGTTAGTGCTCGGAGACTCTCTCCCCTTCTAGCCTTTTGTATTAATAAAATTTCATTTCTACTCTTATTTTTTAACAATAAATTATTAATATTTTTTGAGAGATTTAAAGAATTATTAGCAATAAATAAAGTACAAAAGAAAACAACAAGACATAAAAAGAAGGAAATCATAATGTATAATTTGGGAAAATAAAGAAAAGGGGAAAGAAGAGGAATTGTTTGGAGAGAGGGGGTGGCTGGGAACTGTGTTATAAAACAGGCTGAGTAGGGGAATTGAAGAAATTGTTGTGTCCCATGGCAGGAGCTGAAGCGATGTTTGCTGATCTAGGGCATTTCTCTGTAATATCCATACAGGCAACTCACCCGCATTCTACTCTTTTCTTTCTGCCATTTTTTATTTGATCTATTTTGGCATTTGTCATTGGTCTAAACATTTCATCCTTATTCTAGTTTTAACGTTCCTGTGTTCACAGATCGCCTTCACATGCGTGGTATTCCCATGCCTTCTTTTACAATACATGGGTCAGGCCGCATTTCTAATGAAAAATCCCGATAAAGCGGAAAGAGTACTCTACGATTCTTTAGCAGGTGGTGATTTTTCTACAATTCTTATGATAATCTTTTACCTTTCATGGAATCCTTGTTGAAATGTTTACCGCACACACCGTTGTTTGTACATGATTTAGTTTAAGAATGGCACACCTCACTACAAGACAAAATACTTTCACCGGCGGCCAAAACCGCCGCTAATAGCTTTTAGCGGCGCTAGTCAAGCGCCGCCAGAGGAGTATGTCGGTAAAAGATTTAGCGGCGCTTAGGCATCTTACCGGCGCTTTTATATGCGCCGCTATCAGCACAGTGTTTGGCGGCGCCTTTTGAGTTACAACGGCGCTTTTGGAGGGCGGAAGTATTTTTGAAGGAAGCGCTGCTATAGATCTATAAAAGCGCCGCTTAATTGATTTGGAAAGGGCAGCGCTGGCCAGTAATTTTTTAAAAAAAATTATATATAATTCTATTGAAACCTGCAATTTTTTAATATTTGAAATAAAAAATGTTGCAATATAATTAAAATTGAATATTAAACAAAATTTATATTACTACACAAAAAATATATATATATATATATAATATTTATTACAATAAAATTGAAAATGGTCTTGAATTATAAATAAATAAACAAATCCTCTATATGGCATACTCCTAGCCCGAGTGGTGTCAAAAGGCTGAAGTGCTACAATTGATTAAAATCCTGCACAAGGGAAAAAAGGAAGTAAATTATCAAATTCATCTCTTTTGAAAGAATTCTTAGCATCTATGATTTTAAAATAGTG
This sequence comes from Magnolia changhungtana, assembly GCA_030180095.1. NCBI lineage: Eukaryota > Viridiplantae > Streptophyta > Magnoliopsida > Magnoliales > Magnoliaceae > Magnolia > Magnolia changhungtana. Next base: position 2,689,613 of record JASAUF010000161.1, on the reverse strand, counting down.
TAAGAGATCTAACACCACAGAGATACCTAACAAATTAACAAATATCCTAATCTTACCATTCGAAAACATCGAGTTAGCTTCCATTCCCGAAAGCATCACCAACCTGCTCATATTGAGCCACATTACCAACCATTATCCTTAAATTGTCGATACCAAAGAGAGGATTTTAAAATACAATATTCAACAAGATTTTTAATAGTATGTCTACATCCAAAGCAAGTCCAACAAAGTTGAGACGTCCAAATGCACCATAATGTCAAAGAGGAATCGAGCTTACCTTATTAAAAAGGACGAATTGAGGGAATCGTAAGCAAAGCACATGCCACTCGACTTTGAGTTGAACACAGGATCTTCAATGCATGAAACAGATAGAGAAGAGAAGAAATCGATCTACTCCAAAGAAGCCTATGTCACAATCAATCCAACCGATTAATGTACAATACAAACTACAAATGTTAGGATTCTCAATTTTAAAATCACCATCATCTATCTCGCTTGATCATTATTTATTTTGAAAACAAGAGCACTCAAAAAAAAAAAAAAAAAAAAAAAACAAAACAAACCAAGAGACATGATTGCATCATACTCAAGAAGAAGAGCCTTTGTAAGTCCCAACAACACCACATACAGCCACCATGGAATGTGTGTGGGACATCCCAACCTGGGGCAACCTATCAAGCTGTTAAACGACTGAACTTCCAGCCATTCAATAAGCCAGCATTTGTGTTGTAACTGAGATTCTTGCTAATGATACAAAGGAAAATGTGACAGGGGAGCTCAATGCGGCATTCAAACGTGTTTAATAATGCAATAAACAACTTCATAGCATGCATCAATGTCATGGGTAGCTCCATATGACACTTCTATATTGGGACTTAGTTCCCACACACGATGGTAAACATGTCAAAGATCAGGCCATTCACTAGGCAACAAACATCATTAACATGCCTTACAGTAAACGGTGAGCTACATTTGTCACAGCTATCAAATGGACCGCATCGAGTCAAATCAACAAGTCTTCCTAAGTTGGTGCAAGAACAGGGTTTCCTAAAAACAGCTCAAAATCTCAACCATAAACATTCCTGTAATCAAAAGCTCAACCAACATAATGTCATCACAAACTCTAGTAAACATTTAATGTATGAAGGTTACTCGTAATGAATTTTTTTTTTTTCAATGTTTCAATTCCATTTTGTCTAGTAGGCTAAAAATATTCAAGTAGTGTTTTTCCAGTTCAACTAATAAAAAAAGAAAAGGGAAGAAGTAGGAAGAGAATTGAAGAAAATTGCCTTACTAAAAGAGTTGCAATGACATGTAAATGTATATTGCTATAAACATTGACCAAAAAAAAAAAAAAAAAAAAAAAAAAAAAAAAAAACCCTTACTTCCTCTCCTCGAGAAAATAATCCTTGAAGAGCTGCAGCCTCCTTTCCTTTACTTCCTTGCAAATCTTCAAATACCATACCATGGACTAGATGGTTGGGATTACCTGATAGATAGTTCAAATTGCTGATTTAACCCTCATTATATGATTGGCCATGTCAGACGGAATGGACAGCACAGATTGATCCATTCCACTGTACTAGATCATCTCTCTTTCTAAGTTATTCTTTTGGATCCTGTAAGCCGAGGTCATCTAATCGACAACCCGTTTCTATCCACTTTTTGGAATACAATAGCATAAAAGTGGAAAAAAAAAGGGGTGTATCTATCAAAAAGTAAGAATCTCTCTCTCTCTCTCTCTCTCTCTCTCTCTCTCTCTCTCAAAAGTAAGAATCTCTCAAAAAGTAAGAATCTCTCTGTTTTTTTTTTTCATGGTGACCCTGGCCAAATGGACGGTCGAGATTGAACCATTCCAATGAGAAAGGCAAGATAACTAGATATTGTAACATATTATCTGCCAAGAAAACCTTGAGACAAAAAAGATGAACAAACCCATTACTATCACCTGCTTTGCGTCTATAAGCTTCATATGAAATTCATTGCTATCTCTCTCTTGCAAGGTCCTCAAACAACTAATGTTAAAAAAGCAAAAAAAATAAAAAAATAAAAAATAAATAAAAAAAAAGGTTATGCAAATGAATTTTATACCAAAATTCATTGTGTGTGTGTGTATCTATCTATTCACACACACACACACACACACACACACACACACACACACAAAAAAAATGCAAAACTTCAAATTAAAAGGATCAGCTTGTAAGGGGTTCACCAGTTAAACATAACAAGTGTTTTATTTAGACAGTTGCAAGTTGCAACTAGAAGTTGTAGCATCTTATCACTAATAAATAAATCAATAAATAAACATTTAAAGGGTGATACGTGCAAGTTTTCATTAAAGTGACTATTATGAACATGTTGTCTGGAGTGGGAAGAATTAGCATCCATGGAAAGTAAGGAGAAGTCACAATTTCCACTTCATCAAGCAGCTTCATACTTCTTGATAAACATTCCCTCTTCTTAGCAAGTACATGCCAAATAAAGCTTCATCCTATAACAGTATCGGATCAATTCCTACGCCTAAAGATTGCAGTACAAAAAACAAAACAAAATTCATGCAACTATGATAAAACAATTCACCTTATGTGATTGGATGATCCCATTTATGTTGTCAGGTTCATTGATTTGTGTGACCGTTGCAACTAGTAATTCAATGTGGGGTGGCAGATGGAAAAATTGCATGTAAGTTGGTGAGTCAGATCATGAACTTGAAAAAATCGATCAATATAATTTAACATTGTAAGTAATGAAAAATTTCCCCATACTTCAATCAGTCAAAAATTTGTTCCCTATAATTTCCCTAACACTTAAAACATATAAAAGGTCAAGACCGAAGTAATGTGAAAAGGGGAAAAGCATAGCAGATTATTTCAATACTAACAGCTTTCAATATGGGAAAAATCGTGGTCTCCCAATGTCGTCATAAAATGATCTTCACACCAATGCTCCAAATACATAACGGAGGTGAAGTAGGAGCCACAATGATGCCAAGTAAATGTAGCCATCAGGAGGAGATTACAATACAGGGGCATGTGAAAAAGAAGAAGAAAATCAATATACACATGCACATAAACCTTCTTTCTCAAACTATTGCATGCAGGAATACGCAAATAAGCATAGATAAAAGGAATGTTGATCGAAAAAAATACAAGGTACACATGTACATACTAAAATTTCAAACAAGAACAGGCACATTGTGGACGCATCTATTACATGTTTAAGCCATCAAATAAAAATATAAGGTAGATGAAAGCCTGTGAAGTATAGAAGTTGTCACCAGCTTACTTTTCAAAAAGTCATTGAAATTCGAATATATAGCTATGGAACTAAAATATGAAAAGCATTGCAATTTCCTGTCAACAATGTCACCAAAGGGTGGCCCAGTGCAAAATCCCGAGGGCGTATTTGACAGCAGTGAAAGGGATATGTTAGATTGCTTCCAAAAGCTAAAGAAAAGAGATGTGAAAGTGTGAATTTGAATCACAATTGAAAGGTAGAATGGCCAGGGACATCCAAAGATATGATTTCATCTGTAAATTACGACATAAAAGGTAGGACAGAGGAAGCTACTACCTCATCGAGCAGGATGAATTGGGGTAGGAAGCAGATTCAGTTGCCATGAAGATTTAGTAGCCATATGATTTAAACTTCAAAATGTAATGGAGCACATCATGATCGTTTAAATGAATGCTTGAAATACAGAAAAATTTTAGAGGGAATGCTGCAAAACTGAAATAAATTTGGTTGAAGCATTTCTTCAAACAACTAACATGCAGATGTCGGCGGCCATGGACAAGAAGAGGATATGGTACGCATGCGATGGTCAGCGTCAAATTTTGATAACCGAAAGGAGAAGTGAGAGAGACAGAGATGAAGGGAGAGGGATCGAGAGAGAGTACCTTCGATTTTCTCTTCTTTCTTCTACTTCCTTCGATTGTTGGAGAGAGAGATCGAAGAAGGAACAACACGTCGAAGAAAACGAGGGAAAGAGAGATCGAGAGAGAGGGAGGAGATGGAGGAGAGGGAGATCGAGAGAGGGAGGGAGAGGAAGGGAGAAAGATCGAGAGAGTATGGGGGAGACAGATCGATGACGGGAGAGGGAGAGACGAGACGGCGAAGAGGGAGAGGGAGAGGTAAAGAGAGACAGAGAGATAGGGCTTTTCCTTTTAAGTCGTCCGAGCATCCGGCAGTTGGTGATGGCCTCCGGTAAAAATGTGCCGGATATTCTCCGCTTTCTTGTAGTGCCTATACATGGCCACATGTGCCAACCTGGGTTATGTGGCTGACATCTGAGCTGTGCATTGGTTGGTCTCCACGGTAGACTATCTGAACCAAAACCCGAGCTAGTCAACTCATCAGGAGGGCCACTTGTAGAACGACATTGGATGGTTCTGAAAATTTTCTAATAGTCCTTGTTCAACACTTGTAGCCCACATTATGTATTTAACACTTTGGATTTTGGGAAACTTCATGTGCATGGTGCGCCCCACCTGATGCATGATTGATTTTTTGATACCTTTCATCAAAGGTGTATTTCCAATGAACAAGACTCAGCTATAATCATATTCAGACTTTTTTTTCTCTCTCAAGAATGGCATGCATTTTAATCTTTTTAACCCGTTTGATGTTCTAATGTCGGTGAGCAGGTGTCCTGTTTTGGCCAGTCTTTGTGATAGCGACACTCGCTGCCATGATTGCTAGTCAGGCCATGATATCGGCAACCTTTTCATGCATCAAACAGTCCATGGCTCTTGGTTGCTTCCCGAGGCTGAAGATAGTTCACACATCCAGGAGATTCATGGGTCAGATCTACATTCCCGTGATAAACTGGTTCCTAATGATCATGTGCATAGTTGTGGTTGCTTCTTTCAGAAGCACTACTGACATAGCCAATGCATACGGTAAGTCCCAGACTCAAAATACCACATTGAAGTCTTCTACTACTTGTTGGTTGGGCCACACATGTACAAACAGATGGGTAGTTAAAAAGATAACCAGCAGTCCACATTTCACATACATGTTTGGTTCACCTGGTTAGTGGACCGGCCGAACTTCTGGGCTTGGGCACATTAGCGATGGGGCCCATGTGAACAACAGCTCAAATCTCGTACAAGTTTGCCACCATGGCACGTGTGGGGTGCTTGCAGACGTCCATCTGCAAGTAGCTTCTTTGTTCTTCTAATACATGCCCGAACTCTTTTTCCATGGTTTTCTTTTGACATTAACTTTTTGAAAGGAAAGAAGGGAGACCTACAGATGTGAGTCAGAACTAATGAAATTGTTGTTCTTGCAGGCATTGCAGAGGTTGGTGTGATGTTGGTGAGCACGACATTAGTAACCCTTGTAATGCTTCTTATATGGCAGACGAATCTGTTTCTGGCTCTATGTTTTCCTGCCATATTTGGTACAATAGAGCTCATCTACTTGTCTGCAGTCCTGACAAAGATCATGGAAGGTGGTTGGCTACCACTTGTTTTTGCTTGTTGTTTCCTTTGCATAATGTACACGTGGAACTATGGAAGTGTATTGAAATATCGGAGCGAGATGAGAGAGAAGATCTCTATGGATTTCATGCTCGAGCTTGGATCCACACTTGGGACTGTTAGAGTCCCAGGGATTGGATTATTATACAATGAACTGGTCCAAGGCATCCCCTCAATTTTCGGGCAGTTTCTACTCGGCCTTCCAGCGATCCATTCGACAATTGTGTTTGTCTGCATTAAGTACGTCCCAGTTCCGGTGGTCCCACAAGAGGAGAGGTTTTTGTTTAGAAGGGTTTGCCCGAAAGACTACCATATGTTTCGCTGCATTGCTCGTTATGGATACAAAGATGTGAGGAAGGAAGACCATCACTCGTTTGAGAAGCTTTTGGTGGAGAGCCTTGAAAAGTTTTTGAGAAGGGAAGCTCAAGATCTCGCGCTGGAGAGCAGCGTGATGGAGATGGAATTTGATAATGAGTCAGTGAGGTCTAGGGACTCAGGAGTCCCAGGTACTGTCGGGGAGCTTCAGATTCCATTGCTTTCAGATCGAAGAAATGAAGAGGTGTGCACTTCTACTTCGGAAGAAGGTGCGTCCATGTTGCCATCAAGTATCATGTCATCCGATGAAGACCCGAGCTTGGAGTATGAGCTCTCTGCCCTTCGAGAAGCCATGGAATCGGGATTTACATATCTGCTTGCGCATGGGGATGTGAGGGCGAAGAAGGAATCTTGGTTCATCAAGAAGCTGGCTATAAACTACTTCTACGCATTCTTGAGGAGGAATTGCAGAGCAGGTGCTGCAAATATGAGTGTGCCCCATGTGAATATCATGCAAGTTGGAATGACGTATACGGTTTGATAAAACGATCTCTGGTAAATGCCTTATTGATGTATATGATCCTCAATCCAAAGATATGCACAATATACTCCGCTCTTCAGTCTCTACAAGTGGGGCCTATGGTTCAATTATCTAGTTTGTTGGTATAATGTGAAATAACCAACTGTAGATGGACCACGATCCCGAAATCTCCAGATAGGAAGATCCTAGCCACTAATTTTGGGCTTTTATCCGTTGAATGTGGACCAATGCTGCATCTCTTCTTGACCATTTATTTGCTAGCCAAAACATAGAAGTTTAGGATTGTACTTTCAAGGACAGTTTGTGAATGGTCCTTATCCGAAGTGGGACCAACAAAACAATGATTTAGATCATGGAGCTACTGTTTCACTTGTGCAAACTGGAAAACTGAGCATATTGTGCATAATCTTTGGTTATGGATCATATAATTCCTTGTTTTTTTTTTTGGAAGGATTCATCGGTTACAGTTATAAAAAAACAGAAAATAGGAAATTTGTGGGAAGCTTTAGGGAGGAACTAGCTGTTTTTGTTTTGTTAGCTTGATGATGTTGTTGTATTGTATGAGTAGATTGGAAATTTCCATAGTCTTGTTTAATCATCTTTGTGATTTTCGTTAGTTGAGTGCATGGTCTGTTATGCTGATCTTGTTCATAAGAAATGTAGGTTCGTATCTTACTGGTGCTTGTGAGCTTATAGATTAATACAAAACACACAGGGTTTTTATGTAAAAATTGATATGATGATTTGTTATAGTTAATGTGCTTCATGATTTAGGCATATGTGAGTTCGAGGGCTGACCCTAGGGGCCTTGTTGGTTGAGAGCGAAGTTTCATTCTGGATAAGACTGTTTGGTTCATGCTGCTGTGGATAGGCTATTTAGGTAATGCTGGCTGGGAGTAGTTAGGCTATTTGGGTAATGCTGGCTTGGAGTAGTTATTCTTGTCGGTTGTCAAACACCCTAGAACGTATAATAAAGATGAATTGTTCCACACTTGCACGTGGAAGATTAAGATGGATAGTGGCACATATGCATGTAGACCCATGTGGCATGTGTAGAGTATCGGAAGACTGGCGGTTGTCATGTGGAACATTTGGCACATGTGATGCATGTGTATAGAAGTTGCATGCACTGAACTAGAAATGCGCTTTCTTTATTTCACTGTATGTGTGTGTGTGTGTTATGATTGCCATCCGTAGGATTGATGATGATGTGACCGATTCTTGCCAGGGTTGAATGATTAGGTCCATCTTCATCCTGAATAATTCAATTGAAAGCCACTATCAACTGAATTGATAAATTTTGCCTGATATTCAGTTTTATTCATGAATTGTTTTATGTAAACAATTTGTTAATGTGAATATATTTTGTGATCAGTTACAATTCCAACACAAATGCATTATGTTCCTGACTTAACTGGGTTAAATTATGTTCAATGAAAAGAGTTTATAGAAATTGTCCTGGATTGCTTGCAGTTAGATCTTGCTTTAGATAAACCAGAACCTCCAAGACCATTTGAAAATGCTATTGAGTCAGAGGTTAATCGTTACGAGGCATGGTCCAAATCAAACATTATGTGTCTCAAAATCATGAAACACTCAATTTCTGAGGCAATGAGGGGTGTCATGACTAATGTGGGTAAGGCCAAAGTTTTCTTGATCGAAATGGAAAACCGATTCAAGAAAGTCTGAAGTAGGTTTCTTGCAGTATAAATTAACACGTTCATCTTATGATGGAAAATGAAACATTCATAAATACATCGTAGAGCAAATCGAAGTGGTTTCTAAGATCCGCTCTTTGGGCCTGGAAGTCAAAGATGACTAATTGGTTCACTTGGTCATGAACAACTTATCTCTTCAATATAGTATATTCTTAGTGAACTATAATACACCAAAGGATACATGGGCGTTGGAGAAACTGATTTCTCAATGTGTCTAAGAAGAGGAAATGCTCAAGACACTAAGCAAGGCATATAATGTTAATTTAGTAACCTTATGACATGGACATGGACATAATGAGAAGAGAAAAAGAAAACAAGATTCTAATAAGGGATCCTCAGGTACTCTGGGTGAAAATTATGAAAATAAACCTGGGAATGGATCGAGCAACAAGCGAGCTAAAGAAAATAATTGCTTGTTGTGCAAGAAGCCAGACCATCAGAAGAAAGACTGCATAAAGTACAAGAAATATTTCGTAAAAAAAAGATAATAATTCAATTTTGGTTTATTTTGAATCTAATCTAACTGATGTGTTGGTACATTCTTGGTGGATAGATTTGGGAATAACTATTCACATATGTACTTCTATGCAGGATTTGCTATAGAGCAGGCCACTAATTGATGTGGAATGCTCAGTATATATAGGCAATGGCGTTAAAGTTGACGTAAAGGTAGTCAAAGTCTCTAGGCCTAGGTTAAGGTCGGGCCATTTATTAGATATAGTAGATACATTTTGTGTGCCTTTTATAAGGTGTAATTTAATGTCTATTTCTTGTTTGGATAAATTAAGTTATTCTTTTTAATTTGAGAATAAAAGATTAAGGATTTACTTTGATTCAATCAATGCGATAACTGGCTCTATGATGAACAACTTATACCAACTAGACTTGAATGCCTCGCACGTATATAATGTAAATGCCTTATATGATAATAAAGTAGGTTTAAGTAAAGACTAGACTATGAAAATTCTTCATTATTGTTGCATAGGCGATTGTGTCTTATATCTCTCGTGAGAGATTTGATAGGCTGGTTCAAGAAGAGATCTTAATTCTATAGACTTCTTCGACTATAAAATGTATGTTGATTGTATTAAGGGAAAATAAACCGGAACCAGAAAGAAGGGTGCAATAAGGAGTGTAGGATTCTCGAAGGTAATACACACAGACATTTGTGACCTATTCCCTACAGCATCCTGGAGTAGGCATAAATATTTTATCACCTTTATAAATGACTACTCTTGTTTTGGGTACCTTTATCTTATCAGCGAAAAATCGGATGCCCTGTATGCTTTTAAAATTTATAAGACTGAAGTTGAAAATCAACTCGATAGGAAGATTACGGTTGTTAGGTCTGACCGTGATGGTGAATACTATGACAGATATGATGAATCAGGTTGCAATTCAGGATCCTTCATTAGATACCTACAAGATTGTGGTATTGTTGCCTAGTACACCATGCCTAAAAGATGCAATCACACCCTTATGGATATGCTGCGTAGGATGATAAACAATTTAATATTGCTAGAATCTTTGTGGGGTGATGCGGTCAAAACTACACTTCATATCCTTAACAAGGTCCCAATCAAGGTTATAAGTAAAACCCCTTTTGAGTTGTGGAATGGGAGAAAGTCAAGTCTTTGATATATACATGTTTAGGAATGTCTTACTGAAGCCAAGGTTTATAACCCGCATAAAAGAAAGCTTGATCTCAGAACCATAAGTTTTTTTTTTTAATTTATTTTTTATTTTTTTATAGGATACCTGGAAAGGTTAAAATGTTATCGATTTTTATTGTCCTTCCCACTCCATCAGGATTATTGAGACTGAGAATGTTAAATTCATTGATGATACCAAAAATAGTGGGGGTACAAACATTATGGATTTTGTATTTGAGGAAGAAAGGACCGTGACTCCGGTTGCGTCATTCCGGACCACGTTAATATGAATCCTGCAGTTGCACCTGTAGTCACTGCAGATCACCACGATGAACCTCTTATACAACCCACTAATGAAGGAAATCAAAATCAAGCTCAAGATGATGAGCTATTAAAGAAGATCTGAAAGAGATAGGAGAGCTGCAATTCAAGATGATTACATCGTATATCTTCACAAGCATGAGTTTGACATAGGGGTTGAAAATGATCCTGAATCCTTTACACAAGCCAAACAAAGTGCTAACTATTCTTGGTACATTGATGCCATTAAGGATGAGTTGAAATCTATGAAGGACGATAAGTACGGGATTTTATTGAGTTACCCTAATGAATAAAACTGATCAATTATAAATTGGTGTTCAAAATCAAATAGAATTTCAAAGGTAATGTCGAAAAATATAAAGCCAAATTTGTTACAAAGAGTTTTAACTAACGTGAATGCATTAATTTTAAGGAGACTTTCTCATCAGTATCTAAGAAAGACTCATTTAATATTATAATTGCTCTTGTGGCTCATATGGATTTTGAGTTGCATCAGATGGATGTAAAAACTGTACTTCCTAATGAAAATATAAACGAGAACGTATATATGTTATAACTTAAAAGTTTTGTAGTCGATGGCTCAAAACATATTGTTTGTAAAATTAAAAAAATACATATATGGATTTAAACAGGCATCACGACACTGGTATCTAAAGTTTCATAAAGTGATTTTCTCATATGGTTTCGTAGCAGACACTGCAAACGAATGTATTTACATTAAAATTAGTGAGAATAAGTTTGTCATATTAGTTTCGTATGTTAATGACATTTTGTTGGCTATCAATACAAGAATGTTGAACGATACTAAGAAATTCATATTTAAAAGGTTTGAGATGAAGGATCTTGGTGATGCCTCCTATGTGATCGACATTGAGATACGCTGTGCTAAATTACGCAGACTGCTTAGCTTGTCACAGATAGCCTATATTAATAGGGTACTCGAAAGGTATGACATGCAAAACTGTGCTCTTGGACAATCGCCCATTGTAAAGGACGATAAATTCGGGCAGTTTCAATGTCTTAAGAATGATTTTGAAAAGAATTGAATCAAGATTTTCTTTATGCATCAGTAATAGGGAGTATCACTTATGCTCAAGTACTCTACACGCGACCGGATATTACATTTGAAGTTGGAATGTTGGGTATGTATCTATCAAATCTAGGAATGCGGTAGCTATAAAGAAGGTGTTGCGCTACCTGTAAAGAACAAATGAGTTAAGACTTACAGACAAAAGATCTGATCATTTAGAGTTGGTTGGATACTCAGATGCAGATTATGTTGACTGCGTTACAAAAAATTCTGCCTTAGGCTACATCTACATGATGGTTGGTGGGGTTGTCTTAGAGAAGTGTGAAACAGTCAACCATAGCCTCATCCACCATGAAAGCTGAGTTCATAACTTATCATGAAGCATCAAATTAGGTATTGTGGTTATAATGTTTCTTCTCAGGTTTATGGGTATTATAATATATCTCGAAATCATTAAGAATCTTTTGTAATAACTTAACTGTGGTTTCCTTCTCTAGTAACAACAAGCATTCATTAAGGTTGAATCATATTGACATCAAATATCTTGTTGTAAAAGAAATAATTAAGAATCGTCTAGTATTTATGGAGTTCATCGGCACTAAGTAGATGATTGCGGATTTGCTCATTAAATGGCTCCCTATCACGCTATTTCAGAAGCATGTAACATCCATGGGAGTCATTGATCACATAGATGTATTCAGTAACTGGGAATTGAGCGCGGTTTATTTTCATATACATTGAAGAGATATCATTTATAAAGTTTTAATGATTCTCATATAAAGTTAATTTTTTATTCTCTTTATATATGTGCAATTTGTACTAAGTAAACAAAACTAAAGTCATGTCTCGTTGGAGACATTTGAAAGCTATAAGACCTCTTAAGGATAGATATATATCATTAGATTGCATGTGTAATTCTTGTAACACACCTCCTAGTTTCTGATTTATGCAATTAAGATTGGTAGTATTTATGACCATGCTTAGTCTTAATTCGCTAAGATTAAATGTTGTGATGGCTATCATGATTCGATACTTGCGGTCTTGATAGACGAGATTGTAATAGCGTTGCTCATATTATTCAGTAATTGCCTTGGTTAACCATTTAAATGCTTCTTCAAAATTAAAATATATTTTCAAAATATTTTCGAAAAATTAATCGTTGACATTGATCAATGTGGCCTAAGTGGGAGAATGTAAAAATTATATAAGGTTGGCTTACCCTAAGGGTTGGATAGTGTGATCGGGAATACCGATGGACTCTACTTAGTTGTGATTCATCTAAAATCGTGTTAAGGGGTGTTGTGCTACAACTGCGTGGCACGCATAATGTTCTAATTGAACTAGGATACTCAAATTCATGTAAAGCCTAAAGGAGAGGAGTTTCAATGGGTTCCAAACTACTTAACCCTTTAAACAATATAAGCAGGGTTGGGTCCCCAAGGCTACATATGACAAAAGCTATTTTTCATCTTGGTGCTTCTCTAAAGGGTGTAAGGTTAGGAAGCTACGGCATCAAGCATACAGCGATAGCGTCCCAATCATTTACGTCACTAATTTAGTTATAAAATCTCTATATATATACTCGATGCACAACATGGTCCATTTTAATTCTGCATATGGTTTACATAGCTCACATCAAAGGTGGAGCCCACACAATGAATAGTCCACATCAAAGATTGGCTCTGCATGCACAGTGAATATGATCATTGACCAGGCAAACTTGACAGATAAATACTTGGGTGATGTTGGAAACAAAACATGCTTTTATACTTTTTAGTGGACAAGCTTATCTAATGACAAGCATGTTGTTTACCAAACAAGCTAATCTAATGATTAAGTAGATACGTGGATAAGCTACTTAAGGCATAAATAACTTGTACAAAGTGACTTACCATCCAAACACCCCCTTATAATGACTACCTGTATATAATTTATTATGTGGATGCATAAAGAAGGTGTACATGGACAAAACAAGATCAGCAATACAGTATAACGTATGGAAGACAAAAGTAGCAACAGAAAGGCATAGAAAATAACAGAGGCCACCAGCTAAGTGATAGGGTGCCCATTAGATGTTTCCTATTTCTCAACAAGATTAAGATATATCATCCAATGTTCAACTCAACATCTGTATTCCTCCCAATATCCGTTGAATATCGCTTGTTTTTCTTCTTCACGAGTCCAACATTCCTCTTATCCATCGACAACAGCTTGTCTTTCTTCCTCAGGAGTTGCAAGTTCTTGAACCTGCGTAAAGCAACACGATACAGATGTCCTACAAATAGCAGCCCGATTAACCCTAACCACGCGAAGAATGTATTTCTAACTGTAAGCCATGGCATTTTATTGAAGACTTCATCTGAGGAGAGAGCATAAAGAGAGCAGCCATATGTGACCATCATCGAGGAGACAGCAACCCACATGAAAATCGTGAGAATCCACAACAGGACCCTCCGTTGAAGTGGGAATCCACTTATCAGCAATAAGATTATAAGAAGAGATGAAATAAACCCAGTGCTGTTGAAAATCATGAAGACCCTATAAGCCTTCCAATCTGTATAGCTCATTATAGCCTCCCCAGCTGTGTGCTCTTTTCCACCTTCGGCGTCTAGGGTGTCTTGCCAAACACTGCCAGGAGGGTCGAGGCCAGCTTCAAAGGTCTCTGTCGCGATCAAGATAGCTACAACCATTAGTGTGCTCCGTGTCTCGTCCAGCCACCTACCGTGATCTTTCTTTCTTTTCTTTGTTTTCCTCCTTTTAGTTGGCAATTCCATCTCATTTGCTAACGAAATCGGGCCCGGCGAGGGATGAAATATTTCTTGTGCGCTTCTTGCTCCCACTTTTTTAAGGATAGCTTTCAGCTCTTTATCAGCTCGTTCATGTGGACTGTTTAGTAAGATGTCGAAGGCCGTCAGGCCACTTATGTTGATGGCGTTTACATCCACTTTGGTCTTGCTAACCAAATACTCAACCATCTGCAATGGATAGTAGTTCTTGTCAAGATGATTTTTAGGGAATGGTTTTATCCACTGTGGGGCCCATCAGTACATTGTCTGGATCATTTGATTATGGCCCCACTTATACAATCTCAACGCTGGATAGTCCCTTGGCCTTGGGCATGTTTGGAACCATAAAAAAGGAAAATGGTTTCCTTTGATGTGAGGATTTCTGTTGTTTGGACAATAAAGAAAAGGGCGGATTCCATCAAGCAATTACTATACTCTTTTCATAATTTGGAAGAATATTGTGGTAGAAATATGAGATTCCACTTTCTATCTAAACATCATTGGATAATTACTCTATTATCCAAACATGCCCTTAGGTTATGTTGGTTATCCTTTGTTACTGATTCTGTACAAATTGGCTGGATAGTGAGTGCTCTAGACTTCTTTATTTGATGGGCCGCAATTAGATTTTCAATCCCATTACTTCCATCTATGGGGTATATATTAAAAAAAAAGGATTGAAAAGAAATATAGAGCAACAATCGTCCGTTTGGGTAAAATGAAAATTATAATTTAACTAGTTTTTTGTTTAATAATTGGAATTTTCAACGATTTTATTTTAAATATAAGATATTTGATCTTTATGGTAAGAGTTTTCAAATTCTGAAGTTTCTTCCTAATATAAATAAGATGGAACATGAAGCCATATGATGGTTGGATGGGCCTGAATTTTTCTTATGTATGTTTACAGAAACATGTTTATTGCAAACCAAATTTGCATAAGTAACTTTCATTTAACTAAATTTCAAAGAATTGTTTATTGAGAGCTAATTCTGTATTTCGTAGGAGACTGCCAAATTTGTAGATTATAGAGAGAAGCAATCACATTTCCTTGGGGCATGTTGCGCTGAGGCGTTCCTTAGCGCCGGGTAGGTCTGTCAGGCTTTCAGGCTAGGCCTGGTTTGGGCTGCGGTTGGACTGAACTAGGCCTGAGTGTGGGACCTGTGCTTAAAATTTAAGCCCATGGAATCATTGGGATCGGCTGAGGGTGAGACTAAAAGCCCATCAGCTCATCAGCCCAACCCAACTCAAGGGAGGAAACTGTTTCCTTTTGGGATGGCCCACTAAAGTTTTGGATCAGGGTGAAAGTTCGGCCGAGGGTGTGCTGGATGATTCAAAATTTGAGCTCATATCATGGGGGTTCTAAAAATGTTCTCACTAAAATTGGTGAGAATAGACTGTCCATATATAACCAAAAAGCCAATTAATGTGTGCCATCTATCATGTGGGATGGCAAACCATCCCAAAAATCTTTTTAATTGGATGATCATATGGCTAGGAAAATAGCTAGGAAAATGGATAGCCCACATTAATTATACCGAGATGGCCCAGTCATTGATCTTGACCGTCCATCAAGAGGGACACACCTTTAATTTCCCATTGCTCTTAAAAACTCCTTTCAATTGTATGAACTTGGCTATCCAATCAAACTCTAGGAAAATGGGTCGACGTTTGATTTCAATACTCTTTTAAAGGCACTATAAATGGATGATCCTAGCCATCCAATTAATGACGAGGGAAATGTACTGTCTATATTGAGTATAATAAAGAAGGTACATGATTTATTTATTTATTATTATTATTATTTTTTTACACAAAACGCACCCATACAAGCCGTAGTGGGATTTCACCACCTATATGTATCGAACCCAAGACCTGTGTTGAAACTCCTCGAGTCTACCACTGATGTAAGGACTCGAACCCTACACAGAGGTGACTTTCAACGTGTGAAGTTTCACTGAGCCGCAAAATATAATCAAAATTTCCGTATCATTTTAGTGCATGAGTCCAAAAATAATGCACATTTAAAGCTTAGGCGGACCACACCATAGAAACGAGTGGGATTGATCAACCACCGTTGAAACCATCTTAGATCCGTCGTGAAGTTTATTGGCCATCTAACTTCTTCCTAAGGTCACACAGATCTGGATGAAGGGAAAATACTGTAGCCCCAAGAAGTTTTCAACATAGGCGTCTAAGTTAACTGTTTCTATAGTGTGGCCGATTTGAGCTTAGTTCTGTCTCGGTTTTTTTGCCTCATTCCATACAATGATATGAAAAAATGGATGGACGGTGTGGATCTGATACATTTCTTATAATGGGCCCACAGAAGTTCCACATGTTTACACTCAGGTTTTCTTCTCGTGATGAGACCCCGCTTCACCCGGGACGGTGCTACCCTTACCATGGTGCCCACCTTGACGTGTGTATTCTGTATTCGACGAATATTCGTATTTTCAGATCAATCTAGTACATATCTCAAAAATGAGACGGATCCAATTATCCGGTGGACCATAACATTGGAAACAGTGGTGATTGATCATATATATATATATATATATATATATATATATATATATATATATATATATATATATATATATATATATATATTCCCTCTTCATCCAGTCTTACGTGAAATTATCTAGCCTAATGTGAAATTATCAACAGATTGGATGGAAAGTTGAAAATACGGAGACATTAATGTGAGCCCTAATAGGTTTTTAATGGTAAGGTGCTCAATCAACATTGTTTCCTGGATTACGGTCCACCTGATAATTGGATATTTTTAATTTTTAGTATAATACTCTAAAATGAGATGAAAAAACGGATGGACGGAGTGGATACTGAATACACATATCAAGATGAGCCCCATGGTAAGGGCTGCACCATCTTGGGTGAGACCCGGCTCTCACCTAATAGAATCCCCTCCACCGCACAGCCAGCAACGGAATTTCAAAATTTAGATGTATATCTTAGATCCACACCTTCCATCTAATTTCTTTTCATTACGGGATACGAACAATAATTTAGATCCAAAGATAAGGTGGGTCATATCACTGAAGAAAATAAGAATTGATGCTACCGTTGAAAACTTCTATAACTGGTATTTGTATTTTAATTTTATTCAGGTATGTGTGATATTATGAACAGCTCAGATGAAAAGTAAGTCTCACGGTTGGCTCCAGGAAAGTTTCAACGATAATTGTTCAATCCGAGTGCTTTATGTGGCGTGATCCACTCGGGCATTGAATGCATTTTATTCTTTGGCTCATGCTCTGGAATTATCTGGAGAAGTTGATAGACGGTGTGGATCTAACATAAAAATCATGGTGGGACCCAGCAAAGTTTCACACCTCAAAAGTTGTGTTGTGTAGTTAGCGATACATTTGGATAGAGAAATCTGCATATCTTGTTAGCAGAGTCATCAGAAATGACGTGGAAATGACGTGGATCAATGATAACCGACCGCACTGAAATTTCTCGTGCCTTCACCGCAAAGGATCCGCACTCGAAACGTTCATCATCCAGAGCCCACCACCAATTTCAATTTCTTACCCTAAAAATTACTTTAACGTGATGATCCCAGCCATCCAAATCAATGGCTAGGAAAATGAACTGTCCATTTTGATTGTATTAGTGAATGTCCATTGATTAAACCGGAGTCTGGACCGTTCATCTCTCAGGGCCCACCTTTGGTTGCATGTCCCTCTTATAAGTCAATCAAATGATCATAACCCTCCGATCAACCATTTTATGGCTAGAAAAATCGATGGTCCGTAGTGATTATAGCAATGAATGTTCCAACATTGATTCGCACCATTCATCAGTGTCAATGTAGGAAACTTCCACAAGTGTCGACTAATGTTAGGCCGGTTTACATAAATTAATGAAGAAGAGGTTATTCCTGGCACATGTGTCAATGTGGCACATGCATTGAACTAGAGCCATTCATCAGGTGGGTCCCACGTGAAAATTCCCTGGTCCAAAAATCTGAACCTCCATCTCCAATGCATAGGCCCGTGGACAAACATGATCTTTCATCAGAACCGTTATATTATCATGATCAAGCAAAGGGGTGGAGTGGGCCCACCAGCATTTCTATGAAGGGTAGTTGTAAATAGTAAAAACCATACCTGAATCTGCTTCTCTGTAGTAGCAAGGTGGAGGACAGTGTTGTCGCCATCATCTTTCATGCGCACAACCTCACCATCGTCTCCGGCCTCCACCAACACCTTCAAAGCCTCCAAATGTTTATGCTTTACGCACACATGGAAAACTGTCTCCGCTCGATCTGTCGTTACCCGAGTTGCAACGGGTCTGGCACGAACTAACTCCTTCAAGATGTCGGCTCGGCCGTTCATCGCAGCTATGTGGAGAGGTGTCCGTCCGTCACGGTCCCGAACAAGGCACATGTCGGAATCGGCCTTCAGAAGCTCTTTTACGATTTCAAGATGGCCTTTCGCTGATGCCAAGTGCAAAGGGGAGAATCCTTGGGAGTTGGATTCACGGGCGAGTTGGGGCTTCCGACGGAGGATTTCTTTTGCAAAGTCTACGTGACCGAGGAGAGCTGCTGTGTGCAAAGGAGACTCTTTGACAGAAACTCTCTCGAGAATGAGAGGATCTTCTGCAAGCATTTCAATCAGAGATTGAACGTTCCCCATTAGTGCTGCTTCATAGAGTTTCACATCCATATTCTCTCTCTCTTTGCCTTCTCCCGAGGCCAAGAAAATGCAATGCCTGTGAGAGAGGAGCCCTTTTGTGTGTATATATATATATATATATATATATATATAGAGAGAGAGAGAGAGAGAGAGAGAGAGAGAGAGAGAGGCCTTTTGTAGAGAGCGACAGAAGAAAAGCATAAAGCATTGCTCAATGGTGTATGTGGCCGGTAAGACTGATCAATCGACAGGGATCGTATATTAAGTGGGCCATTTGATGGATGGATTATGTTTCTAACACCATACCGTCTGTTGGTCGCGCGGATCAATGCATGTGTCACATTGACACATGTGTCACATCGGTCGAGTAAAATGGCAAAGAATATCTCCTGATTTTACTCGGACGAGGATTTCCTGCGAAAGGCTTTCGCAGGAAGTTCCTGCGCTGTAAACTTAGTTGGGGCCCACCATAATGTTTGTCAGGAATCCACTCTGTCCATCAGTTTTGTGAGTTCATTTTAGGAGAGTAAAAAAATTTTTGCAGGATCCAAGACTTAAATGAGCCGTACTAAAGGAAAATGTGGTTAGGGAAATTTCTACCGTTGAAACCTCGGTGTTCGACAGTGATGTTTACATGCCATCCATACCGTTAACAACGTCGTTCCTGCTGGGATGAACTGAAAACATAAATATTAGCATGATTCAAATCTTCTGTTGGCCCACGAATATTTCAACTGTGGACGTTCAATTATCCCATTTTCGGCCCACTTGAGTGTTGGATCCGGTTCATTTTTAGTATTATATCTTAAAATGCACTCACAAAACGAATGGACGGGGAGGATTTCTCACAAACATAACAGTGGGCCCACCTGGTTCCCAGCGTAGGAACCTCCAGCGATAGGCTTTCGCAGGAAATCCGCGTCCATTTTACTCGACCTATCTTTTCAAAATCTGATGGCCCAAAAATGCAATCGGCCGCTGCCCGTGGGAAAGAATATCTCCTGATGGCGCATAAATGCAATTAATCGTCAAACGAGGCAAAGAGTATCTCCAGATGCTCCATAAATGCAATTCCTCGTTAATGCTTTTTCAGGGGAGTCCATCTTTTTGAGAAATCGATGGAGTAATTCAATCAACCGAATTAATCTTTTTAAGAAATCGATGGAGTAATTCAATCAACCGAATTAATCTTTTTGAGAAATCGATGCATGACTCCATAGATTCGAGGGAACAACTACCTGACAAATATTTTGTTCGATTTTATTTGGGTGCACCTCATTTACACGTCGAGGGTGACCAATCTTTTCAAAATCTGATGGCCCATAAATGCAATCAGTCGTTAATCCATATATTATTTCCCCATTGATTTTACTCAATTGATGTGGTATCGGGAGATATTCTTTGCCTCATACTTCTAGTATGTTCATCATGCAACACGTCACATAAAAGCGTATCATACCGGGAGTTATGACTTACTCTTCATTAATGCATAATACCCTAGCTAATACATAAGAAAGTTTGAAGTCCACCCTTCTCATTTTCTCCTCTCATTGGTATAAACACTTCCCAGTTTCTCTTCTTCAAATCATTACCATGGCTCATATTCTTATTCTTTTGTTCAAGCTTTCCACTTGGTATCTTTCATCAAGGACCTTGACATTTTATCATCTGGTGTGAAGAATGATCTCCTCTTTAACACCCCAATTGATCCAGACACTTTACTATTGACACTCGGTCCTACTTTCCATCCGGTAGTCACTTATGAATATCTTTACGAAATCAAGCTTATGCTGGTTCAATTGGACAATTTTCCTAATCCCTCCAATATGTTCAAGTCGTATGGCCGAAACCGATGAATGGTTGGGTTGAGTGGTTTGCTTGTTTGAAAGCACAACATAGTGATGCGTGGAAATAAACACGAATTTATGAATGCATTAAACTCTCTCTGCATGAGTTTCCAGCTAATCCTTTCCTTCTTTTAACAACGTTGACCTTCTGGAGTCAATCGGCCAATATATTTCATTTCGGATGCGGCTCCATGGGTCTATCAGTCATGGATATATGTGCATTCACTCACCTTTTTTCTTTTGGCGAGCCTGTCTACCTGTGATTCACTTTAAACAATAATCATCCCTTCGTTTTCCCAAACAAGAGCAATAGGGCATTTTTACCTTCATGGCGCTTCAATGCAAGTCTCGGGATGAAATAAATGAATAAGAACACACGACATTTCTGTTGATGTGTATTTACCATTTTCTATTGTGTGAGTAGTCTACAAATTACTAAGTAATATATTCTCCTAGTCGAGGCATTTGCGTAGGGTCGTCAACTTGGCCTTACCCCTTTCGTACATGACCACCTTTATCATAGCATATATAAAGCAACCACTAAAGGATTCTACCAATTTAGTGGGCATATATGGCTTGTCTAGATGTGGTTTTATGAATATTTTGGAATAAAGCTCATCAAATTTGCTCAATGGATATTGAATTCACTTCCTTTAGCCATCGCAACATTCTTTCCTCCAAAACTAATTATTCTTTTGTTGAATGTATGAATTCATTTTTTTTTTCTTTCACCCTCAATAAATTCAGTCATGCCTTTTGCCCCTTCAAGGATAAGGAGTTTGGTTTGATTTATTTTACTAGAGAATTTAAATTGACCGATACTGATATGGAAAATCTTAGGGATGTGGATTGGAAAAGCTACCTGAGATGTAAAGACTTAACATATGGTGAACCATCGATACGAGCATTAATGCCAAAGTTGATATTGAACAACACTTCCCCAATATCCTTACACGCCAATTTGGTTTAGCTCAAGGTATCCCTTTCCCTTTCTTACGCCAAACTTGTAACCAACCACCGACTCATCGGTTAGTTGCAGATTTGGCTGCCATCTTCTAGAGTCTCCATAAAGGATTTAAGTCCCCCAGCTCATCCTTTACACTTCCTCTCTTTAACATTCGCCACAACAATTAAAACCATTCCAATCCTGGTAAAAGAATTACTATGGGACTCTGATCAATATGTGTCACAAATTAATAATCGGCCAGCTTTCTTCTTCCTCAAAGATGAAGAAGCATTTGATTGAGAAGATGAAGAATAAAGAAAGCACCAAGAAGTCGGTCACTCCTCTGTTGCCCATGCCTTCTCTTGTTTAGAGAAAAATACGCTAAAGGAAAGTAACCTTGATCACATTGGCTGTCCTCTCTCCAACATAAATAAAGATGGTCACTCCTTCATTTTCTTTAATAAAATGGACAAACAAGTTCAACCTGAGTTGAAGTGACAGAAGACCACTGCAGTAGATTCAGTCATAATGGCCTTGACTACTGCTTCAATTCCAGCGCTCACAATTTCTTTTGCCATTTCAAAGATTTTAGAACTTGGTCCCCTTATAACACCTCGACCTGCTCTACCTACAACATCTGGTCAAATGGTTTCGAGTATCCTTCCTTTGTCCAAAGCAATTGCAGATTTTGAGAAATATTATAAAACTAAATTCTGGTCGGATGTCTCCCATGTTAAATACTCTTGGAAGATGGAAGAGGTGTATAAGAGACATAAAGATGCTCATTTTAATAGGGCATTTAATAGATGACAATGCAAAAAAGGAAAGATTAAATGATCCCAATCTTCCTTTTGACCGATATCTCAAGCCATATCATCCTGATCCTCCTCATTTTCCTCGCTCCAACTGAGCTTTGACTTTAGTCATCGATCCTACCAAACTTTCACCAGCGGAGGATTGATACATTACCATTGTTGTTTGGTCAGATTCATGTGGATGTTATTTCAACATTAGGCTATTTCTTTTCCTGTAGCAATTATGTAGTCCCTTTTACTGACTTTACCCTCTTAAAAATCAAAAGTAACCAAAGAACTCTTAGCCACTGACAAGTCAATTGCTGCACTAAATCCTCAGGCCAAGGTATCCACTCAAAATATTCTTGCTAACGATGCTTAGTCCCAGGTCAAGACACTTGATGTTTATGACTTAGAGAAGACAATGAATGAAATTCAGTAACCCACAAATTCAATTGAAGGCCAAGATGAGGCAATAATATACCAGCCTATGGAGTCCTTTAATATATATTTGCAATCCATAATTGTATCACCTACATATAATTAAAATCAAGAAATTGCACAACCAGTTGCACTATCGATCTTACCTTCTATTCAACCGGCTTTTCCCTTAGAACCAATTGATAAACCAATTGTTGTAATCGATGAGCATTAAATTGCTCCTTTGGATGAAGTAGAAACACTTGAACAAGAGATACCTTAACTAGCTGAAATTGCTCCTGGTCGAGGTACAAAGCTTACAACGGTTGACATCGTTACTCCACTAGCCAATGATTCTCAAGCGTTACCTCCTTTAAAGTACCTACTCCCTATAGAAGACATACTATCTTGTTTCGACCAAGCCTCTCCTCGTGATATCTTGGTGACAAAGTCTCCTTCACCTTCAACAGAAATTCAGTAACCGTAGGAAGAATTACGAATCTTAATTTAATTTGGCGCTGTTGACATGATGACATCAGAATCGATTGAGAGACTGAACTGCTTAATTCAATGATAACAAACTCTCACTCGGTCGAATGAAACTTTACTGGCTAAGCAACCCATACTGTATGAATTCCTAGGCTTGATTTACGAATACCAGGATACATTCACTATGGTCGACGGACTTCAAGCTAAGTACTCGATCACCTTCTCTAAGATGACAATGATCATAACTGATAGGGAGCAACTTATTATAGTATATAGCAACCTGAAGGAGTCAGATGCTTCGTTGATCAACCTATAGACTCAAATCTCATTCATGGAGAACAAATTGAGATCACTGAGGGAATAACGAAAATTACTGATCGAGCGCATACATGGTCAAAGGGCCGAAATTAATTAAATGGGTGCGTTCATGCAATAGTGTGCCCTATTGATTGGCGGGATTGCGTGTTCTGAAGCTAAAACTGAAGTTGTTCTCCATCGATAGGAAACCAAGCGGTCAAAGCTTTAAGAAGCAATTGCATTTTTCTCATCTTTCAAAATTTTTTTATTGCTTTTGTACCTATCCGCTATCAGTCATGTAACTTTTACCATTAATCCAATTGACCATAAACTTTATGTTATGTGTTATGCTCTCTAGTACTTTAACACTTTTTTTCCTGTGCATAACTATATTAATGATAGACGATTCAAGAGAAGCCTTGCACCCGTTCATTTCCTCTCCCTAAGAAACGTTTTGCACCATTAATGAAAATACTTTAACAAATATGATGCCTTATCTTCGGGTGTGATTGTTCATCTTGAATGCATATTTAAAGGAATCATTGGTGCTTATTCCATTGTAAATCAATTTCACTTCTCTCATCTTCAAGCACTCTTTCCCTCTTCAATGGCTGTTACCCCCAGGTCTGCTTTCTATCGTGCTCATAGGTTTCTGAGAGAAATCCTGGACATGGATATTGAAACCTTTTGCCATTATACTCTTCAATATAACATTTACTCATTCATTCCCAATCTTCGATTCACTGCTAGGGATGATACTCCCTGACTAAATTTTTGGATGCTTTAACAAAATTCTAGAGCATCACCAACACATATTTTGGTGCTGACAAAGATTTAGAAGAACTTAACACTTATATGAACCAGTGTGCTGCCATTCACATGGAAAGTAACATTTTCACGGATCAATATGACTGGGACCACCTCATGCATTGGACTCAGTAACATCACTTTAACAATGCGATGTTGAGAACTCTGCAAGTTCAACGTAGAGAGACCAGTGATGACCTCCAAAAAATTGAGCGACTCTATGTTGAAAGATGTCTAAAATGTCTCCAAACCCTCCTAAACTTCATCAACTCTCAAGTTGATCTCTACCAGGCTTAATTATGTAAGAGCAACGAATGAAAGAGAGAAGCATAACACAAGGCCAATGTCATCAAACGCCGGATTGACCAAGTCCTTCACTTTCTGAATCGAGTTCTGGAAGTGGATAATCTTGAAAGGATCAAAGGAAAACAACCATGAACTCATCAGAGAATGAGCTGTTAAGGAATTCGAAGAGATGAATGCTGCATATGCATAATCTGTTATCTGGGAGAGCCTTCTGTTTTCTCTTTCTTTGCTTATTATTATTATTATTATTATTATTATTATTATTATTATTATTATTATTATAATTTATCAATGTAATTGGCCAGTCGGCTGTGTTTTGCTAACGTTCGACCATTAATATAATATTTATATTCTAACCACCTTTTGGCATGATTTTTCCATATTTCCCATAGGCTGATATGATACGCTTTCAGGAATTGACCATTGATCGGATTCTTTACCATTTTACTATCCATGCCATGGAGAAAGTAAGCTCCTCGATGAAGAACTTTTACCGCAATGTATGATCCATCTCATGTAACTAACCATTTATAGAATGCAAAATCTTTAGTTTCGATAGATAATATTACTTTTCAAACCATATCACCTTCACGAAAAGCTTTCTTTTTTTACCATTTTATTATATGCTTGGGTAACTTTAGCCTTGTTTATCATAATGGAATCCAAATCCTTCAACTGAGTTTCATCTAAGTCTTTAGGTACAACTATCATAGCTTTTGTGAACTCGGCCAGGGTTAAATCTGCTTGATACGCTACCCGCAAGGATGTGACAATCACTTCTAATGGCAACACGACATCATGTCCATATACTAATCCAAATTGACTCGTTCCTGTTCTTGTCGGAATGAATTACGATATGCTAAAATAGCTTCTGATAACTTAACATGCTATTATTTAGGATTTTCATCAATTATTTTTCAGAAACTATTCTTTATAACCTTATTACAAACCTTGGCCTGAGCATAATAAGGTGATGAATGCATAAGCTTAATCTTGTACTCATTAGCCATTGCCTTGACCTATTTAGATAAAAATGCTACTCCTTCATCCATCATGATCGATTTAGGGATTCCAAGCCAATGAATTATATAAGTGTGAATAAATCGTTATAATTTTTTCTTCAAATGCTTGTGCGATTTGAAGTCCTGATGCTAATTGTGTCTTTCACTGGCATCAAGATTCCTTTCACAATATATATGTTTTAACTTAACCTCATCAAATTTACTTAGCAATTGAGATAATATGACTGTAAAGTGGTACTTGAGTAATTAAACAAACTAATGAGTTAGTTTATTACTAACAAAGAATAGCCCATAATTAATACATTTTTTGCTCCTAAATCGGTCAACAATTATAGGTTGACTAAGCCTCGTATTCAGCTTGATTATTGGTACAATCAAACTCAAGTTGAAATGCAAATTCTTGTTTTTGTCAACTAGATCGATCAGAATGATCCTTGCTCTTAATCCTTTGTCGGTCATTAAACCATCAAATATCAATTTTCAAGGTGGCTAAGAAACCATATACAACCTTCTATATCAGAAGGCTGATCGGCTAGAAAATCTATTATGGCCTGTCCTTTTATAACCTTTTGTGGTAAATAAACCAAATCAAACTTGGACAATACAAGAATCCATTTACCAATTTATCCGATTCAACATATATTTTATTAGAATAGTTATCGCTATTACATTGATTGTCTCGGCTAATAAATAATGTCGTAATTTTGTAGTCACAAAGTATAATGCTAAACATAACTTTTCCATAATAGAATATCACCTCTTGGTATCTAACAATGTTCGAGTAAGATAATAGGGCACACACTTCTTCTAGTCATTGTCATCTTATGCCAACAAAGATCCAATCGTATCTAAAGAAGTTGAGATATACAACTTAAGCGGTAAACCCTTTACTGGTGTCATTAAATTGGTCGCTTGGATAAATACTCTTTAATGCGGATGAAAGATAGCTGATGCTTCGTCTCCTATTTGAACTCATCTCCTAATTTTAGCTTCAACAAACACATTTTTTTTAGATCAATTAGAAATAAATCACCGTATAAAGTTAACCTTGTTAAGAAACCTTTGTCATTCAGTATTGGTTTTTTTATTTATTATTTATTATTATTATTATTATTATTATTTTTTTTTACGACTGAGCTTCCATGCACTATTGCTCTTGCTTTATACTGATTGATCTTAATTCCTCTGATACACCATAAAGCCTAAAAAATTTCAGCTAATACCCAAAAACGTATTTAAGGGGGCTCATTTCCAATTTATGAATCCTCATCCTCTCGAACGGTTATTATAAATGATTGATATGCTTGGTCACACAGGCTAATTTGACCACTATATCATTGATATAAATTTTCATGAATCAACCAATTATATCATGAAAGATGGCATTTACAGCTCTTTAATAGGTAGCCCCGCCATTCTTAAGCCTAAAAGGTATCACAACCTAGTAAAACATATCTAAAGGACCAGGATATCTAAAGGATATTTTTGAGACATCCTCTATTGAAATATTTATATGACTATATCTTGAATGGTCATCCATAGAGTATACAATTTGATACCCAGTTGTTCAATTGATCAATTGATTGGCCATAGGTAAGGGATAATCATCCTTTGGTGTGGCTTGATTTTGATTCCAAAAATTAATGCGCACTCTAAGCTTATCATTTTTCTTGATAACTAACACTATGTTTGAAATACATTTGGTATATTTAATGGGTTTAATAAAACCTTCTTTTAAAAGCCGCTTGATTTCTTCCTTGATATTTTGCGTTACCTTGGCCGTCATTTGCCTAGGTGGCTGTTTGTGTGGCCGATATCCCTCCTTCATGGGTAACCTATGTTCAAACGAATGTCGGTCCAGTCTAAACAACTCATGATAATCCCAAGTATAGTAATCAACAAACTCTTTAAGTAAATTAAGGAGTTCACTACAAGAAATATGGTTTTTACCTACGAAACTTTTACCTACGAAATTATTTTTCGTAGGTAAAGATGACTTTTACCGACGAAAATTATTTTCGTAGGTAAAAGCATACTTTTACCAACGAAATTGATTTTCATAGGTAAGGGTGTTTTACCTTTTTTATCATCGAAACTTTATTTTTGCCTACGAAAGTTTGATTTCGTAGGTGAAACCCATCTTTTCCTACAAAAATATTCGTAGCTATAGGGTCTTTTGAATTTTTCTGTAAAACCCATATTTACCTACGAAAATATTCGTAGCTAAAGGGTCTTTTAAATTTTTCTTAACAACCAAAAATCAAAAACTTTCTTATTACTTACGAAATTTAATTTCGTAGGGAAAACCCATATTTACCTATGCAAATATGCGTAGCTAAAGGGTCTTTTGAACTTTAAAAAAAACAAAAAAAAATATAAAACTTTACTTTTCCCAACGAAATTGAATTTCATAGGGAAAACCCATATTTACCTACGAAAGTATTTATAGCTAAAGGGTCTGTTAAATTTTACTTTTCCCTACGAATTATAATTTCGTAGGGAAAAACCATATTTTCTTACTAAAATATTCGTAGCTGAAGAGTCTGTCAAAGTTTTCAGAAAAAAAAGAAAATCCAAAACCTTTCTTTTACCTACGAAATTTAATTTCGTAGGGAAAACCCATATTTACCTATGAAAATATTCGTAGCTAAAGGGTCTTTTGAATATTTAAAAAAACAAAAAATCAAAAACGTTACTTTTACTTACAAAATTAAATTTCGTAGGGAAAACCCATCTTTGCCTACGAAACTAGTCGTAGCTGAAGGGTCTGTGAAATTTTTCAAAAAAATAGAAAATCCAAAACCTTCCTTTTACCTATGAAATAAAATTTCGTAGGTAAAACCCATCTTTACCTACGAATGTTTTTGTAGGTAAAAGGTGTTTTATTTTTTACCTCTTTCCTTAGGACAATTTTCGTAGGTAAAGGGCATTTTCAGCTCTCACAATCGACTTTCAAAATTTGAAGCTGCAAAAGTCGTCTTTCCCTACGACCATTTTCGTAGGTAAAGGGTGTAAAAGTTATCTTTCCCTACTACAATTTTGTAGGTAAAGGGTCTTTTCAAAAAATTTTTTACCTACGAAATCTAATTTGGTAGGTAAAAGCCATATTTACATACGGAAATTGTCGTAGGTAAAGGTGTTTTGAATTTTTTTGAACTCGATTTTGTTAACCTAAACCTTAACCTATTCTCAATTCCCTGAAGCTATAACCTATAACCTAAACCTAAACCTAAACCTTTACCTTTTAACCTTAACCTTAACCTAAACCTAAATCTAAACCTATACTTATAAATCCTAATTTATTTGATAAAAGTTTATTTACGATTAAATTATTTTCTTAATAAGTTTATTGCCTTAATCTGTTATTTATGAAATTATAGGATAAATTTGAATTTGATTTGAGTGTTCCACACATTTCCTTTGCCGTCGACGATATGTTCAAGGAGCGGTTCAAGGAGTACCTCTCCTTGTTACACAAGCGGTACAAGCAGTGCATGAGTAGCGAGGAGGGCACACTGTCTGCACCACCGCACGTGACCCGTGATGACTGGTAGATACTCTGCGATAGATTTTCGTCTGATTCTTTTCAGGTAATATTTACATATTTACGATATCTTAAGGTAACAATTAAATTCACAATTAATAACAATGTATTATGAATAATGTGTTCAAAAGAGGAACAAAATAAATTCTAACAATAGGGGAAAGTTAGCAGTGAACCACGTAGCTGGTTCAAAGTCATTTGTACAAATTCATCACGACATGGTAGGAACTTACTAATAATTATTAAGTTGATATATTCTTTCAATGCATTTTATATTAACTCTATTGTCCTTTCGATTGCGCAGCGAGATTCTGTCACTGGCCAGGAGCCCGGACCAATAGATCTGTACAAAGGGACTCACTGTCGGCAGGCGATGGGATCTTGGCTACATCCTAGTACTGGTGAGATTTGGGTAAAAATCCTTACATTGTAAAATTTAATTGCATTAAATTATAATAATATCATTTTTTTTGAGAAAATTCATATGTTTTCATTATAGGTGGCGATGGACACCTTACGCAGTCAGCCCACTCCCGATGGTACTCAGCAGAGTGAGCTAGAGATCCTGAGTGAGGTGCTTAGTACCCGTTCTGGATATGTGCGTGGGCTTGGCCATGGTGCGAAGCTCATGGCACCCGCTAGAGCTGCCTACACCCAATCCATCGTTGTTGGCGAGAGTGCCACCCGCCGAGCTGACATTGTAGAGAGAGAGAGAGGTTCGACAGCTACAGGTCATCGTCAATGACATCAGAGATCAGCTAGAGAGTAAGAGTGAGCAGCTGGATAGGCAGATGGAGGAGCAACAGAGGAGGATGGAGGAGCTGACAAGGCAGAGGGAGGAGCAGGAGAGGATAAGGATAGAGGAGCATGCGAGGCTGAGAGAGGAGCAGGAGAGGAGGATGGCGGAGCTACTGGTGGAGCATGAGCGACGGATAGCGGATATGTTTCAGGCTCTTGCCGCACGCTTACTCGTCGATGCCCCACCACCTCCACCTCAATCTTTGTGATTTTTGTATTTTATTTACAATGTTAAACTTATATGTATTTATGCATGATGTAGTTTATGTTTAGATGGATTTATTTTGTACTTTGGAGTTAAATGGATGTGAATGTGAATGTGAATATGATGAAATATATTACATAACAGGTGTATATTAAGAAATATATTGTAATAGGTGTATATCAGGTGCATATCAAGAATTTTGTGTGGGGAAAAAAAAAACTTTTACCTATGAAAATTTTCGTAGGTAAAAGTCTCATCGAAGTTTTTACCTATGAATATTTTCGTAGGTAAAAGTCTCATCCAACTTTTACCTACGAAAATTTTCATAGTTAAAAGTCCCATCCATATTTTTACCTACGAAAATATTCATAGCTAAACGTTTTGTAAGTATTTTTACCTATGATATCATTCGCAGGAAAATGTTTGGTAAATATTTTTACCTATGAAAATAGTGGTAGGTAAAAGTTTTCTAAGTATTGTTACCTACGAATATATTTGTGGGTAAAAGTCTTGTAAATACCTTTTAGCTATGAAACTATTGGTAGGTAAGAAGTGTTTTCAATATTTTTAGTTACGAAAATATTCGTAGGTAAAAAGTCTCATAAATATTTTTAGCTACGAAATTGTTGGTAGGTAAAAAGTGTTTAAATATTTTTAGCTACAAAATTGTTGGTAGGTAAAAAGTCTTGTAAATATTTTTAGCTATGAAATTGTTGGTAGGTAAAAAGTGTTTTAAATATTTTTAGCTAGGAAAATATTTGTAGGTAAAAAATCTTTAAATGTTTTTAACTACAAAATTGTTGGTAGCTAAAAAGTCTTGTAAATATTTTTACCTATAAAATTATATATTCGTAGGTAAAAAGTTTTGTTAATATTTTTTCCAACGAAAATTAGCATTGGTAAAATGTTTTGCCTACGAAATATTTCGTCTGCAAAAGTCTTACCTTTGCCAGCAAATTTTTTTTTTTCACGGGTAAAAGGGTTTCCCCTCGAACTTTTAACAAGGAATTTGCCAACGAAAATTTTCACGGGTAAAACTTTTTACCTACCAAAATCAGACTTTTGCCTACAAAAATTTTCATTGGTAAAAGTGGTTTTTCTTGTAGTGTCAGGTTCTGTTTAGAAATATAATAATCAACTAATAAAAATAGGTTTGAAATGTTGTTATATTACCAAATTTATTTCCACTAGAGGATCTTGAACCTAAGCTTGAGAATCCTCCAATTTTTCTAGACTTGGCTTCAAATCCTTCATTTCAATACCATATTTAGTTTCCTGATCGGTGGGTACAAGTAGGGCTGAAAACCATAATCAATTGGGATGCCACTTTCTTCTTTCTTCACAAATACATTGAGGAGTACAGTTAAGCAGTGATGAGATAAGAAGGTCTAACTACCAGTCACTTGTAATGGTCCCTCCACCATTCAAAAAAAAGTATCCATTAATTGGGGAAGATTTGAAAATATAGGAAGTTCAAAAGACATACTAGCTGACTAGAAAGTAGAATGAAGAGAATGGTAGAGATCAACTTAATTGATAATTGGTCGAGAGTTAGGGGGTTGGTTGTAAGTTTTCTGGGTAAATGGACAAGTGATGTATAGGGCGGATTCATCGAGCAAGAAAATTTGGATGGTAGTACTCAATTCCATCTTTGATATTTTTGCCAGTTTTTACAGTGCCACCGTAACGGAGATCTCTACTGATGAGGTAACTTTCCCAAGCCTTGAGCATCGATAAGGTTGTTTGTTCATCATTTACTTCAAAATCACCTGTGAACTAGGCTGGACCAAACTCTTTTAAGTAGAAAGGAGTGAAAGTGCGAAAACGGTTACTTGAGTTGAGAGGAAAGAAAATGGAGTCCATGTATGTAGAAAATGTACGAACTTCTTGAGAAAAAATGGATGTTGTGATGACTATAAGAGATATAAAGGACATTAGAGGGAGGAGGATAATGTACAAGATAAGAATAAAAGTATTCATAGAGCTACATTTGGAGAAGTCATAATGGTCCTGTGCTGTGTAATAAATCTTTAGTTGTTAGATCATACATGCCTTTGTATAAGTGACCGAATAAAAAATACGCAAGGGATAATTTTCGACCATGAGTTCCTCGGCCAATTGAATGTACTCATTAGTAATATAGAGGGAATTTACATAGAGGATGTGAGGGTAGATCCATTGCAGTAGGAAAGCTGTGTGTTCTTCATACTCAACTCAACCTTCATATTTACGCTACATGAGCATGAAATGGGAATAGACCTTGCTGGTGTTGTTACTAAAATATCTTTATTCATCGTAAGCAAAACTTAGAAAAATAGCCTCACCAAAAGGTGAAAGTTAAGTAAGAGCACAAATGTCCAGAATTGTTGGACTTATAGGACCGCAACCGAAGAAGATGGTATTTGTGGATAAATTCTAAAATGTTGATGGTAGAATGAGAAGAGGGGGATCTAGTGCATAATCAAACAATGATAGTTTGATCCATTCGTAGATGTCTTTCTTTATCCAAGAAGCTTCATATTGTGCAGTGATGCGATCAAACCAATCGTGTCATCCTAGTAAGAGTTTTAGCCAGTATCAGGAGGTTTTTAGAGTATCAAAAAGATCCATAATTGATTGGGATTGGATTAACTTGTTTTTTCCTAAGACATTTTAGAAAGAAACGATCTAATGGACGGATCTCATTAGTATTGATATCGGAAAAGAAAGCTGATTGGAGGCAATAAAATCATTCCCAAGACCTTTCAAATGAAGTGTTGCAACCCTTCTAAATTTTAGAATGGTCTAATTTCTTGGGTGTCCATTCATCTTGGTCAGATGCATCTTTTGAATGGATTAGATGGAATATATAAAACTCACTAGGCTCCACTTACAATGTTTAAGGTTTTAATGATAGCCTTACCATTTCAATTCTTCCCTATAGTACGCCATTCTGAATTTTTGATCAGCGTTTTTTCTAGTGCCACAAATAAATAAATAAATAAAGGTCTAAAATAATGACCGATTTGATACCATTGAAACGTCTTGGTGGGTCCCACAAGTTGATTTGGACATTAAGCCTAACGTAGAAATGTTTACATCAGGTTTGGACTTTTTTCAATTTGTTCATGCTTTGTTAATGTGTATGATTTCATGCTTTTGGGACCATGGTTTGGTAATCCGAATAGCTCATAGATGGATCACGCAAAGGATCTAATGTTTCCCAAAATATATCCTTGAGTGTAATTTCTTAACCTCTTTATATATATATATATATATATATATATATATATATATATATATATATATATATATATATATATATATATATATATGGTTTAGGTACTATGTGCTCGAGCTCACAATAAGCTCCCGTGAGGTCGAGCCGTGTGGGCCCCACCGTGATGCGTGTCGACCATCAACACCGTGCATTTGATGGGTCCCCTTTAAATTATGAGATATCCCAAAAGTCAGCCGTATACGGAACTTAGGTGGGCCATACCATCTAAAATCATGTGAAGACATGTCAAAAACATATAAAAGCACTTGGTGGGGCCCACCTGAGTTTTGAATGCTGCTGAAACTTGGTCTGAACCCTCATCCAAGTGGGACACACATAATGGATGGGCTAGATTTGCAAACCACATCTCCGTGGGCCCAAAAAATGTCCCATGAATGTTTTAATGGTGCATGGCCCCTCTCCACTTCTGTATGTGGTGTGGCCCACACAAGTCACGGATTGTCTTGATTTTTGAGACCTAGGCCCACGATGGAATGGTGCATCTGACTGATGGGGTAGATGTTCGAAATGCATCACGGTGGGGCGCACATAGCTCGACCTCATGGGACATTCCCATCAGCTCAAGCGCATAGTACCTTTTTCCATATATATATATATATATATATATATATATATATATATATAAAGTTTCAAACAAAGCATAAGACAATGGCCCATTTCAACATAAAATAGTCCAACAATCCAAGAGTTATTATTATTTTTTCATCTGGGAGATGTTCAGGTGATTCCCATATCAAAATATTTTCCCCTGATAAATTTATGTGGGGCTGATAAGATTGATGGTATGGATCACCGAAACATGATGAGATAGATGCTTCTCAATCCGCTAGGTTTTTGTCTTATCAAAATAGCTGCATTTGGAGTTTTTCTTAGAATCCAGCTATATGTTTAACAACATTAAAAAAGAAAAGAAAAAAAAGCGAGACCAACAAATGCTATGACGACAACTATATTATCAAAATAATCCTTTGGAACTCCAAACACTGAATAAACAATATTGATAATGTTTTTAGCTACCAACGCTACGATCTAAATTCAATGGCCCACAAGCTTCAGCATTAGGAGAGGAGCATTCTTTGAAGTCGATTCTGCATTGGGATGCTTTCTTTTCTTTCTTTCTTTTTTATTATTTTATTTTTGTTTTGTCGAATTGAAATTCGTTCGTTGATGATTCAGTCTTTGGTTCTTACCCCCTTTAATTAACCATTGATAAACTTTAATCAACCAGTGTTGGTTCATCATGTCCGTTATTTTCCCAATGGCTGAATCCCAATGGAAGCTCACTTCTATCAAGTGCTTTTGGGAAAAAGAATCATGCAAAGGCTAGACGATGTGATGGTTCACCAGTTTTAAAATATAAAAACTTTGATACTCAGGCAGAGTGTGATGGATGATAAGCAGTCACTTACAAACTGCTTAGAAATTGCACATGTATTATACAAGTAGTCAAATTCAATCGTTCAAATTATAGTATTCAGGGCAGATGTTTTGTGAACCAAAGATTAAGTTTATTTGATTATCTGATTATTGGCTTGGTGGATATTTATTGGATGGTTAAAAATGGAATATATCTAATGGTCCTATTTTCACAAATAAGTCTGTGAATCAGTGGTTAGGATTGTTTAATTAACTTGATCTTGAAATTGTGACTCAATGATGTTAGACTTTATGCAGAATTGCAAAAGGACCTTGCTGTGCATTGAGTATGAAGATCAGATGAATGAAATAGCATACCTTATTAGGACATTATTGTTGTAAATAAGATGCAAAAGTCTTCCTCTCCTTATACCCTTAGAGAAGCTGTGATGGGGCTTAAGCTTCTTTCCGATCAATGTTGGATTGGGGATAGCAAGAGAGGGCAGACGAGTTTAAAACCCATAAAAACTCCTCTCCTTATGACTCCACACAAATTTGGTAATTCCAATCCCATTTGGATATTGTTTGTGTATTACAGCTATAACATCCCACCCCTTACATGAATTCTAGAAATATCACAACTTAGTGGGGTCCACAGGTGCACCCGATCACATTATCCAACCCTTAGGACAATCTGGACCGTTGATTAATAAGGACCACCTTATAGAATTCTTACATTCTCCCACATGGGCCACATTGATTAATGTCAATGATTAATCTTTTAAAAATCTATTTTAATTTCGAGAAAACTTCCAAATGGTTAACCAATTTGATTGTTAGATAATACGGGTAATGCTATGACAATCTGGTGCATCAAGACTATTAGTATTAAATCGCGGTAGTCATCACAACATTTAATCTAAGCGAAGTGAGAGTAAGCGCGGTCACAAATATTATTAGTCATGATGACATAGATATGAAACTAGGAAGTGTGGTATAAGGATTACACACGTAGTGTGATAAAATGTGCATCTCCTTAAGAGGTCCTGGAGCTTTCAAATGTCTTCAATGAGACACAACTGTAGTTCTACTTACTCAAAATGAATTATATATATTTAGAGAGAAGTAGAAATTAATTTTATATCAAAATTATCAAAACTTTATCAAATGGGATCTCTAGAATGTCTATGAAAATAAAACACGCTCAACCCCTACTAACTCAAAACATGTGGGATCAATTGTTCACTCCCCAAGTATAGGGTTGTGATGTAGTAATAAACTCGGTAAGATCGAGGTCGAATCCCACGAGGACTGGTTGTCACAATTCAAATCTATGATTCTTCTTAACTAATCCAATGAATAATGAACTAAACTATTAAGCACAATTTTTAGGAAAAACAATTAAGAATAGGGAAGAAAATTTAATCAGAGAGAAAGCACTAGGACTTTCGAATCCACCCCTAATTATCCTAACCCTTGTTTGATCTGTTGATTCACCTTGATCTAGATTGATACCACTTAAATAGAGAAAGCACAATCTGTGTCCTAAATCGGGCATACAGACTGTCTAATTCCTTTAAGCAATGCCATGAATAACAAATTCCATGTCCTTGGTCGGGCACATGGAATGTACATTCATTAAAGCATCCTATTTCTTCCTCTATAGAAACCCGTTTTGATCGACACAAGCACTGTAATAAGCATCCAACAACATCCATCTATATACTTTGATCAAGTTCATAGATGGAGAAGTATGGAATTTAAACCCATAAAGCCCACTTAGAGAAAAAAAACAAATTAATTAAAATTCAAAGTAAATCAACCAATACAAGAGTCGATCAAATTAGGGGCTTCATCTCAGACCCTAGCTGAGAGATTAGTTACCCATAAAATCCATAAAAAATATTAAATAAAATTCATAAATTAAAAATCCAAACCGAACAATCTCTCTCTCTTTCTCCTTCTCTTTCTTCTCTCCCTGGCTCTGGATCTCCAATTCTCTGGATCTAAATGCCTTCCCCACGTCCAAAACTTTCCTTTTATAGTTGCTGGATGGCTGGAATCGGTGGCAGAGTCGTAGACGGACTCGAAGTGCAGATTTTTGCAACCGTGATCGGTGGGCCCCACAGAGGTGTTTTCTGGAAAATCTACCCCGTCCATTGGATTCAAGACGAAATTTCAGTCAAGAATGGGTGGTTTTGAAGGTCCATTAACGTGGCCTACAGAAGAAAATATGAAAAACTCAGTTTTGAACGTCACAAGACCGCCTGTTTGTGGCCTTCAGATATCACGCACGTGTGTACGCATGGGAGTGGAAGATCAACATGGTTTTGTAGTTCTCGAACTCATCTACACGATGGACGGCTCGGATCGGTCAGAAAGATGACGTACGGGACCCACCAAATTCTGGAAAAACGGCAGCCGTCGTGCGTTTCGCGGACGCAAACCTCCGTCCGCTGATAATGGTGGGGCCCATTCCGTTGATCAATTTGAAAATCCACTCCGTCCATTGCGTGGAGGATGAAAAAACGGCTGGGAATGCAGAGTTTTACCTACTGTTGATGAGGCCCACCTGACTTTTGAACTCACCGTCCATCTTGTGTTTGTACGATTAAAAACCGATATATGCTATCAGTTGAAGTTTTTGCCACCTAGGCTATGCCAATAGTCTTCATTTAAACCTGATGAACGGTCCGGATTGGCCGTACAGGCGACGGTGTGGACCCACAACCGAAACCCAATCAACGGCAAAGACGCTGTTTGCGTCTTTCGGTTTGAGAAGGAGAGGGTCGCGGGTCAGCGGTCCGTTTGACCGGCTGGCGGTCCCATGCACGGCGGGCGCGCATGTGCATGGTGTACATGCATCACGTGCGGGGCCCACTGTAATTTTTGTGCGAAATCTGCACCATCCATCTTTTTCCTCATATTATTTCACCCGTCAAAACCCAATTTGAGACAGTTTCAGATATCAGG
The DNA here is from genome assembly GCA_030180095.1 of Magnolia changhungtana. Taxonomy (NCBI): domain Eukaryota; kingdom Viridiplantae; phylum Streptophyta; class Magnoliopsida; order Magnoliales; family Magnoliaceae; genus Magnolia; species Magnolia changhungtana. The sequence goes on along the minus strand of JASAUF010000161.1, from coordinate 2,652,016 downwards.
TGGGCCCCAAATTGAAGATTAATGGGCTGATCTTTCAGTTGGAGCACTTCCCGAGATCATCAAGGGCTGAAATTTAATATGTACGGTTGATTTACGGCCCTCATCACATGTATGAAGTTTCGAACTAATCGGATGGCGGAAACCATGTGATCTTGCATTCTGGACCCTTTTCGGGCCCTTTGAACTTCAGTTTCTTGATTTTCTCGGATCTCAAGCGTTGATCTTGGTTCCCTGGGTCGTTTCTGTGCTCTGATGACTTCAGAACGTGAAATCCATGCTTTTAACATTATTTTGCAATTAATACTCCTGATTTCATCCTCGTAACAAAAACACAATTAAAATACTCCATTAAACCTTATCATGTACGTAAAATTAGGCAATTACGGGTCCGTATGCAACATTCGACCCTTTATCACAACCCCCAACCAAAGATTTTGCTAGTCCCGAGCAAAACATGCGAAACATAATTTTAAATAAAAGACAATTCATAAACTCAAATGACTTGTGAACAGATAACTGAGATGTGAAAATTCTAAGATTCATGATTGGTGTGTGGAATTTTCTCTTGGAATCAAGCTTACAGTAAACTTCATAATCAAGTTCAAAATATTAATCCATCAATTAGAGCATTGCTAAACATTGAGTTCCACGAGTGTAAAGTATAATCTCGACTTACAATCAGTAAGAGATCCAATTGTCAATTTCATGATATCATTAGTAATTCGTGACAACCAAGCTTGAAACCAACACTTATCTCACAGATTAACTTTTCATGTTACCATCTTTTGATTTTCTTTACGAGCAGTAACGCAACTGAGGGAAATCAAATTCTCACCTATAGGGAGCAAACCTATGGCGAAAACTTGTCGCTTAACTTTTTTTTTTTTTCATATGTCAACTATGGAGAATCAAATCCACACCCATAGGGAGCAAACCTATGATGAAGATTTAGCCTTTTAATTCTTCTTTTTACTAAGTTAATCATTCAGTCATCGAACCAACACTTAATGTGTAAGCGAGATGTGATATGTGGAATCATGGCTCAATCAATGTTTACAACTTCTAATCATGGATTAACAAGTCAAAATTGACTGTGAAATCAAGCAGATGGCCGAATCCAAGAGTCATAAATTACCCATCACATATCTTATAATGTTAAAATCACAACTATCCTTCAAAATCACTTTGAATTCAATAGAAATTCCAGAAAAAATTTTAAAATTTTTTAAAATTTTCACAAATTTTGCTCAAGACCAAGAAAATACTGACTAGGTAACCTAATCTCCCACCCCCAACCTAAAACCTACATTGTCCTCAATGTAAAAGAAATAAGCATACAATGCATATGGGACAACGAAAATAAAAGAGGAATGAGAGAAAGATAGTACCTGGACGAAGAATTGAGAAGCTTTCTAAAAAAAATATCATCATAAAATAGGTTAGCTCAAGAGAGAAATCAACAGAAGAAAAAAATAGCAAAAGAAAACAAAAGAAGATCCTACCTATACCACTTTCGCAGGTGCTCTCGATTGCATTTAGCGCATGCAACAAGCCTTTAAACCCCTAGGTTACCCCTAGTGGACGAGTTGTAGTCTCGTGAGGGTTTGCAGTAATGTTACCCACAAACATTGAACTAACTAACTAGAAAAATGAAAAGAAATGAAATAAAATAAAAAGGCTGGGTTGCCTCCCAGGAGCGCTAAGTTTAACGTCTTCAGCCAGACAAGAACGGACCATGAATGAAATAATCTTTATAACCAGGGTCCGCCAAAGAAATTACCTTACCACCTTAATTAACCAATCCCAGATAAGTGATGTGAGTTCCCATGAGCTGTGCTATCTGCAAGGAGGTAACTGACACTGTCGTCAAATAGTTTAATGACTTCTGCTCGAACGACTTCTTCCATGTTGGGATCACGCTTCTTTTGTATTTCACGCGACATTTCCACAGCATGATCCATGCATATCGTGGGGCATACTCCCTGTATTTCCACTATCTTCCTTTCAATTCTTGCCTTATATGTTCTAAGAAAATTAAGCGGCACCTTTCTGCCTTTGTCTTCTCGAGTTCGAAACTGTGCTTTGTCGAGGCGTCTCGGAGGGATGAAGAGGTTTCACTTTCGCTCTCCATTTTTCGGTCTCCAAGATAGAGTAGAGTCGAGCAAAGGCATTGACTTCATGGATGGGACTATCGATGTCAAAGTCCATGCCGACTTGTTAAGCAGGTCTCAAGTGGATCTTCAAAAGATGTACGGAAGGAGTCCTGCACAAGGCTCTCGATCATGTCCACTTCAAATATGTCATCCAAATCTGCGGATTGTTGTCCTGCATTAAAAACATTGAGTTTAATATTCATGTTACCAAAGGATAATTTCATAACTCCATTCTGGCAATTTATAATAGCATTAGATGTGGCAAAAAATGGACGACCTAAAATGACTGGGATCTGACTATGAAGATTCTGAACAGGCTGAGTATCGAGGACTATGAAATCCACTGGAAAATAAAATTTATCAACCTGGATTAACACATCTTCAATAACACCCCGGGGCACCTTGACAGATCTATCAGCCAGTTGTAATGTTACCTTAGTTGGTTTCAACTCGCCAAGTCCTAGCTGCTCATAAACCGAATAAGGTAACAAATTAACGCTCGCCCCTAAATCGAGTAATGCCTTCCCGATCTTATGATCTCCTATGCCGCAAGAAATGGTGGGAGCTCCTGGATCCCTAAATTTAGGAGGAGTGTTATGTTGAATCATGGAGCTGATGCTTCTGCAAGGAAGACTTTCTTATGAACATTTTGCTTACGCTTTTGAGTGCATAAATCTTTGAAACTTAGCGTAAGCAGGGACTTGTTTGATAGCGTCAAGCAACGGGATGTTGACTTGCACTTTTTGAAACACATCCAAGATTTCATCAAAATTATTTCTTTTCTGTATTGGTGCCAGACGTTGAGGAAAGGGTGCCTTGGGCATGTAAGGTGGCACATTAGTGGCTCCTGGAGAGTCAGAGAGCTTTTGAACTTTGGATGCATTGGTGTGACTCTCTGCTTCATCTTGATCTTTTGTTTTAGAATTTGATTCATCCCCAGGCATCTCTATTCTGTTATCAATCTGCTTGCCTGACCTAAGGGTAGTAATCGATTTGGCTTGCTCATGATATTGCCTTTGGTTGGAATTAGAGCTAATCTCATACTGTCCCTTTGGGTTAGCCTCAGGTTGGCTAGGGAACTTGCCCTTTTCTCTCTCACTCAATGTGGCAGCTAGTTGACCCATTTGAATTTCCAGCTTAGCAATGGATTGTGCATTTGCATGTAAGCTTTGCTGGTTGGCCAGTAAGGTTTGTTGGGTATCTTTTTGGAATTGGAGAGAACTTTGCATGAAAAGATGAAGTGTATCCTCAAGAGATGGGTTCCTTGATTGTGTAGGCAGTTGTTGATATTGCGGAATTTGTTGACTGCCAACTTGGACGTGCGGTTGCATAGGAGGATTTCCAAATGGTCCTCCTTGATGTGGTCCTTTTGCCCAAGAAAAATTTGGATGCCTAGCCTACCCTGGGTTGTATGTGTTTGAGTAAGGATCATTCCCAGGTTTTTGAAAAGTGTTCATAGCATGAACTTGTTCGAGAGAAGTTCGGGGATCTTGCCCCGATGGACAAGATCAGGCGACTAGAACATGTGGCACATGCCTCCACTTGAGCTGTTTGTGGAGGTCCATTATTTAATACCGAGCATCAACTTTCTTTGTCGGGTTATCAAGTTTGGCGCACAACTCGCACAACTCTCTATCTCATATATACCACCTCTCTTTTGTGGTTGGGAATTTCTTTCACCTCTATCTCGAATAGTCCCATTCTTTGGGAGTTTTCACACAAGGTTTCAAAGAATTTCCATGCTTCGGATCGCTTTTGGTCATGAAGGACCCTCCACTGGTGGCATCAACCATGCGACGGTTACGGGGTGTCGACCGTCATAAAAGTATTGCACTTGTTGCCACTTCTCAAAACCGTGGTGTGGACATTTAAGAAGCAAGTCCTTCCATCTTTCCCAACATTTATGAAAGTGCTCTCCTTCTTTTTGTGTGAAATTAGTGATTTCTCTACGGAGAGCATTAGTTTTGTGAACAGGGAAGAACTTGTTTAAGAACTTTCTAGACAATTGGTCCCATGTAGTGATAGACCCAACTTCTAGAGAATTCAACCATGCTTTCGCCTTATCCTTCAAAGAAAAAGGAAACAGGCGTAGGCAGATCGAATCGTCTGAGAAGTTTTGGAATTTAAAGGTGGAGCAAATGTCTAGGAATTCTTTCACATGATGATATGGGTCCTCCTTGTCCAACCCATAAAAGGAAGGCAACAACCGTATGACCCAGCCTTGAGTTCAAAGTGTGTTGCCGTGGTGGTGGGCAACACTATGCATGAAGGCGCATTGAATTGGACAGAGAGCCGAATAATCTCTAAGAGTTTTAGTTCCATTCTCTTCTGCCATTTCAACTGGATGTCCTTCAATCTTCTATGGAATGTTCTTTCTATTTCAGGATCAAAAGGTGCTAGTTCTTTATCTATAGATCTATGTCCTAGCATAAACTAAGTAACAACCTAAGAGAAAGAAAACTAGAACTAGAAATTATGCTATTAAAAAAAAAATAAGTTAAAACTATGTAGTGAGAATGGGAAGAAAGAACCCAGAAAAGGAGATGATTGATGTTAGAAAATTTAAGATGTTCCTCCTTCACTTAGTAGCTTCCTTCCTCAATTCCTGTAAACAAAAAAATAAAAATAAAACCAAATTAGGTTTCCTAAAATAATGATAGAAGAATCCTAAGCAATGGTTAATTTCTAAAAATAAAATAAAAATAAAATAAAATAAAATAAAAACTTTAACCTAAGTTAGTAAAATCCTAAGACTATGAATTATGATAAGAGAGAATCCTAAATTCAATTTGGAACGAATCAGTCCCCGGCAACGGCGCCAAAAACTTGTTCACTCCCCAAGTATAGGGTTGTGATGTAGTAATAAACTCGGTAAGATCGAGGTCGAATCCCACGAGGACTGGTTGTCACAATTCAAATCTATGATTCTTCTTAACTAATCCAATGAATAATGAACTAAACTATTAAGCACAATTTTTAGGAAAAACAATTAAGAATAGGGAAGAAAATTCAATCAGAGAGAAAGCACTAGGACTTTCGAATCCACCCCTAATTATCCTAACCCTTGTTTGATCTGTTGATTCACCTTGATCTAGATTGATACCACTTAAATAGAGAAAGCACAATCTGTGTCCTAAATCGGGCATACAGACTGTCTAATTCCTTTAAGCAATGCCATGAATAACAAATTCCATGTCCTTGGTCGGGCACATGGAATGTACATTCATTAAAGTATCCTATTTCTTCCTCTATAGGAAACTTCGTTTTGATCGAGACACAAGCACCTGTAATAAGCATCCAAACAACATCCATCTATATACTTTGATCAAGTTCATAGATGGAGAAGTATGGAATTTAAACCCATAAAGCCCACTTAGAGAAAAAAAAAACAAATTAATTAAAATTCAAAGTAAATCAACCAATACAAGAGCTGATCAAATTAGGGGCTTCATCTCAAATTTTAGAGAGATTAGTTACCCATAAAATCCATAAAAAATATTAAATAAAATTCATAAATTAAAAATCCAAACCGAACAATCTCTCTCTCTTTCTCCTTCTCTTTCTTCTCTCCAAAGGATCTCCAATTCTCGGATCTAAATGCCTTCCCCACGTCCAAAACTTTCCTTTTATAGTTGCCGGATGGTGAATCGGTGCGTAGTCGTAGACGGACTCGAAGTGCGTATTTTTCGTAATCCGTGATCGGTGGGCCCCACAGAGTGTTTTCTGAAAATCTACCCCGTCCATTGGATTCGTGACGAAATTTCGATCAAGAATGGGTGGTTTTGAAGGTCCATTAACGTGGCCCACGTAAGAAAATACGAAAAACTCGGTTTGAACGTCACAAGACCGCCTGTTTGTGGCCTCTGTACCGCGCACGTGTGTACGCATGGGAGTGGAAGATCAACATGGTTTTGTAGTTCTCGAACTCATCTACACGATGGACGGCTCGGATCGGTCAGAAAGATGACGTACGGGGCCCACCAAATTCTGGAAAAACGGCAGTCGTCGTGCGTTTCGCAGACGCAAACCTCCGTCCGCTGATAATGGTGGGGCCCATTCCGTTGATCAATTTGAAAATCCACTCCGTCCATTGCGTGGAGGATGAAAAAACGGCTGGGAATGCAGAGTTTTACCTACTGTTGATGAGGCCCACCTGACTTTTGAACTCACCGTCCATCTTGTGTTTGTACGGTTAAAAACCGATATATGCTATCAGTTGAAGTTTTTGCCACCTAGGCAATGCCAATAGTCTTCATTTAAACCTGATGAACGGTCCTGGATTAGCGTCTGATGACGGCAGTGTGGACCCACAACCGAAACCCAATCAACGGCAAAAACGCCGTTTAAGTCTTTCGGTTTGAGAAAGGAGAGGGTCGCGGGGCCGGTGGTCCGTTTGACCGGCCGGCGCGGTCCCATGCACGCGGCCAGCGCATGTGCATGGTGTACATGCATCACGTGCGGGCCCACTGTAATTTTTGTGCGAAATCGCACCATCCATCTTTTTCCTCATATTATTTCACCACAAAACCCAATTTGAGACAGTTCCAGATATCGGTGGGCCCCAAATTGAAGATTAATGGGCTGATCTGTCATTGAGCACTTCCCGAGATCATCAAGGGCTGAAATTTAATATGTACGGTTGATTCTGGCCCTCATCACATGTATGAAGTTTCGAACTAATCGGATGGCGGAAACCATGTGATCTTGCATTCTGGACCCTTTTCGGGCCCTTTGAACTTCAGTTTCTTGATTTTCTCGGATCTCAAGCGTTGATCTTGGTTCCCTGGGTTCGTTCTCGTGCTCTGATGACTTCAGAACGTGAAATCCATGCTTTTAACATTATTTTGCAATTAATACTCCTGATTTCATCCTGTAACAAAAACACAATTAAAATACTCCATTAAACCTTATCATGTACGTAAAATTAGGCAATTACTGGGGTCTAGTATGCAACATTCAACCCTGATCATCAATAACACCCATGGATGTTACATGCTCCTGAACACTGCAGAAACTTGATTATCCTGAACTCTTTCCTTTATAACAAGATACTTGATATCGATATGCATCGACCTTGATGAATGCCTGTTATTACTAGAGAAGGAAATCACAGCTGAATTATATCAAATGATTCTCAATGGTTTTGAGATATGCTCAATACCCACAAACCTGAGAAGAAACACTGCAACCATAATGCCTAGTTAGATGCCTCATGATAAATAAAGAATTTGGCTTCTATGGTGGATGAGGCTGTGGTTGTTTGTTTCACGCTTTTCCAATACAGCCCTACCGACCAACATAAAGATGTAGCTTTAGGTGGACTTCTTAGTATCAATGCAGCCAGCATAATCCACATCTGAGTATCCAACCAACTCCAAATGATCATATATTCTGTATGTGAGTCCCAAGTCCTTGGTTCTTTCTAGGTAGCATAACACTTTCTTTACAACTATCCAATGCTGCATTTCTAGATTAGATAGATTCTTGCCCATCATTCCAACAACAAAGGCAATATCTAGTTGCGTGTAGACTTGAGCATACATGATGCTCCCTACTATTGACATGTACGAAGATTTCTCCATTTGATTCTCTTCTAAATCATTCTTAGGACAATGGTTAGCTGAATTTATTACCCTTTACAATGGGCGACTGTCCAGGAGCATAATTTTACATGTCATACCTTTCGAGTACCTTAGTAATATAGGCCCTCTGTAATAGGCTGAGTAATCCACATGATCTGTTATGGTGAATCTCAATGCCAATGACATAAGAGGCGTCACCAAGGTCCTTCATTTTAAATATTTGAGATAAGAATTTCTTAGTGTCGCTCAACATCTTGATATCACTGCTAGCCAATAGAATGTCATCAACATACAAAATCATCATAACAAACTTACTCCCACTGATTTTAATGTAGATACATTCATCTGTAGTGTTTTCTACAAAACTATATGAGGAAATCACTTTATGAAATTTTAGGTACCATTGTCGTAATACCTGTTTTAACCCATACATGGATTTCTTTAGTTTACAAAATAGATGTTCTAAGCCATCGGGTACAAAATCGTTAGGTTGTAACATATATACATTCTCATTTAGATCCCCATTGAGAACCGCAGTCTTTACATCCATCTAATGCAGCTCCAAATCCATATGAGCTACAAGAGCCATTATGATCCTGAGTGAGTCTTTCTTATATACTGGTGAGAAAGTCTCCTTAAAGTCAATGCCTTTATGCTAGTTAAAACCTTTGACAACAAATCTAGCTTTATATCTTTCGACATTACCCTTGGAGTCCTACTTAGTTTTAAATATCTATTTACAACCAATCAGCTTTATTCCTGAGGGTAACTTTATAAGATTCCATACTTTATTGTTCCTCATGGATTTATTTTTTTTACACACGCACACACACCCCCACACACTCACGCCACACGCACACACACATGCCGTGGGATTTCACCACCGTGGGTACTCAAACCCTTAACCCGGTGTTGAAACTCCAGGGAGTCTACCACTCGGGTAAGAGTAAGGACCCATTCCTCATGGATTTTGACTCATCTTTTATGTCATCAATCCAACGAAAAGGATCAACACTCTGTTTGACTTGTGTAAAGGATTCATGATCCTTTTTGTAACGCCCCAGATTTTTACCAACCTGGAGTTAGATGTCATTAGGCAAGGGGTAGATCCTAACCCCTTATGAACCTCTCAAACCTCAAATCTTTTAGAAATTAGATAAGTTTAACTAAGTACTAAACTAGATTAGTTGTGAAATTCGTTTGAATCACTTTAAACACGATCTGCAAGACCCAAAACTTATAGAATCATTGACGCTAGGTTACCCTAAAATCTAGGATCGATCTCATTACCTAGTTGTTCTCGGGAGTACAGTGAAACTCCGTATCAGATCTAGACCATACGTCAAAAGTCCGATGACCACGAGACTAAGTGCTTAGGACCGCCTTACTGGGCTGATAACCATCTCATAAATCAAATCCAGATAGTTTTCCGGGGTTATTCGCTTGAGCCCGAAGTGAAGAGTGTGAGAAAACATAGATTTCCTTAGAAATTAAACCTAATTTAAGTAATCTAAGACTTGTTGTTTGCAGGCCTGATATAAGTAATTAGATCGTTAGAATCTAACCCAAATACACCCTCGGATAAGGAAAAATTTCATACACATGGCAGTGTACTTGTGACCCTGATTGAGTTCCGGTGACCGTTGAACTAAATTGGTCCGCCACGTGTGATTTGGGAACCCGATTGGAATGAAAACTTAACTCGACCTAGATCCATGGTCAGAGAGCTTAAGTCCGACCTTTAGCTCAAGGGAGGGCTCCGAAAATGCTCCGTTGAGCTAAAACAGATACCCTTTGGACATAACTTAAGTATACCTTGGCCCTAAGGCCATTTCCATCAGTTTTAGGCCTATGTAAGGACCTTAAACCCTCTCTCATTCTCACCATACAATTTTGAGAAAACCCTAGGAGAGAGAAAAGAGTAAAGTGAGAGAAGGTGAGAGAGAAGTTAGAGTTATTCCTGGGAATCAATCCCTACTATTCTCCGTGTCTATCCATCACAACTGCATCACTTTTCCGGCAATTCTAAATCCATTTTCGGGTAAGAAATTCTAACCCTAATCAGTTCTAGAGATCTGATGAGTGTAAGTGATGAAGTAGTTAACCTATTTCGTGTCATAGGTTGCCGTTCTGCCAGTGATTAAACTTGATGTTTAACTAAGTCTGTTACTCGCTTCTACAGCATAAAGTGTGGACTTTAGACGCTTAGGTTATCGTTTTCAATGCTTTCAATGTCAGATAATGATAGATTCATGATCTGGGTGTTATTGTACATGTAAAATGCGATGTTTGTTTTGCGATTAAGTTACGTATGCAAATTATGGCGTTTAGTGTATTCTGTATATTTGTAGAAAATACCGTATATGTACAAATTATGAAAGTGTGTTTGCCATGATAAATTACTGTATGTATATGCTATATATGTGTATAATACTTACTCGGTGAAAGGATTTGCCCAAATACATGTTTTGGCTAATATACGTTATGTATGTTAACAAGTGTATTCTAAGTGTTTGTGAAAATACTTGTAAGAGTAAGTACTTAGATGATTGTGCTTTAGGTAGGTGTTGAGATAGGATTCTCAACTACCTTAAAGATGTATATGATTTCCTCCATGTTGGTTGTTTAATTTAGTCGCTTACTTATGAAATGTATGTGTTTGTATTTCCTGTTTATATTGTGTTTTATAACATGCTTGTTCACATGTTTGAATTACTTTGTTAACTCTAATTTGACTACTATACATGCATTATGGATAGGACTTGAATGCGATTGGGGCTATGTGATAGTCTAGGCAATCAGCAATAAGCTGGAGTCGTGGCTGAGATTCATTCACCACGTAGGACGTGTTTGACAAACCCGTGTCGTATGTTGGTCGTCGGCAGTGGTTAGGCCACACGAAGTGCTTATACTCTTCATGTTGATCGATACAATGTGCGCTCGTGCTAGTCGAGCCCGTCAAGTAACCTGATATGCTGATGTATGTTCACCATGTATGGATGCTACTGCTTGAACCTAAGGTACCAAACTCATCAGTGAAATCCCATTTAACCTTGGTACCTCGATCTGCTAAGACTCATGAGCCGGACATGGTGGTATGGGACACCGTGGTCGAGTTGTCGGCCTACGCTGGGGCGACGAGCCTCTCCTTGGTGACCAGTAAGCAACACAGACTCGTGAGCAAAATATGGTGGTATGAGACACTGTATTCGAGCTGTCGGCCTATACTGATTAGTGACGAGCCCTTTGTAGTGACCTCGAGTATACTTTGAGTCTACGTAGAGGCGACGAGCCTTTCTGTAGCATCTAGAGTATAAACTAGGCTTGCACTGATTTGGGGACGAGCCCTTTGCAGTGACTTAGAACCGCAACATCGTATGAGATTTACTAGGACTGATGACCTTAGAATGGATCATTGTTTGGGAAATGAAATAAGGGAGGTACCTTAGTTTTCCAATCCTGCTGTATGAAAAGGACTAATAAGAACTTGGTAATCATATGCATGCATCGTATTACGCGTGCAATCAGGCGTTGCAGGTCAAGCACTGAGGCAGTGTTGTCATTGCAAACGTAAGATGAAGTCGCTGAGGGAGCGTAGGCGAGGGCATGCATCATACATCAATGCATTCTTGCATTAACAACAGTACTTAGGAATGTGTGATTTATTGCTTTATCATTACTACTTGACTGAATTGATAACATGCTAACCTATGCTCTATTGTTCCACTGAGTTGATCACTCACTCCCACGTTACGGGACGGTGTTGTACCCACCAGCCAGGCCCTGTTTAAGTTTCAAATGATGACGATGCTTGCGAAGAAGAGCCAGATTTTTATGATGATAAGGAGGGTTTCTCCTTTATGCAGCTATTAAGCGGGTTTATGTATACTATCTTCTGATTGACGGGGTTACAGGGTTGCTGATTAGATGCCATTACACTTTTGTTTGCTCTTTTGGAACACTCTTGTATATTCATTTTGTCATTCTTTTGGAGTATACATTGATATATTTAACCTGGTAACATGTTCACACTCTAGAGACTTACAACAGTTTATATATGTTTTATATCTATCACAGTCTTCCGCTAGCATAATTTAACTGTCTCTGGAGTATAATATGCTGTTTTGGCTTAATCCCATTCAACTTTAATGCACTAACACGAACAACATTCAATCATCATTATTTATGTTGCATAAGTGATGCGTTGGAACTAGGGAGTTGAGTTTATGCTCGACCCCCGATGTTCAGGGCGTTACACTTTTCCACCTGTAACGCCCTGAAAATCGGGGGTCGAGCATAAACTCAACTCCCGAGTTCCAACGCATCACTTATGCAACAAAATGAATGATGATTGAATGTGATCAGTATTAGTGCAATGAACATGAGTGAGATTAAGCCAAAACAGCATATCATACTCTAGAGACAGTTAAATTTGCAAGCGGAAGACTGTGATAGATAGATAAAATAATTACCAAGTTAAATAATTACAAGTATGATTTTAAATTATACCAAGTTGTGTAGTGTGATCTAGTCAACATCCCTGTAGCCCCGACAATCAAGGCACGGCTCTCACGAAGCCGCCAGAAAACAGCAAATACGAAGAAGCATTCTCATCGTCATAGAAGTCCGGCTCCACCTCAGAAGTAGCGTTGCCATCTGCAATCAGACAAAGTCTGGTGGGTGTTCGGAACACCGTCTCGTATCGTGGGAGTGAGTGATCAACTCAGTGGAACAATAAAGCATAGGTTAACATGTTATCAATACAGTCAAGCAGTAATGATAAAGCAGTAAATCAAATACTCCTAGTTACTCTGATTAATGCAAGTATGAATGCAGGTATGATGGATGCCCTCACCGACATACTCCTCATGCGGCACCATCTCACGGTCAAGGCATGCTTACATCCCCCAGGTGCTCCACATCTTCCAGGCACATGCGATGCATGATGAGCATGATTACCGAGTTTTTAATTAATCCATTTCAAATAGCAGGATTGGGAAACTAAGGTACCTCCCTTGTATCATTCCTAAACATGATCCATTCTAGGGTCATCAGTCCTAGTTAATATCGACGATGGTGTGTTTTCTAGGTCACCGCAGAGGCGCTGCCCGGGTCAGGACACGCACAAAGGTTGCACCACTCCCCCATCACCCCTTAAACGATTCATCACTATATAGAAACAGGCCTACTTCATACTCTATATATTGCGGCGAACCCTAAGGTGCACTGCGACTTGAATATGCTCGTGGTCACTACAAAGGGTCATGTGGCCGGCATTACGCACAAAGGTTGCACCGCTCCCCATCACCTTATCAATGTAGGGCCGACAACGCGAATATAGTGTCCCATACCACCATAATCGGCTCACGAGTTAAGTTACTCATTTGGTCACTACGGGGAGGCACGTAGAGGTGTAGGTCGACGGCTGTCGACCACGGTGTCCCATACCACCATGCCCGGCTCATGAGTCTTAGCGGATCGAGGTACCATGGTTAAAAGGGTTTTCACTGGTAAGTTTGGTACCCTAGGTTCAAGCAGTAGCGACCAAACATGGTGAACATACATTAGACAAATCAGGTTACATGACGAGCTCGGCTAGCTCAAACGCACAATAAGTTGAACGACATGAAGTGCATAAGCACTTCGCGTGGCCAACCACTATAGCCAACCGAAGTACGACTCGAGTTTGTCGAACACATCTCACGTGGCGACATGAAACTCAACCACGATTTCCAATCTAGTACCGATTGTCTGGACTATAATCATAGCCCCAAGCACAATCAATTGTCATCCATAGCATGTGGAGTAAAGCATGATAAAAAAAGTAATTCAAGCATGATAAATAAAGTAATTCAAACATGCTAGTAGGCATGTTATAAGCATATTATAAAGCATGATATAAAGCATGTTGTAAAACACTACATTAATAGGAATACAAACACATGTATTACAAGTAAGTGGTTTAAGTGATCAACCTCATGGAGGTAATCATACACGTCGCTAGGGTAGTTGAGAATCCAATCTTAACACCCTCCTAAGGCATCTACATCCAAACACTTACTCACTCAAGCATTTCCACAAACACTTAACATACACTATTTCACATTCTTGGTGTATGTTAGCAAACATGTATTAGGGTGAGTCCTTTCGCCAAGCAAATAATTTACACATATATAGTATATTTATACAATAAATAATCATGGCAAACACATCTCTAAAATACATATGTATGCAGTACTTTCTACAATACAGTATTTGTACATACATGGTGTATATTGGTAAACATGTATTTCAGCGAATCCTTTCGCCAAATAAGTATTTTATCCATATATCGTATATCCATACAACAAATAAACATGTCAAACACATTTCCAAAAAAATACGTATACGGTATTTTATATGAATACCTAGAGTATGTGAAATTCCATATTCTACAATTCTAATCGAAACAGAAAACGGAAAGCACTTTGTACATATGCAATTGCATGCAGATCATGAATCTATCATTATCTGACATTGAAAACGTTGAAAACCGTAACCTATACACCTAAAGTCCTCACCTTGCCTCTTGGAATCTCAACGAATCAGCAAGGTTGGATGAGCTTCCGTATTCGGGAGTTTTCTAGCCTAAAGAGTGAAACCGGTTAGCTATTTCATAACCTATAGCCTATACACCTCAAATCAGATCTAGGGTTAGGGTTTCTCACCTTAAAATGGAGTTGATATCGCCGGAAAAGCGATGAGAATCAGGCGGTGGAGCCCGAATAGCGGCAGGGAACAGCAGCAGGGAGTTCCTCCCACATCTCCCACACATTCTCTCTCTTTTCTCTCTCTCAAATCCAAATTCGTATGGCTGCCATGAGAGAGGGTTTAAGGTCCTTATATAGCCCAAAAATTTACCAAAATAGACTTCTGGACAAGGTTCACCTAGGTTATAGCCAAAGCAGAACTTTTTCAGCTCAACGGAGGACTTCTGGCAGGCCTCCTTAAGCCAAAGGTCAGATTTAAGCTCACTAACGCTGGATCTACGTTCTATTAAGTTTTCATTTTGGTCGGGATTCCAGATCACGCGTGGCGGACCAGTTTCGATTCAATCGGTCGGCGGATCTCGATCGGAGATGCCGAGTACATGTAAATGTGTATGAAATTTCTCCTGATCCGAGGGTGTAATTTGGTCTGATTCTGACGGTCTGGTTGCTTAAAACTGATCTGCAACCGACGAGTCTCAGATTACTATTCAAGATATTTATTTTGTAAAGAAACATGTGTTTTCACACTCTCTCGCTCAGGACTCAAGCGAACAGCCGTGAGACATCGGCTGGATTTAATTTTCGAGATGGTTGTCGAGCTTAGCGAGGCGGTCCTAAGTCCTTAACCTCATATTATTCAGACTCCCGATGTGTGGTCTAGATCAGATACGGAGTTTCAACGTGCTCCCTAGAGCAGCTGGGTAATGAGATTGATCCTAGATTTTAGGGTAACCTAGCGTCAATGATTCTACAAGTTTTGGATCTTGCAGATCGTATTTAAAGTGATTCGAACGGATTTCGTAGCT
Organism: Magnolia changhungtana; assembly: GCA_030180095.1. Lineage (NCBI taxonomy): Eukaryota > Viridiplantae > Streptophyta > Magnoliopsida > Magnoliales > Magnoliaceae > Magnolia > Magnolia changhungtana. Next base: position 2,636,726 of record JASAUF010000161.1, on the reverse strand, counting down.
AATCTAGTTTAGCACTTAGTTACTTTGTCTCATTTCTAAAGGATTTAGTCCTATAAGATTTCTGTCTGAGGTGGTACTTAGTCCTTTGTAGTTTATGTATAAAGTGATCCAAGTTATACTATTTAGTTAGTTTAAGATAGTGTCTAGGGTGAAAGTTCTTAGAAAAATTAGAAGAACAAGGTGGTGAAGGGTTGGATTTGTGAAGGAAATGGGTTCAGAAGTGATTTTAGACTATGAGATTCAGTTCTGACAAGTTAATGAGGTGTTAGGATCGACCCATTGCCTAAGGACGTCTAATCCCAGGTTGGCAAAAATCTGGGGTGTTACACCACCCCTATGTCAAACTCGTCCTCCTGTAAGTATATGATATAATTGTCTCAACTGACAGCCCTTCTCTCGCTTTCAGATCTTTTCAATGGCTCAGTCTCTTAGATGTGATTTTGATTTCCCTCATCAGTGGGTTATATAGGAGGTTGTCATGCCTCGAAATTCGGTGCTCAAGTTGGCCATACCTGACTCCAAATCCCAGGTTATAATTAAACTTTTTAACATTCTCAACTACAAATTTAATAGAAACTTCATTATAATAAATTAAATATTTATCCAATACAACATTTACACTCACTTTTGAGTTTCTCACTATATATATTTTTTTAACAAAAATAAAAAGGATCACTACGACCAGATGGACGGTTAGATCGTCGCTTTGCTTTACTCTTGACTAATCTTCGAACCCTGAAACACTGTTAATGTGGGGGTGAGCATAACAACTCATGAGATTGTATTCAACCCAAATATCAAATTTGTATAATTATACAAAATGTACAAATAATAAAAAAATACTTTGTTTAAATTTTAAAATACTAATTAAAGTACTGAATCGTTAAATATGAGATGAATGCGATGCTGGAATTGTAAAGATGCTTCGAATGCCAAACTTTACGTGATATCTATAAATAACAAAAATAAATAACCATTATCTTTTACAACACCATGCTCAAGTGGATGGCCATGTTGTATTAACATCCACAGACTAGTACCTCGAGGTGAGTGACCCATTTGTATGTTAGCTGGTCAAACTACTGATCCAATTGTACCTCTAGCGTATGTCTGCGCACACAATTGTACTTATACGTCATACATAAAGGAGACTTCAAATGATCCAGTGGGTTTTAGGGTCTTTCACTCAAGGGACACTATCACCGTACTTGCTAGCTTGAGGGTCTTCTACTCAAGGGACACAATCACCATACTTGTTGACTTTATGAACTTTTACCTAAGGGATACAATCGCCCTACCTGCTTATGCCTTCTAGGGACATCCTCAGGGCAGTGCACCTGCATTCTAACCTTCATTCTTAATTAAAAATAAATATATACATGATATGAGTGACCACTATCCATTCAAATCGAAATTATTTAATATGCAACTTACTGTATTTTAGTTACAAACTACATAGTTACATCACATATTCTTCGTTATTCTTAAATTATATATATAAGGCATTGTAAAGTTCGATTACTATTAACTTAGTAATTATTTTAATTAGATAAATTAAATCATCGATTATAAATTCAATTTTTTTTTTTAAAAATATAAGTTAATAATTAATTTATCAAAGTTTAAATTTTATTTAAATTCGAAATAAAATTTCTTTATGAAATTGTAAATCAGTAAAGTATAGGAACTCCTGAAAGTAACCCATGTTAAATCCCAAATTCAAATAAATTAATATATTATTTACATTTAAACATTCTAATTTAATTAATTTAGTAATAAGTTAATAAAATCTGACTATTTTATAATAATTATTTACTTCCTTTTAATAAATTAAGGGAAAATATATAATAAACATATTAATCAGATTCTTTCTCTACTTATTTCAAACCCTAATAGCTGAATTAAGAGAGATATTAATAAATCTTAATTTAATATGATATATTAGTACACTTTTATTTATTATGGTTAGGTAATTACATAAATTGAAAATTTATACTAATCACTAATTTTCAAAATTTAAAATCTGATTAATTAAATCTTAATTTTAAAAAATAGAATAAGTTATTATTTATTTTGTTTATTTTGAATTAATTTTAGAATTTTAATTTTTTCAATTAAAATGAATTCTATAATCCTTAAAATTCATAATCAAACTCTAAAATTCATAATCTAATTAAATTACTATTAATCAAACTAAGTTAAACACTACTAAAGTAAATCTAATTTTAAATTAGTTAATTATACATTAATATTCCTAAACTGAAATTTTACCTGATTTATTTTCAACTAAATAAGCAATTTAAAATTGTTAAGTTAGGACTTTAATTATTATTAAAGTTTATATAATATTATAAATATAATTATTTTTAATTAGTATGATTTATTTTGATATATTATTTCTAACTATTCAAAAAAATAATAATAATTTAGAATTAATAACTTAAGTCACTTTATAGATTTATGTCAGTAAAATTAATTTAAAATATAACTTAAGTAGGATTTGGAATAATTTATAATTTAATTTATACATATTTAAATAATTAAAATTTTTTCATATTAAATTCACTAATTTAGAAAATCAATTTAGATTGTTATTTAATCTTATTTTATAAATTCTTTATTTTTTTTTACATATGTCAGTAATAAAAACAATATCAATGATTGCCAATTATTCATGCAAATTGCAAATTTCAAGTCAATTAAGTATAACAATAAAAAAATAAGTTTAAATTAAAACAACAATAAAATTTTTAGATCAGGGATGGATCACTCACCTTGACAAAATCTTTATGAAGTTTACATACATACATATATATATATATATATATATATATATATATATATATATATATATATATATATATATATATATATATATCCATGTTGTACTCAACTTACTCTTACAGCCCTATTTATAATAAATTGGCCCCACATTACCCACATGTTTAAAATGACAAAATACATATTAAATACACACATTTTAAAAGCACCTACATGCACAGTTAAATGCCATTTCTCGTAACAAAACTTATTTCCTCTCATGGACCCATGTGTCACTATAAGAAAACCAACTTTTACCAATGAAAATAGACGTTGCTAAATGAACATTTTTCATAGGTAAAAAGTTTTACCGATGAATTTTTTTGTTGGTAAAAGACCGAGGGAAAAGGCCTTTACCGATGAAAATTTGAGTCGGAAATGGCAAGACTTTTACTGACAAAATTTTTCATCGGTAAATAATAAGTACAAAACTTTTACCGATGAATTTTTTCGTTGGTAAAAGACCGAGGGAAAAAGATTTTACCAACAAAAATTTGAGTCGGCAATGGTAAGATTTTTACTAACGAATTTTTTCATCGGTAAAAAATAAGTAAAAAACTTTTACCGACGATTTTGTTCGTAGGGAAAAATATTTCATAATACTTTTAGCTACGAAAATTTTCGTAGGTAAAAACTGTGTGCATTAGTAGGACTTTTACCTACGAAATCGTGCATTGGTAAAAACTTTTCCATATGAAAATTTTCATGGCAAAAATGTATTGAATTTAAACTTTTTCCTACGAAATTATTCATAGCTAAAAATGTGGATGAAACTTTTACCTACGAAAGTTTTCGTAGGTAAAAATCGTGGATGCAACTTTTACCTACGAAATATTTCGTAGGTAAAAAAGGTGGATAAAACTTTACCTATGAAAATGAAATGTTTCGTAGGTAAAAAACGTGGATAAAACTTTTACCTACGAAAATGAAATGTTTCGTAGGTAAAAAACGTGGATGAAACTTTTACCTATGAAAATGAAATGTTTCGTAGGTAAAAAATGTGGATAAAACTTTTACCTACGAAAATGAAATGTTTTGTAGGTAAAAAACGTGGATGAAACTTTTACCTATGAAATATTTCGTGTGGATGAAACTTTTACCTACGAAATATTTCGTAGGTAAAAGTCTCTCTCTCTCTCTCTCTCTCTCTTTTTTTTTTTTTTTTTTTTTTTTTTTTTTTTTTTTTTTTCATATTCCAAAGACAAAATTCTTGATATACACCTATTACAATATATTTCATCATATTCTTCCTGATATACACCGTTATATAATATATTTCATCATATTCACATTCACATCCATCTAAACACAAACTACGTAAATCCATCCAAACATAAACTACATCTATCCAAACACAAACAATCTTATCCACATCACATTCATCTATATATAAATACATATAAGTTTAACATCATAAATAAAATATCACAAAGATGAAGGTGGAGGTGGTGGGGCATCGGTGGGTAAGTGTGCAGTGAGAACCTAAAACATCTCCGCCATTCATCGCTCATGCTCCACTCGCATCTCCTCGATCCTCCTCTCCTGCTCCTCCCTCTGCCTCTTCAGCTGTTCTCTGATGTCATGGACGATGACCCGTAGCTGCTTAACCTCTCTCTCTACGATATCAGCTCGGTGTACGGTGCTCTCACCAACGACGATGGATCGGCTGGAGGCAGCTCTAGTGGGTGCCATGAGCTTGGTACCATGGCCAAGCCCACGCACATATCCAGAACGGGTGCCAAGCACCTCACTCAGGATCTCTGGCTCACTCTGCTGAATACCATCGGGAGTGAGCTGACTACGTAAGGTGTCCATCGCTGCTTGTAATGAAAACATATGAATTTTCATAACAAATGACATTATTATAATTTAATGCAATTAAATTTTATAATGTAAGGATTTTTACCCAATTCTCGCCGGCTATAGTATGTACCCAAGATCCCGTCGCCTGCCAACAGTGAGTTCCGCTGTAGAGTCTACTGGTCCGGGCTCCTGGCCAGTGAAAGAATCTCGTTGCGCAATCGAAAGGACAATAGAGTTAATATAAATGCATGGAAAGAATATATCAACTTAATAATTACAAGTAATTTCTTATTATGTCTAACGAAGTTGTACAAATGACTTTGAACCAGCTACGTGGTTCACTTCTAACTTTTCCCTGTTGTCAGAATTTATTTTGCTAATCTTCTAAACACATTATTCATAATATATTGTTATTAATTGCGAATTTAATTGTTACCTTAAGATATCGTAAATATGTAAATATTACCTAAAAAGACTCAGACGAAAATCTCTCGTAGAGTATCTATTAATCATGGGTCACGTGCGGCGGTGCAGACAGTGCGCCCTCCTCATGGCTCATGCACCGCTTATACTGCTGGTGTAAGTCACCGCGGTACTCCTTTAACTACTCCTTAACCATGTCGTCGATGACAAGGAAAATGTGTGGAACACTTAAATCCAAGTCAAATATATCCTGCAGTTTTATAAATAATAGATTAAGGTAATAAACTTATTAAGAAAATAACTTAACTGTAAATGAACTTTTACAAAATAAACTTTAATTTACTAAAATTTACCTGAAGGCGTTGACGGATGAGTTGCCACATATCATCTGTCACGTCTGCCCAATGGGGGTGGTGAGCGGATCAGAGATCGGCATAAGACACCGATCTCCAACGTAAACAACCTGACATTGTTCCTAACAGGTCTAATGCAGTCCTGTGAGAACTCTACCATCACCCTACCCTCACGCGTAAGTCGCTCTAAAAGTAACCCACACGTGAGTCCACATCCTCGTCGGATGGTCAACGATGCTGTTGCAAAAGAAATATGTAAATTTAAACATAAACAGAAGTCATTAAAAAAAATATATGTTTACACTTACATGTAGTGCCCAGTGTATGCGTGACTGAGGGATCAGACGCATGCGATGCAACATGCGACGGCGATGATATCTCCATCACATCACGGGTAGAAGGGCTAGATCCAGTGCGGGAACGACATGATCTCCCTCCTGGTGCCATCACTGAATATGTATAAGTTATGAACTTATAAATTTAAACAATGTCAATACAAGTGGAATATACTAAAACATTATACAAGTAGTATTGATGGTAGAATGCATTTGTGCTTATGCTTAGAGAGATGATTAAAATATGATTGGACCATTACACTATAATGCAAGCTGAATATAATAAAACTGTAAACTTTAATCTATAACCATTAAAAATTTCATTACATATTGTCATTCTATATTAAATACACGTGTTTCGTTGTAATACGAAACAACTTTGAGGTAAACTATCCGAAGTACTCCCTGCGTAAGTTATCATATGCTTTAGAAGAATATGTCATGTTATATAAAGCACTCGACATTGTTACAGCCAACATGCCAGTCACAATAGGAGAAATATGGTCTCCTGAGACTCCATTCAGATGTGCAAGTGACAAAACTGCATCTTCCATAAGAAGTTTCCCGTGGTTATATATTTCCATCGGCTCTAGAATTTCTTTGAGATTGTATAATCTTTCATATGAGTCATCATCAATATATTTTGCGGTACACTCATCGAACAGACCGTGTATCTCTTTAGCCCTACTAGAAGAAGATAGGACCAAAAAGTCCATCTGCAATAGCTGATGACGCTATGCTCCGGTTTGAGGGGGACATGATCAGAAATTGACTCAACTCTAAATATGGATTATAAACAAGTCAATTAAAGGAATAAATCATGACTTATAATTTTCACGTATACATGAAATACATAAATTATTCGAATTAAAAAATGACATATAAATCATGTGTACATTTAATAATCGTCGTCAGTATCACTATCACTGATTAGTATTTCCTCTTCATCGTTTGCAACGTCGTCATCAATGAAACCGCTATCATATCCAACAATGTCATGTATTATTTAGGCATTAACATGATCAGATGGCACATCATATTGTCCAATTGCACCACATCAATATCAACTTTTGGATCAGTCCCTGTATCCTCAGATGGCATGTCTTCTTGATATGCTTGTTCAACCCTAGACGTTTCATTTCCCCCGTCCTCGCTATCTTCAACTTCTGGTATAAGAACGTAAAATACGTTCCTGGGCTTTATTTTCTGCATCACGTGCCAAGAGCCAACTAACTTGGTGTCAACAAGGTAAAATACTTGTTCGGCTTGGCTGGCGAGGATAAATGGGTAGTTGTCAGTTTGTATTCCCAACTTCTTATTTCCAATGTTCTACCAATCACATGTAAATAAGTACACCCGCTTTCTCATACAATAACTCAACTCAATAATATCCGTCAAATGCCATAAAAGTCAATTTCTACCTCCTCATGTATTCCCTTTACAACTACCCCACTATTTTATGTGTTCATATACTTCTCACGTTCTTTAGTGTGGAACCGAATCTTGTTTACAATATAACCTGTATATCTAGATACATGTCTATCAAGGCCACACGGCAGTGAGTAGAGTGCATCAGACGCATCCGTAGAGTTGTTAGTGAGCAACGTCTTTATCTATTATCATGTAAAGAATGTAATTGTTTATAGATTTTCTTAGGTTTAAATAATGTGCAATACCATGAAAATTCTAAGTGTGGTGAGATACAATGTGAAATCTTACACATTTTGTGAACCATTCTGAAACTGATCCTGATGCATTCGATCATAATTTGTCGGGAATTAGGACTTCACCTCGTCGATGTGTTCACTACACATAAATGACACATCATCAGTAAGAAACATTAAGATCATTGTATGTAGAGAAAATAATAATCGAGGGAAGACTTACTCTAAGTACGACTCTATTTTTTCACAATTATGCAACACATACCACCGCGCCTTTGTTAGATCCCCAAGGTCCATATCCTGAAACGTCAGGGATCCCAAAGGATGAACATTATGTGCGAATACAGATATGGGTCCTTGTTCATGCTCCTGCCCTTCATCGGCATTCCGATCTTCTTAGTTGAATCTAATCTCTATGCCATGAAGATACATGGAGCAAAATGTCAGCCACTCATTATCAATATACGCCTCAGCAATGGATCCCTCTAGTCGTGCCTTATTCCTCACAAATCGTTTTAGTGTGTGAAGGTATCTGTACACAAAGCCACTATCTTGTACGTATGAAAATATGGATATATATAGTTTATGAAATGAATAAAAATTTTATTAAGTTCTGCCACCTTTCGATCGGATACATCCAACGATATTATACTGGGCCTACAAGCTTTGCCTCGTGTGGTAAGTGAATCGTTAGGTGTACCATGACATTAAAAAATGTAGGTGAAAATATTCTTTCAAGTTTATAAAGGATTACAACAATATCCCTCTCCTGTCCTTTAATAACATCTACATTCAACGATTTCAAACACAAATTCTTAAAGAATTTCCCTAACTCAATCAGCGCCGCACTGATATCTTTGCTCAGGAATCCACGAATTGTAACCGGTAGTAGGCGTTGTAGAAGGACGTGACAATCATGACTTTTCATTCCTGCTACCTTACAGTCAGTAACGTTTACGCGCCGAGATATGTTTGACGCATACCCATTGAAAAACTTTACCGATCTCAACCATTCACATAAATACTTTTTCTCTAGTTTTGTCAATGTGTAGCAGGCTGCTGGTATAGTATATGAATTTACATGTGGTTGCAAGTGCAACTCTTTCCTTAAACCCATTGCTTATAGATCCAATCGAGCCTTGAAACTGTCTTTTATTTTCTTCTCTATATTCATCAATGTTCTGAAGACATTGTCACATATATTTTTCTCAATATGCATGACATCCAAGTTGTTTCACAATTTCAAATCACTCCAATACGGTAACTAAAAAAATGCTCTTCTTCCTCCAGTTATAGTCAAATACTATACGTTTCCTCTTATTCAAGTGCGATGCCTTACCAAATCTAATTTCTCTAATGTTACTCAGTTGTATCACATCTTCTCCAGATAGCTCTTTTGGGGGTGGTCTATGATCTTGTTTGCCATCAAAGATCATCGTCTTCCTGCGCCAACTATGATCGCTCGGAAGGAAGCGACGATGGCCCAAATAACACGTTTTTCTACCATGCTTTAATAATAATGAACAAGTCTTAATACTATATGTAGGACAAGCCAACTTTTCTTTCGTACTCCACCCAAACAAATTCCCATACGCGGGGAAGTCATTTATTGTCCACAAGACCGCTGCATGCAATCGAAATGTCTGTCTTGCAAACGTATCATACGTTTGTACACCTTGACTCCACAACTTGTTCAACTCATATACTAACAGTCGCAAATACACATTAATGTCATTATCAGGTGACCTGGGTCCAGGAATAAGCAATGATATCATGAAAAATGACTCCTTTATATACAACAAAGGAGGTAAATTGTAGGGCATAAGTACCACTGGCCATATACTATACGAGCTACTCATATTACCAAATAGATTAAAACCATCACTTACAAGACCTAGTCGAACATTGTGAGAATTCTTTGCAAACTAGTCATATTGCTTATCAAAGTTTTACCAGGCTTCAGAGTCCGTAGGGTGCCTCAGTGTGCTGTCATTATGAACGCGTTTCTCCTTATGCCACCTCATATCTTCAGTCGTCTTGTGAGACATAAACAATCTTTGCAATTTGGGTTTCAATGGGAAGTACCTTAACACCTTTTGCGAGATTTCTTACGCTTGGCTTCGTCATACTTCCACCTAAACTCTCCACATTCTAGACACTCTTCAACATTTTCATATCTTTCCAATACAATACACAATCATTTATACATGCATGTATGGGGATGTAATCAAGGACCAAGTCTCGCATCTCGTAATGAAACTTAAGCAATTTCTCACCGTCCAGTAATGCTTCTTTCAACAAGTCAAGCAATATGTCAAACGATTTGTTAATCCAATGATTTATTGTCTTCAAATGAAGTAACCTTGTAAGAAAATTCAATTTGGAGAAGTTCTCACACCCCGGATAAAGTGGATGTTGCGCATCCCTCAATAACTTACTAAACTTTTTTTATTCGACATCACTCATAGGAGGAATATCTTGGCTACTGTTTGTCGCTGCAAAATCAGTATCCGCAATTGTTCCCCTGAACACATCCCCTATGATATCTTGCATTTCATCAACGTCTTCATCCTCGTCATCCGGCACAATTCGGTCAGCAAAGACTTTAGTAGCCTCAACTCTTTGGTGGATATCTTCATCATGATGGATCCACTAAGTGTAACCTTGGTCAATCCCAACTATGAATAAATCTACTACTTTGTCTAAAGTCTTATAAATCATGTTCTTGCATTTTCGACATGGACACCTAATCCTATTCCCTGAATCCGCCCGATTTCGCGCAAATTCCATGAACTCTTGAACCCCTTGTTTATACTCTGGGCCAAACCTATTCTTAGCTCGCATCCAACTCTTATCCATCTTTACAATGAAAAGACTAGAGTCAGTTTACGGAAATAGGTTTAGGTTTTAGGTTATGTGTGTAGGTTTAGGTTTAAGTTAAGGTTATAAGTTTAGGTTTAGGAAATCGGGTTCGGGTTTAGGTTTGGGTTTTCAAGTTTAGGTATGGGTTTAGGTTAGGGAGTTGAGATTAGGATTAGGTGTAGGTTTAGGTTTAGGGATTTGAGAATACGTTTAGGTTTTAAGTTTAGGTTTAGGTTATAGGTTATAGGTTATAGGTTTAGGTTTAGGTTATAGGTTATAGGTTTAGGTTATAGGTTATAGGTTATAGGTTTAGGTTAAGGTTATAGGTTTAGGTTATAGGTTTAGGTTTAGGTTAAGGTTAATGTTATAGGTTATAGGTTTAGGTTATAGGTTATAGGTTATAGGTTTAGGTTATAGGTTATAGGTTAAGGTTATAGGTTTAGGTTTAGGTTAAGGTTAATGTTATAGGTTATAGGTTTAGGTTATAGGTTATAGGTTTAGGTTTAGGTTTAGGTTATAGGTTATAGGTTATAGGTTTAGGTTTAGGTTAAGGTTAAGGTTAATGTTATAGGTTATAGGTTATAGGTTTAGGTTATAAGTTATAGGTTTAGGTTAAGGTTATAGGTTATAGGTTATAGGTTTAGGTTAAGGTTAAGGTTATAAGTTTAGGTTTAGGAAATCGGGATCGGGTTTACGTTTGGGTTTTTAAGTTTAGGTTTAGATTTATGATAGGGAGTTGAGATTAGATTAGGTGTAGGGATTTGAGAATATGTTAAGGTTTAGGTTTTAGAAATCGGGTTTGGGTTTAAGATTGGGTTTACGAATGGGTTTTTGGTTTAGGTTTAGGTTATAGGTTATAAGTGTAGGTTTAGGTTTAGGTTTTAGGTTTAGGTTTAGGTTAGATTATAGGTTAAGGTTTAGGGAATTGAGTTTAGGTTATAGGTTATAAGTGTAGCTTATAGGTTTAGGTTTAGCTTATAGGTTTATGTTTAGGTTAGGTTATAGGTTAAGGTTTAGGGAATTGAGTTTAGGTTATAGGTTATAGGTTATAAATGTAGGTTATAGCTTTAGGTTTAGGTTAGGTTATAGGTTAAGGTTTAGGGAATTGAGTTTAGGTTATAGGTTATAGGTTTAGGTTAAGGTCATAGGTTTAAGTTTTAGGTTTAGGTTTAGGTTATAGGTTAATGTTTTAGGTTATAGGTTTAGGTTAAGGTTATAGGTTATAGGTTATAGGTTTAGGTTTAGGAAATTGGGATCGGGTTTATGTATGGGTTTTCATGTTTAGGTTTAGTTTTTGGATAGGGAGTTGATATTAGGATTAGGTGTAGGCTTAGGTTTAGGGATTTGAGAATACGTTAAGGTTTAGGTTTAGGAAATCGGGTTCGGGTTCGGGATCGTGTTTACGTTTAGGTTTTAGGTTTAGGTTTAGGTTATAGACTATAAGTTTAGGTTTTAGGTTTAGGTTATAGGTTATGGGTTTAGGTTTAGGTTATAGGTTTAGGTTTTAGGTTATAAGTGTAGGCTATAGGTTTAGGTTTAGGTTAGGTTATAGGTTAAGGTTTAGGGAATTGAGTTTAGGTTATAGGATTAGGTTATAGGTTAAGGTTTAGGGAATTGAGTTTAGGTTATAGGATTAGGTTATAGGTTATAAGTGTAGGTTATCGGTTTAGGTTATAGGTTATAAGTTTAGGTTAGGTTAGGTTATAGGTTAAGGCTTAGGGAATTGAGTTTAGGTTATAGGTTATAGGTTATAGGTTAAGGTTATAGGTTATAAGTGTAGGTTATAGGTTTAGGTTTAGGTTAGGTTATAGGTTAAGGTTTAGGGAATTGAGTTTAGGTTATAGGTTTAGGTTATAAGTTATAGGTTATAGGTTTACGTTATAGGTTATAGGTTATAGGTTTAGGTTAAGGTTATAGGTTTAGGTTTTAGGTTTAGGTTTAGGTTATAGATTAATGTTATAGGTTATAGGTTTAGGTTTAGGCTATAGTTTTAGGTTTAGGTTTAGGTTATAGGTTTAGGTTAAGGTTTAGGTTTAGGTTTAGGTTAAGGTTATAGGTTTAGGTTATAGGTTTAGGTTTAGGTTTTAGGTTTAGGTTTAGGTTATAGGTTATAGGTTTTGGTTTAGGTTATAGGTTTAGGTTATAGGTTATAGGTTAGATCGAAGCTTTTTATATGCCATCTAATCTATTCATAAGATGCATCCAACCTGGATAAACATATCCCTGGATCATCATGCCATTCCATTTGGAGAGATCATCTTAGGACATGAGTTGAAGAATGAGGTAGATCTAAAGCTCAAGTGGACCTCGAAACTAATTGGGGCCACAAAAGTTTTTGATCGAGCTGATATTTGTGTTATCCCTTCTTCCGGTCTAGGTCTGTGTGAACTTACTAACAGGTTGGATCTCAAATAACCATCATGGTGAGTCCCATGAAGGAATCAACAGTCGGGGGCACTGTCCCCAACATGATGTTTAGTTTTAGGTTTTATTTTTTGGTGTAGGTTTAGGTTTATGGTTATACTAGGGTCTGCTCTATCAATTATGAGCTAATACATAAACATGGGCTTGTCCAAATGGCTAGGCCACTTTAATGCTATCCATAGGAAACGGATAGCTTCATCATGATCATAACAATGGTTCCCACCTTCCAGGAACCCCCGCTCAACATCCGAATAGCTTCGACGCACATCCGGGTCTACTCCATCAATTATGAGCTAATACATAAACATGGGCCTGTCCAAATGGCCAGGCCACTCCAATGCTGTCCATAGGAAATGGACAGCTTCATCATGGTCATAACAACGGTTCCCACCTTCCAGGGACCCTTGCTTAATGTTTGAATAGCTCCGACGCACATCCGGGTATGTTCCATCAATTCTAAGCTAATACAATTAAATCTTAAATTAGTTTCCCATCAAAGGTTGGATAGATTGTAATACTTTCATATTCCCATTTAAATGTCCATGCCAAAAATCTAGCAGCATCTCCCCATGCCTCTCTAGATAAGTTGATCTTACGTTACATTTCGATGCCAAATATCTAAAGCAATGAAAAGATATTTGGCATTGGATACGGAACGAAAGAAACATATCCAGAGAGAAATGAGGAGATGGACCGTGGATCAGGCATGAACATTTAAATAAATTATATGAAAGCATACTATCCATCTAACCTTGAACTATCTAAAATGGAACAATTTGAGCGATTTATATGCCACAGAAAACACACCATATCTATGTATGGCTCCATAGAAATCCTCAAACGGGTAACTAATCATCTAACTTATAAATCATAATTATAAGTCACAACTATAAACTAACTAATCACAATAATAATGTGAAATGTGAAAAACACAAAGTATGAAATGAAAGTGTCAAACAGGTTGTATAAAATGAAAGTGTCAAATAGAAAAATATGTAAAATTAACATATTCCAAAGATTCCAAATGTTAGTTAATAAACAGGTTGTTCTACATTCGATACTAGGTTTTCAACTTCAGATTTAAACTTTTGATTTTAATTTCAAATTCAGACTTCCAACTTCAGATTTAACAAATAGGCCCTTAGTGTTCTATTATTTATCAGATGCAGAATACTATCGCCTATTGTCAATAAGGGTCCATTTGGATACCACCAAATTAGTTACACATTAGTAATAAGTTACTTATCAGTTGGACTATACTATAAAGAAGATCCAAATTAATCTCAAGTGAGCCATATTACTTGGAGCATTAGTAATTGAACACCTTACTTTTGTTAGTAGTTAATGGACGATGCTATTTCATAGCTACGGAATTGTTGAATTAGATCTATTTCTTTTTTATCTCATGCTGTAAAATAATCTATAAAAATGGATGGACAACATGAATATATAATAAATATATCAAGGTGGGCCACAAAGAGAGAACTCTTAGGGTCTGTTTGGGAGCGTGGATTTGAAACCTCTTGGATTCGGAACCCTTGATTTGAAATCCTCCTACTTCATTTGGCACCTTAAATTCGGAATCAACTTTAAACCAAAACTAGTTATACATAGTATATTTATAGGGGTTTGAATTTAATTACTAGATCAATTTAATATATCTAACTAATGAAAGTCAGTAATATTTGACACAATGGTTATAATAAACACTCTCAAATTTATATTTTGGTCGAAAATGATGAAATTCCAAGTCTCTGATATGCCACAAGCATAAGATCATGTCTGAGTAACTAACCAACGATTTTTAACCATACGTATGCATGAAATCAAATTCCCTCAAATCTCCCAAGTCCATGATGCCAAATGAATCCTTAGTTTCACTTCTAATTGTTTTTTTTTTAATTTTTTTTTTATTTTAACCCACACCCGCACCCCCGTGGAATTTCACCGCAACAGGTACTTGAATCCATGACCTCATGATGAAACTTTGTGAGTCTACAGCCGGGGCATGACTCCATGACTAAGGATAGACGATTGCGTGTTCAAACATAACATATATATATAGATTAGTTGTGCCAAAATCTTGATATATGCACCTGCATATTGCGATGATTATAGATAATCTAATTGAACAAATCCATATATCACTAAAAATTAAGTATAGATATCAAAAATCACATGCAAAAATAATTTATGTGGGTCACATAAAATGACAAAGTATCAAGGTTAACATTATCTTACACTCTCTCTGTTAAGCAATCCTAGCCATTCCATCCATCAGTGTGACTCTCGTGTGATTAGGGTACCATAATCCCCAATTAAAAAACCCCCAAAATCGAAATGTGATTAGGGTACCATAATTCCCAAATTTGAAGTGGGATTTGGGTACCCAAATCCCTAATTTTAAAAATGTTTTGACAAAGAAACAAATGTATTTGATTTGGGGGATTTATCTTATTTAAATATAACAATGGAAAAGCATAAAGACAATCATCATATCTTTATTGATACTGAATTCATTTACATCCTCTATATATCCCTTGATTCTAAGATAGATCATTCAGGATTAAAGAATTATTCTAAGTGCAATTGTTATGGTTCAATATAAATATCAGCAGCATTCCGGCGCTATTTCGGTCATCTCCCAATACTTAGGAGGAATTACTGAATTAATCAGTTAATCTTCTTGGAGATAGAAATTCTGGCAGCACTCTTTAGCTTCTTCAGTCATCTCCCAATACTTAGGAGGAATGTTGATTTAATTAACCAATCTCCCATTTTAAAGAAGATTTGAAGACTAAGCAAAACTCCTGCACCAAGCTAGTTGAGTGACCTTTTGCGCGACCCGCGTAACTGGTAATGTAGTTGCACGGTTTGTGCAATGGATATTTTGGTTGTGCAGTCCGCGCAACTGATATCACACTTTGCGCGGTCCGCGCAACTGATCGTCGCTTCTCTCTTCTACCTTCAATTGCTCTGCTTCAGTTTTCGAAATATTTTGATCCCCAAATGAGAGGGAGAGCAGGGTATTTATAGGCCCTTCACACGTGTCAGTGGTCTTTGTTGATTGCGCGATCAGCGCAACTTCCTTCTTGATTGCACGATCCGCGCAACTGTCTCCTTTCTTCCGTGATCCGCACAACTGTTAACCTCGTTCCACAACCCGCGCAACTGTTGTCTCGGCTGTGGAACTTACGCGGATAAATCAATTGGTTACTCGATCCGCGGAACTGCATCACTTGGTTGCGCGACCCGTGTAAGTGACTTCTCGGTTGCGCGACCCGCACAACTTGTCTTCTTTGTGTATTTCTTCCCTGAATGTCACTCTTTCCTTTTCATGATGATTATTTTTATGCTCCAACAGATGCCCCCTTGATCCGTTCTTTGTTTTATTGGATCAAAGAATCAGGATCAACTTACACTAAATTTTCTTTGTAATTTTTAACTGGTTGCACGACCCGCACAACCGACACCCATGGACCGTACTCGGCCGTTTTGTCTATAAATAGTGAAACTTGCTCATTTTCTTCTACCTTCGAACTTCTGCAGCGAAGCTCTTGTGAAATTTCACTCTCCTCGTAACTGATCACTGTTGCGTGACACACACAACGACTTTTCGTCGTGCAAGGCTTTTTAAGCCGTTACACTGCCCGCGCAATGACCAATCTCATTGCGCGACCCGCGCAACTACCAATCCCATTAGCGATCCGCGCAACTCCTGATTCTGCTGCACGATCCGCGCAACCATCATCTCAACAAAATTTTCTAAACTTAGCTTGTTTCATTCCTCATGGCTCGCACCAAGAGGACTTTTACTGTTGTCAACCCTCCTTCCAGTCAACCATCCCATCAAGAGTTACCAAATACTGAGGCTTATTATACCACAACTCCTCAGGTAACCGGATCGCCATCTCCTCTGGCTCAACCTTCATCCAAACGCTTCAAGACAACTGCTAGACGTCCTGCTTATATAAAGGAGCCCGCACTTCCCACTTTTGACTTCACTTCACGGATCAAATCGTTATCATCCCCCATTCACAGAGCCATCGCCACAGGTGACCTGACCATGCCTCCAAAGGATGGTCGCGAATATGATTGGGATGAGTGGTTGAAGACCACAACACATTATCAGACAAGTAGTCAGAGACCACCTGTCAGAGAAAATACCCCTCCTCCTTCCAGGCCTAAGAAGCATCACCGAAATAAGGCTAGAGAATTTCAAGAGAAGATTAAGGAACATAATCGAAAAAAACTCAACAAGTCCTGGGAATCTGTGCTCGAAGTACAGGGTGCCATCAAATTTGACAACCCTTATAAACGGGGTGTTATCTCTCTTCCACTCAGCATACACCGCCATTATTCTATGCTGGGCTGTGAACCTAGAGATTACTTATCGGTAAAAAAGTTAGCTTATGTGAAATCTTGGTCTTTCAAAGAAACCAGATTATTGGAAGGAATTCTGCAGCCACCAAGACCGAGGCAACAAATAGGCGATATTCACTCTATGATTTTTCTCATCCCTTCTTACAACGTACATAGCCTATATCCATCTCATTTTTATGAAACCCTCAAGCAGCGTTTTAGCTATCATCCTCAACTCTGAAGTCCGGAAGAATTCAGAACCAGAGGCCTTTTGACTCCCCGGAATTACTATTCAGAATGGGCTGGGGCAGTTTTGATGAAGCATGATAAGATTTTGTCGGACATTGGCATCTTTTTGGCAATAGAAGCGACATCACATCCTTTTTGTAAAGAATCTTCTATCTTGAAGGCATTCCTCAATTACTGGTGTCCTTCCACCAATTCTTTCCATCTCCCTGAAGGTGAAATGAGCATCACATTATGGGATATCCACAGAATCACAGGTTTACCAATTACCGGCCGGTTCTTTGATGAATTTGTCCCCACTAATGAAGAATTTTCTTTCGTTTCATCCCCTGATCGCCTCCCTTTCATCTCAGAGTCAACCATTGAACTTTTTAAGGAGATGTCAAAATTTTCGAATATTCATAAGATCCACCCCATGTAATGGCTGGCGCACTTCAGCCGTGCTCTGAAGTAATTTTTTTTCTCTTCGCTTTCCTTTTATCACAGTTTTATGTATATATAACCTTAATCTTATTCATTTATTTTTCCAGATTCAACGATAATCATTCGCGAGAACTCGAGCACCTTAGGAAAGGCATAAAAGGTCGTGCCGAATATTCTATTCATGGGGAACTTGCAGCCTTCATTGCATACTGGCTGAGTATAGTGGTCTTCTCCAGTTCCAAATCAGCAGATGTCATCCGTCCTTCATTATTCGTAGTCACAGGTGCTATGGCTGAAGGAATGAAGTTTTCTCTTGCTCCACCTGTCCTCTGTTCAATCTACAGAGGTTTTAGGGAAATAACATGCCACATAAAAAGTCCTTCTGTCCGCTCGGCCTCAACTTACATGCCATGGCATTATTTTCTGGGTTGGCTTGGCGTTTACTTTCCTTGGACTTTCGAAGTCCTAGAAAAAGCCTACATTCACCCTTCCAAAGTTCCTCTTTATTTTTTTCAAAAGAGGTCCATGGCCAAAAGATCTTATGAC
This sequence comes from Magnolia changhungtana, assembly GCA_030180095.1. Lineage (NCBI taxonomy): Eukaryota > Viridiplantae > Streptophyta > Magnoliopsida > Magnoliales > Magnoliaceae > Magnolia > Magnolia changhungtana. Next base: position 2,618,465 of record JASAUF010000161.1, on the reverse strand, counting down.
TGGGCCAAAGATGCCATTTCTTCTGATGCTAAGATAAATTATTTCCATTTCAGCCTTCCCCACTATATTGTAGATACCGAAAAGGCAGACACTGACTCACTCTCTCCAGCAGAAAAGGGATTTTTTATATCTATCAGATCATACAGCCTGCCCTTGAGAGAAGGAACCGAATTCTGGAGAGAACCGTATTATCCAAGTCACTTCGTGTGCCAATTCGGTTTCGACCAGGTAGTACCAGAAGACTGTGGACTGGTTACTTGAAGAATGCGCAGTTACAGGACTGGTCCATATAATTGGGCAATGATCTGGAAACAATTGTTGGGCCGAGCTAATTCTTCCTTCATTATCCCAAGATGCGATCATGCTCTAAGGGCATCATACAATCACATGAGATGGTGGGTGTACCAATCATACCTGGTCCAGAAAAGTCTTCCAGTGTCACAACCGGTCTGGCTTCCTCCTCCCAGGCTCGAAGGTCGCATTTTCGAAGCAGGCATTGGCTTCGTTGCAGAAACCAGTCATGGCCCTTTAGGTAATATTCGCGTCATGATCTCAGTGGATGAACCCATTCGTGAAATAAAACCTGATAATACTCTTGAAGGATGGATAACATATGGTGATACTTGCGAATTTGAGCAAATTCCCCTTTATCAACCCCCCAGAGAAGAAGTTACAACATAATCTCCTATTCAACCCGAAGTTAATGCTGGCCCACCTAACCAACCTTCTTCTTCCACTTTCTATCGACAAGGACCGGTTCCTTCTCCTGTATCCAAGACTGTTTGCCTTTCGGAGCAGCCACCCTCTTCTCCAATGACAAGATCTCACACATGCGCTCAGGCTTCTCCATAGGGAGAGATTACTGTCGTTACTAGTCTGGCTCAAATTCCTATGGATATTCAACTGGAAAATTCTCAACCTCCTTCCTCTAAAGGCAAGCAAGTTGTCATCGAAGATTCAAGTACAGAGGATACTGTTGGTGAAGATTCGTCTTCTTCAACTTCTTCATCTGAGGATACTTCCTCTAATGAGAGTGAGGTAGAAAGGGAGAATCTTGATGATGCTTATGAAGAAGGAGAAGTGAATATTAGTGGTGAAGATGAGGCAATCGCAAAAAATATTCTTGCTGACGAAAGACATGTCCCTTCCACTTCTGAGGCTATTCTTGCAAAGCCCTCCCCTGTAGTGAGGGAGGAAGAAGAACCTCTTGATTATGGAGAATACGGATATTCGCCGTGTAAGATAGTTTCGCTATCATCATTTCACTTTTGTTCTTCCTTTCTCTTATCTCACCCATTTCATTTCAGGTGATCATGTGGCAACTGCGGAAGCATGTAGCGCTTCTCCTCTGAACTTGCCCCCTGTTGCACCATCAACCTCGCCGAGATCTTCCATACCCCCTCGATCGGTGGCGCGCAAAATTGCTTTTTCAGAAGAGCCTGTTGACTCGCTCATCCCTGCTACTGCCACTACAAGTGTTGAAAACATAGCTCCGTCTTTTGCTGACATGATAACACCTGATCCTCTTCTTGCTAGAAGAGGGCAACCACTTGTTGTTTCGGTACTAGCAAAAGGTATATTCTTTTTCCCTTTTCTTGTTGCTACTTTTCTTATCACCTGCGCATAAAACCTTTATCAAAAATTTATTTCATTCTTGACAGGGAATTTACCTCTAAGTAGTGCAGCCAGTTCTGGTTCTATTGGCACTTCATTGAATGCGACATCTTTTGAAAAGATCTCTGCGCATAAATTAGCCTTGATCAGGAATTCAATACTGGCTATTGTTGAAATCTTCAAAGATCCTGATCAATGGTGTGACTTGGCTGTTGCTTTGGATGTCTTGAACAACGCTTCTCGCATGGCTAAAGTTGATATCTCCCCCTTACGCGACGCTCTCTTGAGATTTCATAATTCAATAACAGCCATGTCATCAACTGCAACCATGACTGTTCCTCCTGAGATCTTAGAATACAGAAAACAGCTTGTAGATCTCAAAGAGAGAATTTCCCAGCTTGCCCCTCTTGTCTCTCGTCACGATCAAGAGCAATCATCTTTACAGGATCAATTGAAGACTCTTGTTAGTGAGAAATCATTTGTTCTAGATCATATTACAGCCCTGAAGCAAGAAATTTTGCAATTGGAGAGGCAAAGTTCAGAGATAGAGCTAAATATTGAAAGAGTCCAGGAGAAGATAGAATGCAGCTGTCATTCTGTGGATTCTGAGAGATCCGAATTATTGGAGAATGAAAAGCTGATCATTTCTTTAGAGGGAAAGCTAGCGGGTATTCTGGATCATGCCCAACTGATTTTGAATGCTCGATTGGAGCATGTCGCTGCTCAAGTTAGTCTTCAAGAAAATTTGCAGCAATACTTAGCAACATTAGGCATCACAGGAGAGTTGTAAAATGCATATTTTTAATAGATATTTTGCTATTGTTCATGCTTTCAGAAAAGAATCGTAAGTGACTTATGACATTCAGATGACGATACATTGTCTAATTTATGTAATGTTCTAATCAATGTATTTATGACGCGTTATGTTCCTTTTATTTTATTTTACTATTATATTGTATATTTATTTATATCCTTTTATGCCTTGTCAGTGGGGATTTCCTAGATGATCCTTATTCTTAATTGGCGGTATTACGTTTCAATTTAGTTAGTCACACACAGTTTAAGCTCTTGAGTAGTGGAGCGCACGCATACTCAGTTTAAGCTCTTGAGTAGTGGAGCACTTGTTGGTCTTATGTGATGATCTCTGTAACTCTCTAGAGTTCTCTTGGACTTCTCACTACCTTGAGTTCACTGGCCGTGGTCCATCAGAGGAGCCCAGTGACGCTACCGGGTGGTGAACTGTTGGTTTTACGCACAGGGTTAGCCACGGTAACTCTCTAGAGTTCTCAGGGCTCGCAAGGCTACCTTTAGGCACCAAAGCTAGGGTCACCAGTCCATCAATGAGTAGGTTTAAGCCCTTCCTCACGAGTTACTACTGAAATCAAACCGTAGATCTGGAAGGTCTTAAGCATGGTTGGCCTAAAAGCTCACACTGCGGCCCCTGTTTTCTTCATCTGCAAGGTCGATCCCATTCACGGGAGGGCATTTTCATCCGTTCCTCGTGGCACTGCCGGAAAGCTATACAGACGGCATAGGAGTTACGATGATTGGTCTTCGCGGATTTATGGCCTTTTAGGCTTTCAATCATTGACTTTGTCAGCTGATCGCATAGGTGCACACGGTGGTCTTGGCTTTTTAGGGCCACTGACTCCTCGCTGCTGCCCGAATGACGATCTTGATAGGTCTTATGTGTAGCTGGCCGGCTCTTTTAGAGCTTGATCCTTTGAGGTTTTGATCCTTTTAGAGCTTGCTCCCTTTTTTTCTTTTTTTTTTTAATTTTTTAGAGCTTTTAGCTCTTTCTTAGAGCTTGATTCTTTTGATTTGGCTCTTTTAAGATTTGGCTTGGCTAGACTGCCTCTTTGATTGAAATTGATATATCCTTCCTTTTGATAGTATCTTTAAGAAGATCCGTGCCTTGTAAGGCAATAATAATTGTGATCATTGTCATTGCCAGCATAATAGACGTTTTTGACTGAGATTAATATGTCTTTGTTTTTGATAATGTCTTCAAGAGGATCAATATCTTCAAGAGAATCTTCAAGAGAACCAATATCTTCAAGAGAATCTTCAAGATGATATTGACTTTGTCAAACTTATTTGGTGATGACGATGATCAATATATATTTATTATTATTATTATTATTTTTTTTAGAATTAATGCTTGCTAACATAGTTGACATGCTCGTGAATTTCTTCTTCATAGCTTCTTTTTGTTAACATATAGACATGATCTTATTCCTTCTTGCCCCCTTTTGATACAGAATCATTATGCCGATAATATTCTGGGTCAAAATCAGTATGTCTCTCTTTAGGGGTAATATCTTTTGATGAAGCGGGCATTGACAGGTATACTGATACCCTGCCCATCTTGATTTACGATTCTATATGGCCCATTGGAGTATACTTCTTTTACCACATATGGACCGTCCCATTTAGGCTCGAACTTGCCCCCTGTCCATCGAGTGACCACTATAAGTCTTTTTAGCATTATCACCATATCTCTTTTTTTGAAAGAGCGATATTTAACTTGCTTATCAAAGGCAGCCGATATCCTGGCCTGATATGATTGCAACCGCTGCTGAGCTGCTAGACGTTTCTCATCGATCAGATCTAATTCTTTCAACCTTATTTTTGCATTTTCATCATCTGTTACAGATTGATGTACCGCTACTCTAAGCGATGCCACCTGTATTTCGATTAGGATGACTGCCTCCATGCCATAGTTTAATGAATATGGTGTTGCCCCCGTTGCTGTGCGATGAGTAGTTTTATAGGCCCATAATGCTTCCTTTAACTTTTCATCCCAATCACGTTTATTTCTTGTCACCGTCTTCTTTAGTATTTTAACGATCGTTTTATTGAACGCCTTTACTAATCCATTGGCTGGGGGATAGTAAGGCGTTGAAAATGAATGTTGAATGCTAAACTTCTGACACAGCTTTTCCATGCCTCTATTTTTAAAAGGGGTGCCATTATCAGTGATGATCTTTTTCGGAATACCATGACGGTATATTATAGCATGCCGGATGAAATTGACCACATCTTTTTCTTTAACATTGCGCAAAGCGACCGCTTCGGTCCATTTGGAGAAATAGTCTGTTACTGCCAGAATATACTGTTTTCTCTTAGATGAAGGTAGATTTATAGGACCGATCACATCAAGTCCCCAAGCTGAGAAAGGCCAAGAAGCAACAGACTGATGTAAGTCTTCTGGGGGAACATGTATTATATCTCCATGTATTTGACATTCATGACACCACTTCGCATATTCTATCGCATCTTTGAACATGGTAGGCCAGTAATAACCCATTCGATGCATTCTATGGCATAAATTTCGGCCGGCTTGATGCGCTCCACATTCACCTGAATGTGCTTCCCGCAGCATTTGGTTTGCTTCTTGCTTGTCTAAGCACCGTAACAGCATTCCATTATAAGATTTTCTATACAATACTTTGCTGCATATGATAAATTTGCTCGATCGCTTTGCTAATCTGTCATTTTCTTTGCGCATTATCTTCTGGCAGGATGTTATATTTGAGATAATCAATGAAAGGCTGACGCTAATCATCTGTCGTTACTTCCAGACAGGATATAGGAAACATTTCAACGATTTCTTCGATATCCTCTGTGGATGGTAGGAATCTTCTTTCTTCTATAGTAACCTGGAGAGGACTTCGATTTATGCAGGACAAAGATGCTGCCAGACTGGCTAAAGCATCCGGTTTTGCATTCTCAGATCGTGGTATATGTTTGATTTCTACATGACAAAACTGTTCATGTAATTATTGTGCTTTCCGACAATAAGGCAAGAGCTCTTGTTTTCTTACTTTGAATTCTATTGTCAATTGATTTATAATCAATTTAGAATCTCTGAAGATGTACAATAATTTTATTTCCATTTGCTGAGCTATTTCCATTCTGATAATGAGGGCTCTGTATTCAGCCTCATTGTTTGTGCATGTAGTGCCCAGTGTGAAGGAGTATAGTAACAGATCGCCTTGAGGAGTAATGAATATCACTCTTGCCCCCGCTCCCGATGTTTGAGCAGCGCCGTCAAAATACATTTGCCATGGGCTCTGGGATTCGGCTAACATAACCTGTTCGTCTGGGAAGTCATCATTAATTTCTTCACTTTCTGCCACAGGATGTACTGCGAGGAAATCTGCTATGGCTTGCCCTTTTACTGCTTTTGCCGGTCTATATGAAATAGTATATTCTGATAACAATAACATCCATTTGGCTAATCTTCCCGACAACATTGGCCTGGTCATCAAGAATTTTATCGGATCTGCTCTTGAGATCAAAGTTATATCGTAGGAGAGGCAATAATGTCTTAACTTCTGTACAGCGAATATCAATGCCAAACATTCTTTCTCGATCGAAGAATAATTGCATTCTGCTCCCATCAATGTTCGACTTAAATAATAAATAGTCTCCTTTCCGGCTTCATTTACCTGTGCCAACAAAGCACCCAAAGAATTTGTAGCTGCAGATGTATACAAGATAAGAGGCTTACCTCTCACTGGAGCTGTTAACACTGGCGGCTGCTTCAGCAATTCCTTGATTGAATCAAATGCGTTCTGGCAGGCATGATCCCATACAAATTTTGTGCCTTTCTTCATTAATTGAGAAAATGGCTGATATCTTCCTGCGAGATTTGAAATGAAACGGTGAATATATGCTAGTTTTCCTTGTAAACTTTTTAATTCTTTTAGCGTTGTTGGTGGAGGCATATTTTGAATAGCCTTAATTTTTTCTGGATCGATTTCGATGCCCCTATGCTGTACAACGAAGCCGAGAAATTTGCGCAAAGATACTCCGAACGCACATTTAGCTGGGTTCATCTTTAATTATTTCTTTCTGAGTCAATGGAAGACTGCTGCCAAATGTTCACGGTGTTCTTAATGACCTCCTGACCTGACCACCAAGTCATCAATGTAGCATTCAACTTTTATGCATCATATCTTGAAAGATATTTTTCATTGCCCTTTGATATGTTGCCCCTGCATTTTTAAGACCGAAAGGCATAACTTTGTAACAATAAATCCCGAGCGGTGTTCTGAATGCCATCGCCTCTTCATCTTCGGGTGCCATCCTGATTTGATTACAACTTGCTAACCATCCATAAAAGACATAATAGCATACTGAGTAGTACTATCGATCAATAACTCTGTTATCAGGAGAGGGAAATCGTCCTTTGCACATGCTTCATTCAGATCTCTGAAGTTAATACATACTCTGATCTGCCCATTCTTCTTTTTCACAGGAACGATGTTTGATATCCACTTGGGATACTTAACTTCCCTGATGAACCCAACCCTTATCAGTTTGTTTACTTCTTCTTCGATTAACAGAATCAGGTTTAGGTGGAATCGCCTTTGTGCTTACTTTACTGGTTTCTTTTCTTTGAAGATGTTTAATCGATGCATTGCTACGGAGGGTTCCAGTCCCGGCATCTCTTCATATGTCCTGGCGAAGATGTCTTTATTTTCCTTGAGAAGTTGGACATATTTCTCGAATTTCTGTTCAGAAATACTGGCGCTGTTAAACGTATTCCTCGGTTCTTCTTCTGTTCCCAAATTTATTTCTCGTAAGCCATCTATTATCAGTTGCCCCCCCATCTTCTATCTGTTTTGGAGTTGTTTCAAGATATTCAACTGCTTTATGACCTTGTTCTGGTATTTGTGCGACCGAAGTCATATTTACTGATGACTCTGCTCCTAGCCCCTGGAATTTTCTCCGCTTTTCCTGATCAACCCCAAGAGGGATCTGAATTCCTTTCCCATGATTCAGTCCAGTGGGTTTATTACAATCAAAACCCATATTTCTCATGATTTTCTTGCTCACTGCACTGTATTTTTTCAAATTTTATGGTGTTAACTCTCCGTGATATACATTGTTTGTGATCTTATCCTCTGCTTTCGCTGCGGCATGGAAATCTATCGGCTCAGGGTATTTAGTACTAGCCCTGACTTGAAACCTTCCTGGATCGGCTGTAAAAGGGTTACACCTTTCAATATTGGGTAAGGGCATCGTATAATTGGACTGTAAGATTTTCAACTGTTTTGTCGATAACAATGTCAATGGCGGCTGTCCCGGTTGTCTCAGACGCTTGGGTACAAAATAGAACTTCTTTCTTGCTTCTACAGTCCCAGAAGATTCCGCCCTTTCTTCTATAACATTGCTTATTCAGACGTCTTTTAAGACTTTCTTTTCATCATTATTTACCACTTCTTCGGAGAATCCTTTATAATAGCTAGCATCCGCAAAGAAAGACTCAGCTTCCGTATATGGTTTTGCGTCAGCCATCACCTTACACTGCATTTTGTCTTTACAGTATTTGAAACATTGGTGTAGAGTAGAGGGTACAATACTGTACTGATGTATCCACGGCCTTCCCAAGAGAAGGTTATATGTTGTCACAACATTTATAACATGACATAGAACAGTAGTAATTAATTCTCCCACTTCCAATGTCACCGTAATCTTACCGAGTGCGTGTTGTCCATCTTGATTGAACCTCTCTATCATCATTCCGCTGGGGCACAAATTAGAACGGCGATAGCCCAATTTGTTTATCATGGAGAGTGGCAAAAGATTCACTGCGGACCCATTGTCTATCATAATCCGTTTTATCTTCTTTTCACAAACATACCCTTCTATCATTAGTGGCCTGTTATGTTTCACCTCACCATTCAAATCATCATCGGAGAACGAGATTACTGGTAGACAATTTGCCCGTTCATCGTGTCTTTCATGTTTCATTTCTGTCAATAAAGCTTCTCTCACATTGTGATCAGACAGCGCTTAGATCAAACTCTGTCAAGATTCTTCTGATAACTTGAGCGCATCATAAATGCTTAGACGTGCCAGTATACCCTTCAAGTGGCTAACTACATCATAAACCACTTTCATCGCTGCGCTCCCATTTTCACTTCCATCCTCGCTGTTCTATCTTTCAGTCACTTCTTTCCTTGCAATTCCTACTTTTTACTTCACCGGACTTGTTATCTGTTTCCCTGATCACAACGTAATCATTGCTGCATTCTTTATTGACTTTCAATTTTCTCTCCCTTTTATTTCTCGGTCCTTTTCCTGGACTGAAAATTCGGTTACTGTTGCCCTCATACTCTTTTCTTTATTTTCGCTAGTTATTATTTCACCCCTATTTATCATTCGCTGTATGATGCATTTCAACATATAGCAATTCCCTGTCGGATGTCCCACTAGGCGATGATAATGGCAAAAGTTTCTTTCCCAGGTCTTCGTCACATCTTCAGGGTACTTGGGCTCTGGTAATTCTAAGGTGCCAGCTTTTAACAACTGCTGCATCATAGGAACTACGTCTTCTCTATCAAATTCAAATCCTTCATGAGAATCGAGCATTTTAAGCCTTTTTCCACCGTATCTATCCCTTGATTGATTCCAGCCTTCTTTTCCTTCCGATCTTTTGTCTCTTGAGCCTTTCGCATCTTGATTTTTCTTATCATGATCAATGGTATTGATGGTCGTTCTGCCGGGTATCCTCCTGACGGTGTCATGATGAAATGCTGGCATCTTTCAAGTCATTAATTCCAACGCATGGGCTTTGGTAGCCAAATCGTGAAACGTTCTGACATCGGCGCTGGTGAGTCCGAACGCGATTCCTATTTCTATAGAGTTCAAACACATCTTGACCCGTTCCTTTTCTTCCAATAACTGTCTACACGATGCCTCCAGTGTTTTCCATCTGTCTATGAACTTTTCGACTGGTTCTCCTTCTCGCTGTCGTACTTAAGCTAATTCCGTGATGCTAACATCGTGCTCTGATGAGAAGAAGTTTGACATGAAAGCGTCTTACATTTCCTCCCATGTGCGTATAGATCCTGGAGCTAAATTTGAATACCGTCGAAAAGCTTTACTTGTCAATGATGACCCGAATAATCGTAAGCAGTATTGAGGTATTATGGGGAAATTCCCCATGCTGGTAATGAAGTGCATCAAGTGCTCTTTAGGTGATCCTTCTCCATTAAACTTCTGAAAGTCTGGATGCTTGAAATTAGCCGGAAAGGGGACATCTTCTACTTCTCTTGCGTACGGCGTTCTGAAACGACTGGTGTTTGTGTGCTCTCTCTCTATTATGACTGCTTCTTCGACGACTTGCCTTACATCATCCTGTGTTATAGCTCTTGTTGCTGGAACGGACCCTCGCGATCCTATCCCCTGTGGACGAGAACCTTCAGGTTGGTTCTCCTGTCCATTTGTTGCTCCCATCATAGGTGGAGTAGCTATCTGGGCTACATTATGCGCCAGAGTTGCCAGAGCTTCTCTGAGGTTCCAGCACTCGTCCATTAGTGCTCTTTGCGCCTCTGCCATTTGGTCAACACGTTCTTTAGTAGTTGCATATTTTCTTGACCTGTCCCTACCATGTACACTGTGGATCCTTTACTGTTTGTCAAGACTGTTGTTGGAGTAAGATGAGAGTACGTCGACGTAACAGGGCTTATAAAAAGGGGAGAGATCGGAGTCTTGTTCGATTTTTGTGCACTTCCTGTGCTGTTGATCGAACTTGTCGGGCGCGATACAGGCATTGGTGATCCTATCATCAGCGTTTTACCTTTCTGTGCTTTTGTCCATTTGGTCTTTGGGGCGACCAGAGCCGGAAAATCGTGTGACTGTAGAATTGTTCGCTCGGGATATATCACAGGAGGCATGAGTTCGGGTTTTCTTCTTGCTATATTGCGCGTGATTGGTCCCTCAGCTCTTGGTAAAGATAAGTTTGCTTTGAGGCTCTTTAAGTTCTTTACTTTTGTCTTCCTAGACAAGACCATAGTCCAGTTCCCGTCACTTTCCTAAGGTTGAGGTGAGACGGAAATGGCTCCCGCTGTTACTTGAGTCACTTTGCGCCTGTTTGTGGTGCATGCATTCGTATGCTCGGGAGTTCGGCTTGGCACGTATTCAACTACAAACCCAGTAGGGGTGAAATGGTAGTTCACTTTTCTTGCAACGTTAGCCATCAGTAGTATTATGTGATTGAATTTGGGTACCTTCAATAATGAAACATACGTGAAGTTAGTATGTGAGGGATTAAGTAAGCTATCTTAGAGATGAAGGAGAGGATGTTCCCATTGAGAGTCGCCATTTTGGCGTCTAAGAGATGCTAAAGAGTGATAAGAGTCTTACAACTTTCCCTAATATTAATGTTAAATAAGATAAGATTTCCCCAGTGGAGTCGCCATTTTGTTTCGACAAGGAAACAAATATATTTAATTTGGGGGATTTATCTTATTCAAATATAACAATGGAAAAGCATAAAGACAATCATCATATCTTTATTGATACTGAATTCATTTACATCTTCTCTATATCCCTTGATTCTAAGATAGATCATTCAGGATTAAAGAATTATTCTAAGTGCAATTGTTATGGTTCAATATAAATTTCAGCAGCATTCCGGCGCTATTTCGGTCATCTCCCAATACTTAGGAGGAATTACTGAATTAATCAGTTAATCTTCTTGGAGATAGAAATTTCGGCAGTACTCCGTTAGCTTCTTCAGTCATCTCCCAATACTTAGGAGGAATGTTGAATTAATCAACCAATCTCCCCTTTTAAAGAAGATTTAAAGACTCAGTAAAACTCATGCGCCAAGCTAGTTGAGTGACCTTTTGCGCGACCCGCGCAACTATTAATGTAGTTACGTGGTTCGCGCAAAGGATATTCTGGTTGCGCGGTCCACGCAACTGATATCACACTTTGCACGGTCCGCGTAACTGATCGTCGTTTCTCTCTTCTACCTTCAATTGCTCTGCTTCAATTTCTGAAATATTTCGATCCCCAAATAAGAGGGAGAGCGGGGTATTTATAGGCCTTTCACACATGTCAGTGGTCTTCATTGATTGCACGATCACCGTAACTTCCTTCTTGATTGCGCGATTCGCGCAACGGTCTCCTTTGTTCCGCGATCCGCGCAACTGTTAACCTCGTTCCGTGACCCGCGCAACTGTTGTCTCGGCTGTGGAACTGACGCGGATAAATCAGTTGGTTACGCGATCCGCGGGACTGCATCACTGGGTTGCGCGACCCGCGCAAGTGACTTCTCGGTTGCGCGACCCGCGCAACTTGTCTTCTTCGAGTATTTCTTCCCTGAATGTCACTCTTTCCTTTTCATGATGATTATTTTTTATGCTCCAACAAAAACCACCAAATTCGATTTGGGATTAGGGTACCAAAATTCCCAAATTCGAAATGAGATTAAGGACCACCTTCAAAATGGGTTAGGGTCTTTACATTTCGAGCTTTGAGGAAGAGAACGAGTTCCTATTTGAGTTGGAGCCCCGATCACAAGTCCACGCCAAAAATAGGGTTCCTGAGCTCTGAGGAGGGAGGAGGGAGGGAGAGAGAGTGAGAGAGAGAGAGAGAGAGAGAGGGAGAAGGGAGAGGATGCATGAGAGAAAGAGAGGATTGAGAGAGACAGCGAGAGAGACAGAGAGACAGAGAGAGGGCGAGAGAGAGTGCGTGAGAGTGAGAGAGGTTTGAGAGAGAGAGAGAGAGAGAAATAGTCTCTCTTTGTATGTACGAAAATGGATTGGCTGGTCGGTGCTCTATGGGCCCCACCATGATGTTTGTTTTCATCCATGCCATCCATCTAGTTTTCTATATCATCTATGGTATTAGACCAAAAATGAGTTCTATACCAATATCAAGTGGACCACATTACAAGAAACAGTGTTGAATGAATTTCGACCATTAAAATTTTTTTGGGGGCCATAAAAGTTTTGGATCAAGCTGATATTTGTTTTTACCCTTCATTTTGGTTTGTATGACCTAATCGATAAATTGGATGTCAAAATAAAAAGTACAGTGGGCCTTAAGATTTAATGGTGGATATCCAATCACTATTGTTTTCATGTGGTGTGGTCCACCAGAGATTTATATGCCTCTCATTTTTTGTATCAAGCCCTAATATGATATGTAAAAATGGATGGACAGCATGGATGAAACACATACATCATGGTGGGACCCATAGAGCATTGACCACCAGCCACGGGGCTGGTGTTAGGGGGAGTAGCGAATCTGTTTTCCTCTTGGACACCCTACAATGACGTCACCAAGTTTTGTGGGGCCCACTATGATGTATTTGTTATATCCACACCGTCCATCCATTTTGAGATATCATTTTAAGTCATGAGCCAAAAATGAGGTAGATAAAAATCTGTAGTGGACCCCACCGCAGAAAACAGCGGGGAGAGTGATTCCCACCATTGAAACTATCTTAAGTCCATCGTAATGTTTATTTGAAATCCAACCTATTCAAAAGTTAAAAAATACATGAAATATGGGAAAACACAAATATCATCTTGATATAAATCTTTTGTTGCCTTTAGGAGTTTTTAATGGTGGGCGTCACTGTCCCACTATTTTCTCTGCTGGGGTCTATTGAGCTTTGGATTTAACTCGTTCTTTGGATATTGCCCTAAAATGATCTCTCCAAATGGATGGAAGGTGTGGATATAAAACATACATCATGGTGGGGCCCAAAAATGAAATGTATACAAATATCAGGTGGACCACACCACATGAAAACAATAGTGATTGGATATCCATCATTAAAATCCTCCTAAGGCCCACTGTACTGTTTATTTGACATCCAATATGTTGATTAGGTCATACAGGGCTAGATGAAGGGGAATAACAAAAATCATCTTGATCCAAAACTTTTATGGCCCCAAAATGTTTTTTAATGGTTGAAGCTCATTCAACACTGTTTCCTGGAATGTGGTCCACTTAAGATTTGGATATATCTCATTTTTGGTCTCATACCGTAAGATGATCTTTAAAAGTAGATAGACGACATGGATTAAACACATACATCATGGTAGGGCTCATAGAGCACCAACCACTAGCCATAGGATGGTGTCAGGGGGAGTAGCCAATCTGTTCCCCTTATTTATGGTGTGGTCCATTTACTCTTTGGATATGATTCATTTTTTGGATAATTCTCTAAAATTATCTCGAAAAATGGATGAACGGTGTGGGTTGATCCTAGATTTTCGGTAAATCCAAAACTCGAGTGTACTATGCTATGTGAAATAGTGTTGAATAATGATTTCCACCGTTGATACCTTCCTTGGGCCCACAGTAATGTTTATTTGACATCCAACATGTTCATAATATCAAAAAGATATAAATGAAGAGAAAACACAAAAATCAACTTGATCTAAAACTTCTATGAATGTTATTTTTAATGGTGGACGTTCAGTCCCTACTTTGTAGTTACTTTAAGCTTTGGACCTGCCCCAATTTTTTTTTTTTTGTTAATATCTTAAAATGATCCGAGAAAATTGATGAACGGTATGGAGAAAGTCAATCCATGACTTAGGTAGGCCAAGAGCTTTAAAATAAAGTCAATCCATGACTTGGGTGGGCCACACCACATAATATAATGGAGAGGAGGTTTCCTTAAAACATTCATAATCATATATTGGGTCTGCCTAAATGTGATTCACATATCCATGGTGTTGATGTTCGACACACATCATGATGGGGCCCACAAAACTTACTGATATCAATTCTTAGGTTCTCACGAGATCAGTAAGTTGGGTCACAATTTTTACCAGAATATTAGGCCCATTTTACATGTCTGGTCCATTCACTCTATTTTACTGATCAATACCCTCAATTTGACTAGTTACTCGCCTCAATCAGGCTACATATGAGAAAGATATTGGGCATACCAATATTGATCAACAATTTCAGTGAAATTTGATTTAAACATTTGAAGTTATTTACTCTTCAATTTGAATTGATTAGATTGTCCAAAAATGATTAAAGGTTCAATTAGTGGATGTGCCAAATCATTTAGTAATTTTATTTTTCATAGATAAATTTCAATTTCCATTTAAAAATAACATTTTTTTTTCAAAATGTATATTTTACTCTTTTAACAAAATATTATTTTTATTATAAAATATTTCAAAAAAAAATTTAAAATATAAATTCTAAATTTTTATTTTCACTATCTCAAAAAATTTCTCATATTTTAATTTTTTCTCAAAAATTTCCAAATGCCAATTTTTTTTTTCTTCAAAAGCATCATTTTGTTCTCAATTTTTTTTTTCAAACATTGTTAAAATTTTTAAACTTCTCAATATATTTTTTTTCATGTGATATTACAAATCATTTAAATATTATTTTTTAATTATATATATATATATATATAATTATAATAGTTTTACCGACGAAAATTTTCGTCAGTAAAAACATTATTACCGATGAAAAAAAATTTTGTCGGTAAAAATAGTGTTTTACCGACGAAAACTTTTTTCGTCGGAAAAAACATTATTCCCGACGGTTTTAGTTCGTCGGTAAAACTCTTACCAAGTAAGTTTTCAAAGTAGCGCGGAAATTTTCTATCTTAAAACAGTTTCACCGATGAAAATTTTCTTCGGTGAAAACATTATTACCAACGAAAAAAATTTCATCGGTAAAAGTGGTGTTTTACCAATGAATTTTTTTCCATCGGTAAAAAACATTATTCTCGACGGTTTTAGTTCGTTGGTAAAACTCTTACCACGAAAGTTTTCAAGATAGCTCAAAAAATTTCTATCCTAAAGCTTATAATAGTTTTACTGACGAAAATTTTCATCGGTAAAAACATTATTACCAATGAAAAAAAACATTTCGTCGGTACAAGTATACTTCTCGAATTTTTTTTTCAAAAATTCAAAACAACCATTACTGATGAAACTTTTCATCGGTAAAGATGGCTTTTACCTATGAAATTATAATTTCATCGGTAAAAGTAAACTTTTCAAATTTTTTTTTCAAAAATTCAAAACAGCCATTACCAATGAAAATTTTCGTCGGTAAAAAGGACTTTTACCTACAAAATTTTAATTTCGTCGGTACAAGTAAATCTTTCGATTTTTGTTTTCAATAATTCAAAACAGCCATTACCGAAGAAAATATTCATTGGTAAAACGGACTTTTACCTACGAAATTACAATTTCATTGTTAATAGTAAATTTTTGATTTTTTTTTTCAAAAATTCAAACCAGCCATTGTTGACGAAAATTTTTGTCGGTAAAAAGGACTTTTATGTACGAAATTACAATTTCAGTGAAAATAATTTTCGTCGGTAAAAGTCCTTTTTACCGACAAAAAAAATTTCGTCAGTAAAAACCATATTTATTGTAGTGTGTGTGTTTATGATGTGTTGATTGTGGTGCTTGGCAACGTATATATATGGCAATGTATACATAGGTGTACATATAAAAGCATCGATGTATAATGGTCGATTGATTCGACAGGTGGTTGATGGATCAAATGGATAGATGGATTTTGAAGTTTTATGGATAGTGATGGTTTTAACAGTTGTATTCTTTTGATTCAAGTTATTGAATGGATGGTCAACTGATCTTATAACTTGGATATTTTATAATAGTTAAGTTGTTAGGTATGATGGACAGTCTAGATTATTAATCACCGATCCTGATTATATGCCTTGTACTTTTTGAAATCCAAACACCCACATGACTAATGCATGCATGTGTTTCATTAAAAAAATATTTATAACTTAGATTAATTTTTTTTATTTAAAAAAGCCGTTAAATGCATACTCTTAACATCTACTCATGCCACATGCATGCAAACAGGTGAGTTATATCACAAATGGATGGGCGGTTGTGATATATTGAAAATAAGATTTAAGTTGACTATGCGGTACCTCAATGAGCGGAGAGGTAGATGGACAGTTGATTTTATGAATTTGTACCTGGTTGTGAGATATAGGGCATCAGATTTGTAATTGTACGTATGGATGCATGGATGGTTTTCTCATATTTTAAAAATTACAAGTTTGCCATGAAAATATGTATATAGTTTGTGGACGTCAAAGACTTATTAAACATGTTCTAATGTAAGAAGTATTCCAGTAAATTTATCCAGAGAAATGTGAGAATCATCACACTAATTTTTGTTTCATTTTTGGGTGGCCCAATTGGCGGATCCATATATGATGTACGGTTGGATGATAAAATATAGGTAAAATGATCAAATGATTAAAAGTCTAATCTTAACGTACGGTTATTTTCATACTTAGATAGGTGCAGGATGGGTTTTTAGTTGATTAGATAGGTGGATTGTCGGATAAACGGCTTATATGATTAAACTACAATCCTGAAAATGGATGGACGAGTGGGTGATTGCATACCTATATGGTGTATGAATGGTTGGGTTTAGTGTATGTTTCATGGTTAGATTTGAGCTGATTAATGAATGAACGGTTGATCTTAGGTGTATGAGTAAATAGAGTGCATGTATACATATACATTAAAACCATACAATTATCAATCATACTAAATTAATCAATTATGCATATCACAACATGCACACTTTATGGATGCGTGTATGCTTGGATGATGAATAAATGCAAAGATTATGCATCAATGCTTAGATGAATGCAAGTGTGTATATATGCAGATGCATGCAAGCGCACCAAAATCTCAGGTCATTACAGAGGTTCATCGTGGTGTTTTGCAGTGATTTCAGGCTCAACTGCAACATTTATATCTACGTGATCTTGAGTGATTGTGACCGGAGTTACGATAATTTTTTCCTTAATTACAAAGTTCCTAAAGTTCGTGCTCCCACTATTTTCAGTGTCTTCAATGAATCTAGCATTTCCAGTCTCAACTATCCTGATAGAGTGGGAAAGATAGTAGAATCGATAACCTTTTGACATTTCCGGGTATCCTATAAAGAAATAACTTATGGTTTTTGGATTGAGATTTCTTTAATGCGGGTTATAAATTTTGGCCTCAGCTGAACACCCCCAAATATATAGATATTAGAGACTTGGCTTTCTTCCATTTCACAACTCAAAAGGGGTTTTACTTACACCATTGCTGGGAACCTTGTTAAGGATATGAACCGAAGTTTTAATCACGTCACCCCAAAGAGATTCTGGCAATGTCCAATTGCTTATTAAGCTTCTCACCATGTCCATAAGGGTGCCTTTTAGCTACACTATTCTGCTCTAGTGTCCCAGGCATGGTGTATTGCGAGTCAATGCCACAATCTTGTAGATATCTAGCGAATGGTCCTGAATTATGATTTGATTCGTCATATCTACCATAATATTCATCACCATGGTTAGATCTGATGACCTTAATCTTCTTATCAAGGTAATTTTCAATTTCAGCCTTATAGATTTTAAAAGCATTCAGAGCATCTAATTTTTCACTAATATGATAGATGTACCTGAAACAAGAGTAGTCATCTATAAAGATGATAAAATATTTGTGTCAACTTCAGGATGGTGTAGGGAATGGTCCACAAATGTCTATATATATCACCTCCAAGAGTCCTACACTCGTT
This sequence comes from Magnolia changhungtana, assembly GCA_030180095.1. NCBI lineage: Eukaryota > Viridiplantae > Streptophyta > Magnoliopsida > Magnoliales > Magnoliaceae > Magnolia > Magnolia changhungtana. The sequence continues at coordinate 2,600,492 of JASAUF010000161.1, read as the reverse complement.
GTTAAACTTTTCTTTCTTGTTCTGGTCTATTTTCCTTTAATGTAATCAATGCATACTTTATAGTCGGAGAAGTCTTGAGAATGAAGAATCCCTTCTCGCACAAGTCTATCCAATTTCTCACGAGATATATGACATAATTGCCTATGCAATAACATGAAAAAAATTTCATAGTCTAGTCTTCGTTTAGATCCTATTTGATTTCCATGCATGCCATATACATTATAGATGTGTGAGGCATTCATGTCTAATTGGTATAAGTTGTTCACCATATAGCCAGTGCCAACTTTAATTGAATCAAAGTAAATATCTCAAATTGAAAAGAATAACTTGAAAATTTCAATTGAGAAATAGAGGTCAAATTACGCCTTATAGAAGGCACACAAAATGTATCCACTAGATCCAATAAATGACCTGACTTTAACCTAAGCCTACATAATCCAATTACCTCCATGTCAACTTTAACACCATTTCCTATGCATACTGAGCGTTCCACATCAGTCGGTGGCCTGCTCTGCAGAAAGTCCTCCACAAAAGTGTATATGTGAATAGTTGTTTCTGAATCTATCTACTCAGAGTCTACCGACACATCAGTTAGATTGGATTCAAAACAGGCCAAATTTATATTATTACCCTTTCTTGTGAGCCATTGCTTGTACTTTATGCAGTCTCTCTTCTGATGGCCCGACTTCATGCAAAAGAAACAATTTTTCTTTTTTAGCCCACTTATGTCTCAATCAAATCCCAAGTTGAATGCCAACTGTAGAACCTGAATAACCAGGAGGATTTGAGGATCCCACATTATAATCATGTTTCATTTTTTTGTTTCCATTATGTCCAGGTACATGTTCTGAGATCACAAGATTAATATTCTGTCCGTTTTCAAAGGATTTTGAAGGTTCATATTTTTTTGGAGTAATGTCCAAATGTAACCATCCTAGGACTGTCTCTATGGACTCTATCCGTTAAACATAGTTGGACCCGGTTTTGCAACTGGTTGCAAAATATACTCACATTAGTAGATTGTTTACATAAAACAATTCATGAATAAAATGAAATATCCGGCAAACTTATCAATTCAATTGATTGGGGCTTTCAACTGAACTATCCAGAATGAAGATGGATCCAAACATCTGATCCTAGCGAGAGTTGGTTACATCATCATTACTTCTCCTATGGGAGGTAGTGATAATATGCAAGTGACCCTCTTGAACAGGAAGCTATGCGATGCTTGTTATGTAAATCTTTGACACTCAACACCTGAGGGTAGGATGAGTCTTTCAACTTTACATGATCATAAGCACCATTTACTCCACCCTGTTCATGCTCCTGCCAAACAGTGATCTTCTGTGTATTCATCATTGTCCGTATGAAATGTAAACGCAACTGCCATTACAAAAAAGAGGGTTTTAGCAACAAAACTTTTAGCGACGAAACGCATTTTCATCGCCAAAAGTCACTTTTAGCGACGAAAATTTTCGTAGCTAAAAATAGTGCATTACACTTTTAGCGACAAAAATTTTCGTCGCTAAATACTATAAACATCTTACAGCGAAGTGGAATAAATTTCTTTTAGCTACGAAAATTTTCGTAACTAACAATACTGCATGAGACTTTTAGCGATGAAAATTTTCGTCGCTAAAGACTCGGAACATTTTCTTAAACGTTTAGCGGCAAAAATTTTCGCTGCTAAAAGTCTTGTACTGTACAAGACTTTTAGCGGTGAAAAGTTTTGCTACTAAAAGTCTTGTACTGTACAAGACTTTTAGTAGCGAAAATTTTTGCTACTAAAAGTAAACTAGCATATCTTTTAGCGACGAAAGTTTTCATCGCCAAAGGTTTCTTTTTTTTTAAAAAAAAATATTCCAGTTCAAAATCCGTACAAAATTCCTGATATACACCTGTTAACAATATATTCCATCATATTCATCCTGATATACACATTTCATCATATTCATATTGACATCAAACTACATAAACTTTTAGCGGCAAAAAGTTTCGTTGTTAAAAAACACTATAAAACTTTTAGCAACGAAACTTTTCGCGGCTAAAAATTTTCAACTTTTAGCCTTAAAAGTGTTTTAAAAAAATGCCTATTTTTTGTAGCGAAAATTTTCGCTGCTAAAACTAAACTAACATATCTTTTAGCGACAAATATTTTCATTGCCAAAAGTTTCTTTTAAAAAAAAAAAATATTCCAGCTCAAAGTCCGTACAAAATTCCTAATATACACCTGTTAACAATATATTCCATCATATTCATCCTGATATACACATTTCATCATATTCACATTCACATCCATCTAAACCCAAACAACATAAACTTTTAGCGACGAAAATGTTCGTTGATAAAAAATACTATACAAGACTTTTAGCAACGAAATTTTTTGCTACTAAAAGTTTTCAACTTTTAGCACTAAATTTGTACAAAAAAATCCTTCTGTTTTTAGCAGCGAAAATTTTCGCTGCTAAAAATAAACTAAATCCCAAAAGTTTCTTTTTTAAGAAAAATATTCCAGCTCAAAATTCGTACAAAATTCCTGATATACACCTGTTAACAATATATTCCTTCATATTCATCCTGATATATACATTTCATCATATTTACATTCACATCCATCTAAACCCAAACTACATAAACTACATTCATCCAAACATAAACAATCTTATCTGCATCACATTCATTCACGCATAAATACATATAAACTTAACATCATAAATAAATAAACAAAAAATCACAAAGATGAAGGCGGAGGTGGTGGGACATCGGTGGGTAAGCGTACAGCGAAAGCTTGAAACATCTCCGTCATCCGTCGCTCATGCCCCACCCACATCTCCATCATCCTCCTCTCCTGCTCCTCCCTTTGCCTCACCAACTCCTCCTCCATCCTCCTCTGCCTCGCCAGCTGATCCTCTATCCTCCTCTCCTGCTCCTCCCTCTGCCTCGCCAGCTCCTCCAGGTTTAGGTTTAGGTTTATGTTCAGGTTATAAGTATAGGTTTTGGGATTTGAGAATAGGTTTAGGGTTTAGGGTTTAGGGTTTAAGAAATTGGGTTTGGGTTCGGGATCGGGTTTAGGTTTGGGTTTTCAAGTTTAAGCTTAGGTTAAGGTTAGGGACTTGAGATTAGGATTAGGTGTAGGTTTAGGTTTAGGGATTTGAGAATACATTAAGGTTTTAGGTTTAGGTTTAGGTTTCAGGTTATAGGTAAAGGTTTAGGTTTTAGGTTTAGGTTTCGGATTAGGTTATAGGTTATAAGTTTAGGTTATAGGTAATAGGTTTTGGTTTAGGTTAAGGTTATAGGTTTATGTTAAGGTTTAGGTTTAGTTTTAGGTTAAGGTTTAGGTTTAGGGTATAAGCTATAGCTTTAGGGAATTGAGAATTGGTTAAGGTTTAGGTTTAGGGAATCGAGTTCGGGTTCGGGATCCGGTTTAGGCTTGGGTTTTCACGTTTAGGTTTAGGTTTAGGTTAGGGAGTTGAGATTGGGATTAGGTGTAGGCTTAGGTTTAGGGATTTGAGAATAGGTTAATGTTTAGGTATAGGTTTAGGTTTAGGTTTTAGCTTATAGGTTTAGGTTATAGGTTTTGGTTTTGGTTTTAGGTTTAGGTTAAGGTTATAGGTTATAAGGTTATAGGTTAAGGTATAGGTTATAGGTTTTGTTTAGGTTGAGGTTATAGGTTTTGGTTTAGGTTTAGGTTTTGGTTGAGGTTTATAAGTTTAGGTTATAGGTTATATGTTTAGGTTAAGGTTATAAGTTTAGGTTACAGGTTTTGGTTTAGGTTAAGGTTATAGGCTTTGGTTTAGGTTAAAGTTTAGGTTTTGGGTTTATGTTAAGGTTATAGGTTTAGGTTTAGGTTATAGGTTATAGGTTATAGCTTTGGGAATTGAGAATAGGTTAAGGTTTAGGTTTAGGAAATTGGGTTCGGGTTCGGGATCGGGTTTAGGCTTGGGTTTTCATGTTTAGGTTTAGGTTTAGTTTAGGGAGTTGAGATTGGGATTCGATGTAGGTTTAGGTTTAGGATTTGAGAATAGGTTAAGGTTGAGGTTTAGAAATCGGGTTCGGTTAGGGATCGGGTTTAGGCTTGGGTTTTCATATTTAGTTTTAGGTATAGGTTAGGAGTTGAGATTGGGATTCGGTGTAGGTTTAGGTTTAGGATTTGAGAATAGGTTAAGGTTTAGGTTTAGGAAATCGGGTTCGTGTTGGGATCGGGTTTTGAAGTTTAGGTTATAGGTTTTGGGTTTATGTTAAGGTTATAGGTTTAGGTTTAGGTTATAGGTTAGGTTTAGGTTAAGGTTTAGGTTACAGGTTCTGGTTTAGGTTAAGGTTATAGCTTTGGTTTAGGTTAAGGTTTAGGTTTTGGGTTTATGTTAAGGTTATAGGTTAAGGTTATAGGTTTAGGTTAGGTTTAGGTTTAGGTTATAGGTTATAGGTTATAGCTTTAGGAATTGAGAATAGGTTAAGGTTTAGGTTTAGGAAATCGAGTTCGGGTTCGGGATCCGGTTTAGGCTTGGGTTTACATGTTTAGGTTTAGGTTTAGGTTAGGGAGTTGAGATTGGGATTCAAAGGTGTAGGTTTAGGTTTAGGGATTTGAGAATAGGTTAACGTTGAGGTTTAGGAAATCGGGTTCGGGTTCGGGATCGGGTTTAGGCTTGGGTTTTCATGTTTAGGTTTAGGTATAGGTTAGGGAGTTGAGATTGGTCGGTGTAGGTTTAGGTTTAGGATTTGAGAATAGGTTAAGGTTTAGGTTTAGGAAATCGGGTTCGGGTTCGGGATCGGGTTTTGAAGTTTAGGTTTAGGTTTAGGTTTAGGTTGGGGAGTTGAGATTGGGATTAGGATTAGGTTTAGGTCTAAGGATTTGATAATACATTTAGGTTTTAGGTTTAGGTTTAGGTTTTAGCTTATAGGTTTAGGTCAAGTTTATAAATTTAAGTTATAGGTTATAGGTTATAGGTTTAGGTTTAGGTTATAGGTTTTGTTTAGGTTAAGGTTATAGGTTTTTTAGGTTTAGGTTATAGGTTTAGGTTTAGGTTTAGGGATTTTAGTTTTGAGGTTTAGGTTTCGGGTTTAGGTTTAGGTTTAGGGTTTAGATTGGGAGGTTAGGGTTTTAGGTTTTAGGTTTAGGTTATAAGTTTAGGTTTTTGTTTAGGTTAAGGTTATAGGTTTTGGTTAAGGTTTAGGTTTTGGGTATATGTTAAGGTTATAGGTTAGGTTATAGGTTAAGGTTATAGGTTTAGGTTAGGTTTAGGTTAAGGTTTTCAGGTTTAGGTTAGGTTTAGGTTAGGTTAGGTTATAGCTTTAGGTTGGAATTGAGAATAGGTTAAGGTTTAGGTTTAGGAAATCGGTTCGGGTTCGTGGATCGGGTTTAGGCTTGGGTTTTCATGTTTAGGTTTAGGTTTAGGTTAGGGAGTTTAGATTGGGATTTGGTGTAGGTTTAGGTTTAGGGATTTGAGAATAGGTTAAGGTTGAGATTTAGGAAATCGGGTTCGGGATCGGGTTTAGAAGGTTTAGGTTTAGGTTTAGGTTTAGGTTTAGGTTGTTGAGAGTTGAGATTGGGATTGGGATTACGTTTAGGTTTAGGAATTTGAGAATACATTTAGGTTTTAAGTTTAGGTTTAGGTTTTAGGTTATAGGTTTAGGTTTTGGTTTTAGGTTTAAGTTAAGGTTATAAGTTTAGGTCATATAGGTAGGTTATAGGTTATAGGTTAAGGTAGGTATAGGGTTATAGGTTAGGTTTGTTTAGGTTGAGGTTATAGGTTTTGGTTTAGGTTTAGGTTTTGGTTTAGGTTTAGGTTTAGGTTTTTTAGGTTTAGGTTATTGGTTAGGTTAAGGTTTAGGTTTAGGTTAAGGTTATAAGTTTAGGTTAAGGTTTAGGTTTAGGTTTAGGTTTTGGTTTAGGTTAAGGTTATAGGCTTTAGTTTAGGTTAAGGTTTAGATTTTGGGTTTATGTTAAGGTTATAGGTTTAGGTTAGGTTTAGGTTTAGGTTATAGGTTATAGGTTATAGGTTATAGCTTTAGGGAATTGAGAATAGGTTAAGGTTTAGGTTTAGAAATCGGGTTCGGGTTCGAGTTTCGGGTTTAGGTTTGGGTTTTCATGTTTAGGTTTAGGTTTAGTTTAGGGAGTTGAGATTGTGATTCGATGTAGGTTTAGGTTTAGGGATTTGAGAATAGGTTAAGGTTGAGGTTTAGGAAATCGGGTTCGGGTTCGCGATCGGGTTTAGGCTTGGGTTTTCATGTTTAGGTTTAGGTATAGGTTAGGGAGTTAAGATTGGGATTCGATGTTTAGGTTTAGGTTTAGGGATTTGAGAATAGGTTAAGGTTAAAGTTTACGAATTGAGGTTAAGGTTTATCGGGTTCGGGTTGTGGATCGGGTTTTGAAGTTTAGGTTATAGGTTTTGGATTTATGATAAGGTTATAGGTTAAGGTTATAGGTTTAGGTTAAGGTTATAGGTTAGGTTTAGGTTAAGGTTTAGGTTAAGGTGTTCCGGTTTAGGTTAAGGTTATAGGCTTTTGGTTTAGATTAAGGTTTAGGTTTTGGGTTTATGTTAAGGTTATAGGTTAAGGTTATATAGGTTTAGGTTAGGTTTAGGTTTTGGTTATAGGTTATAGGTTATAGCTTTGGAAATTGAGAATAGGTTAAGGTTTAGGTTTAGGAAATCGAGTTCGGGTTCGGGATCGGGTTTAGGATTGGGTTTTCATGTTTAGGTTTAGGTTTAGGTTACTGAGTTGAGATTGGGATTCGGTGTAGGTTTAGGTTTAGGGATTTGAGAATAGGTTAAGGTTGAGGTTTAGAAATCGGGTTCGGGTTCGCGATCGGGTTTAGGCATGGGTTTTCATGTTTAGGTTTAGGTATAGGTTAGGGAGTTGAGATTGGGATTCGATGTAGGTTTAGGTTTAGGGATTTGAGAATAGGTTAAGGTTAAGGTTTACGAAATTGGGTTCGGTTTAGGATCGGGTTTTGAAGTTTAGGTTATAGGTTTTGGGTGTATGTTAAGGTTATAGGTTAAGGTTATTTAGGTTTAGGTTAAGGTTATAGGTTAGGTTTAGGTTAAGGTTTAGGTTATAGGTTCTGGTTTAGGTTAAGGTTATAGGCTTTGGTTTAGGTTAAGGTTTAGGTTTTGGGTTTATGTAAAGATTATAGGTTAAGGTTATTTTGGTTTAGGTTAGGTTTAGGTTTTGGTTATAGGTTATAGGTTATAGCTTTGGGAATTGAGAATAGGTTAAGGTTTAGGTTTAGGAAATCGGGTTCGGGTTCGGGATCGGGTTTAGGATTGAGTTTTCATGTTTAGGTTTAGGTTTAGGTTACGGAGTTGAGATTGGGATTCGATGTAGGTTTAGGTTTAGGGATTTGAGAATAGGTTAAGGTTGAGGTTTAGAAATCGGGTTTGGGTTCGGGATCGTGTTTGGGCTTGGGTTTTCATGTTTAGGTTTAGGTATAGGTTAGGAAGTTGAGATTGGGATTTGGTGTAGGTTTAGGTTTAGGGATTTGAGAATAGGTTAA